>OX453060.1:13743948-14366584 GCA_949699795.1 Spicauda simplicius
GTAATAAAATAAGTAGCTCTGTGACACGGGTATAAAATACACGTAAGGATAAATACACACACGTTTTATTACAAGAATATTATTCCGGTTATTGAAATAATTCACAACAGACAATGATAACAATAGACATACAATCAATATGAAAATATACAGTGTTATAAAAAATATTGCAATGATATTTTCAAAATAATCGATAATATTCTGAACAACACCAGTTTAGACAAAAACTTTTTCTAAATATGTCTATAATGATGATGATGACAATTTGAATTCCCATTTCATAATCAACACGCACGAGGAACATAATTACGTGAGCTACATGTAATTAAATGTACTATATACATATGTAGCACGTGGTACCGCAGCTCTCAAATACGATCATACCACAGCGAGAAGATTGATAGGCAATTGTAAACCTTGTAATGTCGAAGTGTATGTGAAAGCTTAACTTTACATGTCTTATTTCATCTATTTCAATTTTACTGACCTTTGATGCATGTCGTGGAATGTATAATTTCGGGTTTAAAGGTGTGTAAGGTAGGATCTGTATATCCTGTAGTTCCGAGATCGGCATAGGGCTACGGTGTCCATTGGCTGTCGTAAGAGACCACTAAAAGGGGCTTCTGGAGTTGCGGGCGGCTAGTGTGGGAGCTCGTACCGAAGCCAAGCGACCCCGAGAGGGACGGCGGCATGTGCAGTCGCATGCCACCGTAAAGAACATAGGGTCCGGTGAGCGTATTTGCCCACAAGAGAAGAGAGAGACCGAAAGAGGTATCGCGCATCCACGCAGCACTGAGGACGGCCACCGGGGGGTTTTAGTGCAGTAAAAATCCCACATAACCCCGCGTCGCTCTTACAGCGTAGAATTTTGAAAAGTTTTGAAGTTTTGCCATCGAGAAAAAACGTAGGATCTTTAATCCTAAGGTACTATTTATGTAGGAACATATTGTTTTAGGAGAATTTAATTAGGATAACCTATCATTGACCTCAAAGTTTTTTACAAATGCGAAGAATACAACTAAGTGGTGGTAGAACCAGTGTAGTTCGACCGGGGAAGTACCACCGCCACACCTATTTCTAGCGTGAAGCATTTCTTGCGTTTCGATAGAAGGGTGTGGTTGCCGGCACACTTTTACATGAGGCGACCATCATAGTCCTCGGGAGTAGCAACGCATCTGTGTTTGACTTCAGATAGAACCCATGTTCTGTATGAAGTTGATTACAGGTGTCCATGAGCGGCAGTGACCACTTACCATCAGGTGGACTGCATGCTCGTTTGCTACTTCAGTCAAATAAAAAAAAAAAAGTACTTCACAGCTTTCTCGAAACTTTTATGGTATAAAACCTCCTCGTTTAGTTTTCCCTGTGATGGAATAAATAACCTATTAATTAAATTACTATTGCATCTCTGTTCTGCAAGAGTTATTTTATTTTGTAAAAAAATGGATTCAGTGTTTAGACTCACTTGTAAGTTCCGTGCAAAATATTTGGGTGATATTATCCAGTAACTCGGTGGAACTAGCTAAAACCTCTTACATATTTTCCAGTCTTACACTTCTCTAGTTTTCTTGAAACTACGTAAGTTTGAGAGTTTAGCGGACTTCGAAGAGTTTTCGGACAGTTTTTATACTTAAGGTACATTTTTTCGTGAACATCTGAATCGCCAGAAAACAGTCACATTAAGCTTTGCAATTTTGCTTAAACGTTACTTATATTTGCGTAGCATGATAATGGAATGGTTTATTTCACAAACTAAAAAAATATAATTTGTGGTCCAGTACAGTAGTGACTATATGGATTCATTAAAATTTCCATGGGCCAAATAAGCAATATTTTATTATTGATTCTCTATTTCAAAATTTATGTATAAGCCTAGACACTGTAATTCTTTCAATAAGTTAGGTAAATGTTTGAGAGCGTCTGTTATAAGTATGAGAGCGCTTTTTTTATTCTAAGAATGACTTACCTACCTTTTTTACGTTTAGAAGGTTGTTTTTTTATAAGATTAAAATAGCAAACGAGTATACAGTTCACCTGATGGTAAGTGGTCATGCTCACCTGTAATCAACTTCATACAGAACATGGGGTTCTATCTGAAGTCAATCACAGATGCGTCGCTACTCCCGAGAACTAAAATGGATGAAGTTACGGCCGTTCATTTGAACCTTGAATGTCCTTCAAATGATCTGCATACTTAGATCGTTGAAGCATTTTCATACATTTCTAAAATCGTTCACCTGGATGGGAAACGACCTCAAAGTTGCGTTCCTATAGAATTCCTGGACGACTTCGGACGGAGCACGGCTAACATTAGTGCGGTAAAAATACCACATTTCCAGGCATCTCTTATATTTATATGGCATACAACATTTGAGAAATCTAAAAATCGGGCCCTCGATTGAGTGACTGTGTTGTAACCATTAGGCTATCACTGTTGTAATCAATTCTGACCTTAATTAATTTTATTATTTATGTTACGTGGAATTTTATTGAAACAAAAATAACTTTGCTAGAATGTGTCTAAATAATGTCTACTTAATGTATTCTTATGTCGATTGTATTGCTACAGCTATCATTGTCTGTTTTTTAACTTCAAAAAGGAGAAGGTTCTCAATTCGGCCGGTATTTATTTTAAGTATGTACAAGGATTACTCCGCCGTTAGTGGACCGGTTTAAATTATTCTTTTTTATTGTGCTGCGTGCTGCGAATGGTCCCACTTATGTATGGTTAGGATCCATCTATATAGGACATATGTGGTTTCATCGTGATGCGACGATTCCAGCGAAATATGGCGAGCGCCGACTTCGGGACTACTACTAAGTACCTACTGTGTATGTTCTAAACCAACATGTATTTAGATTATTTTTTACTTTTTTGTTGCACGGAAGTCGGTTGTATTTTTTTGTTTAAAATTTTTTTTACTCAAACTTTTGTATTGTATGGAAATTTTTATTGCAGAAAAAATAATACTGTAGATAGATTCTTGCATTATGAGTAGGTCCTATTTTTATATTATGGCACCAGGCTGTGTCTCATTACCCTCTATAGCGAAGCAGTTGAAATTTCATTAATGACTTTATTTAAAATTACGGTACGAAACCCTTCGCAAGCGAGTTCGACTCGCACTTGGCCGATTTTATCTTTATTTATGAATTGACCACAATAAAAGGATAACTATCTTTTTATTTTTTGGCTATAAATAAACTTTATAATATATTTCGTCTGTTAATAAATTCCGTCTCGTAATACATGTCCATAGAAAGTAACAAGGTTAAAATTAACATTCTAGTAGAGTGCACGGCACTTACTTGAATTTTCCAAAAATCTTGATTAATTTTCGTTCGCGTGCACTGAATGAAAATTATTGGTAGCAGCGATAGACGCTTTTCGAGCCAATGAGGTTCGAAGTAATAGGCCATTTGCATATCTTAATACGGAATACGTGAGCCAGATAAAAAATGTCTAGTTTAAGAACGCCCATTATTAAGCCCGCAATATCAATGAAGTTTTATGACATCATTTTCTGGCGGGATATCATCAAGCATGTAAGATAAGAAGATCAATCCCAGACAACACCGGGAGTTGTAAAAAATATATATTTACTTCGTAAATATCAGTACCAGGCTTACTGGATTGTGTTGTGTGGTTAGGCTACTTATTATTTGTCCCTGTAGTTCCGGGATCAGAATAGGGCTACGGCATCCCCTGCCTATCGTAAGAGGCGACTAAAAGGGGCTTCCAGGGTTGCAGGCGGCTAGAGTGGGAGCTCGAACCGTTCGGTCAGGCGATCCCGGGAAGGACGGCAATATGTGTGGTTGCATACCGTCGTAAAGACTAGACGGAGTGGTGGGCCCAGCCGCCCATCTGGGAGGTACCCGATGAGACAACGCGCTCGGAGGATTCCGGTTAAAGTCGTTTTGAGATCCCGGAGTCCTCCTTTTTAGCGCCGAGGACGGCCACCCCCAAGGTTTCCCTCTCGAAAACAAAAAAAGGCTACTTATTATTTACTTTTCTAATTCTAATATAGAAACTAACAAAATTATTTAGGAACATTTTTGTTTTCATTAATCAAGCTGATGAATATCATGAATATGAAGCCAGACGTAAAACTCCTTTATCTATTTTGCCACACCCTTAACGTACCAGAAGAGAGTTGTATGATGGTGTTAACCCAGTAAACATACAAATCTATATAGAAACTTACTGTGTCATCATGATTTTCACAACTTTCAATATGTTTAATCATAGTCGTAATTTTGCCTAGCATCATACTCGTATGATACGTAATGGGTTCCGAGTTCGATCCCCGGCCAGATAGATATCTGAATAATTAAGTAGATTTGTCCTCAATCTGGGTCTTTGAGTATTCGAGTTTATGTATGACACCTAAACTCAATTAACATTATGTATAGAAAGTGTTATTATTATTATTTTTTTTTCCGAACCCAACTTCATTATCAGACTTCGATAGAACATTGTACAAGAATTTCAATTAAAATCGCTTTTGAAAAAGCAATGAAATTCGTTCTCCCGCTTGGGTACAATACCACGGACGGACAAAAGCTACAAGCATACAACAATCCTCTTTTTGGGATTTGTAAACTCTGCAAGCAATACTGCAAAATAATTCTCAAAAGAATTGCTTGGGCTAACTGAATTGCACTTCTCATTCATTTTCTTAATGCGATGCGGGCATTATGCAGGAAGGGTTTACGGGATCCACCCGCTTCTCCATCTTAAATAACGGTGGAGCGTTAAAAACTCGGATGAACTATCCGGCACTACGTTTTTTCAACCTCTTGAGAGGTAATCATCGTGCATAAGTAATTGAAGTTTTTCTTGGTAGCAAGATCAATTGTTATCATGAGTTAGTATAAAATGGATCGTATTTATTTATATCAGTAATAAAATGTAAACTACAACAATCAAGTAATAAGTATTTAAAAATAGAAAATATTTAATTATCTTACCATAGAAGATAGGTAGCTGTATACTGTGAAAATAAGTTATTTTAAATTCGTCACCGCACCCATACAAATGGAGATGTCGTAGCGGACAGCTCCTTCCTCCGAGGGACAGACGCATCACTGCTTCATTTACGACCCATTTAACCCCGACTGTGTGTCTCCTGACAGTAATTTAAAAAATACGAGTTTACCTTCATAAACCGTGCATAAATATGAAATGGCACATTACAACTCCGTTTTAAGGGCTCCATAACTGTCGTCTGTAACGTTCCATAACTTCACGATGAAAAACAATCTGTATTTAACATCAGTACAAAATATAGTTACAGCTAAAAACACATTCGTTTAAAAATATACCTTTGAACGATGGTACAGTACTTTACAATAAATGTGTATTATCACTTTACAATAAATGTATATAACTTTACAATAATATGTAACATTGTTAAATTAATTTCAAACAAAAAACCCGATTACACTCAGACGTTCGTTTTATAAACGATTGATTGACTTCAATGTTATTTGATTGATTTTAGGCAGGCTGTTTTTTGTGTTTATTGTATATGTATTGTTTACTTAACCTAACACTTTTTGTGACATATGTACATTAGCTCGAAAACATTACCCTCCTTCATCCTCATTCTCACTCAGTTGTATAAAGTTTTGAAAGAAAAGCTTTGAGTGGATTATTTATTTTTACATTCATTTAAGAATAATGGGAACCATAAAGCACAGCGGAATTGATACATTTTAATACCTAACGGGTACTCACGGTATGCAGTTTTTGAATTCTTATAGAATTCTTTTTGCCGATATTTCGATCTAGTCGATAGATCGAAATCGATATCACGAAAAAACTGTTTTAGTCTCTTTTTCCAAGATGGCGGCCGGGGGTCAAGGATTTTAACCTCAAGTTTGTGGAGTCGCCTCCACAAACTTGAGGTTAAACTTCCATTGACTCCCCTCACAAGTCTCAAAAGTAAAATTGCGTCCTCTAAAAATGCAAAGCTCGTGTAACATTTCAATGGACTACTCGATACGTCCAACATATTTGATTTAGAAAAACGTCACTAACCTAATAATGGTATTGACATCCAAAATAAACGTGTAAACAGATTCTTTGTCCATTGGTCCCCAGGAAGCGATTCAAATCTTCTTAGCAAGACCTGTTTGTATACACATATAAGTAAAATAAAATCTTATTTTAAAGAAGAATTTTTTGAGGAAATAATTATTAGGACTTATATTAAAACTCATAGGGGTCCCATAGGAATACATAACTGATAGTTGGGTATCGAACCCTCTCTGTATAGAAAACAAATATGGCGACCATTATTATAACTAGATCATCAATATACATAATTTACTTTATAGCTGCAGGAAACCCCGATCTCTATTTACGTACTACGATTAAAAAATAAATCAATGTATTCCATTTAAGATACTTAAAAGATCTTTGTCCAGTTGAAGTACAAGACAATGTGATATAGTTTGCCATTTATTACCTAACAGACGTACCTACCGAGAAATTCATATTTCGTTCCCAGAGAAGAATTTGGGCATCCAGCGCATAAATTGGAATCACGAAAGTGCTGTATTGGTTGTTCGAAGCTTTCCTACATTATTTTGAAAGTCGTTAATCAAACAAGATGATGTGTAAAACATTTGCTAAGTTGCACACACTTTTTATAACAAACACTCCTGAACAATATCACTTTATGTATGCAGACTAGTCGCCTCTATCTTGTCCCTATCATTAAGGCAAATAATTGTACTTATTATTCCGCCTAAGTATATACCCTCTAAAAATAACGAAAGCTAAGTCTGAGCACATTAAATTAGGCAATATCTACAGCGAGGAATTGGGGGACATTAAACACTTACGACTGTAAGCTTCACACAAAGCTGTATTTAATTTGCACAGATTTGGAGATCTTAATCTTCTGTTTCAATAATGTAAGATCACATTCTGTTGTTGTTGGAATAAAACAGTAAAAATATATCATAAGTATCATATTACATGCGGTAGGTATATCTCGGTATAGTCATATGGTCCTTTAATGGATAAGAAATAAAAATAATACAGCGGTATTAAAAAGATATTACAATCATGTGATAAATCTAGCACGCAAAAATCATCATCAATGTGCTAGAATATGCAAAATAAGCAAGAAGATATATTTATTGTGAACCTATGTAAATAAGGAGTCATCGTATCACAATTTTATGCGACTATAGCGAAACTCTTCGACAGTTTAATCTGTCGTATGATACCCTTTAAACTAGAACACAACAGTCCTACACTAATGTTGTAAGGTAAAAATACGCATGGCGGTAACACTGGTCCCCGTCAACCCATTATTGTCAAACTGCTGGGCAGGGGTCTTCTCTCAGAATGAGAGTTTTAGGCCATAGTCCACCACGCTGGCCAAGTACGAATTGGTGGACATACTGGTAGTACTTCCAAATACTGGTAATACAGATACTACCTCTAAATTGTTTATATGTAGCATGATATATGCGGCTCTTTGTAACTATAAAACATTATTCAAAACTTACTTACAAAGCTTGTTAACTTTAGCAAAACCTTCAAACTTATTTCCAGAGAAAAAATATTCATACATTTTAATACCGGGTTTGATTAATAAGTATTGCGTATAAAACATTAACACAGAAACGGTTGCCAAGTGGAGTAATTGTCAGAGTGAACTGACTCGACACAATGAGGCTGACCGAAAATTCATTAGACTTTGTGGGTGAAACTGCTGATATCTAGCTACAAAAGTTGGAACAGTGAAGTTATTTTCTACGTATTTAAAGGTAAAATACATAGTTCAAACGGGGAGGCCACATTCACTTTTAGCGTCAAGTGTTTCTTGCATTTCGTGCTTGCCTGCTTATTTTTAGGTATAGACTAGTGTCATCTTAGGCCTCGAAGATAGTATCTGTGACTGATTTAAGATAAAACCCTTTTTTGTCCTTGTTGCCTATGTTGTAGCCTATCTATAGTGACCACTTACCGTCAGATAGATTGTACCTCGTTTATTACTTCAATCTTATAAAAAACTTATCAAGAAAGATTATTGGAGCCAATTACGATTACTTACAGGGAGTGCACGCTAAGGAGCAGCGGTAGCCTAATGGCCTAAACTTGGATTCTCAATCGAAGTTTTGAGGTTCCATCCCAGGCAAGCAGCACTGGTTTTCTACAAATTATGTGCGTATTTGAAATTATTTGTCACTGCTTTATAATTACGGAAAATATAAATATCGTGAGGAAACCAACACTAAAGAATACTCTAAAAAAAGTTCTCAAAGGTATGTGTAGCCTACCAAAACGAATTGACCAGCGCGGTAGACTATGGTCTTAAACTCTCTCATTCGGAGAGAGGACCCTTCCCCGGGGACACAATAATGGGTTGACGACGACGGTCAGGACGTTTAAACACCCGCAACGAAAAGGAATTTGGACAAGCGCCAGTGCACTACAGCACGCTGGTTCTACTAATAGTTATGTAATTATATTTCCTATATTAATAAATAACACACTTTGCACCACTTTGTACTTATGGGTCAATGCCATGTCTGTCGATACAGTGAAACCAACAAGGTTCAGAGAAGTACCTACTCTGACTCAAGACGGGTATTCAAATATCTTATTTTTATATAACTTACCAAAATTTACCATGGAACCATTTCATACGAAGTATGAAAACATTTTAGGAAGGTCATATTTCATATACTACACTTTTCAAAAAGTGTCTTACTCCTGCTACAGAATTACTACCTTAGTTAAAGATGATTAAAAGTGAATCTTCAGAATCCTGACGAGTGATGAAATCTATCTAAATTACTCATATAGTTTGTTATTGAAAACTAACATATATAAGTGTCAAAACATATTTATCCTTGAAAGAGTGAAGTTGTAGGATCGTAACTAGAATTTCAAAAAACATTTCTTTTTAATATTTCTACATGAATAGGTATGATATCTACAAAATAATATTAAATATTTAGTTATTTTAGTTATTAAACAGTATTGTGTAATTATACATGTGTGCCGTGTATTGTCTGCTGTGGAGATGGCCAAAAGTTTTTTTTTTGTGTAATATCAAATAGAAGATCATAAGAGATCGCACTGTGTTCAACAACGCGCATGTCAAGTGCTGTGAATATTGGCAAAAACCAGGATCATTAGGAGAGATCTATGTCCCACAGTGGATTTCATGAGACTGATGGACGGATGGATTTAAGCGTATATAATAAAAAATCATAACAGATATTTCTGCCTTCAAGTGATTTAACAAATACTCTACTAAATGTAAACGCTTGTTCTTGTATTAGGGTAGACAAATCGTACATATTCCCAGCCATCGAGACATAAGTGAGGCTGTCAAGCCCCGTCGGCGTAGTCGTAACGATAAGTAAGCAATGACTTCCAGCGACGCCCACACCGCAAATTGGGTTCGTTTTGTTTACCGAAAATACGGCCTTACACGCGACACGTGTTACAAATGAACTTGAAATGAATGAACTTTTTAGAACCATATATATTTATGAATTTGTGTATAAATGTAAAAAAATATTATAAACCACAAGATATCAATTTACATGTTGCAATAAACATATACGTACCGGAACAAATATTTGCATTTAACGTTTAAGTAGTGGAATTCTTGAAACGTTACAACAATTTCGACGAAGTGCTTGCTTCGATTCAGGTCAAGCGCTCTACTTATGCAGCAAAATGTATATCCAGGTAGACCCAGAGTAAGCAACGCACTAAAACTGAAGTATTTACCTATATTTGTTTATCTACAAGCCTATATTGAAATTAGTAACATAAAACTTTTGTGTATTTGTTTCTTTCCTAAAACAAATTATTGTTGAAAGGTCTCCTTTAAAAAAACTTGTGATGTAAAAAAACTTTAAACTTAAAACTTACTACCGTCACTGTATGATCACGCCTATTAGTGACTGCAGTAATTAAGGTTCTTTTGAAGGAATAAGCTGCTGTCCGTTTTCAGGAAACATATACCTTTTTTTTGTTATCGAAGGGGAAACCTTCAAAAGTACCCGACGCCGTGGGAGCAACGCCTGGTTATGTAGGATTTTTACCTCACTAAAACCCCCCAGGTGGCCAGCTGTTAAGACAGCATGTGGCCATACATGCCGTCGTCCTACACGGGGTCGCTTGGCTGGACGGTTCGAGCTCCTATTCTTACCGCCCGCAACCCCGGAAGCACCTTTAAGTCGCTTCTTACGACAGGCAGAGGATACCGTAGCCCTATTCTGATTCCGGAACTACAGGGATAAGGAAACATACATACACAGCACAATGTCTAGCAATAAACTCATGATCTTAGAAAGAAGAGATAGGCCTCAGTTATTTCTTTAATTAAAAATCATTGTTTTACGACAATATTTAGAATTTTACTTAGTTAGCCATAAATTGCTCCCTTCATCTTTTATTTTCTTAAAACCTGATCACAGATGTGTAGGCATACTCATTCATCAAAGCCTCCTTTTCTACCATATTACAAGTCTAAATACAATAGCTGGCGAACCACGAGTTTCTACCAGGATTAAAAAGAATTAGTTTGCCGCATCGATTCACGCAAAGCTCGTAAGCCGGTAAATATATTCTCAGAGGCACCTACACTAAAGCTAAAGCTTATTTGCTTACCGGAACGGTTATTTAGCGCTACCTTAAACGGTCCGCTTTAGCGTGAATAATTTTCTTTGTACTAATTAAGAGCTGTTTGATTAAGATTCTAAATATAGCGTATCTTGGAAACTATTGTAAGGTAACCTGATCCACCCGCTATCCAACTTCTAAGCACGTTTCTAATCTTAGACTAAATAAATGGTTTAGATTGTAGTAATACTACGTTATAAGCTGACGTTTAACTGGCAGACTTTTAACGCCTTCTAAATACCGATTTACTTGCTTCTAAACGTATAATTTGGGCTTGTGTAAATTTTCATAATGTTCATAATTTTCATTTAAGGCCAGGAGTACATACAAAACTTTATATTAAAAACAGTTGCAATTATTATATTAATCTTAATAATATTAAAAAAGAAAGTTCTGTCTATATGCGGATTTTCTTTACATGTAAGGATTAATATGGAACATCCCGAGATAAGTATGTCCCTTTACCACAGCCTTCAGAGCAGATCCTAGGTGTGCTTAAGACTCCTGAGACATACCCAAGACAGAGTTTTGTAAAATGCGAAGCTCATGTAGTTTCACTTTGAAAGATGAAGGCATGATAGCATCAACGTAGCCTAATAAGTTTCGCCAATACAGCTGCGGAATATTCGGAAATTGAACGTTTGATATTTCGAATGATACCGATACCTTTCATGCGATGCTATTAAATTTTACCTGGCAGTTGATTTATGAAAGGCGAGGCAGCGGCAATTTCCTTTACGGAAGCATTTGCCATGGCAACGTGGCTTTTCAGGTCTCGGAGCAAGATTTTTTTTAAATGACACACTAATGTGCAGCCACTTATCAAAATATGTTCAAAGGCAATTAATTTATACAGTGCTAAGCCATAGAAGTAACATTCATACATACAAATCCAGCTTTAGTTTTGATGAGCGCTTCACCGAACTGCCCTGAAGATCTAAGTTGGAATGTTTAAACTTAGATTTGCGCACAGTATCTTGCACAACGATCAGCTTTAACGTTACAATGTAGTGAGGCAATATTAATGTTATACGAGCTTCAACTTGACTGACTGGTGTGGGTTACTTCGGTCATCTCCAAGCTATGAGCTACTCTTCTGAGTTCCCGCAGGAGCGGCCGCACTTCAGGTGGACGATCTTGAAAGTCACGAACCCCTTAAAGTGTGAAAGTGTTTCGGCCTCCGCCCGCTTATACATTGAACGAGCTTGGCGGACCATAATGTCTTGCAGTGGCTGCATTTTAGGATCGCGCTCCACCACATCGTTCTTGATGTAAAAACTGGCGCCATCGAAGTCTCGTAGAGCCAGGTTTTGCTATGCTTGAAGAGGCAGACGGTTCGACATAGTCACCAACGCGTACCATGTCGGGAAACTAAAATAGGTCTTGTAGATCTAGTTTCGTCCTAAGATGTGACCTAGATTAGGTGTTATCATCTAGGTCTGGAGAGTTACGTGAATGTAGCCAGAAATTAAAATAAATTATAAATTAATATCGGAAGCTAAAACTTGTGGTTCATTTTTTAGTAATATGTCGCGGACGGATTAGTATGAAATTTTGCACTGTTATAGTGGACGTAGAGACGGAGTTCAGAATGATATTTTTTTTTTCAAATAATGCATATAACATAAATAAAATCAACTAAAAACATATTACACACACTACCGTGCATGTGTCACAAACACCTAATTATTAAACGAGAAATAGAACATTCAATGTCTTACTATGAAAACACATAATGTCAAAAATGTCAGATGTCTGCCTGCTATTGCTTTTAAATGCAGCTTAGATAATAAACATCTAACCTTTAACGGTTGTGTTCAAAATAATTTGAAAATTATTACCATATATTTAAATTAGAGAAATATTGGTGCTACTTTGGTCATTATGAAGTTTATTTTTGAAGTGAAACTTCTTTAGGCGCATGAGGGTAAAATTTTCACAGATGAAACGTCACGCCGGTATGCAACGGAAGTGTCGGAAAAGAGAGAGAGAGTGATCGAGACCGATTGAGAGAGAGTAAGACAGGGCGAACGTAGCATGAGCAACTAGCCGTGGAGTGAGAGTAGGGAGCAAGCGAGTGAGAAAGATTGAGAGAAAAAGTGAGACAGAGCGAACGTCGTATCACGCCTTTTTCCCTTCCTCTTAATCTTGGAAATTTAAAGTTTTAGATTTGTATAAATATAAACAAGATTTATAAATTAGTTCGCCAAAGAAGTTTCACTTCTGACATGTGTACTTTGTACGCACGCATGTTTTTTTAAATTTAAATTACGGTCGAATTTCTACCGTTGCGACGCTTGACTTAAAATAAATTCTCTTTAATTCAACCGTAACATGTGCTTGCATATGACCATTTCGTTATTTTTAAAATAAAAGTAAACAAATTTTTGGTGTCGCGATCCGTAGTCCGAGTTTAAAATATGATTTTAACTGCAGCTTAAAATGATACAAAACTACACCGGGTGGGCTGACTACAGTTAAAAATGGGGTTATAAATTCCGCAACGGTATATTTTAAAAATGGGTCCTAGTTTCATGCAATAGTGCAACAGAAACTGCCTCGTATTTCGTGATTTGCCTTGGATATTAAACTCTAACCCTACAATTTACTAGTAGGTACGTGACGGCTACTTTCTATGTAAAACGTTTTTCACACGTCTAAGCAAAAGGATCGGAACGAGTGCCAAGTTGCGGTGTTCCGACACAATTTTATGGTGACGACGTTTTATATTTTACAGCAGACTTGTTTACACTATCGTATTTGTATAATGTGTTGGTGTATGAAAAACAATATATGAACTGAATTTATGTCGTCTGTCTATTTGCATTTTGTTCTCGAGGGGGAAACCTTCAAAAGGTACCCGACGCTGTGGGAGCGACGCAGGGTTATGTGGGATTTTTCCGCACTGAAACCCCCCTGGTGGCCGTCCTCGGCGCTATAAAAGGACTCCGGGACCTCCAAAAGACTACAGCCGGAATCCTCTGAGCGCGTTGCCCCATCGGGCTCCTAATAGATGGGCAGCTGGGCCCACCGCTCCGTCTAGTCTTTACGACGGTATGCGACCACACATACCGCCGTCCTTCCCGGGATTGCCTGACCGAACCGTTCGAGCTCCCACTCACACACAGGCGGCTAGGCCTTCAACCCCGGAAGCCACTTATAGTCGCCTCTTACGACAGGCAGGCCGTAGACTTTTCTGACCCCGGAACTACAGGAACGATTTAAAATGTACCTAGTACTTTTCATTCAATTCTTATTAATTAAATAGATTGGAAATTATATATTTTGACATTAGTAATACTATTAACAATTGTTTATATTCAATGCAAAAAAACTGAAATTAACTATAAAACAAAAGTAAACGGAAAGTGGTAGAACCAGCATAGTTAGACCGGGGAAGTACCACCGCCACACTTATTTCTAGCGTAAAGCAATTCTTGCGTTTCGGTTGAAGGGTGTGGTGATATCCATGGGCGGCAATAGCCATTTATTTTTTGATTGAAGTAGATCTATGATGTTGCTTCATATTTGGAAAAAAAATCATTTATTTTATCGACACGTTCGTTGGTAGGTGCCAATATAGACCTCTTTTTGAATTATTAGTAAGTATTGCTGTCACTGAGCAGTGACATTTTTTTAAGTTCAAATTTTGTTACCAATTTTAATTTTGTTCAAATTTAGTTCAAATTGTGGCCAAATATAAAATCTTTTAAGAGATGCGTTGACTTTATCTGCTCCGGTTCCTTTTGCTAAAACGGGCTAAATTTGTCAAAAATTCATCGAAGAATAAATCGGTGCAATCACCCATCTGGCTATTTCTGTGCTTAAATCCCGCATTTATGTTTCCCGTTTTATGTTATAGCACAGAATCTTCATCCCAAATAATCAAACAACAATCCCGCATTGATATTCCAGTATTCCTTTGATTTAAAATATTACAAATGCTAGAGAAGTCGTTGCTACAAATCTTGAGTGGACGCTCAAAGGTGGAAAAACTTGGGATCCGTTTTTAATATACTTGCCGCAGCGGGGGAATATGAAATTGCGCACGGTTATAGTTGATGTAGTAGTAAAATTACGGAATCCTAATATTTTTTTCAAATAATGCATAAAATAAAACACATTACTTACACAACCTTACATTTGACACAAACACATACATAATGTAATAAACGAAATAAAACATTAAATGTCTTACACCTCGTATTGTCAAAATACCCGCTATTGCTTTTAAATACAGCCTTACTAAACCTCTTTTATCTTTAAACTAAATTAAATTTTATACAATTTGATTAAATTTGAGAAATAGATATGCTACTTTGGACAATATCAAGTTTAGTTTTTGAGTTGAATTAAGGTCGAATTTCAACCGTTGCGACGGGTGACCGGTGGTTATAGTTTATCTTTAGAAAACAGTCTTTGTGGTTCATTACATAAAAAAAATATACTTTTATCTGGAAGAGGTTAAACATCTCTATTAATTTTATATAAACTTCGTGACACACTTATTTCCACGCGGGCGAAAGCTTTGCGTCCAATACTAAATAATATTTAAAAAATAACTTTTTTTATTTTTTTTATCTGACTGAGGTAGCAAACGAACCCTGATGCAGTCCACCTGATTGTAAGTGGCCTCTGCCGCCCATTAACATCTGTAATCAACTTCATACAAAACATGGGTTTCTTCTGAAGTAAATGACAGATGCGTTGCTACTCCCAAGGACTATGACGCTCGCCTCATGTGAAAGTGTACCGGCATCCACACTCTTCCACCGAAACGCAAAAAATGCTTCACGCTAGAAATAGGTATGACGGTAGTACTTCCCCGGTCGAACTACACTGGTTCAACCATCTTGAAACACATATTTAAACACATAATTTGAATTATAATAATAATATTAAAAAAATAAATAAAAAAAAAAACCTGCGGCACTCGGGGACTGATGCGGTAAAGCTATTGCACAGCTTTTTTTGTTTGTTTTCTGTTTGCTTGCGGAGGTAATATTTATTTAGTATAATAACTGGCGTATAATTTTAAATCTCTAAGGGCCGGCACTCATATGACGGAGCGCAGCGCAGCGCATTTTTTGCTGTCAAACTATTATCGTCATTGTCCCTTTAGAAATAATATCCAAAATTAAATAACAGCAATTTATTTCTGAGGAGCATGGAAGCGCATGCTCGCGCATCCGCGCGCATTCGCGCGCATCCGCGCGCATTCTCCCAGTAATTAGCGCGAATTTCGGCTAGTGTGTGATTCGTTAAGAAAATTTCGCGGGCATGCGCTGCGCTGCGCTCCGTCATATGTGCGCCGGCCCTATTGTTTTCTAAAGTATTTATTCGATGCATATAGTGTCAAAAACAATTTTGATCTATATTCAATTACAAAGCTAAAGAATGCAAGCATTTATTTAGATTAGGATTAACACTGAACAGAAGAAAACAGTCTCGAAAATAACGTAATATTTTTAGTTGAAATTTGGAACATATAAAACAATATTGTAAGTAAACCGTAAGAGATACAGATATCCTATCGCGGACTTATTTATGGCATTTTTGCAGATCTAATGTATATATATATATATATATATATTACTCGGCTAGTTTGTGCGTCGTGCGCTAGTTTGTGCGTCGTGCGTTCGCGCAAGAGTAATTTTTTACACCCTCTTCAACATTATTCGTTATATTTCAGTCAATTTACATAAAACTGTATTGTACAAAATATGTTGACCATTCTCAAGAATTGCACTATCTTTAAGTAAAAACCGCACAGGAATCTGTTCAGTAGTATTTGAGAACAAAAAACATACAGACAGACGGCTTTTGGGCACTTTGTTTTATAAAATATATGTATACAATAAATATAAATACAAAAAAGGAGTATTTTTCCCCATTTTTATTTAGGAGGCTTCTTAAAGTAATTAAACATAATCGTCTCTAAAATTGGATTTCGTATGTATATAATAGTAAGTATAAGACCTGTATTAATAAGGACGAATTTGTTTAAGCTCCATTCCACTTCCGTGATTAATGCATAATTCCTTAAGCTGCTTAATACTCCAAAGCGTGCATTCCTAACCTCCGACTATGAGCATTACTGGAAGTTCGGTATTTACTTCCATATTATGGAAACTAGTTAATTACCTACTAACTAGTAACCTAGTTACTTACGAGTATATAAAACCTTACGTCAGAATTATTTACGATAATTAAGCTTCAGTTAAAGTAACTTAATTGTAACTTAAATACTAGATACATCTGAAATAATAGTTATATTTATTTTAAACTAAATTTGATATTAAAAAAATATCATTTTGGTGAAACATGATGGATGTGTACTTTAAATATCAAATTTAAATATAAAGTAATATCAAACTTGCATTTCTTTCTACTTTATATTATATAAATATTACATACTGGCTCTTGTTTTTAGTGCTATAAATTAATTTAATTATTGTACCACCTTTTATTATACAATTTATTGCCTGACAAGAAACAATATAAAAACAAACATTTAGTAAACTTAATATACCTTAAAATTGATTACAGGCAGTCCTGGTACTTACGGCATGTCAGGTTCTCGAAACACGCGACGTAAATCGAAATGACGTAAGTCGAGACATACATATTTTTTCATATATTTACATGTAAAACTCAAGGGTTACGATCCTCAATGCCTCAAAAATAAAATAATAACTAAATTTATAAAAAAACCAGCTGACCCGGTGAACTTCGTTCCGCCTAAAAGCCAAAAATCGAAAATTATCAGTGTTTCTCCACTATATTATAAATAAAAATCTTGACCTGGAATCACTTTATTAAAGAAAACTGCATTAATATCCGTAGCGTAGTTTTAAAGATCTATGCATACATTGCATTCATAGGGACAGACAGCGGGAAGCGACTTTGTTTTATACTATGTAGTGAAGATATGTTTTATTATTGAAAGCAAGTTCTTAAAATAATTATGCACTTATGAAATATGTAGTTATTTTTACTATACACACGTATTACGTATGTTATTAACTATAATAAGCCAAAAATATATAACAGTAATAATAAATTAAAATCTCGGTTTAAAGAAACTATCAATTCTAGATTGGTTTGCTTCTTGTTATCATACTTTTATTATATTCTGCAATTATATGTACGTGGTTATCAGGGATAAATAGCAAAAGATTAGTTACTTTCAAGTAAAGATTTACAAAGCGATCACGGGCCTCTATCCTTATAAACGTCTTCTTAATAACAAGAGTGAACGTCGTAATTCAATTAATAGTCTTAATACGTCTACTTTAGTTTAAATTATCCATTAGTACCGGTACTACCAGCCCAAACATTAAAAGCTCTTTGACACTCACATTAAATACCACGTAATACTACCTTCACAGCGTGGAATCACCCGCATGCGGGTCTTTTTTATATTGATTTAAATTTAAAGGTAAGTATAGAAGCCTTTCTATCAATATATTAAAAAGTGAAGAGAAGAAATAATTTTACTAATATTTTGACCATGGAGGCGTGTGAAATTTGACATACTTATAGTAAATACAGAAAAGTGTCGAAAGGCAATTTTTTTTTTAATAATTGTTAGACAAACATTAATATAAAAAACAAAGCATTAATTGTTTCTAATAATGTAAAATACTTCAATAACGTCAAATGCCTCAAACATATTGCTTTAATACCTATCGACGGGCCCCTAGAACAAAATTGTATATGAATCAAAAATTACCAATTTACGGTATGAAGCTTAGAAGTTTTGTGGACATACAAACATTGATTACTTATGCCAAGAAAGACGATCTATGGAAAATCATTGTAATAGTTATCATTGCAATCAACTATTGTCGTCAACCCATTATTGTCCCACTGCTGGGCACGCTGGCCAAGTGCGAATTGGTAGACTACACACACCTCCGAGAACTTTTTTTTTTTTAAGAACGCTCGGGTGTGTAGGTTTCCTCACGATGTTTTCCTTCACCGAAAAGCAGTGATAATTAATGTATAATACGCACATAAATCAGTGGTGCGTGCCTGGGTTTGAACCTCGGACCTCCCGATTGAGAGGGCGTAATCATGTGCGTATTAGAAATTAATTATCTCTGGTCGTCTGGTAGTCTGGTCTGGCCGGGAATCGAACCCAGAATCGCCACGTCAATAATCCTAACCCAAAATCTAAATTAATGTATTAAAGAACTATTAATCTTGAATAGATAGAAGATACATGAGGCATTCCAACTCAGGCTCAGACATCGTTATCTATGTTTTACACTTAATTAATGTAAAGCAACGGGTATGCAAGACTATAAAAAAGTATTAGGTAAACGTAAGGTAAAATGACATTCTAATTTTTTATTCACAGCCCGTAGATTTTCCTGTCAGCAAAATCTTGATGAAGGCGTTCACATTTGCTATAAAGCGATCAGCACGGATTATATTTGAAATTTTACATATTTCCTGTTAGTACATTTCCTAACCTGTCACACGAAATTCATCGCATATCGAAAACCACGGAACAAAATTCGAAATGAAATGTGGACCGTTTTCAATTTTTCTGTCAGCTGCTATCTGGATAAAAATAAAACACGCGAACATCCAACAAGCATCAATTTACGGCAACGGTTGCAGAGGATCTAAACATTTCGTATTTTTTAATCCTCGACCCGAGCACGCTCCAACTTAATTACTTTGTAGTGCGAAAAGAAAAAGAACTACTTTTATTTCTCAAATATCGCGGATATTGCACTCAATTTTAGAAATGCTTGAGCCAATAACAATCTAACGTACCAGTGGTGAATGCTTTAAGTGGGGGTTAGGGAAGACAAGGGGAGAGGATGTGAAAAGAAACGCGATGATTGACATATGGCGGAGCCGACGTTTTTGAGAAAGAATTGAATATAAATTGTTTGATAAAAAGTATTTTTCTAAAGACTTATTTTATAGCAGGCGAGCTGCATATTTAGTTATGACATCCGTTTTATACGCACGATAATTTTATAAAATAAGTACTGTAAACTCGACTCGTGGCGGTCCTCCACGGTTCGGTTTGCACGCTCGTTTTTGCCACGGACGTGCAAGTTGTGGAATGTGCTTCCTCTTGAGGTATTCCCGGAGCGCTGTGACATGGGGTTCTTCAAGAAAGGTGCGAAAAGAGCTTTCCTTCAAAGCCGGCGATGCATTGGCGACTCCTCTGGTGTTGCGAATGTCCATAGGCGACGGTGAGTACTTTCCATCAGGTAGCCCGTCTGACTTATCGTTAGGTTAAAGTATAAAAAAAAAAAACGATTCCACACTATCACAACACATTATCACAACTATATCGTTACAAGTAAACGTGAGATACGTATTCATTAGCAGCGAAAGACATTAATATTATAACAAAGAAGCAATTAAATCACAACAGGCCGCGAAACAAGACTGCGATAATTCATCAAGCCCGCTCCCTTACATTTCAACGTATTATCTCCCAAAAATCAAAAAGGGAATCTTGTCTTCTAATTACTTCTCAACATTACTGTTTGAACCTGGCTCAATGCAAAGGTCATGCTTTATTATTGTTTAAGGCTATAAAAAACAGGTCCAGAACTCATACTAATTGTTACTAATAGTTAATATTGTTATAATATCTGTTGACACCGACAAAGTCATCCGATGTAATTATGTTATGACAAAACCTTGGCGTAAACTAGGAAACTAATATTTTTACGCTAGTTGTTAAGGTTATCTATAAGACCATCTGTATTGTAAGCCTATTAAATCTTTGGATAGCTGTTAGGCATTACCTCGTGGAACCAAGCCAGAGCCCTGAGAGACAGAAGGGCTAACGCCTTCTACCTGTAAAACGAAGCAGTTGCAAACTTTATATAGGCGCCTGCTAGCTAAAATAAATTATATTTATTTAAATTACTCATATGAGGTGTGTCACTCTAGTATCAGATATGAAATTGATCACAGATGTATAAGGGTGGCATTCACCACTTCCCATGGAGTCATGTACTCATTTGGTACTTTAATATTATAAGGATAAACTCAGAACATATAGGAATATTAAATAATTTAAGTATATTACCAGTTTTACCAAGTGATAGAACCAGTGTAGGTCGATCGGGGAGATACCACCGCTACTCTTATTTCGGGCGTCAAGCATTTCTTGCGTTTCCATGGAAGAGTATGGTTGCCGGCACACTTTATATGAGACGACCATCTTAGTCCTCTGGAGTAGCAACACTTCTGTCATTGACTTCAGATAAAAATAAGCTTCCTATTCGAGTGGTTACGTGCCGCCTACATGCCCCAAACCGAAAGTGACCAGTAGTACTCAAAGAAAGCTGACGCGCAGACATTCGGCGCCAAAAATCATTACTTATAGGTACTGAATAGATTCGTAATGCTGACTTTTTAATCGCAAAAAGAAGGTCACAATTTTTTACCCGCAAGTACTGAAATGCGTATTTGGATACTGTGAATATAAAGTTTTTACTGTGTTTAAAATATGAGATATATAAATGAAACATTATGTCTTCTGGTAAAGTAATCTCAATAGTTACTATGAATATGAGTTTTATGGAAAAGGGAAAATCATGAAATACGAGTTGATTTGTGCCGGCGCAGCCGTTTTAATGGACGACACTGTTTCTGAATTTATGATCCCATTAAATAGGAGCACACCCGGCGTCATTTAATATGATTTCTCGTTCTGTGTGGGTTTATATTTCTTACCTGGCCCGTCGGAACACATTTACAGATAAGATATGATATGTTGGTACTACATATATTTGATGCATTGTAATTACACACTTATTATGTAAAACCATGCAAATATGTCACCCTTAACACAAGAGCTAAATTTTATAGTGGTAGAAATAATCGTGGTTCCTAACACAGACTGATAGACGAGGTTCTTTACTACTGTATTTAGTGATATCATTAGCCTCGAAACATAAATACGTACCTCTTCATCCATCACGAGGAAACCTATAAAGGATGTGTGAATATTAGCCATCCGCACTTAGCCTGTGCGGTCGACTACGGTGCTTACCTTAATTACTTACTGACCGCTACCGGGTCGACTACGACGACTGACTATTCATAAGTCAAATTACTCATGATTGAATCAGCAGACCTGAATATAAAATCTCGTATTCCTTAGATAGATGAGCAATAAATGCAAAAAAAAATCCTCTTTAGAGGCTGGATAGACGAAATCTTCGTAAATTATAAAAAAAAATGTCAGCTGATAACATCATGCTTTAATAAATAAACGCGATAGCCTCCTTCATAAACACCTCTACAGCTACGACACTTCTGCAGTTCGAGTTAAAGCAAATAGCAGCTGCCATAGCAACACTTCCGCAGAGGAAATTGCTCCTCTCTCGCCACTCATAAATCTGCTCTGGATAAAATTTCACATATCTGCACCAAAGGAAACGACGATACTTTTAGGAAATATGAAAATTCCCAACGGTCGAGATGGACCTACTGATTCATGTAAAAGTGAATTTGCACTTTCTAAAATTTCTTGTAATTTTGTTCATACCTACTTGGAAGTTTATTTACTATTGCCATGTAGGTACGTAGAAATAAATTTCATAGGTAGTAGAAATTAATTCTTCTTGATTTCTACGTCCCTTTCGAAATATATTTGTTTTAAACTAATAAATAAACCAAATAAAGATCATACAAATGTGTCTAATATGTATTTCATTTCGCTATGTTATTGAACAAATTAATTCCATTAATTTATTTACAAACAAAACAAAATGACAATAATAAATTAGTAGAAATGAGCACAAAAATGAAGCATTAGGATCTTAGGCCTATATTAGAGTTAAAAAATATATAAAGAGGCAAGAGCTGCTTCAGTTTTGACTTTCCAACGCTAAATTACATATTTCAGCAACATTCCTGAGTATTAAAGTCCTTAAGCTTTGCTTGTCTTCAGCAGGCGTAACTATTCTATATACAGGTGCCAAGTTTGTCTAACAATAAAAATGAAAAATGACTATTTTCTTTAAATATTAAATGAACCTGTGATTTAATTACTTAAACTAAAAAATATTTATATGTGTTAATCTTGGGAACGATTAAAAGTATTTACATTTATTTTTAGTCTAAGATAAAGGCTACAATAAAATATTCGACGAAATAAAATAATCTTTTTCACAACAAGTGAATCGTGTGTATACAGAAAACGATTCGCTCATCGAATATAAAGCTAGGTAGGAAGGAATATTACTACTCTCAACATTCTTGGGTTGTTAATAACCCTTACATTAACTGAATCAACTACACAATTCCGCTTTACAGTTAGTATAAAGCAGAAATATTGATATACAACGTATTTGTATATGACATGAGTAGTTACGGCTTTCAATAATAAGATATCTAATTTAAGTTCACTCCTAGTTTTATAATTTTAAATGGTCACTGAAGTCCGTGACCTAATATAACGTAGTTTTTACTTAATATTTATTCAAATACTGTCATTATCAATCCATTTTTTTATTCCATTATTTTCAACCTACTGTTAGGTACGGGTCTCTTCTTAGAATGAGAAGGTTTTACCCACCCGATCGCCCCGATTAATAACTAGGTATATTGCAATCTTTTACATAGGAAATTCATACAAATGTAGGTTTCCTCACATTTTTCCTTCACTCTTAAAGCATACCTTCAAAAATTTCAGATGGGATTTGAATTATAGTCGCCAGTGTCTGTATTCCCGTAGAGTATCACTCTTGTATATTATGTTACGGATATAATTTATACACCCTATACTATAATGCTATAATTTATACACCCTTCTCAATCAAACAATGTCTGTAAAAACCACTCAACCAAGCAAAGTAATCACATTAACGAACGAAAACATTAAAGTCATAATGGCACCGTGAAACTCGTAATAAGTCATACTTACCGCAGCGCCGTAAAACGCAGAATTTGTAAATGGAGAGGCCAATAAAACAACTGACAGATCTCGATGGCTTCATTTAGTAGAATTTGCAAACGACGTTGATAATACTCCATCAATCAGCTTAAATGCACTAAGTTTAGCAAGACGTAAAAAACGTTACGATTTCGTCCAGACAATAGTGAGGAATTGCTATAGATGTCAAAGTTGACTTATATACAATTACACCAAGCTCAGATCAATGCCTGACTGGGGAATTGAACCCGGAACCAAGTGAAACCCTGACATCTACGTGTAACCACTGTACTTACCGTCAATATACATATTTGAAACATGATACTACTCACTGCAAGAAGGATACTTCCAAAGCCTACATATATCTAAGTCTTGTACCTGTTAAACGTACAAAAAACATAGTAAAGAGTTCAAGTATATGTTGCAAAGTCCTTCCACCACATCAAAAGTTCCCACCCCGGAGCCCACTCAAAATTACTACTAAGTAATCACTATGTAGCCCTTGCTTAAGTTTACATAAAAATCTAGGAAGTCACACTACTTCAAGTAATATAAACAGCCGAATATAAACTTCCTCCTTTTGGAAGTCGTTAAAAAAGAAAGGTCCTTTAAAAGAATCTTTAAAAATACGAATGTAAGCTTCACCATTAAATTTGCTACAACTCATCCTTAGTGTGAATCTTAAAATGAAGTAGCCAATAAAACAAGCGCGACCCGATGGCTTCATTTAATTGATGCTGCGAATGACGTTGATAAATGACGAGCGCCATCAATCACGAGCCGCGCCGCTGTAGCAGGTAGCGCTGAGCGACGATACGTGTATGCGTTGATTGTATGTTGTATGGGGATGTGGGCTTTGAATGTGCCCTCTAATTATGTTGCGAGGTACGCTGAACATTATGACCGAATATTGCAAAATCATCGTTCATTAACTAGATACTGTATGTGTTGTAGTTGATTTCTGTTGGAACTAGCGCTTAACTGGTGGTCGGATCATCGAATCACGGGTATGCAACTCTGATTTACCAAAATTATAATACAAATCAAAACGTTGTTATCACTACTTACAGCTATAAATGTAAGCTAAATACGTGAGGGTACTTTAAAAAAAATATACTATCCAAATCAGTTCACAGTTAAACATAAAACACCAGGAACAGTTACTCGTATTGAGAACCTCCTTCTTTTTTCAAGTTAGTTAAAAGAGGAGTTCTTAGTGAAGCAAACTGGATCATTATACCATATGCAGAGTCATGACTTCATTCAATTAAAGCTGTAAATGACGTTGATAAATGAAGTGTTCAATCAATCAGGCCTCGCCGTTTTAACAGGTAGCGTCGAGTATAGTTTGTTAGGATGGTGTGGGTATGTAGGGCTTAATTGGACTCGTGTGCCCTTTAATTATGTACGTAACATTGTTCGCCGTTCATTGTGATCGAGTGCTACGTGTACGATTACAACATAGAGTCGGATTATGTGTGGAAGTACACTAATTATTGAACGTTCGATTTTAATTTACACTAAGAATTTTGAATGTAAATCTTTAGTTTAGGTTCACGAATTTAGTTTCAGTAATTTCTACTAAAAAAAAATTCACTCGCGTAAATGCGTTTTGGTTGACGGGTGTGGTTGCCGGATTAATTTCATATAGAGGCGACAATATTAATCACCGGAAAGAGAAACACATCCGTGATTGACATTGAGTTGCTTACAAAGGTCCTTAGGCAACCACTTCCCGCCAGATAAAGTACTCGTTTACTACTTCCATCTTAAAAAATTACCCTCTTTAGGCAGTCAGATAATAACAAATAAACAGGTCGGCATGTTTGGTCCCATTCCACCATAAAAACACAAGGTGCGATGAGTGTGTTCGCTCATCAAGCGCCCGAATGGGGCATCGCGCTCAGAGGACTCCGGTTGTGTTCCGTTGGAGATCCCGGAGTCCTCCACGCAGCGTACGGCCACCGGGGAAATTTTAGTGCGGTAAAAATCCCACATAACACTGCGTTTGCTTCCACGGCGTAGTGTAACTTTTGAAGGTTTCCCCTCGATAACAAAAAAGTATATGTCTATACAGTTTAATTTATTGTACATGTCGAGACAGAACTGCTTGTCAACACCTGATTTAGTTACTACTAAAATAAAAAAAATGCACGAAATCTGTTCAGTCGCCCTGAAAGCTTATTGGTGATTAAATCTTCAGACACTTAACTTATTCCTCAATTAGTAGTACGCCTCAGGTGCTCTTGCGGAATTAGGTATCTCAGTAACGAAGCTCAAGCAAATCAGTGTAGTTGTTGTAAAACAGTTTAATTAATCAAACAGTTTATTACGAAGTTACTCGGGTACTGATCGCTGTATTACATTTACATAGCTTCTTATAAACTACAGTTTAACTACTTATTAATTGTCGGTCCTTCTTTTTTTCACGTTATTTCTGAAACGTCTATATCGATATTAACGAGAATTTCAATAGTGCTATTATTATAAAGAGTAACTTAATGTTTTATTTTTTAAAACTAATAATTAGGGTTCCTCTCTCTAAAACTCAAAACTATAAACCGGCGAGCTCCACCGCAGGTGTCGGCATAAATGTTAGTGGCAATAAACCTTGTTGAATGTATGAAATTTTGCATTAGAATATTTCCACTACGTATATAACATTTTTTTATCTGATTGAAGTAGTAAACCAGCAAGTAGTCCACCTGATGCTAAGTGGTCACTGCCGCCCATGGACATTTGTAACCAACTTCATATAGAACATGGGTTCTATCAGAAGTAAATCACAAATGCGTTGCTACTCCCGAGGACTAGAGTGGTCGCCTCATCTAAAAACCGGCAAAAAATAATATCGGCAACCACACCCTTTGATCAGAACGCAAGAAATGCTTCACGCTAGAAATAAGTGTGCCGGTAGGTACTACTTCCCCAGTCGAACTATGATATACAGGTTCTACTACCTAGTAAAATGTATCAATTTCATCCACCGTCTGTAAAATAGATGTATTGTACTAGAGATGCGCCGAAAAGTAGTGTCACCGAATAACCGAATACGAATAGGTAAGTACTATTCGGTTTAACTTTTACCGAACCGTGATTATTCGATTTACCATTTCTTATTAATGACAACTGCGAAATTGTGTTCATAAAAAAAATCTAAATGTTGATTTGAGGTCTAAAAATGAATGATGATGTGAAGTTTAGAAAAAATGAGAATAGTATAATAGGTACAAAATATATGTTACAGCATATTAATCCAAATAAAGTATGAAACTGCATAAAACCTACACAATACAGAATAATTATTAATAAAATTAGTTCATCTTAATAACGTTACATTACATAATATGCTCTTTGCATAACTTCAAAGTCGATTGGAAAATGTTCTTATAAGACTTATAACTGTCTGTCGGAAACTGAAGTACCTACCTTAATTATTCAGCTCTAAGGGCCATTAAGGACAATTCCTTCCCATTGGACTTCAAAATTAGAAGTCCAATTCATCTTTAAACTAATTTAATTTTAAGGGTTGAACTCTTCGTGACAAGTCTGATGTAACAAAATTAACATCGATCGAGGTCGAAACTTCTTAATTAGAGCTCTTAGTTGGAGAAAAGAAGGGGTCGGCCACGTGACGCGGCAATAAATCTTACCGCAAATCTGGGTATATTTTATCACGTTGCTTGACTAATGGTTATGTCCAATTGGAATAAGGGGCATCACTTATGTACATTTTTGTATGATATAAGTGGCAAACAACCGTGCAACTTGACAGTAAGTACTTACTGCCGCCCATGATCAATTGCAATCAACCAAACAAGATTACACACATATATTGCTACTAAAAAACAGGCGTTCGGCCTCACATCAATAATTAATAAATCTCCTTTACCACACACGTCAAGTAAGAAAAACGACACGTAAAATACTAATATATGTATAGAGTAAAACTCTATAATATGCCCCACTTTTTTTTAGAGTTCAATAAAACCAGCCTGTTGTAGTTTTTCTTGGTGTATTGTATAAGAAATCAAAAAGCGGTTATTTGTTAATCATATGACACCTTTATTTAGAGAGTAGCGAGAAACACTTTAAAATTAAGTACGATAGGCATTTTTCCTAAACTCTAGGTGGGGCGTTTTATATTGGCATCCGTTTACAAAATGCCTAAGTAATATTACAAAATGCCCCTTGATCCGCAATAATAAAAAAATAACATAATTCTATGAGAAAAAAAAAAATTTAAGAGTGATATGACTATGATGAATACATAAACATATAGGAATCTTAGACATAAAATGAAAATAAGAAACGTTTTAAGCACCAGTCATCATATTATCTCTTTCATGCAAAAAATGCGAAACTTTTTAAACTTAAATCTTAAATGAAAATAAACTTTATAATCATAACAATTAACATTTTTCAATATTTTTTGTAAATGTTCTGGTGTCGTTAAAATAACAGCTTTCTGTTTTCGCTTTCAATACATTGCAGGTGATTTAGGCACACTACGTCGTTGGAAAAAATATTCGTGTTTCTTCATGAAATTTAGGGAGTAGATCCTGAATTTTTGAGGTTACTTTAATCGAAGGCCTTTAGACTCCGAAACTTGTGTAGTATTTGATTATTTTTCACGCTCTTCTTCGTCAATAGTTTTAAGTTCTCTCGCCAGAACTTCATGCATCTTTGTTTTGAACCAGGTCGCGCGCAAAGATTTCTGAATATAATTTCGCGGCATATCTAAAAATAACAGGAAATATATTTTTTTTTACGTTGTACATTACCTAAATACGTGATTTTAAAACTGGCAGTTTATCGCAGTTTTCATATTTCTAATTGTAATTTTAATAAAAAAAAAAAACAGGGCATTAGGTTAACCAATTTGTACCGTACTCACCGCAAGTGGAAGGATTACTGGAGGCGTTGCCAGCGCGTCGGAACTTACTCTTTATCTCTGTTTGTGATCAAAAGAGTGGTGGGGCATATTGTCCGCTGGGGCGTATTGTAGAGTTTTACCCTATTATTAGGCAGAAGTATTTAAAAAGCTGGTGCTTCTGTAGTCGATCCATATAGGATGTTACCACTTTATAAATAATGATCATTGCTTGCAACGATTAAAAACATATTGAAATCTACATGCATCATATTACTACAAGATTTCCAAACCATATCATACCATATTTTTTACCATGCCGCTCAATCCAGGTTTGAGCGACATGGTAGACATATGTACAACTTAAAACTGCTGTAATTTATTTTAATGTTTTTTTTTAAATCGCTAAAGTAGATAGACAAATAGGATTTATTGAATCCAACAGTTTCACGCTGACGTCACCAGTTACTGGGTAAGGTCCACCAAAAACTCTCTTATTCTCAGAGAAGACCCGTGCCCGGCAGTGGGACAGTAATGGGTTGTAGCCGTATAGGAAAAAAATCGTGTAAGGCGCGCTTTATAATACGGGTCACACGGGACTAATGAAACGGATCTTATTCCAGTTCGAACTAATTACAGATGTACTAGCTCTTAGCCAATCGGACTGTACCATTACCAAATTGTTACGTATGAACATCCTATTTTTATAACTGAATAACTTGTATGTTCTAAATATATTTCAGTCATTTTAATTGATGAGTAGTAATAACCCAAAAATGTTGCTCAATAATATATTCAAAAACTATTATAATAAACGTTAATTAATAAAATAAAATAAATACTTCACAAATACACACATCAACATACACCAGCGCTATATTTAGAGAAATATAAATTACATTTTTAGAAAGTATTTACGTGCTGTTCTATTTTAACGCTACTTCTTACGTACTATTTTTGCGTGAAAGTTTAATCAAAATTAGTAGTCCTCAATAATAAGTCGCAAAGATGTTATCAATAACAGAAAATATAAATCAAAAACAAGTATTTTAAAATTTAGAGATATTTTCAATCTATAAACAGATGCTTCATATTTTATTGGAACATTACCTTTAATTATTTTTCATTCATTATACTTTTGAAGTTTGTGCAATTTTCCGATATCAATATCCATAAAACTTTACGGCAGAGGCTATGGCTGCCAAAATTCATAAACGTTACTCGGTAATTTGTTCAGCTTCGAAAATAAAACGAGCAATAAAAAGTAATAACTGACAAAAATTTAAGCAATAAGTAGAAGGTATGTTTCCTAATAAACGATTTTTGGTCAAAATATGAACGCAAACATCCATCCTTGGCTTACACGCCTGCGCCTATAAATACAGCCCTTACCGCACTTGTAGCAAACCCAAAACTTGATATAGAATACGGACGTATAATATAACATTAAAAAATCACTAGGTATCTAACTAGTTTTGTGCCGGGAAAATTCAATTTCGGTCACGAAATCCAAACTTTTCGGTCTACATAATTCTTCAGCAAAATATTTTATATTACATATCTTAAGTTTCTTTATTTTTGTATAACATATTCTACTTCTTTATATATTGAATCAGAATTGAGGAACAATAGTTTTATTGTATGATATTGTTGTGCTTTTGTTCTTAATTTTAAAAGAAACAAAATTTACATGTTACATTTCGAAATTTCTAACAATTTAAAGTACGCAAGTACTTACGAAAAAAAAAAAATTTTCTTCCTACAAAAAAGCATAAGGTATTTTTTTATTATTTCGTACTTAGATAAATCTAAAATTCGTACCCATATATAAATCAAAAGACAATGTAAAGGTGTATTTGTCGGCACACTTTTATATAAGGCGACCATCTTAGTCCTCGGGAATAGTAACGTATCTGTTGATTGACTTCAGGGAGAACCCATGATCCGTATGAAGTTGCTTACAGAAGTCCATAGGTGCCAGTTACACCATTAACGAAAGTGACTACATATTATAAAAAAAAAACTAGTTGTAAAACATGTATTATGCATAAAAACCTTCCTCTTGAATCACTCTATCTATTAAAAAACTGCATTAAAATCCCTAGTGTAGTTATAAAGATCTAAGCATACTTATGGACAGACAGCGAGAAGCGACTTTGTTTTATACTGTGAAGTGATACCTCGAAGAATATCAAGATTTATTTATACGCTGAAGTGAGCGTCAGCTCCTAGATCAGTAGGTTCCAAAACAATTCGCGGACACAATTCTGTTAAGGATAAAATCCATTTCTTACCTATAGTCCTATTGGTATCGACTGCGTATGGGGTCCGTAAAATCTATGTAACATAATTTCATTCATGGGTACTGAAAACTTTCGGTATAGTCCTCATATAACACTGTTATGTAATAAATATGACAAAATACATGCGGCGGGCAGAATCACGAGCCTCCCATTAATAATGTGTGGTATCCGAAAAAGCAATTTGCTTTGAGTATATGGAACCGGGAAAAATATTAATCTATTACTCTCTGCCTATTTTTGTGGTTTATTTTCGCAGATGTATCATTTGTAACACAGTTTGTTTACCACTGTCCACACATACACATTCATAAATTCTGAATTTTATTTACGTACCAATACATTTCCGTGTATACATGGAAAAAATACACAAACGTTTGGCCGATCAAGGCATGACTACGTATGAATTAATCACACATTTTGTAGTATAAAATAATTATGTAAATATATATTCTGCTGCAATAGCATAAGTAAAAACTTGCGTTGCTCATTTTGCACCTAATAAATTATGTAACTCTTAAGCTATTGTACTGGTTCATCATAAAAGCTATCGTAAAATAACGTAATATCGTAAAATAAATAAAATTATAGTATACCAATATTCCAATAATATTTCATTGTACTTATTAATAGCGCAGATATAAATATTTGACTAATACCGAACGTATGGAGGCTTTTTAAAACTGTATTTGGCTCCATACCAAATGTAACCACAGCAATTCAGTTCTCTTTATCAGCCCATTCTATTTTAATATCTCACATATTTAACATTGATTAATTTGATTTCATTTAATTATAACAGTATTTATGGTCAGGTTAAGTATTGTTAAGCCTCATTGATTACAACCGAACATAGCTAGAAGTATATAAACATACCCTAACCCGCCTGGTATACCGAATATCAAAATGTTAAGTTTATCTTATATAATAAATAAAATAAATAATTAAATATATTTAAACATTCACAGTACAAAAACATATTGTTCCTCAATAAAAACAATTACGAAATACCTCTACAATAAGGGCGTTGAAATTATCGTATACGTTATATAAATATTCCTTTCAAAACTTTAGTAAACCCGCCTCGGGAGACAAATATTGCGGAAAGTTTTCAGTTGTCAAAAGAAAGTTAGCGACATTGGGCTCAACAAAATTCGCGAGAACCAGTTATATAAAGCAAATCCATAAACATTTGACCCTCTATCATTTCCTTCCTTTAACGGTTGTATTTAATGCTCGCGTTTATGTCTACGTTAACGTCATATTTGCTCATATTCATACACGCTTCTCTACTTACATATGTGCGTCATTAATCTTGTCGTAAACCACATTTTCTGTATGAAAGAATCTCAAACGTCCGTCGAATCCTTATTTCTCACATGATATTAAAATATCTAGAGATATATATAGAAGTAATGAAGATATATCTCCTAGATATAATGTGGAACAAATATTTTTTTTATAATTTTGTATAATTTTAATTTTGTAGCATACTAGAAACATGTTTGTCTAGGACAATTAATTACTTACTGCATAATTTTTGCCTATCATTTAGACGGTGTAATATTACATGTGTATTTTTTACATTTTTTTATATTTTTTATTAACCTAGTTTGTCCACCGATGATCCTACGCTAAGACCTACCAATCTTTTGAGTAATTGACTAGACAGTCACACTATCTTTTAAGACCTCCATCTTCAGGCTATTGTGTAACAATTTTGGTCCAACTACACGTACTTCCCTGTATTTTGTTTACAGCCTTCGCCTACTCACATTTCAATTTAGCTGTTTGAATAGTACATCCTAATGTATTTCTTTATATAAGTAGTAAATAAACCTATTTGTAAATCAAGTATTAGTGCGTAATAATATAATAGTTATAACAATAAAACATTGAACTAAATGTTTTTACTATTATAGTCTTCGATATTTGCAGTTTTTTTATATTGTTACACCTACTGCTATGTAAATTAAAATTTTTGTCTTTCAACCAAAAACAGCCCTCAAATTGTTGGTTTTAAAAATACATTATTTACATTCCAAAAACCTTCTTAGTTCAACAATGCGGAGAACAGACGGAATCAGTGCCAAACCTTTAAATACTTGTACCTTACTATAGTAATGTTAAGGATGTGGTAAACACTTGAAACCTTGAAATTTAGCATTCAGAGATAGCAACGCACCCTATCTTCAGTACCACTCCACTCCTGCCCGATATTCACCGGCACTCACCATCAGGTTGACAGCAAGCTTATTTGCAACTTCTACATTACTACATAGTACAAAACAAAGTAGCTTCGCGCTGTCTGTCCCTATGTGTGTATAAATCTTGAAAACTACTCTACAGATTTTAATACAGTTTTTGTTAATAGATAGAGTGATTCAAGAGGAAGGTTTTTATGTACAAATACATTCATAATATAGTAGAGGAGCTGGTAATTTTAGATTTATGACCTTTAGGCGGAACGAAGTTTGCCAAATCAACAAATTTATTGTAAAAAGTACCTTAATGTATTTTAGCAGGTGGCCGAACCAGAGTAGTTCGACCGGGGAGGTAAAACCGCCACACTTATTATTAGCGTGAAGTTGTTCTTACGTCTGATAGAAGGCTGTGGTTGCCGACACACTTCTATGAGGCGACCATCTCAGTCCTCTGTAGTAGCAACACGATTGACTTGGGTTAGAACCCCCTTTTATATGAAGTTGCTTACAGATGTCCATGGGCGCAGTGACCACTTACCATCAGGTGGACTTACTACTCGTTTCCTATTTCAATCATATAAAAATAAATCTTATATCTATATGTTTAAGTTTATTATTCAACACAAGGATTGAACTGATTAGTTTGATGTATGCAACAGTCCTCTTAGAATTATATTGTTATTATTCAGCAGCTTCATATACATTAGGCACACTTAATATAAATAAAAATGAATTATTGCGTGAAATGATGTAATTTTCAAAGATCTACGACATACATGTGTAAAACCTACGTATGTGAGGTTTGAAAAATACTATTTATATCCCTTGGATTTATAGAAAATATTTGAACCATAAAATATACATATATTTGTGTGTCCATAGTGAAAATGGTGTAGCCGCAATGCCCTTTATAGAAGTCGGTGGCGAAGAATCGCAAGAGCTGTTAGCAAAGACAGCTGTGACGACTGACCAGACTGACTCTGCCAAGAGTGTACGACTAAAGAGAAACTGAAAACGGATATAGGTAAATCTGGTTGTAGGCGTACCCAAAATCAGAACTATACCCGTTTTAATCAGTGGTGAGTGGCGGCATAAGGGAGTGGGCGGTGTGGGTCACTGACCCACAGGTCCGTTCTAAAAATCCACTCTCGAAAACTTTGGACTTCTAGGTGGCTTAAACAACCAAGAACATGCAAAAGAACAAACAATTAGCAATTAGCAGACCTCACCAATTGTACCTATTGTGACCACATTAACTTTAGGTCCTTGCTTGATTCTAAACTTTGATGTAATATAATAGAAAATTTCGCGTATCTATCCATCACATATATTTGCAAATAAATTTTAGAGGAATGAGAATGAGTAAAAATGGATTATTTTTTATTTTTATCTGTTTATTTATCTGTGTTTTAAATCGCATAAACTGAATTAAATTAAATGTTAATTTAAATGGTCCATATCTTATTTCATAAACTTACATCTTTTTTATAGAAAATCATTGCAATTTATTGCTATGTTACAGATATACTCAACCTGCGGCCCGTGGCCGCATGTAGCCCGCCGAGCCCTTTTTATTGGCCTAGCTAAATTTGGCGACTTTTTTTTTGGTCGACAATTTGGAGTAAGTCAGTACTTTCTTTGTTTCGCCCCAGGTAACTTAACCCCACGTTACGCCATTGCTTGCGGCCCGGGACACTTCGCTGAAACGTGTTTGTGGCTCATACGATGAAAAGGTTGACTACCGCTACTATGTTACGTACACAACGACTAGTGAAAAACTAAGATAACTTTGATAATTTGCTTCCCTAGAAGCAAAAAAAAATAGATCGTAAGTGACGTTAATTCTTCGTTTAAATAAATGTTGTACCTAAATAAGATATCACTTATTTTAACATTGCAGACACCAACACTGACAGATTTATTTTCATAGACATAAAAGTAATATGACCAACAGCAATGAATCAATTATTGTATGCAATTAGCGTGAAACTATTTTGAATTACCTTAGTAACTGTAACTTCCAATAAATGTAAATGTACGATTTCTAACCGATTATTTTATTAAGTGCCGTAAATAAAATGTCAACCGCTGAGTTAATAATCTTTTTAATGATATATTGCAAGTATCTTTTCGATTTGTGACGTTCTAAATAAGTTTATCTTTGACTTTTAGGGTTGCGTACCCAATTACCCCATTACTAAGACTTCGCTGTTCGTCTGTCCGTTTGGCCGTCTGCCCGTCTGTCCGTCTGTCTGTCACCAGGCTATATCTCATGAAACGTGGTAGCTACTAGTAGTAGCTACCACGTTTCATGAGTAGTAGGTAGTATATTTCTGTTGGAGCTGTAACAACAAATACTAAAAATAAATGTATAGGGGTCTCCCATACAACAAACTGAATTTTTTGGCGTTTTTATAGATATTGTACCGAACCCTTCGTACGCGACTCAACTCGCTGATTTTTTTTTTCCATTCACGGGTCTAGATATGATTTTAGAGAAAGCGTAATGACAGTAGATATTTATTACCCTACTGTATAACCTATTGTGTAACACGGCAAGACGACGGTTTTTTCTTTCTTAAATTTAATTAACGAAAACAATTACCTATCAATTTTTGGCAAAAAGTATGCATAAAAACCTACTTTCTACTACAACTTATATCATCTCTTAACTACATGTACTTATGTACATTTTTATATAGGTTTTAAAAATGTTATGCTAATTTTGAATTTTTCTTTTCATGCCGAGAAAAGGCAGTCGCTGGGCTGTATTCAATCAAAAGAGAATAGGTAAGTTAATCGATTAAAATCTTGTGACTCTTACCAAATATTCGACTATTAACTAGTTAATAATTACCACTAATTTGTAACAAACAACAACATATTAAAAAAATAAATATTTTTGATTTTTTGATTAATTAAAATTATAATAACAGCGTTACTGATATTTTTTTCGTACTTTAAAGAGAAAATTTAAAGGAATGTAAGTATTTCTAAATAGGACCCTGTTAAGCAGAAAAGATCCGACAGCTTTTTTTACTTTTAAGTAAATGTAGTTCAAAGTGTGACCATAAAATAAAAAAATAATGTTACATTACCTTTTTAAAAATCGCCAGCGTCTTAAGACATAACATGTAAATTTTTAACTAATATTTTTTGTGCATATTAAAAACTGGATTAATAGATATTTTTGCATAACAAGGTCCACTTGTACTTATCATTTTGTTGTACGTTTGTTTGAATAATGGAATCTACCGATGTGTACTTCAATTAATAATTTGGTTTGGTAAACTTTGACATGTCTGAAGGTTATAGAACAGTGTAGTTTGACCGGGGAAGTAACACCGCCACACCTATTTCTAACGGGAAGCATTTTTTTGCGTTTCGATGGAAGGGTGTGGCTGCCGGCACACTTTTATTTGAGGCGACCATCCTAGTCCTCGGGAGTGGCAACGCGTCTGTAATTGACTTCAGATAGAACCCATGTTCTATTTGAAGTTGCTTACAGGTGTCCATGTCCATGGGCGGCAGTGACCACTTACCATCAAGTGGACTGCATGCTCGTTTGTGCTTCAATCAGATAAAAAAAGTCTGAAGACTCAAATTGTTACACACAAGTTTTCAGAGATAATTTAAGTGTAATTTAGAGTTCACCGTTAAAGACGTACATAACCATACCACCAATTGAACATAATAGTAACTCAAGATGCATGCATGATACATGTTATTGCGGAAACAAAATATTCTTCCAATACATTTTAAGAAGCGATGCTGAGTTATCTTCTTTTTTTATCTGATTGAAGTAGCAAACAAGCAGGCAGTCCACCTGACGGGTTGAGGTCGCTGCCGCCCATATACATCTTGTAAGCAACTTCAGAGAACACGGCTACGATTTGAAGTCAAGCACAGATACGTTGCTACTCCTGAGGACTAAGATGGTCGCCTCATATAAAAGTGTGCCGGCAACCACACCGTTCTACCGAAACGCAAGAACTGCTTCCCGTTAGAAATAAGTGTGGCATTGGTACCTCTCCATTAAAACTACACTGGTTCTACCACCTTCTAAATCTTCACAATGTTTGCCTATAAGACTGATGCATAATGCCTATTATGGAAACGCGACTTATGCCATTCTTTGTTTGGGATTTATATTCTATACTCAGATATTTAATAATTATAATCCTTCATTTTCCTCTCTAGTTTATGTACCTGATGTGGAGTATAAACCTTTTTTATTTGGCTCTGAAACATATGCCAAAGATTGGGTGGCACATCTCAATCCAACCGGAATAGCTCCACGTTACATCCTACTGAACTACACTGACGAGGAAATAACTGATAGAGAAACTGATGATTCTTACTTAAGGGGGCATGGAGAAGTCTGGTTTTATCTTTACACTAAGTAACTATACAATGTTTTTGATATATTTACTTAATTGATTGATTGACTTGAGCATGGACAAACGAGCATGCAGTCCACCTGATTGTAAATCCCTGCCGCCCATGGACATCTGTAATCAAGTTCATACAGAACTTGAGTTTAATCTGAAGTCAATCACAGATGCCAAGCTACTCCCGAGGACTAAGAAGGTTGCGTCATGTGAAAGTATGCCGGTAACCACACCCTTCTATCGAAACGCAAGAAATGCTTCATGCTACAATTAGGTGTGGCGGTGGTACTTCCTAGGTCGAGTCACACTAGTTCTACCTTGAAAACAGTAGAACAGGGGTTATATCTGAAGTCAAACAAATGCGTTGCTGCTTACAAGGATTGAGATGGTCGTCTTATATGAAGGTGAGCTGACAACCGCACCCTTTCACCGAAACGAAAAGAACAACACGCTAGAAATAGCTATGACTGCGGTACCACACCGGTCGAACCAGACTCGTACTAACACCATTTAGTCATTGTAGTCAACCTATTATTGTCCCACTGTTGGGCACGGGTCTTCTCTCAGAATGAGAGAGTTTTACACCATAGTCCACCGCGCTAGCCAAGTACGAATTGGTGGCGAAAAGGTGAAAAAAAAGTCACCTTTTAGTCATAATAAGTCGTAATTATTTATCTGCATAAAATGTGGTAAGAAGGTTTGTACACAATTGGAAAGTTTCTCACATTTGCCTTATTTGACGCGCAAAATACATTTTTATTGTATTAGAAAAGCATTTTTTCAATTAATGACAATTATATTAATAAATTTTTGAACAAAAACATTTTTGAACGAGTCACTCATGTAGTTGTCTTTTAAATTTATTTACAGTTATTTTTTTAAATTTATTTGGTATTTTGTTATATATAGTAACACACATATGATATGCGTTCCTAGACCGCATAGCTGTGCGAGAGGGTGTCAAGCATAGTGTATCTGGATACCGAGTTGCAAATTTACATTTTTCCTAGCTAAAACGCATACTTTGAATATATATATATACTCGTCAATGTTAGCAGTTTCAGGTCTTTAAAAAGAGGCTTGCAACTTAACTTCGACAAAGTCCATATCATTGCAATGCTAGTTTTGCCTACTTTAAGAAACTTATATGTTACCTCTAAAATTTTAAAAGAATGACATAGTTTTAAAAGTAAAACGGGGTTTATCAATAACGAGGACAGATGGCGCTGCGCCTACGTAAACATTAGCTCCGTATAAAATTGTGATTTAAAAATCATAACTGATAAGACTATAAGTGAAAAGTGTTAAAATGTGTTAATGACTATGCAACTATCCTGTGGAAGTGTTATCTGAGTGTGAAATTAACTATTATGAAACTTGAAGTAATCAAAAAGTGAAATTATTTGTGTGGACAAAAAAACAACAATATCTGCAAGAAAACAAAGAAAACCTACTGAATTCACAACGTGAGGTCAACCTCGATCACAAAACTATGCGTATCCGTGCTAAGTGAACAACTGTAGTGAAGAATAACAATTTTCAAACAAAATATTCAAGTGCCAGAACCGTTGCAATTCAAACCCATACACAATCAACAGAAACAAAGACTATCCTCTATCAATCACTTATGAAACTAACGACATCTATTGAGCAAGATAAACAATAACTAACGCCATCTAACGAGTAATCGATTTATTATTTCATCTATCTGCTGTTACACAGGACTTGCGAAACTATTACGTACACACTAGATGGCGTCTAATAAAAGTAAACAGACATGCGCGGGATGTCTTCAACCAATTTATGCAGGTCAATATATAGTATGTAACTTATGTAATAGTAAATATGACACAAAATGCGCGAACATCCAAGCACATGAAATTTTAAATCTCAAACCTGCTCAAAATTCGTGGATCTGTGATCTTTGCCGAAATAAAATGCCTAAAACAGGAAACACAAATACACCTATACGACATCAACAAATCCCGCCAGTAGAATGCAGAACGACCTCGAATCAGCCTTCGCAAGCGGAGAAATCAAATGTAACAATTCGAAAAACTAAAAACCCGAGCACAAGTCCATCACCATCAGACGACGAAACTAGCTTCTTAGGAGACACTATCCAGAGCACAAGCTTGATGAAAAACGCAACAGACGACTACGAAATTCCCTCCACGTCGCAAACAAAAATAATAATTAGGGAAATGGAAAGGATCTTAGATAAAAAACTAGAAATGAACAGGTTATCCTTAATACCGGAACTAAAGTCAATAATAAATATTGAAGTTTCAAAGGCCTTGACCACGATTGAAAGTAAAATAACGGAAAATATACAAAAGTTAACGGAAGACCACAAGAAAACTAAACATGATTTAATAAAATTGAGTACACAAATAAGTGAAATCGAAAATGAACAGAACAAACTAAAAACATCAATGAATATAATCCAAAACCAAATAAAAAATCAAAGTACTTCTGTTCAAACGAAAAACTTACAACTTGAACAAAAAACCATTGTATTATATGGTGTTGATGAAAACCGAGACAGCGAATTAGAACTCCATGACAAGATAGTCCATATATTTATGAATCTTTTTGATGTGAATTTAAGTGGATACATAGAAGATATAACAAGGTTGGGCAAAAAAGGCTATAGAAGACCAATAAAAATTGAACTGTTAAGTAAACGAATGACACAATTTCTACTCAACAATAAATTTAATCTGAAGAGCACAGGATTAGCAATTAGTGAGTATCTTGACAGAGACAATTTCCTAGAACAGAAAAAATTACGAAATATAATGATTGAAGCTCGAAAAAAGGGGCACCATGCAATAATCAGAAATCGTATACTCTATATTGATGGCAAAAGGACCCAAATCGACCACTCCCTTGATACGAGCATCCCAGATAACAACATAGTAAGCAGCCAAAGTAACATCTTTCATACTACAAATACCAACCAGAACTCTCCTGCGCCGCCAGAACATGGCAAATCTGCAAATAAAAAAATACGTAGAGATGTTAATAGTTCCTATCGTTAATAACACAAAAATACTTATCCAAAATATTAGAAGCCTGAAAAACAAACAACACTTCGTTGAATCTATACTGAGCGTCGATAAAACATTGAAAATCCTTTGCTTCACGGAAACCTGGATCACTGAAACAAAAAGTGATTTACTCAAGTTGGAGGGGTTTCACTGTGCCACATCATATCGCCGGCAACATCACGAAGGCGGAGGAGTATGCATATTCCTTGAAGAAAACATAAACTATAAAGCGCGTAAGGAAATATCAGATATGTCTATAGAATGTATATTTGAAACATGTGGAGTTGAAGTACCCGATCTAAATCTTCTCTTAATTGTACTGTACTGGCCTGAAAAAAACCGACATTCAGATATTTTCTATAGCTCCATGGAAAAACTACTATCAATCTTAATTGTTAGAGACTCTACAAAACACATTATCTTAGGGGGAGATTTTAACGTAAACGTCTTAGAAAAATCAAAAGAAACGTATGACCTTCTAAATTTAATGCATTGCTATAACCTTCAACAAAATGTTAAAGAGCCCACTAGAGTTACAAACACTAGTTCCACTTGTATTGATTTACTTTTTTCCAACTTCCAAATCTGTCAAAATAATTTATCTGTTGTAGAGCACGGTTTCTCAGACCATAAAGGGGTTGAATTAATAATACAGAGTGAACCAATCAACCAACGAGACACATGGTACATAGAAAAAAGACAGTTTAACGACTATAATATAAACAAGTTTAAAACAGAACTGCAAAACACAAACATATCGGAATGTTTTGATATGAATAAGGACGTCAACCATAACTATACAATATTTCATAACATAATTCAAAAAATCTTAAATAAATGTATCCCTAAAGTAAAAATCAAACTAAAACCAAAATCAAAACGACGATGGCTAACACCCGGATTAAAAAAATCATGCAACCATAAACGCCTATTAAAACTATTAATCATATCAACAAAAGATCAAGTACTACACAACCACTATAAACAATATGTAAAACTTTTAAAAAAAGTAATAAATAAATCAAAAAAAATAAACTACATAAATAGAATAAAACGTGCTAGTAATGTATATAAAACAATGTGGATAATTATAAAAGAAAAAACAAATAAACTGACCAAAAGAGCGCATAAAAATATTAAGTTATGTATCAATAAATCTGAGACAACGGAACCTTCTACAATATCAAATCATTTCAACATCTTCTTTGCAAATATAGGAGCCACAGAAGGTAAAACCGGACATGGTAGACCTGTCATCAATAAAACAGAAAACTCTATATTCATACGCCCTGTCGAACCAAAAGAAGTTAGAACCATTATACTCGGATTAAAAAATACGTATAGCTACGGCCACGATGACATACCTTCAGTATTAATAAAGCAATGCCTCGACGAATTAATGCCACCTCTGACGTTATTAATAAACCAATCCCTCTCTACAGGCTCATTTCCCGATTTATTGAAAATATCAAAAATAAAACCTATTTACAAGAAAGGGGATCCACACAATTGTACTAACTACAGACCAATAGCACTACTCCCATCTTTTTCAAAAATATTTGAAACTGTAATGTCTCGACAGCTGTACATATTCTGTGAAAAATATAATATTTTAGACGACAGTCAAAACGGGTTTAGAAAAAATAGATCTACAACATTAGCAGTATTCAAATATATACAAATAATTTTAGATATGCTGAACGAGAAAAAGTATGCGATAGGTATTCTCCTGGACATGAGCAAGGCATATGACCGAGTAAACTATAGCATCTTATTGCGTAAACTATATGAAATAGGAATAAGGGGAATAGCCCATAATTGGTTTACCTCTTATTTACATAACCGCACCCAATACACAGTCATTGAACACAATGACTTCCTAACAGGAAATATTTCTGAGATTGCATCCAATCGGGTTTATGTAAAACAATCTATACCGCAGGGCTCTGTACTTGGTTGCATATTGTTCCTCATATACATAAACGACCTACCAAAAATTGTAAATACCTCATGCGTACTTTTTGCTGACGACATCTCCCTTGTATATCCCACTGTAAACGAATTCCAACTTAATAAAAATTGTATAAAAATCTTTGAAAATGTAAATAAATGGTTACTAGATCACGGCCTGGAAATTAATTACACAAAAACTAAAATCATACAATTCAGACCGCACCAAAAACGCCCCCTTAATATTAATCTAACAATAAATAATTGCAATATTGAATGTGTGGATGCCATAAAAATGCTGGGATTGACTATTGACACTAACATAAATTGGAAAGCCCATGTACAAGATATTACAAAAAAGCTCTCCAGATTTACATACGCGCTTTATGAGCTAAAAAAGTCAACAGACCTAAAAACAGCAAAAACCGCTTATTATGCCTACGCGCACGCATGGTTACAGTATGGCATTGTACTATGGGGCAATTGCACTGACGTGGGTAAATTATTCGTCCTCCAAAAAAAGTGTATAAGGATATTAACTAACATTGGCCCCAGGGAAACCTGTAGGAAATACTTTACTCAACTCAAAATTCCCACCCTGACATCTATGTACATTTTGGAAACCTGCAAATTAGTAAGAAAACATAATCATCTATTCTCCTACTCGAAAGATCTTAACAATTATAGTCAACGACGTCCAAATAAACTAGCCTTCCCGAAATCAACAATGACCATGCACAGTTCTGGACCATATTGCATGTGCATTAAGATATATAATAGACTCCCTAAAGAAATCCTGGAAAAAGATTCATTCACTGCATTCACCAACTCCCTAAAAGATTTTCTAATAATTAACAGTTATTATACAATGAAAGAGTACCTGGATTCGAGGATAATGATGACATGATTTTAAAAATGAATACTAATGAAATTAAATGTAAATATCGACCCATAGTTTTGAGCTTTTTGGACATTCAATATCAAAATGTGACCTATGATTTAGTTTTAATTATGACCATGATAATGTAAATTAATCTTGTAAATGTAATCTTAATTTAATTTAATGTAATTTCAATCTTGACTCAATCTAATTTATTCTAATGTACTTTTAATTTGACTCAATCTGAAAACAATAATAATTTTAACCTATTTTATATATTTAATTTTTAATGTAATTTTTAATCGTACTGACATTGTAAATAACAAATCTGTCCTCCTTGACATTGCAATGCCCTAACGGGGTTATTCATGCACACATCAATAAATTTGTACCACCTAGTCCGTAAGCATGATGAGCAATAAATGATTATGATTATTATGATTATTATAAAGTAAAAATAATCCATTTCAGCACAAATCCACGTTACCCAGAACAAATTAAGGGCCCAGGCTTTGGATTGTCAAACATCAAACCTGAGGCTCCCTTTTTCATCCTAATCCCCGGTTGGGTGGAAGATGTCCAGTCTAACTTTTCCCGAATAGTTAAACAAGCAATTTTAGAAAAATATGGAACTAATGATGTCAATATCATTATTATGGATTGGTACAATATGCAATGTCACAATTACATGACAACGGCGCAACGGACGTATGATGCTAGCAAGAAAGTAAGTGCAATGAAATACAATAATACTAGTGTATAAATAATGATAAATCTGTATACAAGCATAGTCTTATACAAGGATTTTCTTTTGAGTCGTGGTTGACATGGATACATACAAGACGAATCCAGAATCACTCAGACCCGAACTGAAATCTAAATTCATTATTCAGATATCTGTTCTGCATTATAAAAAAAACTTGCTGAGCCCCGCAGCTTTACCCGCGTAAAAAAATCGAAATAAGTTATTTTTCCACCGTAAAAGGTAGCCTTTATATTAATCCAGAGTTTCAGCTAACTCCCTACCAAATTTCATGAAAATCGCTCCAGCCGTTTAGACGCAAAGAAGTAACAAACTTACACACTCACAAACTTTCGCCTTCATCATATTACTATGATGTTATCCCAAAAGTGATCCTTTATAATTTTAAAACCATTTACGATACTTTTGTTTACAGTTAAAGTGGATTCTTCATAACATAATAGAGAAGTATAGAATAGAATCAGAACTTCTACATATCGTCGGGAACTGTCTAGGCGCACATGTAGGTGGCCTGACAGGGAAACAATTGCAAAGAGAAGATATACTAGTGTATAGAGTTACTGGTAAGTTTTTATGTAATTTGTAAAGTAAGCCTCAAATATCTCCTTAAGCGCAATACACACCGAGCCAGCCGGGCCGCCGACACAACCCGGCAAATAAAAGAATCATGTCGGCAACATGCGCCCGCGCGTGTTGCCCGCCGACATGTTGGCGGCTTGCGTACGCCTGAGCTCAGTTGCCCGGCGACGCTCGACCCTAAATTATCCAAGATACACCACACAAATTATATGACACAACCTTTTTCGACACGTGGATCCGACACGTGGACACGTGAACCGATCTTTATGAAATTGGGCACACAGATAGTGTTGACATCGATAAAAGACATGGGCTGCTTTTTATCGAAAAAAATGTGTCGAAAGCGTTAAAATCGGGCATAAAAGTTTGTATGGAAGTTCGTTTTTGACAAAGTCCCATATTGACAAGTCCGTCGATGGGTACGATAGACTTATTGAAACTTTATCTAAATAATAAAACATAAAAAACATTGATTTCGAGTCGACAACATATATCAGTAAAATTCGGATTGTCGCGGAATTTGTTAAATTCTAATGCAAATGACATGACAGTAGCCATATTGGCCGCCCGGATGCCATTCTGAATTCGTTCAAAAATATTACATAATTATAAATTTGTAACTATCAATTATCATAAAAATAGATATGATTTAAATTGATTTTAATTTACCCATAGTTTATGAATTTATGAAACGAAAATGTATTTCTAATACGAAATATACTGAGAATACTTTATTATTACGACTACCTATATCCGCGGGATTGTTTTTGATTAGGATGGCGCGCTGTACTTTTATAATGGAAATAGTAATAAAAAATAATAAATACCAAAAAAAATATTTTATTATTAAAAAAGCATCCGTTGACGCGCTGCGGCCGCGCTGCTTGCGACCTAATATGAAATCGCTCTTAGAGTACCGGAATTCCAAAGGTCATTCTCCATGTTCAACTGCACAAAATACACACACAAACACACACAAACACACACATACTCGCATACATACATACACACACGTACACTTACTCATAAATAATCGTGTATTTATAAAATGAAATAAAGAACGTCCTAACAAACTAAACTCTAAGTGCAATAATAAGAAACTGTTATCCATGCCACAAGTTCAATCTTATAATGGATACCAGGGGTCCAGAACTAATTTTATTAGGTAACTGTTAAATATGTGTTCTACTATATCCTACTATATATTGTACCTACAAACATTTGAAAAATAAACTTTATTTATTACTACAGTGAAAACTGATTTATAAATAATGGAATCTAACGAAAATATGTTCTGAAAGTTTTCATGTATTCTTATGATTTTAGGCCTAGATCCCGCTCGACCTTACTTTGAGTACCCACGATTATACGAAGGAATCTCACAAAGATCTGCTTTGTTTGTGGATATCATTCACACAAGTAACAATATATTGGGCATAACTAAACCGGCTGGTCACGCCGATTTTTACCCCAATGGTGGCACAGTATACCAACCAGTCTGTTGTCCAAAACGAACTCCTGGATTACCAGGTGAGCGTACCTAATTCCTACTTCAGCCTTTATTTTTGTTTTCTATTGCTTCTTGTTTTGTTTAGTACAATCAAGATTATCATTATTATGTGGCCAGTGCGACCCATCGACGTCTGCAATCTGTATTTGCCGGCACATTAACGATTTTTTACTTGATTGTTTTTGTTTTAATAAAATTGAAGTAGTTGCAAGCTACTGATACATCTGATGGTAAAGTGCAACTGCCGCCCATGGAAATATGTAAGCAACTTCATACAGAACAAATTGCATGCAAACAAATCTGGTGCGCACGATATTTGAGTGCCAGCCAACACTAGTAGGCTCGCTTGGAAACGCTCAGATGCCTGAGACCCCTCATGAACGTCACACTTTATTTTAAGTACTCCTCTTCAATATTTTCCAACTGTCGCCTTGACATTTTAATTATTTAATGTCCTGAAGAAAAGCACGGGTAATTGAACTAGTATTATACTTATATGTATAGTAAGAGCAGTGATAGCCTAATGGTTGAAGCTTGCCCTCTCAATCGAGAAGGTCCGAGGTTAAAACCCAGCACCACTGATTTATGCGCCTATTAGAAATTAAATATGACTGCTTTTCGGTGAAGAAAAACGTCGTAAGGAAACCTACACACCCGAGAGTCCTTTAAAAAACAGTTCTCGGAGGTGTGTGAAGTCCACTAATTCGCACTTGGCCAGCGCGGTGGACTACAATAATGGGTTGACGACGTATAGTAAAACTTGATATCTATAATCTGCCTTTTTGAACCTATTTTTTAAAACTGTTCACTAAATGACTTTTCGTTATTTCAGGTGCTTGTGAACATGATTGCGCTTACATTTACTATGCAAATTCTTTTAAATACAATTATGAATCAGCCAGATGCGAGAGATATCTAGACTTTAGAGACCGTCGTTGGGATCACAGATACTGTGATTTGGACGAAAGGCAATTCATGGGGGAGCCGGCGAATGATACGGCACGCGGTTTATATTTTTTGGATATTCTTCCTGACGAAGATTAAATCAAATAATAAGATCTATAGTTCTTATAAAACACACAACCACTGCAGAAGGATTGTAAGTGATATTTAGCATGTCAGCATGTATCATGGCAGAGAAAATAATATATTTCCGTACAATTTGTACTGAGGCAGGCACATTCAATATAGAAATACTTTTCCTCTGCGACGGTGACGTGTCTGTTACACTCAATGTGTGTAAATGTAAATTAAAAATTAGTTTACACTAATATTATAAAGCTGAAGAGATTTTTTGTTTGAACGTGTTATTCTTTAGAAATACCCGATTTAAATAAATCCTTTCGAATTAATTTATTACAGACTAGTTGACCCGGCGAACCTCGTTCCGCCTATATAATGTTATTTTTTAATTAGGGATGACTGAGAGTGTAAGAGTAGACAAATTTAATCAGAAAGCTTTGAACTGCTAAGGTATCGGGAGTTATTGTGTGCCAACCATAATAGATAGGCATATGCTGTCGTGGGATATTTTTTATATAATTTTATGGAAAACACTTCCGTCATACATGATTTCTGTGTAGCTTCAACCATTAAGATTGCACACGTGACGGAAGCTTAAAAAATGGAGTAACTTCTCCCGTTTTCCCAACATTTCCCTTTGCTCTGCTCCTATTAATTGTAGGGGGATGAAAATACTATAACCAGCTCAGTAGTATGAAAAATAATTGTAACTAGTTTCGTTAAAATCAGTCGAGTAGTTTTTGTTTCTATAACGGTTATACAGAACGACAGACGGACAGACAGACAGACAAAAAAATTTACTGATTGCATTTTTGGCATCAGTATCAATCCCTAATCAACCCCTGATAGTTATTTTGGAAATATATTTCATCTACAGAATTGACCTCTCTACAGATTCATTATAAGTATAGATATTTTCCATCAGCTAAACTTATTTGGATAAAGACAGTAGTGTTAAGCGATGTTATGTTCTGGTTATAGGATTATGGAGATGGAGTAAAAATTAAAATAAAAAAATAATTATTACTTTGTCTCCTGACTCTTCCTGACATGTAAGGCACCTCATGGTAAAGGGTCACCACCGCTCATGAACATCCGTAACCAACTTCGTATAGGTACAACATGAGTTTTATTTGAAGTCTTTGGTACTCATAAGAACTTAGATGTCACTTTATTGTGTATGAGTCGGCAACCACCACCACCACCACCAACCACCAACGGCACCAACGAAACGTCCAACGAAAGACAAACTGCTTTACGCCAGAAATGAATGTAGCAGTAGTAAGTATCTTTCCGGTCGAAGCACACCCTTCCTACCACCTGAAAAAAAATATAGAGAGACAGGAACATACACATAATATGAATATTCGCCGATTAAGTCGCTGAGCCGAAAAGCATTGACAAAATCTAACGGCATATCTGTATGCGGCAAGTTTCACAGGACGTCACAATTTATTGAAATTGAAAAATTGTCTGCAGTCTTCCGGGGATATTGGAAAATGTCCGTTTTTTATATCCTTGAATAAATTGGGTGGTTTTTAACTGATTTCAGCTTTCTTTCTTTCATTTGATAGGGTATCACGGAACTTTCTTTCTTGGACATAGGTATGATGTAATGGTAAAAAATAAATAAAAAAATAAAAAATAGTTTAGGATCAAATTTAGGTGTAGCATTTAATATGAGATGGATTATTTAATTTTCCAACTTGACCGGTTTGAACATTAAAGCCACTACAAACTAAAGCAAGACGCAACACAACAACGCAAACATTTTATATTAATTTATTATATTTTAATATTTAGAGAAAAAAATGCAAGCAACTTCCATGCCACAAAAAAAGTAAAAAATACAAAGTAAAATTACTGTTTAAGAAATGTGAAATACTGTACAAAAATCAATATTCATGTATTCAAATACGAAATGTAATAAAATAAAAAAAAATCTCAACTTTTGACATAAAATTGTTAAAGAACGCAATAAGTATAAAATATAGTAAAAAAAATAATGTAAAAAGATGTTAATAGAAAATATGACTTAGTCTTGTAATGCTTGTTCTTCCAATAAAATAAAATATTTTTTAAAGCGTGCTATATCTTTTATAGCTTTTTTAGGAAATAGATACTATATTCTAACAAAAACCGTGTTGGCACCCCTATCATAAGCAGCAATTAACAGAGATCACTTGGCATCAGATGTTCAATGTAGTCTATGTGCTCCCTCGTTGCTTACATTTTATAACCAATGTATATCTTGAAAACTGTAAAAATTTGCAGCTAAAATATTTATAAAAGATTTATCACCGAAGCTCAAAGTGAGCAGGCCTGTTTTACACATGGTTGGTCGCAGCCTGTGCACACCTGTCTCAGAGCTCTCCGGAAACTTCTGTAATAAAAAATATCAGACTTATCCAATAAATATCTAGTAAGTTTTCTTGGATGATATGGAAATATTTCCCAAGGAGAATGCTATGAAATTGCTTTTTATAAATGAGAGAATTAATATTACATTGCACTTTTTAAAGTTCTTATGTCCCTAAGTTATGTTACAATTGACAAAACAATTAATAATATTAATTTATTTGGTACACATAATTATAACGACAACTATGAGGTCAATCAACAATTTTTTTATCAACATATAAAAGTACATAATAAAGGGATTTAGATGAATTTGGGAGTAGAGGGTAGATAAAAAGTGAAAATAAGATTTCTGGTAAATAAATAATTAGGTATCACAAAGTTGCTACTTTCTAACAACAAATTATTACGTAGATTCTCTCAAAAACCTTGTTCTCAGCTATTATTCACTAAAAAATACTTCTTCAAAACATTTTCATAATTTCTTTTAAATGACGCATATTTTTTCAGTGTATAAGTGGATTATGAATGTTTGTTATATAAACTAATCAATTAGGAACGTTATTTTCTTAGTAAAACTATGTTGGGGACAATAAATAAAAACATGGAAAATCGATCCCAATTTAATCATGTTTATAACAGAAAGAATAATAATTGACTTTTAAGAGTTCCGTACTCAAAAGATAAAATCAGAACACTATTAATAATAATAATCTTCATTTTCTTTAACTAGTTATTATTATTATTAATAATAAGGATATTTTAATAATAATTACAAATATTCCACTGTCCGTCTGTCCATCTGTCTTATGAAGCATGATAGCTAGGCATATATAAATTTCACAGATGATGTATTAAGTGCTATTTAAGGTACTCCCACACAACGAACGTGATTTTCTCTTGTTATTAATGAGAATTGAAATATTCGGTTTAGAAAATAATAATTAATGAAAACAAAATAAATGTTTAAGAGAGGCTTCCATACAACAATCGTAATATTTTTGCCGTCTTTTAGAGATAAAATAGTGCGAAAATGTTCGTTCGAGAGTCCGATTGGCCTGTATTTTTGGATATGATACCCAATGCATCGTGCATATCACATTTTTCCAACTGCATTAAAACTAAAACAGCTCTGATGTACTTATGGTTTGAAACTATATTAATTTATGGCTTGAAACTATATCACTTTTGAAGGTGGTAGAACCAGTGTAGTTCGACCGGAGAACTGCCACCGCCACACCTATTTCTAGCGTGAAGCATTTCTTGCGTTTCGATAGAAGGGTGTGGTTGCCGGCACACTTTTACTTGAGGCGACCATCATAGTCCTCGGGAGTAGCAACGCATCTGTGTTTGACTTCAGATAGAACCCATGTTCTGTATGAAGTTGATCATACAGAAGTTGAGCAGCAGTGACCACTTACCAACAGGTGGACTCATGCTCGTTTGCTACTTCAGTCAAATAAATAAAAACTTTATCTCTGTTTAATAGAAGTGCCAAATGTCTTCATTCATCCTACGTGTGCTAAACAAAGTGATTTAAGCTGAAAGTCAATATTTTCGGATTTCTTTGTTTTTTTATTAAAGGGAAGTTTTATCGAAAATATAGTCAACGTAAAATTATAAATCATGAGTTTGTCTACAAAAATGTTTTTCGTATTTTTTCTAAGGATCACAAAATCTAAGATAGGTATTGCCATTCTGAAAGTTCAAGGAGTTACATTCTATATCATATGCACACAACTGCAAATAAGAAATAATATTGTTTATATCAAATAAAATAATATTATCAAAGCTTAGAAATTATTACTACCTATGTAATTTTGAAATTGCGGAAAAAAATGAAATATAACACAAACAATTTTATTAAATCAGTTTTGTAATCAATTATTGTTGTTAAATAGCATGGAATTATGCTAAATTGTCTTCGTGTTTGTGATTTTACACAAACCGCACAACACGTACATATGTATGTATGTATAGTTGGTATTTAGATTTTAAAAATATAAAATCCCTGAACTACAATGTCAACCCCTCTGCTAATAATTTTATTAACATTATACTGTAAGTGTCTATTTATTTTCTCTATGTCGGAATTGTAGGTCTGACCAATTTTAACATTAAACCACCAAATTGTGAACCTTTCATAGTGAAAGTGATCCAAAAAAAAAACAATCCTTCGAAATTCTTTTGGAAATTCTATTTTTAGGGGATAAAAATATGGTTGAATGTTCGTATTAAAGACTGCTAATATTTAGGTAACCTTAATATAACTTAGTATTTGGCTTTTTGATTTGATGTAATGGATATTTCTTTTACCATTTTATAAAAATCAACCCCTGAGAACGTAAAATAGGGTTGAGCTTTTTTCGGAATGAAATCAATGAAACTTAGTGTTTCAATAGGCTTTGTGGTTCCATGTATTGTATTGACTATTGACAAATCCATGACAATATCCAGCAGTGGTTCTCAAGTGTCTGCCGGATGGATCATATGTGTTATGGTTTGTGCCAAGGAAATCGCGGGATCTGCTAGTTAATACACTTGAGACAATAGGCAAATCTTATCCTGATAATTCTTTGCATTGACTTTTGTATTACAAAAGAGAAAAAATGTTTTACTGGGTAAGTGTTAATTTCCATCTCTTTTTTTTTCATGCTGATGAAAGGCATTCCCATAGCCTCGTGCCAGAAAAAAAAGTATATAGGTAAGTTAATCAACTCAAATTTAATGTCAATCACAATAAATATCTGATTCACTCTTATTAATAAAACTCATATAAAATTATTAGAGGACTCCTAGTGAAGTAAGCGTTTAGTTTTATATTTTTGCATAAATGAGTAAAACCTTATAGATACTGTAACAATTTCGTTAATATTATCAAGGTCTATTCGCACCCAAGCTCATTGCTTGATGGTTATGATCGTCACGGGCATAATGAGCTTTGTTTTTAAGGGGGGGAGGAATTGTTTTTTAATAAGTGTGATGATGATAACTCTCTGGGTAAACTAACATAAACGTGCTCTCAAGGTGGGTTCACCACTTTGAGAGCACGAGAGTTAATTAATAATAGCCAATCCAAACTAGAACTCCCAAAACTCTCTTACTGTCTACGCTCATGAGCTCACCAAGTCTCACTGTGGATATTGAAACTTCGTTTTCTTTTCTAGTATTTTCAGTCCCTGATGAGGAACCGAAGTTCCTATTTCCGAGCAAAACATATGGAAAGGATTGGGTGGCATATCTGAATGAGAACGATACACCACGTTACGTCAATTTGACGTACAGTGATGAAGAAATAGATATCATGGAGCGTGATACGTCTGTTTTAAGGGGGCGCGGAGAAGTCGCATTTCTACTATATACGTAACTAAAAATATGTTTTAATTACATAAATAAACAGCTGGTAGATAGCAATCTACCCTTTTGATATTATGGAACTTTTCTAGCGTGAAGCAAAGTATGAGTTTCGGTAAAAAGGTATGCCTGCCGGCTCCGTTTTGAGTAAAACGGCGCCGGCGCTCTTTTTCCTTGCGACCAGCTTTGCACCTTTGATTGACTTTAGTCATACACCCTGTTCTAACTAAAATCGTTTCTAGATGATTTGCCACTCATCAGTGTCGTAATGTTTGCGGACCCCAAGGGCGGCACGTCTTGAGGGGCGGCAAACTATAATGTTTTGTATGAAATAATTGTGTTTTTGGTTAGGAAATTCAATTTTCGTCCCAGGCGTCACATTCGGAGGGCGGCAGAGTATTTAGATTTGGTGACCTTTTTTTTCTTGTAGGTAATTAGGGTTCTTGACCTCTTTTTTCGCCGACAAAAAAGAATTTTTCTGGATATGCGTTAAATTCTACTTCCACCTGGCGGCATGAACTCACTCATAGGTCACTGTCACTCATGCAGACTAAGATCGTCACCTCATACATGTATAAATCATCTAGAATCCACCGTTTTCATTGAAATAAGAACAGGGTCTAATATCGCTTTTTAAGTATATGATTATGATTTCGTGGCCTTAAAAACAACTTAAACACTCAACAATCGAATAAAATGCAAAATAAAACAGATCAAAAACAAAATCGTTAAACACGCGCCTACTAAGCTTGGGTTTTACTACTTGTATTAGTCGAGTAGTATACATACCTCAAAGGATGCTGATTAGGTAGATACCTACACCATATACGTATATCACAACTCTTTGGACTTAGCATATCTCATAAATATTAGTAATACCATAAATGTGGCAGTATAAAGATCAACGTTAAAATAATTTTATTTTCAGAAATTTTTCATATATTCCAAAAGAACTTAATTACCCTAACTATGAAGCAGGAAACTTAGATCCTAAAGGATTTTTTTATTTCTTAATCCCCGGCTGGTTGAAAGATCATACCTGTGATTTCCCGACAAAGTTTATATTTAAAATTGTAGAAACATGGACCCTTAAAATGAATGTCAATGTGATCGTTATGGATTGGTACAGCATGCAAAATTTCAATTACGTGACCGCAGCTAAAAGGACGCTTGAAGCTAGCCAATTTGTGAGTGCAATATAAAAATACAGTAAATCTAATGTTGCCACTAACACGAACCAGCAAACGAGCATACAGTCCACCTGATGGTAAGTGGTCACTGCCACCCATGGAACCCGTGCTCTATGTGGAGCAACTTCCCATAGAACACGAGTTCCATCTGAAGTCAATCACAGATGCGTTGCTACTCCCCAGGATAAAGATGGTCGCCTCATATAAAATTAAGCTTCCTTTTGTCGTAGAGCAAAAACTGCTTCACACTAGAAATAAGTGTGGCCTCGACCAGAGGTAGGATACGTATAAAAAAGGAAGCTAAGTATAGTCTCTATACTTATGTCAAGTATATTCAAATAGATAAGACAAGAATGTTTATTGCAACACATTTTATATGCCCTTCTGGAATCTCTTTTCTGGTGATCCCGATCGATATGAAGAGTATTCTTAAGTTGCTCTGATTCGAATTAATGGAGACCAAATGCCTTGTGACTTAAAAAGTGAGAACGCCACATAATAGGTAGGTAATATGAAAATGGTAGGTATAATATTTCGTATTTTTTGACATGGACAATCTTTATGCTCTCTTCTATTCACCTTTTTTTTTTGATATTTTCGAAAGGTACTCGACGCCGTGGGAGCAACGCCGAGTTATGTGGGATTTTTACCTCACTAAAACCCTCCCGAAGGCCATCCTCGGCTCTGTGTGGAGGACCCCGGGATCTCCAACGGACCGCTGCCGGTGTCCTCCGAGCGCGATGCCCTCTTCGGGTTCTTCCCAGTGAGCATTATACTCAGTGCGCCTCCTGGTGTTTACGATAGCATGTGGCCACACATGCCGTCGTCCTACCCGGGGTCGCTTGGCAGGACGGTTCGAGCTCCCACTCTTACCGCCCGCAACCCCGGAAGCCCCTTTTAGTCGCCTCTTACGACAGGCAGGGGATACCGTAGCCCTATTCTGATCCCGGAACTACAGGGATACCCCGCCGGGGTGCGCTATCTGCGCCCATTGCGTCTCCGTCTCCGCGCCAGGTCGGCTTGCTCTCTGGCCCGTTCGGCGTCCTCTTCTGCATGCATAACGCGGTCGCAAAAGCTGACCACGCTATCCCACGCTTCGCCTGAACGGACCATCGCCGCTACCACAGCCTCTTCTATTCACCTAACCCAGTAGGTTAAGTGCCACTTTTAAAGATTTTTTGAGACGTCATTGGCGTAATGTATCATTAATTACAATATACAAATTCTAGATCTGATACCATGTAATGCTTATTAAAACCGTGAAAATAAACTATTTTAACAGCTAAGATATACTATAGAAGACATGTCAAAAATATATGGAATAAACGGCTCCTCTATACACATTATCGGCGACGATCTAGGCGCACATGTCGCTGGGCTAGCGGGAAAACAATTAAAAAGAATAAGAAATTACACAATTGGTCGGATTAGCGGTAAGTTATTCTTGTATACTCAATATAGTATAGCCTTCTTCTGTCATTGCCACCATCGCCATTACAGAAGAATTAATAATTTTTCCCTAGGTAGATAAGCTTCCAAGAAAAAATGAAGCAATATAAAATAAGGTCTGCCGGTATTAGTCTTTTGGATTTAAGGGTAGGTGCCTTTTTTTTTGTTTACGAGGGGGAAACCTTCAAAAGGTACCCGTCGCCGTGGGAGCGACGCAGGGTTATGTGGAATTTTTACCGCACTAAAACCCCTCCGGTGGCCATCCTCGGCGCTAAAAAGAGGACTCCGGGAACTCCTAGATGTGCGGCTGGGCCCACCGCTCCGTCTAGTCTTTACGACGGTATGCGACCACATATACCGCAGTCCTTCCCGGGATCGCCTGACCGAACGGTTCGAGCTCACACTTTAGCCGCCTGCAATCCCGGACGCCCCTTTTAGTCGCCTCTTACGACAGGCAGGGGATGCCGTAGCCCTATTCTGATCCCGAAACTACAGGGACAAGGGTAGGTGCCTACCACTATTACTAATTTTTTTCGTATGAAAAATGCATTTAAGTGCTTGGAGGCAGGCCCTTCTTTCCCATTGGGCACATTAGACACGTTTCCGAAGCCCCGCGATCAGGGGGGGGGAGCTAGTTCCTACTCAATTAATAAAAGAGTTATTATAGCTCGCGTAAAGGAGCGCTCAGAGGCTTGTCGTAAGAAGCATAAATGATTCCAGTGCGATGACCAAAAAAAGGTCGTCAGAAGTATACAGATGCCAATGTAATGACCAAAAAAACGGTTGTCAAGCAAACGAAACTGTTCCTTCCTGTCCCTTCCGAACTAGGTCGTTCGCGAGCTACCCAAGCCCTAATAACAAACGCTTTGTTATGGTCATAATCCTTATGTGATCAGGGCCAGTGGGAGAAGGATCTTACAACAAAATGTATAACTGCTGTTCGACCCAAATGCTCTATTAATTGAAGATTAATACACCTCGGATGTCTCCCTTACAACACCTTTCAAACCAGAGTACACCAGCGCTCAACACTGCTATTATAGGGTAGAAATAGTTTAGCTGTAAAAAAAACTATTATGATCTAATAGCTTATGCTTCTCATATTTCTAGGGTTAGACCCAGCTCGAGCTTACTTCGAACATCCAAAAAGATATGAAGGAATCTCCAAAGAATCAGCAGCATTCGTGGATATCATTCACACTAGTGCTAATGTATTAGGAATAGCAGAGCCCGCCGGTCACGCCGATTTCTTCCCTAATGGTGGTAGCCCATTCCAGCCGACATGTTGTAGACGTACAATAGTGGGATTACGAGGTAAACATGTATATTACTTAAAACGTTATATGAGTAAAATTTTCAATTCAAAATTGTTTTTGCAACATCTTTTGAGTACTTCAAGAAAAAGACACCGCATAAAAACATATTCATAAATACTGCGAGGTACGCAAATCGGGCTAGTCGTAACGAAATTATTCAAAATATCCTTAATCTGAAGCTATTCTGTGACGACGGATGTGTATCAAATCCACCAATCTTTTATGATATTGCCATAAGATACTTTTTTTTTTTTTTGTTTTCGAGAGGGAAACCTTCCAAAGGTACCCGACGCCGTGGGAGCGACGCAGAGTTATGTGGGATTTTTACCGCACTAAAACCCCCCCAGTGGCCGTCCTCGGCGCTGAAAAGGGAGGACTCCGGGATCTCGAAACGACTTCAACCGGAATCCTCCGAGCGCGCTGCCCCATCGGGCTCCTCCCAGATGGGCGGCTGGGCCCACCGCTCCGTCTAGTCTTTACGACGGTATGCGACCACACATACCGCCGTCCTTCCCGGGATTGCCGGACCGAACAGTTCGAGCTCCCACTCTAGCCGTCTGCAACCCCGGAAGCCCCTTTTAGTCGCCTCTTACGACAGGCAGGGGATACCGTAGCCCTATTCTGACCCCGAGGCTACAGGGACTGCCATAAGATACTAGAAACCTTTTTGTTATTTCAGGTGCCTGTGAACATAAATGTGCTTACACTTACTACCACCGGTCTTTTACACAGAAATACAGAGCAGTCAGGTGTGAAAGTTATAGACACTTTAACGATGGTAACTGCGATATGGACGAAGTACAGCTCATGGGCCATCCGGTTTTAAATTGGGCACAGGGTTCATATTATCTGAATCTTCTCCTTAATATAACTCGGATTAGACATAATAAACATAGAAAACCATGAGAATTACAATAATTATGGAACACACAACCGCTGCTGAAGAATAACAACAATTAAAAGTTAAATTAGACACGAATAACATTTTTTGATCTGTCAGTCTGCCGATCCTACCATTTCACGGACATTGTAGGCTACATTGTAGATCTAGAATGGCCGTAAAATTTAGTCGTGACAACTTTTCAACAAGCCGTTGCATCGCGCGAAAATAAGTCTGCAGTCTATCTGATGGTAAATGGTCACTGATGCCTATGATCATCTCTATCTTGATACCGAACAAGAGTTCTGAAGACTGATCTGAAGACAATCACAGATGCTTTGCTAGTCCCGAGGACTAAAATGGTCGCGTCATATTCCACCAAAGCACAAGAAATGCTTCATGCTAGTAATCTACAGACTTCTCTCTGTGTAATACTTATTTATTGCGTTATCATTTTCATTTATAATATATTAGTTGGCCCGGCGAACTTCATTCCGCCTAAAAGTCAAAAATCTAAAATTATCACTGTTTCTCCAATTATACATAAAAACCTTCCTCTTGAATTACTCTATCTATTAAAAAATTAAAATCCGTAGCGTAGTTTTAAAGATCTAAGCACACATAGGGACTGCGACTTGGTTTTATACAATGTAGTGAACGTATGTACGTAAATATGTACGTACCATACCACCTACACACGAACCTTATTTATTTATCAAAAATAGAATTTAGTCAACCACGGCATTTTCGACGTCTGTAGATGTAATAGGCATTTATTAGTTTTGAAGGGTACCAAAAGGAGACTCATTAACTCGACGGCAGAACTAAATTAAACGGTTTATATAATTAAGCACGACTCAATAAACTTCGCGCCCGTAAATATCGTTTAATTTAAAATTATTGTAAGAAACGAAACATTTTATATTAAAAAATAAAAGTATCTGGTAAGGACAGAACAATAAACCTTCCTTTTAATATTCTTACAGCTTAATATTTTGCTGTATTGAAGCAAAATTATACGTATATCTTAAACTAATTATGACTGGCGTAAGATTAACTTAATTATTAGTTCTTATTCCCACTTGTGTAATCCGTTAATTCTCGCCCGCAAATTATTTGTCGATAGGTACCTACTATAATACAATTCATATACAAACTGATCGGTAAAGATTCTGTATTCAACGACAACGATTACACATGGCTGGTAATTAGTTTCTAATAAGGAAGCTTAAAAAACAAAGTAGATGGCTATGTAGGTAAGTAGCTCTAGGTAATTACGCGTAGAACAGCCGCGCTGTTAAATTAACAAACTTTGCAGCAAACGATTTATCAGAACGACAATCTGATGAGTAAAAGAGGGGAGTATTTCGAAGTTATTTTTGGCCAAGATAGTCTATTGTGGAGAAGATGGGTTAACCGCCAGTAGCAACCCTAATTGATATCAATTACTCGCTAAAATCTCTCCGGACGATCCCAACAGTAAATGACGTCGGTACTTTTTGGTGCAGACGAGGAAGCTTCAAACTTGAATCCTCTTAATTGGAGAAATACAAACTTAAACTTAAAGTACGTACGTTTTAGGGCAGGCTTTATGCAACGTTTTAATGGTTTTGATAGTTATTGAGCGTAATTAGACTTACTAGAACGCTGCGTCTTAGCATTTAATGTTCGAAGAATTACAAAAGATAATACAAAGATATACATTTCATTACATTTTTACCTACTTTGAAAATAAAAACCGTAGTGTATTGCATGATTTTTACCTTATATCTTATCAACTAATGAGGTTTATTTTTAATAATCTCTTCATCGAACCTTTATGGGGACTCAAATATCTATTCAAGTCTGCTTGTAACCTAAATACGGCAGTAAAGTTATATTAGGACTGTCTTCCCTCTAAAAAGACATTTTTTTCTGCTATCAACGTGTCTACATTTGGCGGGTCAATTCCAATCCCCTCAAATTAAATCCTTAATCTGCCAATGATTGCAAGCATTGTATACAGTGTAAGTAAATGTATTCTTCCTCTATAAGCCAAATAAGTTTATAGCCTCACATTTAATAGCGGTTAAGGAACTAGAATTCCACCTCTATTTTTGGACGTTTACCCCGCCCAACTGTCAATCAATCAATCAATCTGTACACTTAGGTATATACCAATATCTTGGTGAAAATCAAAGCTTTTCTTCCTGGAAAATGGAACAGTATTGCTTTTCAATGTAAGGCAGCATATCCAATTGATGTGCAATTTAGTGTTCCGATGCAGTGGGAATCAAAATTACTCAACATTCCTGCCTTGAAAGGTTTCTTTTATTTCCACCAAACATCGACAGATAAATGGACAGATACGAAAAGGTATGGAGGCAGTGCGTGAAATTGAGCGTTGAAAATGGTGAGCAATTTTTGTGGATTCATGTGAAGCAAGGTACAGAGGTTTATCAGCATTTTAAATAGATTTAAGTACAAATATTCTTTTAAATTTCAACGGCAACGTCACGAATAATATATTTTTTACAGCGCAATGCCAATATTAGTTTATTTTCATCTAAAAATCTCGTTTGATCTCTACTTTTCGACTTGAATAAAACAAATAGGTACTCAATCTCGCTCAAGCACACTATTGTAAATAGATACTTACATCGGTACGTGTTTAGCTGACGTAAAATCTATTAACTGTAATATCGATTTAGGCTATCTAAGCGTAAATCGGAGCGCCTAGTTGCCGATATCATCTTAAAATAAATAAGCACATATCATTCATAGTTAAATCTGCTTAAGTACATACACACGAATAATTTGGTACGTATCTAATTAAAGAGCAATAAAGGGTAAAAAAAGATTTGCAACTTAAGATACTTATTCATTTTGATGCACCAAAAGATAAAATCATTGTGTGTGTGTGTGTGTGTGTGTGTGTGTGTGTGTGTGTGTGTGTGTGTGAGTGAGTTAGTGAATGTATATATGTGTGTGCGTTTGTGTGGTATACTTGTTAGGATAATACTGCTAACAGACTTTCGGTTGTATCGTAGTCCAGTGATTGTAGCCAATTTTGTGTAGTTATTTTGCACAGGTGTTTGGACATTACATAAATATTAAGTAATAATAAACTCTTTAAGCTTAAACACATAACTTAATCGCCACATTTTAGCCTGCAAGAAATAGGTCAAGTCGCTTATAGAATTAGAAACGATTAGGTACTAAGTTTAGTACTTAGATATACTAGAGTAGGTTAGATATACTTGACAATAGACAATATACATGAAATACCCACTTCTTAGTCTGCTACCTATACGAGTAAATCACATCATTTTACTAATACCTACCTACCTTCTTATTTCAAAAAGCAACGAACCAATCTAAATGAAAACTATTATTAAGAGCCTAATTAATATTTACCTAGGCATATTAATTTCATGCTGTAATCATGTAATCCACCGGTACTGACAAGCTAAGCAGATACATAAACCTACATTCTGAACAGAAATCTATTACCCCTCTTAGAGTAAGTAGATCCTCGGGATTCTCTGTGGGAACAAACAAGTACTTAATCCTCACTAATTGAATGGTATTACGTAACAACTCGTAAGAAAGGAATGTGGTGTCCTCCTAGAACACAAATAATACAAAAATTTGATTGAAATCGAAGATAGCTTGAAGTTATACAACACAATCACGTTACATGCAATACATGCGTTGTTATTCCTGAAAACTAAATTAACACGTCCGATGCAGATAGTTAAAGCCCAAAAGACAGCAACCAAATGGTAACTAGGTTGCGTAGGTACCCACAGGGTAAAACGCAACCCTATTACTAAAATTCCGCTGTCCGTCTATCTGTCGACAAACTAGTAACAACCAGTCTCATGACCCGTGATAAATCACCGATGATGTATATCTGTTGCCGTTATTATCTACAGAAAATATATATTCGACCGGGGAAGTACCACCGCCACAGCTATTTCTAGCGTGAAGCATTCCTTGCGTTTCGATAGAATTGTGTGGTTGCCGGCACACTTTCACATGAGGCGACCAACATAGTCCTCGAAAATAGCAACGCATCTATGATTGACTTCAGATGGAACCCATGTTCTGTATGAAGTCGATTACAGACGTCTATAAGCGGCAGTGACCATTTATCATCAGGTGGACTGCATGCTCGTTTGCTACTTGCTGGCACTTAGCCGGTTTTTTATTTTCCTACCTTTGTCTAGAAATTGCGTTGAAATTTAACAAGCTTCAATGTAGTACCTAGATATACGAGTATTTTATATAGATATACATAGGAATAACCCTCAGGGGTTACTCGATGTTATCTGTATCCGGGTATTTATCCGGTGTTCGAACAATCTTTGTCCGGGTGAGTAGGAAATTGCCCAGTAATATCCGATAATCCGGTAATCTGTAACTAATTGAACAGATTAGGATTACTGTCTGCAATAGGTAAGATAATACACTCATCTAAATTCTTTTTGCAAAGGCGGAAATTATTATAAGTTTATTTATTGTTATCTTGTTACTAACATTTAGATATTCGATAACATTAACTTATTCATCGCGATTGCAACGTTGATACATTTTTTCAAAGACAAAGAACTCTTGTGTGAAAAAAACTCAAATAAAACTCAAACCACACGTCAGAAGGAGTGAGTGTTTTGGAGCGTATGTACCTATCAGGGTTGCCAGACGTCTCGCTTTTGGCGAGACAGTCCCGATTTTTTAATCAAAATCAAATGTCCCGCGCGGGACAGGCTCAGTCCTGCTTTTTGCAAAGGACTGGACGTTTGCAAAAAAATGGTCGCCAATTGCAAATATAAGTGGCTGCAGTTCCACTTCTCGACCAAAAAAAAGGTCGCCAAATCTATACCAATTTAAGCCGATCTGTAGATCTTCCACCAAAGAAAAAGTCGCCAATCCTCCGGCCTCCCTACACCAAGAAAATTGTTTCCTGTGTCTGTGAGGTGCGATGCCCTTTCTACCGCGAGGGGTAGGTACCTACTGTCCCGCTTTTGACTATGATATGCAGTTTTTTTTTTCACTCAAATAGTTACTAAATCCCGACTTACAAAAAAAATCCTGTCAACGCTGGTAGTCCAAAGGGCTTGACTTGACGGATCGTAACATATAACATCATTGTAATCAACTCAATTCGCAGAATGATATATATTTTCAAATATAGCGCCTGCGATCAGATAGGTATAATGCGGGATGCATTATACCATTTTTTTTTTAAATATATCAATATGGGTCTTAAATAAAAGCTAGTAGGTAGGTGAATAGACCATTATATAAATACCTGTATTATAACGTCTTTATGTTACTATTTTAACACAAACTTAACAAGGGTTAAATTAAGTAAATTAATAATGACAAAAACCCGACTGCAAGTTTCAGTTTTCGCAGTCGGATAATTCTTATTTCATAATGATAAATAGTGTTTCATAATAATAATAATATCTTTATTATATTACTAGCTGTTGCCCGCGACTTCGTCCGCGTTTCCGTTGTTTTTCGTAAAAAAAGAAGCCTATGTCCTTCCTCACGGTTCAGTGGTTTTGATGTAACAGACAGATTAACTTTCGTATTTTAGTAGGGAAATATAATATGTCATATCTACAATACTGTTGAAAAATATCGCAATACGGAACCGCACAATATTATTGTTAATAGCTTTGCCCGCGACTCCGCCAGCGAGTAACTCCTTGTGTGTTATTGAGTTAATGTATTGGTAATATTGTTTAGATCACGTTCACATGAGGCTTAAGAACCTTTTTTATTTTTGTTTTCGAGGGGGAAACCTTCAAAAGGTACCCGACGCCGTGGGAGCGACGCAGGGTTATGTGGAATTTTTACCGCACTAAAACCCCCTCGGTGGCCGTCTTCGGTGCTATAAAGAGGACTCGGGCTCCTCCCAGATGGGCGGATGGGCCCACCACTCAATCTAGTCTTTACGGCGGTATGCGACCACACATATCGCCACCTTCCCGGTATCGCCTGGCTGGACGGTTCAAGCTCCCACTCTAGCCGCCCGCAACCCCGGAAGCCCCTTTAAGTCGCCTCTTACGACAGGCAGGGATACCGTAGCCCTATTCTGATCCTGCCGAAGGCTTAAGTACTTATATAATGAAAATACTTCAATGCAAAGCTTCCGGGTAAACTATGTTGAATGTTGATCCATCCGGCACGTGAACGTAAAGATTTTTGGAACTACTGACCCGGGAAAGAGCGACGTACAACTGACCATGCGAGAAACAACTGACACCGAGATCTACTCCAGCAACACGAAAAGTCTGCCCTTGAGCCTTATTAATTAATTGTCATTGCATAACACACCGATACTGGGAATTGCGTTCTTTTAAATTGGAATGGAAAATTATTAGGTACTAAGGGAATTCTGGGAATAAAGACGGTTTCTCCTGCACCGCAACCTGTTAAAATTTGAGCCTCGATTATATTTTGTTGCAACCGGGTTACTTTTAGCCGAGTTCCATTGCAAAGTTGTGGTGGTCTTAAATTTCGGAGCAGAATAATCGGAATGCCAATTTTTAAACAAATTTCATGAGAAGGAAGTCCGGGCATATTTAAAGAATTTAAAAATTCTATCGGGTAGTTAGTGGCGTCTTGTTCATCGACCATTCTATTTATTGAACTATAAACTTTGCTTTCCCCTTGTATATTCGACAGTATTTTATTATTAATCTCAAATGCCTGGTCATTGCGAGGATTTAAGATGGATCTTTCGCATAGCCAAGAATTGTCCCTATTTAATATATTTGTTACGTCACCGTAAACCGACGATATAAGATGTAGTTGGGATTGCACTATACAACATAACTCAGGCGTCAGAATAAATTTCCTTGGTGTAGTTGTGAATAGGTACCTTCGCCAATCTTTAACAGTGTATCAGAAAATTGACGATCATCCGGGTTATCTCCAGTTATCACTCGCATGTTTATAGTTAAATGCACCGATTGTATATCACGCCACAAATAAGAACTTTTCAGGCAAGCCCTAACCTCATCAGCTCGGGTTCCGCGTGGTATTACCGGTAAAGTTTGTCGAAAATCACCACAAAATAAAACCGTGATACCGCCCATTGGTCGATCATTTTGTCTTATGTCCCTTAAAGTTCTGTCTACCGCATCTACTCCTTTTCGGTGGGCCATCGTACATTCATCCCATATGATTAAATTACACTCACGTAATACCTTAGCTTTGTCGCTATTTCTTGAAATACTACATGTTGGACTTTCCGTGCGATCTAAATCTATGGGTATTTTAAACATAGTGTGAGCAGTTTTACCTCTTGGTAGCAATGTTGCAGCTATACCTGATGAAGCTACGGCAAGAGCAATTTTACGCTGATTTCGAACATAAGCTATTAATTTAGTCAAAAAGGTTTTCAGTCATCATTGGGACACCGTTTTCTAATGTTGCCAGCAGTTCCATTGAGTTGTAACCAATCTCTGCGGAATATTCCCTATTGTTAACTTCTCCGACTGAGGTTGGTGTTGGCAAACCATGTTCACAGAGAGATTTACCGCCTACTGCTGTTAAGTCTTCCTTCATTTTTCACTTTTCACTCTTCACTCTTCACTCTTCACTCTTCACTGTTCACTGTTCACTGTTCACTGTTCACTGTTCATTTTTCATTTCTCATTTTTCATTTTTCATTTTTCATTTTTCATTTTTCATTTTTCATTTTCTTTTTCATTTTTCATTTTTCATTTTTCATTTTTCATTTTTCATTTTTCATTTTTCATTTTTCATTTTTCATTTTTCGTTTTTCATTTTTCATTTTTCATTTTTCATTTTTCATTTTTCATTTTTCATTTTTCATTTTTCATTTTTCATTTTTCATTTTTCATTTTTCATTTTTCATTTATCTTTTTTCATTTTTCATTTTTAAAAATTTCATTTTTCATTTTTCATTTTTCATTTTTCATTTTTCATTTTTCATTTTTCATTTTTCATTTTCATGTTCATTTTCGTACAGATAGATGACTGAGTTATAAACGTAAGAGTAGACAAATATAATCAGAAAGCTTTGAACTGCTAAGCTATCGGGAGTTACACGTGTTATTGTGAGTCAACCATAAAAGATAGACATATGCTGTCGTAGGATATTTTTTAGATAATTTTAAGGAAAATATTTCCCTCATACATGATTTCTGTGTAGCTTTAACCATTAAGGTTGCACACGCGACAGAAGCTTAAAAAAGTAACTTCTCCCGTTTTCCCAACATTTCCCTTTACTGCTCTGCTCCTATTGATTGTAGCGGGATGAAAAGTATACTATAACCAGCCCAGGAGTATAAAGAATAATCGTACCAAGTTTCGTTAAAATCCACTGAGTAGTTTTTGTTTCTATAACGGTTATACAGACAGACAGACAGACAGACAGACAGACAGACAGACAGACAGACAGACAGACAGACAGACAGACAAAAATTTTACTGATTGCATTTTTGGCATCAGTATCGATCCCTAATCACGCCCTGATAGTTATTTTGGAAAAATATTTCATGTACAGAATTGACCTCTCTACAACTTTATTATAAGTATAGATTTTAGTATTTTGAAAAGGCTAAAACACCTATTTATGAAATACATTGGTACCTATAATGGCTAGTGACAATGGAATGAACAATTCGCGAAAAATTCTACCACTTTTATTTTAGCCGTACCTGTATTTAATTACACAAATAATTTCATAATCAGTAACATGTTACATTTATGTAATTATATTTTGAAATAATCTTATACCCATGTAAGCATCAAAAGAGGTAGATACCTAAGTACAAGTACCTTGTTGGTTTTCATTCATGGAGTTAAAGATTTGGACTCCATTAGAATGAACGACGTTTAGTTATTTGATCGCCAAGTTGACAAATCCGAAAATCTTTTGTAAGCTGAGTTGACAATAATTATTCTCTGGAGGGTAACAAGATGGACGTTCAATTTGTTTTCCCCGTGACATCCCTTGTTCATCTTCGTGAATGGAATAAAAATTACCAGATAATTTACAGATTTTGTGACGAAACCCTGATTTTATGCGATATTAACTTTTGATATAGCTACCTAATATAAAACTACTTTACTTATATTTTGTACGTATATGTAGGTAGGTATAGCCTATTTAAAGAGTTCGGTCGATATAATACTTAACTTTCTAGATCAAAAATAAAAATATTGTGATAAAGATATTTCACTGTTTATGATCATTGCACAATGTGGTCGTTTAGATTTCGTTACAATCATGAATCATCGAGTTTCGTTTACAACCATGATACTTATTTTGTTTTTGTTTTTTTTTTATATCGGGCGTCAACATGCACTTATTTCTTCCTCATAAAACCGTATGTATATTTTAGTACGAGTATATTGTAGTACCTACTCATTTACAGTGGGGTAGGACTCGAAACCTTTTTTTTTTTCGAGGTGGAAACCTTCCAAAGGTACCCGACGCCGTGGGAGCGACGCAGGGTTATGTGGGTTTTTTACCGCACTAAAACCCCCCCGGTGGCCGTTCTCGGCGCTGAAAAGGAGGACTCTGGGATCTCGAAACGACTTCAACCGGAATCCTCCGAGCGCGCTGCCCCATCGGGCTCCTCCCAGATGGGCGGCTGGGCCCACCGCTTCGTCTAGTCTTTACAACGGTATGCGACCACACATACTTCCCGGGATTGCCTGACCGAACGGTTCGAGCTCCCACTCTAGCCGTCTGCAACCCCGGAAGCCCCTTTTAGTCGCCTCTTACGACAGGCAGGGGATACCGTAGCCCTATTCTGATCCCGAGGCTACAGGGACGAGGACTCAAAACCTACCCAATATTGATTGTAGATGTTCATGACCGGCATCAGCCATTTACCCGTCAGGAAGATTACATAATTCTTAGTTAATCGCATAAAATCTACCATTGTTTAAAGCTCTACATTTCCAAATAGATCAGCTTATACTGCACAACGTTCAAGTAATAAACGTCGATGATTAAATAAAAAAATTAATAGATACATGTATATACTGTGTTTTAGAATACAGGAGCAAAACTTTCTTAAAAAATGTTTGCCTATCTGAAGTAGTGTCTATACCTACATTCACCCTTGTACATGCGCTCTTGACGCCTCGGTCGCACGCGATCTGAATATAAATATTTCCATTATTTATTCTACCCCTGTTGACTTGGCACTTACCTCAAGAACTACCTCCACCTCACAGGCCTTCCCTCACGGTAATTCCTTGGTAAATATAAAAATATTGACGTAAGCAAAAACTTCCCTCGCTCAACCTTTTTGCGTCTCTTTGTTCGTGATTTATATTGTTACCTCTGGCTAATAATTCATTTGCTATGTACGTAAGAAAAATATACTTTCTTTTTGTCTATATTTACATCTTGGATAATTTGCTCAATGGGAGAAAAATATAAGCTTAAATTGTGTTAAAAATTCTTATCCGTACTTACACATAGTGATCTTAAATTACGCAGGTAAAAGAAAACTAAACAAAAAGTGTTATATTTTTGCTATATTTTATCCAACACTAGCAGAACCGGTGGACCTCGTTACGCCAAAGAATAAGCAACTTAGTATTTTAAAATTAATTAAATACAAAATTATCAAGCTAAATTGAGTATTAGGATAATAATTGAGTATATACTTATAAATAACTTGTTGATTCGGCGAATTTCGTTCCGCCAAAGGATTAGCAGACTTAGGACTTTACAATTAATATCATACATAAAAAATTGACAAAAAAATATCCACTGACTTCCATGCCAATAAATAATTTAAATAGGTTGGTTTAGAACATACTTAGGTACTCTGTACTTAGTACTCGAAGTCGGCGCGCGCTCAGTGGCGTAGCGCGGACTAATGTTGAAGTTAGCGAACTCTTATCAGCGAGACGTTGCGGTCGCAGTTATGATCTGCTGTTGCGGTCGTGTTCTGACCTGGTGGTAGTGTAAAACAATTATATATGTAACTGACAATTTGTAAGTGATAATTATGAATATTACTATTATGAGTTTAATGGGAATGAGAGCACAGCTTACTGCAAACTAATTAGAAAAAAGATAAGAAATACAATAGGTTTAAGGGCCCGGTTTTTTTAGGTAGAGCTCAATACCTGAAAAAATGCACAGAATTTTCCCAAGTTTTTGACCTAAACTAAACGTTTTTAACCATGAGTCCCATTCGGAGAGGTGAGAGGTGCGACCCTCCTTTGTATAGTTTTTTGTCAGTAAAATTTGATGTACTATAAAAGTGGGTGAAGTATTGGAAATCCGATCCCTAACACACTATGTTTTGTAGAATATTACTCTGAAGTCATATAAAAAAATCAAACGTTTTCCTTAGACCAAAACTTTTATCAGACGCTTTAGAGCTCATAAGAAAAATAATTGAACGTAATTTATTTATAAATGTCTGATTTTTTATATGTTATTAGGAGAACTATTACAATGTTATATTTAATCAGTGAGACAAATAGCAATTACCAAACTAATGCATCCCCCAAACACAAAAAAACTTTTATATGATAGAAAATGAGTTTGACTACTTACTACAAAAATTATTTTTTCTTTTCAGACCATTAAATTATAGGTGGTTTTAGAAATATTTTGTAATATTATTTTATCCAATCTCTACTTCCTAATCGTGTAAGAAAAACATATACATTACTATGGTAGATGGTTTCAGAAAAACCAAAAAACTACAAGACAAAATCAAATTAATAATGCCTCCAAAGTTTTATGAGTTATGAGTATTTTTTCTTATTGTGGTGGCGTAGCAACGAGCGCAGAGTAGGTACAGCTAGTATACAATAAATAAAAACAACGAAATGTGCTTTAAAGATACGTGTATATTTTAAAAAGTGATAACAATACATTCGATTAAAAAATCTCTCATGTGTATTTTATTGGGCTTCGTATTATTCCTTGAAAATATTTGAATGTCTCCATATTATTATTTCTGGATTTTATTCATTCAAATACTTTCAATATAGCATAAGGTACAATTTTACCTTTGAACACATCAAACAATTGTAGCAAACCACTCTCTGTGATTAATGCCAGACAATAACAGGACGTGATAGACACGTTGCGAGAATTGGTTCTTCCTCTGTCCTCGCAAACGGATACTAAACGTTACGACTAAAGTAATAAAACAGCGGTGAGCGTGCAAAAATTGCTATCTGTTCAAGATATACTGCAACAACATTTGTTTAACCCTTAAAAAAATTTACTCTCGAACAAATTTGTAGACACAGACAACTTTATGTGACGTTAAAATTGCAAATAAACTTATCAGACTAATATAAATAGGCAGTTGAGAAATTGGAATGAACTAATAGAACAATTTTTCATTACAAAAAATATACATGATACCTGAAATTGTAGCTATATGCTACAATATAATTACGTTAGGTCAATTATCAGAAATAATAAAAATGGCGCCATTTTTTATATGCAAGCTAAAAGGACCTTTCGGTCACATTTTGTGACCGGTGTGCGAACTGACTTTGTACAAATACTTATAGTAACAAGTGCGCGTTAACTTGTACAATAGTATGAGTTGGAGTAATATCGAAAAGATCCCCTCTTAGTAAATCGTAAAATTGAAATTGTAGGCTAATGTAGACATTTTTTATGAAATTGACGTCACACACGTAAATGTAGTAATCTAAAAAAAGGCCGAATTAGGTCTAAGATTTCAATCGTACGGTTCTCTGACATTACCCCAACTGACTTTACAGTTTTTATTTCAAAAACATCCTTTGTGAGATAGAATTGTGATACAATGTTATTCATTTTACAATTCTATCTTGCACTTAGATTTCGTATCGAATATTTATATCGAAGGTATTTGATTGACTGATACCCTTGTATTGTCACTGATAGGTACGTCAATTCACACGGCATATAACAAAGTCACACACACGTAAAAGCCGCTTGTACCTACTCGAATAAAATATTATCTACACTTCTATAATACATTAATAACTGTATATTCGCAGTACTTGAGCTGGACTGGCTGGCACTAAAATCATTGCGATTTTGATAAATAATGTCCACATTTTTTGAAGCCTAAATATCTACGCTAAAATATAGTGAGTATTTAATATTCACATAAAAAACGTACATAAACAATTTAACTAAAACAACAAAATCACAGAGCAACAGATAATCCAATTACGTGTATAACAATTTTGTACATAAGACAGTATTTTCCCGTCTCACGTCGGGTACTTTATAAATTGGGATAAATGTTTACATGGGTCAGATAAAGTAATATTTGTTATGAAAATGTGATTGAACTATAATGATCAAAGGTACAAAGATTTTTATGTAGGACGCTTTTACATTAGACGATTTGAGTCGGGCACAAATGACGACCGGTTCTGTTTTTACAATTAACAAAACACATTGCTGATATATTTTTCCCATATTTCTGTTATCATCTAAAAATATTATGATAAAACAACCGATGTGTAGGTTATTAAGAAAAATAAGAGTTTTTGACATTGGGTAATTTGAAATTTCTCTACAACTAACAACTCAACCAAAGCTTATATTTAAATAAATGTCAAGCCCACACAGCAATATTTTATACGTAAATAACTGCAGGATACGATTCAACATTTTACGACTATTTCTATGGCATATCTATGGCCTCATACTTCACTATCCTTTCTTAATATTATTGTTAACGTGATAGAAAATTCAAACAAGTTAAAATGACTTATTAAAAGTAATAGGTATGGTAGGTAGGTATCTACTTAATACATTTTAGTTCGAACCCAGCTAAGACCCATAAATAGGAAACATCTAAAGAAAAATTATAAGTAAAAAAAATACGTAATTAAATAGGATTAAATAAATAGGTATTTCTAATATATTTTGTTACATATTTATTTAATTAGTTAAATAAATATGTAACAAAAAAATTCTAACTTAAAGTATCATGTTAACTTTGAGATACTAAACAGATCACAGATCACATCGATAATATTTTAAAGGCACAACCTTTACTTACATTTTAAAATCTATATCTGTATTATTGTCGCTGCTACACTATTGGCTTCACAGCAATCGAGTTTTTTTTTTTTCAACGATTTTAGTAGCAAACGACTCAAACGAGCTACAGCACACCTGATGGAAAGTTATAGTTGCCACTCATGTGCATCAGTAACATACTCCACATAAAATATGTAAAAAAGAATACAGAGTAGACGAATTGAGACCCTCCTCCTTTTTGAAAGTCGGTGAAAAATTGAGGTTTTATCTGAACTCATTTACAGATGCGTTGCCACGCTTGAGAATTAAGATGGTATTTTTTTACTAATTGCGAAAATTGACAAAAATGTTCTAGAAATCGATAATTATACAAATAACAATCACGCGTTTTTATTACATACTTAAAACGCAAAAAATGTAGCCTAGATTTGCTCCAGCAATAGCTTTTATTTTGGAAAACCTTTACAAAATAGTTTCTACTAAGTCAGGCATGAACAAATTAAAAATATGTCTTCGATTGTGTTATTGTATAGAACTTATTTAATCATATTATTTACATTTATATGATCACAAAAAATACATTATTTTAAAGTAAAACAAGGTAGTTCAAAATAATTACGTATTTTAAAACAAGATTGTTAAAAGTCTTCATTATTGAATAAGGAAACTCCATCAGAACATTGAAGTATTAAGTATTTATTTAATTGGTTCATTCAAATAACACAATCGAAAATGTCTTGTTTTGTAGCCGAAAGTACATAGCAATATATGCCGTTAACTATCTTTAAAACATTATCAATGTACATAAGCCATAAACAATGTTATAAGTAACCATAAAAGTAATATTGAGATATACATATGTTACCGGTCTTATCGAAGTACCTTTCCAAAAAAATAATCTCAATTTTACATTAGGTATGTATGGGAGTGATAAACACTTTATAGACTTTTCATGAATTGGCAAATTGGGAACTCCTAAAATAACTCCTTACCTCACTTAATAAATACCTACCTACTTATTTGTCTGTAGTGTATGTATCAGTTTGATAACAGGTTTATCTAAGAATTTATTATTAATCGATAAGCATAAAGAATAATATTTTCAAATGGACATATCCACAATAATATTGCTTTTATTGTTTACTTCAGTACATTTTTCACAAACATCATAAGGCTAAATGGTGGTGATATTCAGTCAGACATCTTATATGAAATGTCATATTTTCAAATAAAACACCACTTCAGGGCTACAAAACAATTTTTCTCTACCACATTGTTACAAATTTTGTAACAAAACTACAATTTTATGGGAGTTTATTACATGAAATTGCTTTTGTAACTCTAGAATAGTGTTTTAAATTGAACCTAAATATAACTTACCAAAGAATTATTATTAATATACCTATTAATTACATCTATCCTGAATTAATATGTCATTTTCCAAGCAAGTGTGTTGATTTGAATATTATTTTATATACATGGAGTAACAATACTTGTGGCACAAATAAAAAGATTGCATCATGCTAACAATATTTGGAAGCAAAACCTCTAGTGAAACGGGATCCATAACAGCAGTCTCCATTTTCTAAGGTCTCAGATCTTAGTCTTATGAATTCCCTATGTAGAAATATCTTAAGGACTAAATGTAATAATATATATTGATGTCCAATTAAATTGATTATCAAGAACTGCAATGTGAAAAACATGTACACACAGTAATTGATTACAATGCCATAACGCCAATTTATATATCTTTTAATGAGATTTACTAATTATTGCAATATTAATGTATATAAATGTAAGTAGTGATAACCCATAAAACATTTTGGCTAGTGCTAGAAATTCTGATTGAAATTCAAGGCTTTAGTCAAATTTTAAGTCCTTTGGTGATCAACTTAACATACACCAGGGATTCTATTTGAAGTCATTAAAAGATGTGTTGCCAAGGACTCATATGGAAGAGAGCTTAAAACTTATGACTAAAACCTTACCAGACATATCAAATGAATAGTATACCCTCAATGACAATAATATTATGGCAGATGCATTTAGTGTTATGGATGAGCTTACTATTTCCTTTTTTTCATATAAGTAGGCACCTAAAGAATCTTTAATGATTTTAATGTCTTGTTAAAAATATTTAAGCCACTAGGACTTTGATGGTTCTTTCTATAACTCCTCGACACATGGGACAACTCTCCAATTCTTTGTATGCACAATTTTGACAACAGCACATATGACCACAAGGCACAAAAACAACTTCTGATTTCAGATCCATACATATAACACATTCTGCTTCCGCAGTATTACCAGCATCATTTGCATTCAGCACACCGGTACAGTTTTGTTCGTCCTCTATTGGAGGTGCACTTGGTCCAGATTGTTTTTCATTTAATTCAGTCACTTGAGTGTTATGATTATCTGTTTTTGTTCCCACATACAGATTTATTGCTCTTAATATTCCATCCCTATCAGCAGCTAAGGATATGCCACTTTCTTTCAAGTCTTTACTAGTAACATTTATTAAAGCCACACCTGAAAATAGAAATGATACCAAAAATGGCAAGCAATGAATAACCCCCTCTTGCAAAAGGTAATTTGCAAGCAATGGATCCAATGATTTTCCAATGTTGAGCAAATTCTTCGGTGCTGAGTCTATTAATTTCTGGTAGCTCTTAAGCCAGAAGTCATTCTTCATATCTGCTTCGGCTTCTGCTTCTTTTAATGTGTCTATCAACTGTTTTCTTCTCTTACTTCTTTGATGTAAAAGATCATCCAACAAGTTCACTAACTGTACCCTTTGTTCCAACAGCTCATTGTAATTAAATGTTATGTGCATTTTCTTTTTCTCTTGTTCAATCATACTGAGCCTAGCTAGATGTGAAGAAATTAATGCTATTTCTTGATTCAGACTCCAACTTCGTGCATCAACCCTATCAAGTAGAGATGAGACCATAGCCTTCTGGACATCTTGATCCTCTAAAAGCTGTTGAACAAGAACAGTGCGTGACTCATCTTTTGCGTTTAAAAATGCTGCCAGTTTCATTGATCCCTCAGATTCTTGCATGAGAACACTTTGTTTCATATTGTTTAAATGGTCCTTATAATGTTGCTGTGAATGTTGAACTGAATAGTCTTCCTCTATGAGGGATTCCATAGCCTTAACAATATCAGATTTTTTCACATTATCATAGTTTTGTCTTGCAATCTCTAGCAAACGATCATGCTCAGCTTGTTCATGAGCCAGTTGCTGCTGAACAACTTCTGGTTGCAGGTGATCAGATCTCATGAAATTTGTAATCAAACATTCAATCTCTTTTTCCTCATCCTGTATGTCTTTTAATAACTTTTGCCGCTCTATTTCTCTACATTCATGAACTTTAGCTATTTCGTTGTCCAAAATGAGCTGACCCTGCAGAACTTGACTTAAAAACTTTTCTCTCTGTTCTTGATTAGCTTTATGTATTTTGTTTTCTTGTTCTATTATAGCAGCTTCTTGCTCTTCCCAAGTTATAGTGTTCTGCCTCATGAAAGGATTATGTACAACATTTGGATCTTGTGTCGGAGACAAGTTTGAATCTTCTGAAACTGGTGGAGTATACTCCACATTCATGTGATTACACAAAAATTTCATTATTTCTGAGGTACCAGCATCTGTTACTTCTGCTGGTGGAAAAGTAAATCTATGACTGTCTAATTCAATGGACACAATATTAGCAGCCAAGCACAATTCCGGACATAACTTTGTTAAGTCTTTATTACCTGTAATGTCTATCTTTCTAAGGCATTTTAGACTTCCAATATGTGGTGACAAGCATTTTAATTTGTTCTTGGATACGTCTAAAATCTGAAGGCAGTGAAGATACTGTATTGCTTCTGGTAAATTCTCAAGAAAATTCACTTGTAAATATAGTTCAGTCAGGTTTACCAAATATCTAAAGCTATTTGACAAGTATGAAAACTTGTTGCAACTCAGGTTAAGAACTTTTAATAGATATAAATCAGATAACTGTCCTCCTTCCTCGAGAGATTGCAATCGATTATTATGGAGATATAAATTGTCTTTTCTATATACCTTACATATAGAGAATATGCCGGGCGGCAATGTTCTGAGCTGACAATCCGATAAATCGAAGTCGGGTTCCGGAGACTCCTTCGCAATATACAACTTCCTGTCTAATTTAATTCTTGCATCACGTTGATCCTGACTGCCTTTACTAAATAGAGACATCGTTGCCCGGTGTACATTTGATACAGCACAGCCCATTAAACGAAAAAGCAAACATATAATTTGTAGTATGAATAAATACAAAATACTTTTACGTCACCGACTATTAACAATCATTTCACAAGTAATAATGACTAACTAAATGCACTAAACAATACACTTTGTATTTTTATCATTATCAAAGAAAAGACAACATTGACGCATAAATGTCATTTATGACAACTGTCATTATTGCACTATTTGTGTCACTGAAAACGGCGTTCAAGATAATATTAAATCAAAATATTCTAAAAAATATTCATCATCTATTTTAATTCACACATAATCACCAATGAATTGGTTGTCACTAACGTTTTACGACCTATAATCACTCAAATAAATTCGGAATTTAATGTAGGGTAAGGAACTACTCACAGTTATTCAGCTCTATTCAGCTTATGCTTAAAGAAAACAAAGATTTTGTATGGAGACATGTAAGTACGCATCCGTTCAGCCTTCCGCATCTATTCTGCTTTCGCGACAAAGGAATATAAAGTGATAATAAGTCTATTTTATCATGCGAGTGCTGTACATACAATTCAGCGTTCGCGTGCTGTTTTGTCGCGTTCAGCGTTATTCCACCCCATTCAGCATCGAACGCGGCGGAGCAACGCTGAAAACGGACGGTTCCCGACTCGACTCCTTGTGGACAAGTTGCGACCTACATAATTCCTGCGTAGATTTGATTTATATTATTACGTAATCATTATACACGCAAAAAAATTCAGACGTGCTTTAAAGCAAATAACGTTATTTTATATTTACGAAATAATATGATGGACCAGGAGAATCTAATATTGATAATAAACGTTAACCGTCTACGCAGCATATTCAGCGCCGCTTTCAGCGGAAACAACGCGCTATGACGGCTTTTCTCATTCTTGCGACGCTGTACGCTGAAAGGAGAACAACTGTATAAGTGTGACCAAAATCATTCAGTACAACGCGAATAGAGCTGAATAAGTGAGAGTAGTCCCTTACTTAAATGACGGTTCTTCAAGAGAAAATGCATCAACTGTCATTGGAGGATCTAAAATTTGTAATTGTCATTTGTTTAAATATTTAATTCGATTCAATGTCACGAAATATTTCAAAATTCAAAAATGAAAATTTTACATTTCTCTGTTGTATAATGATGTTTTTATTCCGATTATAAATTCTAAATAACTTCATTTTGAAAATATTTCGGATTGACTTTATGATGTAAAACCTCATATGGCCTCCCAATTAGTTTTGATGGCATCAGAGTCTGGGCGATGGAAAGTTTAAAACTTCCAATAATCCTCATATAATCAATTGAAGAAGCAAACGGTCCATGAATGCGGAACGAACACAGTCCACCATGGCCACCTACCTACCCATAAGTGGTCAATGACGCACATCGACATATCCATGATACATCTTACATATCAAAGTTTATCTCTGAAGTCAATTACAGATACTTTGCAACTTCCGAGGACTATGATGGTCCCTGATTTATGAAATAAAACCAAAACGTATGTATTTATATTTAATATAACATTTCAGCTAATTATAATTACATTTATTAAATAACATACAAGAACTTACATAACTAATAATACATTATAGTAACTGTAGCAATTTTGCTATTAAATTTGTTTTCCCAAAATAAATTTAAAATACAGGAAGTCAGCATTTTACATTAACATCTTATTTCCGAGACACTAAATTATTCTTATAAAATATAAGCAATAAGTGTCACATTTAATTCCCGTGTAATGCGAATCTGCCTGACGTATTATGATTTGGGAAAAATCACTCAATATTTATTCGCCAGATCTAGCTAACTGGGTTCGCCAGGTACAAAATACACTGGCTGTGAATAATGATGTTCAGAATTGTCTTTATTATACCAATTATGCGTCAATGGAACTAAGGCTTCAAATAATGTATATGGTTTATTGTTAGAATTATATAGATTTTTAGGAATAGAGTAATGAGCAATTGGCGATCTTTCGTTACTAAGATTTTCTTTTATTATTTCTGGATCAATTGTGTACGACTCCTTTTGATAATGTCTATTGGGGTTTTGCTTAAATAGGTTTTTGGTATACCACTCCTCGTTTAACGGAACATCATTATTTACTAAATTATACTCTCCAACTTTGGTAACATTATTGTTATATTGATGAAGTATGTGCTTTATCGGAGATTGATACTCCGGTTTATCTGATTCATTTTGATCATAGTAATAATTACTTAACGGATATTTTTCTCTTTTGTCTTCTAGCGATGAAATATATTTCTGCGGCAATAATGAAGCAAATAATTGTGCGTCTTTATTTTGATTTAGCCCAAATTGTTTTTTTGGGTAAAACTCAAAATTTCCAGGATCTTTTTCTAAACGAGACCGGTCATTGGAATTATAAGAAGTATCTTTTTTTTGTAATTCAGCCGAACTGAACAATTTATCTACTTTAATGATTTCAGGATTTTTTTCGTGTTTTATTCCTAAACCGTAGTATTTGCCGTAGTCTTTATTGAAATCTTCAAAATCTGGATAAGCCCTTGGATGCAATATATCAGAAACTTTTTCGAGCGTCCTTATTTCACCTGAAAATTCATTCATATCTTTCGGAAGTGAAATTGGAGGCTCTTTGTTATTAATGTTCACGTTTTCTCTAATTTCTGTGTCTACATTTATTCTTTGATTATTATGATTTCCGAGGTCCTGGACGATGCTATGTATTGGCGACTTACTCGTTGTAGCTGTAAAATATTCTTGAATATTCGCTGGTGTACTTGATATATATATCATTTCCTTTTTATTCCCGTTTCTTTCAGCAAGCGTCGACGGCAGGGCTTGGGAGACTTTGCTAAAATAATCAGACACGTGAAATTTTGGCAAAGTGGGCAATCTATATAATTCTACCGTTGGATTTATTTTAACAACCACGGTTTTACCTTTATGGTATCCAATTCCATGGCCGTCGAACGGTTTATTCTTCGAAATCTTCTTGGTTACAACTGGTTTCTTTAATGTAGTGCCGTCATCAGAGTTGGTAGAGTCATTGGAGTCAACGTCACAATACATCCTATTTAATTTTTGTATGTCTTTCTGGGATAAACCTACTCGCTGACCAATTTCCGCACCGCTCTAAAACAATGAGGAAGAATCGTTGTAGTTCAAACATAATTAGAAATTATACTAAACTTGTGCATGTTAATCACTACTACAAAGAAGATTAAAAAAGTCACCTGCTTAGGTACAAGAGTATCTTGACCGTTCGATGAAAAAGCTTTCCTGCTGTAGTGCAGGACACTGTCGTAGTCATAACCGACGCCAAAATCAGAGACAGCAAACGAATTGTATTTCCGGAAATTATGACGCGCCGCTGAAATATTGCAATGTATTTTTTATTCAAAAGGTATTTTTGTTTCGATTCGAAACACAAATTATTAATCATTCCAAACAATAGAATATTTTAAGTGTACCCAGTTTTTTTCAAATAATTTACCCATTTATTTCGAATATTAAAATAATAAAATAATACAGAAAATATAAGATGAATTGTAATATAATAATCTAACTGTTAAACACTAACGATGTTACACCTGACAAAATTAAATTTTGTATCCCACTTGTAATTATCGAAAATATGCCGGTACCGTGAAGATTTTGATACGAGAATTATGAATTACACACACACTGCTATAACCTAGTTACGATATCTTAATTACAGATCTTTCATAATCATTGCAAAGTCTGTAACGCGGATAGCAATAAAATAGTAATTGTATCGTTTATAGCAACACGGATATGAAAGATATGAACAATTAGTTATTTTATGACTATTATGAAATTTCTTACGTTGGACAATATTTTGCCAGAGCACGTCAATGTAGTCGTCTCTATCGGGACTGCTTTGCATATGATAGAATCCCAGGGAATGCAGAAGTTCGTGTACCACGGTACCATGGCGGAAACACCCACGACCCACGGGATGCCGCCCGGAGAGGTTCAGAACTTGATACCCGCCTTGGTAGCCTACTTGGGAAAAACATCCGCGTCTGCTGCCCTGAAAGAAAATCAATTTTACATGTTACGGTGAGAAAGAGAGAATCGATGGAATAACGAGGAATGGAATATTTGGGAACAAGGAATGGATCTTAAGAAATTACAGAGAACCAAAAGAAATGGGACGTTATGGATGGCAAACATTAATCAAGTTATTATGCCAATTAAGTGAAAATAAATTTTGAGTTAGGTATGTACCTACTGATCATAAGTACTTATTTAAATGTAAAACATTTTTATTTGTGTATTACGTATGTGATGATTATTTTTCGTTTACGGTTACTTCGATTATCAATATGTAAAATGAGAATAGGTATCTACTGCGTTTTTAATACTTATATTAATCGACTGCGATTTATACAAGTCGTAAAGCTGTATATATTATTTTTTAATGTATGGTATTACACATTTATACATACAACAACAAATTATATGGAATAATAAATAATATTTAGTTACCTGTATAACCACAGCGTCACGATCGCCTTTTTTGTATGGCGTAAACCTGACACAAGACGCTTGGGCTAGATCCTCCATACCCGCTAGAATAGCTTGCACTTGTCCACTTGCTGAAAAACAGTCATTTTTTATTTATAATTTACCACCATACCATTATTCAACCATATCCAATCAGCATCATTGGTATCTTGTAGTTCCTTCTTTGCGGAAACTTTAAGCGCCCCATTATAAAAATATACTATTATTACTCTTTAAACTATATTTTAATACTTACAGAAATGTTCTCTTTGAATATAATATATGACTTCATTGTTAGGCCAACGCTTTGTGCTGTCTAAAAGTCCATTTCTAGACAATCCTTCAGCTATATCAGCAACAAGTAGGCGTCTTTGCCTTTCGTTCAATATGAGGTCCCCTTCAAATTTGCCACTTTCTTCCCAAGCATGGTCTGATACTGGCTCATTTTCATCGTATTCATCATCGGGTCCTTTGCCTGGAAATATTAAAATACATTGTACTTGTGTAGGCCAATGAAATTCAAGCAATAAAATTATAAAACAGAATTTTAAACATGCTCCTAGTAACATGTAGCCTTGTCTGTTTTAAACGCAACATGAACGTATGAATGTTATACTTAAAAAGGATTGGTTTTATGAGACTGGCAGTTATTATAGTATTAAAGGTACATGTCGTCCTAGATGCCTGTCTGAGAATTCAGCAAAATTTGCGAATTATGCACAACTTAGTAAATTATTTACGCAACTTTCGTGCAGCTTGTTCATTACACCGTGATTATGCGGGTGTTTGCATACAAGATGCAATTTCAAAAATTTGTAAAATCCACCTTAAAAATAGCAGGAAAATGTAAAATGCAATTTATAACAATATTATAACATTCTTTTGAAACGGACTCTGCTTAGTTTGTACCTACATAATGTTTGATATAATATTACCTATAGGTATCCACAAACATGATCATATTTTTATTATTGATAAATTTAATATGCGTCTGCTTTTTAACTATTTATTTATTTTGTTTCTTATAGCTACACATAGGTATTTTATACGAATGCGAATTTTAATTGATTCCACGAATTCTAAAATTAATGGTAAACAATGTCTCAAATCTGTAACTAATTTTATTTTAGTCAATTATTTTTTCTCCCTGGATTAACAGGTAGTCAAATGCAGAAAGCACGAAAATCTTTAATTAAAATAAATATTTTAATATAATAAAAACAATATATTCAATATATTGTCGATGTACATTAACGGGTAATACATAATGGAAAGGTAATACTTACTTTTTACATTCAGGTCCAACTGTGAAGTCATTTCAAGAAAATTACTAAAATCCTCTAATTCACTGCGAGTCATAGCTAAACACTTAACGACACAAAGACTAAATATAATCACTAAATTACGCCCCTTCATTGTTAAAGCTTAATAATAATATACAACTTAAATATAAATTATTTTAACTCAGTCAAAAATCAAACTCAGGCAGCATTAATCAAAGATCGTCATATCAAAAATATCACAATCACATCGTGGTCTGAATTTAATGGAAAATAACTGTACTTTGAAAATTTTTGCGTGTTACCGCGAAGTTTTTTCCGAACAAAACCCATTGGTGCGGCACGGGAATTAATATAGCTTTGGATACGACCATTTCACAAGCTATTTGCCCGCAACTGCTTGAGACCGTCTTGCGACAGCGCTCGCGCCGGTGACAGCAACGAGCGTCCCTTTACCAAACCGTGCAAGAAAAAATTGCTAAATTTACTGCTCGACTTATTCCATCATTTAATAATGGCCTGATGTCAGTAATTCCATTTTACACCACAAAACCTTCAGTGGCCTAATTCTGTGATTGTACAGGTGATTTTGTCACAGAAAACAACGTACGTTTGTTGGCGTGACTAAACCGCTTTAGTGACAATTCGAAGGCTAAAAGTTGTATTACAATTTTGTTTGTCAATTCAGATTCGCATTTAACCATACATTTATTAACTAGGTCATTTCTCAATACTACCACCGAAAATCAAACAGTAGATTACGCGCGTCCCAAACGAAAACCTAAGAAAAACTTAACAATGTCCAAATATCTGCTTGTATACAAGAAAATGAAAAGATTATATAAGTGCTAATAAATTTTGCAACATTTATGTAAGCAATCCGAAAAAATAAGCCAGCTTCTGTAATATTAAAACATTGAGTTTACTATTTAAGAGTTTAATCCGAAAAAATGCACAATAGCCAAAGCCATTTATTAGTTACACCGAGATAGAATAACTGTTACATTTTGTTACGCAAAGATATGTTTTTGTTTCGGTACTAAGCTTGGACACAAAAACATAACTTTTCAAGTTTCAGTTAGTTTGCAGATTGCTTTATTCAGTGTGTTAAGTTAAACGATGGTCATATCATGTTCACAATCATTTACGGCCACAATTTTTAAAATAAAAAAACAAGTATTTTTTGCAATCAATAAATATATTGCTATACGTATTCTACAGTTAATAAAAAAATCAATATAGTTCTCCCACGTGTGAACGCACTAGCGCTTGCGAACAGTTTTATCAAGCGTTTCATTGTTTTTAAGAAGAACCACCTATTTTGCTGTATGTTTATTTATTAAGCATGCTTCACGCCTTTTTTCGAGGCAGGGCCCGATTTAGGGGAGGGCATCCGTTACTATACACTCGGAACCTCTCTAAAAGAAGGCTTCCATACTAGACTTCGGAAAAAATCTTTCAAGTTCTGACTCGTAAACAAGTTTTCTTTTGAAAATATTTTCGCCATATTACCTTTACTCAGTAGAGTAGCCTGTGGATCAGAGTGAACCAAGCCCCCGGGTGGCACATTTTGAGGATGTTTTTTTATTTAATTTATTGCAAATCTTCGAAACTTAACTTGAGCCACCGGGCACCACATTTAGGGGGCGGCAAAATAACATTGGCAACTTTTTTTGTCACCAACTAAAGTTCCTAAACGGGTGGGTGACGAATTCCACTTACGACCCGGGCAATATGAACCCGCGCTACGCTACTGCTTAATATTTAGAACGAACGTTTCAATCTAAAACTTTCATTTTATTTCGTATAATTCTTGATTTCGATTATCGATTATATTTATGTTTGTTTCATGCTAAAAGAATTACTTACTAACGAAGTAAGTACGGTAAATTATTTGTTGAAAAACTCGACTTAAAATTTTCAAAATATTTTGATCGGTGTCTCTACTCTTTTATTGCCCTGAGGCCTCCTAATGTGATCTCTAAATCCGGCGCTGGGTCTGGGTATAGACAAAACCAAATTAATTCGTAGAGTAGTAGTGTAGTATAATTTTTATTATAAATTAAATACCTATATGTAAAGCAGACATCAAGAACGCGTAATCTATTTCGTTATTTGTTTACTTTCGCTTATTTTGTTCGCTTTCTTCGCAATACATTTTATTCAGTTTTAGAATATCACTCTCTGATAGCCCTTTCCTCTGTCCGATTTTCACATTTTCCTGTAACATTAAATAATTTTAATATACATCTGTAGGTATAGGTACTTGTATTTCATTTCATCTGTATATTTTATTTTATTCAAAAGAAAAACCGTTGTCAATCACATTGTTCTTAAAAATACAAAGTGATTTAAACCGTTATTTATGAATTTCTGAAATTTACCTGAAGAGGAATAATAGTTCTGTTTCCGTTCTTCGAGAATGCCGTCTCCGGATAATGCATCACGCTGCCGTAATCATAAGGCACGCCGTAATCAGTCACACTATCATTCGAGTACTTCTTAAAGTTGTGCTCGTGACCTGTGATCATAATTCTAGTTTAAGGTCGAATGAAAAATAGAAACCTTACCTTTATTAAATATTTACGTCATTCAATCGTAACTATGTAGATCAAGATCTGCTTGATTAAGAAATCTACGAACATTTGATGGTCGCTGTCAACTGTTATTCTTCTTGACCTAGTAATAACATTTAGTAAGTAAATTAAAATAAACTAGCGGTATAGAAATTATCTTACAAAAATTACCTTACCGGATATAATATTGTCCCAAACAATTTCGACAAAATTGTCTCTGTCGTAAGTGCTCTGCATGTGGAAGAAACCTAGAGTGTGCAGCATCTCGTGGACAACCGTGCCATGCTTGAAACATCCCTTGGCCAGATTTAAAACCTGGTTGAACTCTCCATCTTCTCTACCGCTATAACCTACGCTTGAGAAACATCCGTTGGCGGATCCCTGTAACAATAATTATTTACTTTAAGAATATTAATTTTCCGTATAGTTTTTACGTATTTATTAAACTGGTATCGCATTGAATGCCAAAATTACATAATGCAGAAAGTGGTCGGTTAAGTGAACCGTTACGTTTTCCAATCTTCTCGCAGGATATTGTCCTACTCACAAAAACTTGTTTCCGCGTCAAACATGAATAGAAATTTCAATATTTATTTATCATTGTTTCTCATTAATTGTTGGATAGGTAAAAATATTAGTATCTATAAATATATGGAGTTCGTTATCTTTTTTGTCATTGAGCTATTATTAATCTTTGCTTAAATCCATTTTATGGCATAGTGGTAGGTAGTGAACTGCGGCAATAGACATTTATAATCTTCCTAATAATCATACAATTCTATGCAAAGAAAATACATAACTTGAATAAACAATTTTAGTAATAGATAATATAAAATCTTACCGGAATTTTATATTTTTTCATTTACAAATATTTATTAATTTTTAAGAAGAAAAACAAACGAATCTTCAAAGCAAATGAGAGTTGTGGAAGACCGCACATGACTTATCGTCAAGTGAGATCGGATTCATGACAAACCTAACAGTTAAAAAATATGTATACCTTTATCAAAACTGCATACTCCTCATTTTCCCGCGCACGGAATTTAATGCACGACTTGTTTGCTATGTCCGCCATTCCCTCTTCAATCATCTTGATTTGTTCGTCATCTGAATGATGTAAATGGTTATATAAGACGGTAGTCGCAGTTCATTCGAAAGTCTGCGATGTTCTGATCAATAATTTATCTATTATACAAATATGTGAATAAGTAGGTGCATCATTATAATAAGTTATTATTATTTAAAAAAAGAAGACGTCTTTTACGTCTGTAAAAACAAACTGTGTAGTTGGATTTGAAAAATGAGATTCTCAATCCGACTGTATTTTATGTAAGGTATTTTAAATTCCATCTTATGGTATTTATACTTCAGAGTACCTAAACTTAGTCGTTGTTATGTTTATTGTAAGTATAAAGGAAATTGCATGGAGTAAATTTTGCGCAGAAATAGTAGTATAAAACTATTATTATGCATATTTGATACCCAATTTGTTATAATAATCAAAAAATAATCGTCCCTCCCCGCTTTTTCTCTGACCGCAGGCGTCATGCATATTTAAAAAAAGATATGGCCTATCTATATCACTCTTACTACTGAGTCGTTCTAAATAATAATATGTCAATGTTACAATCCCTGAAGTGGTTTGGGGTGTAGTGCGTGCCAAACAAATGGGCATACATACACTCGAAAAACAATTATGATACGAGGTTTTATACTGCACATAACGTATATCAGCTATTAGGCAGAGTATTCAAAAGACATGTTTTGTTACTATTATTTCACATGAATTGAACATAGGTTGGCCGCGGCAGGACATGCTTGTGGATAGCCACAAACATGTCCTGCCGCGGCCAGCTCGCTTAGATTTATACTTTCTCATAAGTTCCCATCTAGCCTACTCAATCAATCAACTCAATACTATATGAAATGCTGTAAGTTATCGCTCCTCCAATCGCAAAAATGCATTCCCCTTAAAGTTTCCTCTGGCAGCCGCCTCTCGGGCGAGCCCCTAATATGACAATAGAGTACATAAAACAGACTAACTGAAATCGCTGCCATTAATGTGATAAACAACGGTATTCTCTGGCCAGCGCTTGGTTACGTCTCGTAGTCCATTACGTGCAACCTCCGCAGCACGAATGAGATCCATCTGCTTTGACGACAGCACCATGTCTCCTTCGAAGAACTCTCCAAGTTCCGTGTCTACGCTTGAACCACCTAAAAAAGTTATGACAAAGAGCATAAGATTTATAATATCGTCTTCACCAGTGGCCCATTTTTCCAGCTGTAGGGCTCTGGTCTCCTCAGATAGTGATAAAGGTTAAGGCCGTCCCCCACGCTGGTCAAGTGAGTATTTGTGGACTTTACTCACCTTTAAGAAAGGTTTCTTTAGGAAATCTTTCTCAAAGGCGGGTAACCAATACCATTCGCTCAGAGAAGAACAACCACATGTAATACTAGCATTAGATACTTAAGCACATCTTCGTTTCGAATTTTATGGATGCAAACTGATTTAAGTATCAAGTGATCGATTTCAGATTGAACGCTTGGCATGAGCGGCAGTGACCGTTGATTTTTGGTAAACTGCATATCACTTATCTATATCACTTTTTTTAGAATATAGGAATAATGCCTCTATTGTTGCAGCACTAATGCTTTCTACTAACTGTAAATTATTTAAAAAAAGGTTTTTATTATCTTTATCTGTATTTTACGAATGTCAACAATGAAACCATGGCTAGTAGCCACTTTCAATTCAAAGACCACAAGCTAACGGTGTTTGCTTGTCACGAACAACTCTATCACTTTCACGCGGAGTGCTCAAGTGCATAAAATATGTTATACCTACCTACATTAGATACCCGTAGCTTTACCAATACATTTTAATTTATTTTATTAGAAATGTAACGTTTACATGGATATACCTTAATATTAGTCTTTCTATAAAAGATTAAAGTAGTAAACGAAGATACAGTCCACCTGAATAAGAGGTCACTGCTGCCCATGGCATATTATGCCTACTGCTTATTATTATACATTTAGCGTATCAATTTCTTCTATTCGCGATTGAAAAAAATATATATATTTACCCTCATTAATATAGAGATTCCTCTCCTCCGCTAAGGGTGCGGCATTGCAAACTACGACAGACAATATTGTAACAAAAACGTTGAAATGCATCTTATGTTTTGTTTCTACAATGGTGTACATTAACAACAAATACTAGATACACCATCTACCACCAAAACCGCACTGCGACGCTCCGTCCCGTCTTTGCGGCTTTTTAAGATTCTTGGTTCATACTTTAAACAATGGTTTCTGACTATCGATCACCTAATTAGATAAATATTTAATCTAAAACTCGAATGCTATCGACATTAAGTACATAGTTACATTTCGCCACTCGAGATATGTAGTAAGTAAATAAAGAACCCTGTCGAGTTGACATGAGAAGACCTCGAATTGTTAACAGAAGCGATAAAACGTTGTAACAAGAGCTCATTTAACATTCTATGAGCATTTTAAACACCACAGGTGCCCGCGATGCGTGGATAAGGAAAGTACTCAAAACATTAGCAACGACTGTCTCTGGCTTCGTGCACTTAAATTCTATAATCGTTTCATCAAAACATTTTTTTAAAAGAAAATCTCCAATAAATTGGATGTACCAAAAATAATCTTAAATTACGAAAGTTATCTACCTGGCGTTAATTTTTGTGTTGGAGGTTTTTGTGCTTTTATCAAAAATATAAAATAAACCCACGTCTCTTTATACGCGTATACCTATTTGAACCTTATTTTTTTTAAACTTTATAACAACGATAAAAATACATACCTAATAAATAGTACCTAAGTAAAAACTTGAATTGCAATTTTTAATAAAGAATTAGTTTTTACAATGTAATTAAAATGTGTTAATTTGTTACAGCTATGTAAAATAAGGCATTTTAGATGATTACCTCATAATAACTTACGGAGTACTTAATATTTCGTCGTGTACCTAGTTTAGATTACAAACGCCAGATAAAAGGTAATTATTGCTAATTTACATTCTGGACATATTTTACGCTATTGAGCATAATCGGAAATTGTTATTACTTATTACAAAAAATATGCTAATTTCATGCGGTAATGTTATGTGCCATTTTATAATGTGGAACATTAGAGAAAACTCGTAGAATTCGCATGGCAGGCTTGCAGTAAAATATTGAAGTTGAAGTTAGGCACTTTACGCAAACTTTTGCCCGGTCCCACGGGCGCGGCTGACAACCACGATTTATTCTTGCCACTAACGGTTTCCGCAGTGTGTGGTCGTTACGAGCCAACAACCGCAACTTATTTTGTCTACAAACGGTTGAACTACGGGACACTAAATTTATTTTATAACGAGGAAAATTCAGTAAGTTCATTATTTTTTATTAAAATTTTATAATAATGTCAAACAAGTGCAAACTCAACTCACGAACCGAGAGTTGCGTAACAGGCTAGAATTTATTTCTGTTGTGTATTTAAAAATTATTATTTCACATTCTGCTTGCGAACCTTAGATAAAGTAAGTACGACCGATTCTTAGCTGATTTTTATTTTTATGCTATAATAAGAGTTGACAATTTATATCAGCATTAATATTTATATAAACATTAAAATTCAAAATTAATTCCATTTGGGCGTACTCGTAGTCAGCAGTAGACATTGAGTTCTTTTATGCCGGGTCTCTACCGTACAGGTTTCCAGTTTTTGCGTTGTCAACACGTGTTGGTGACAAAAAATTCGGTGGAGAACATCTCCACCGAAATTGTTGACACACAATTGAAACAAAAGTTGGTGATTTTTCGAAGACGCAAAAAGTTGGAAACATTTGCCAACAATTTCGGTGGATAATGGTAAACAAGGTTCTCTGTTCGATAGGTATTTAAATGTAAATCTTTTTGCGTTTATATCAAGACAAGAATGAAATAACTTCGGTGTGATATTAATAATGTAAGTGAATGACATTTCTGGTGAAGAGTTATCTTTGTTTGCCGATGCTATCACTGCGGCCACTCCAGATAATATAAATAAAGTATTCAATAATTAAAATAATTAAATGTTTTGCTATAAAGTTGAATGTCGTTGACATTTGTTATACTCTCGTAGTTCCCCTACTATCACCACCTAGACAGCAACAGAACGATGAAAGACTCCAGCATGTATAGCGTTGCCTCGAGCAACATTCTGTTCTGAGCAATCGATATCCAACGTGAAAATTAACCCGTCGCCACTTTACTGTATCCTCCTACTTAATTGCAAAATAGTCTAGACCAGTACATTTCTATTATCCAATAGAAATGTACTGGTCTAGACTATATTTCAATTGGGTTTAAATATTAACTAAAATATTTCTTCAAATCCTATCCGGTGGTGAAAATAGTGGTCATAGTTTATATTTTTAATTCAATATTAAATAGGAAGTGTAAATGTTCTGATATAATGTCGCGTATTTTGGGTTATTTCTAAATAAAACACCGTGTATGTATTGTAAATAACGTGCTATATTTATATTACAAAATAATTACAAAAAAACTTCGACACACAAAAAACTAAACTGTACATGCATGCAATTCAAATACAGTGTAAATTATAATAAACTAATTTAACGTAATATACAATAAAATTTAATCTATAAAAATACTCCAGTTAGATATAATATAATTATATTAATAAACGCAAAACTTCGTTCACAAAATAAAAAAGAATAATAAAATCCATTTCATTACAGTATGGCATTTATTATAACATAATACTGAAACCGCTAATACAAAAATAAACAAAGTTCCTACTGAAAAATTACCATGCTAATACAAACATTACAATATTAACATAGGCAAAAATTAAATATTTTCTCTATAAATTTCCATAGACGAATTACAAATACATATTATATTTAATAAAAAAATGTATGTATACAAATTCAATTGTGGCTCATAACGAGTACTCCAATAAATACTGTCACTAGTATACAAATCATAATTACATACTGAGTAATTAATTTAGGCAGTCTTTGATGTATTTCATTTAATAACAATACCAAAACATTAAGACAATTTCACAGTACATTAAATAAATAAATATTGTATTAATACCAGACAACAAAAATGGTAACATACCTACCGACTTACATAGCAATCAAAATTATTATACATACAAATTACAAATATCAGCACGAATTTCAGTAAAGCACTGTAAACATTCTAAATATTGGTCTAGTTATTTATTGCGTGGAACGCAGTGTTCCATTACAAGAATACACAATAACAGATCGTTGCAATTACATTACTATCATACTGCTTCGGTATATACAACCATAATATGCAAATATCACATGATTTATTTCATTGCGAATCAAACTTTGACATTTTCTTAAAAAAGGTATGAAATATTGTTGTATACTACGTTTACGAACGTCCCACGCGTTGCATAATAAAACGAACGAACCAAGCGCTTCGTATAATGTTTCCTGTCGCATTTATCGGTCTTATATATAATATCATAAACAACACGGTTATTGTAGGAATCCATAGCTGTCTATCGATTAGTGACGCACCGCACGCCGTCCCCAGAGCATACAACTGTTATTGCCACACGAGTAGTCTTCATGAACGTCCTACACAAAATGTGACAATATACAGGATAAAGTTAAATGATACATCATACAGTGGTTGTATATTCCGAAGGGTACTGAAAACGCAGAACTATCCGATACTACACGATACTAATACGCATAAAATCTGTCGCAGCGGCAGATACCATGGGGTTAATTAATGCTTACTGCTAACATTCGTCTAATATAATTGTCTACGTATAAAGGACGTCAAATGAGTAGTAAGCGGCACTCTAAATGAGTAGTATCACAAATTGTGCAGCAAATCTACCAATAATTAAAAAAGTTATTGCTATTTCATTCAAGACGTCAATTGTCTCGAGGCAAACCAATCAAATGCTGAATACCACATGTTGCTTTTTTACTATAATTATTTTAAACGTTATTACTGTTAACTTTGATACTATTAAATAAGGTGAACCTTAATTATTCCATATCTCATATATTATCTACGCCTCAGAGCCCGTACTGAATCTAAAGCTTATTAACTACAGAATAGAATGACACAAACTGTGACGCTTATATAAATAAGTTTAGATCTCAAAAGTACGTTTATCATAAACATCGTTGCTTCCTTGCAGGCAGCAATTTATAGGAAAAATATAATTTTTGATTATCAAAAATAATAATGCATAAAATTTTAATACTTTAAGACATGCATAAAAATATTGCGTTAAACAGCATATTCCAACATTGTGTGGATACTGACGCATAAATTTACATTAAAATCGAAATTCTGTTCCAAAATGAATGTATAACGCTCATAGTAAATAGTAAGAGAACACACTCCACAATAAATTCTTTATAAATAAAAAAAAACTTCAGTTATTGCAGCAATAAATCTATCTACTGCGTTATTCGTTTTAGTTGGTATAATGCGTTAATATTATATATATTATTCCTTAAAATTGGCATTTAAGCTACCTAAGAAATACGCAGGCGAAATTCGTCTAACCATACACACTTTAATGCAGTTAGTTTATAAATAGCAGTAAGTCGACTAAAGATAACAACACACGATTTGTGCAAAACCCTCGCATATTCAAAGCGTAGCGTAAGGTTATATTAGTTTAATTAATCACATATTCCTGTTATTGTAGTTCTACTAGCTTTAAACACTTACTACCAAGATAGACGGTCAAATATCAACTGGAACAGAAATGGGACATTCCTTATACGCATTATCTTCATTTGGCACACACACTGATATGTCTCTGTAGGTAGCTAAAAATGTAAAATACTCAATATTTTTATGTAGTATGAAACTTTGTATGTGTGTATGTCGCTTTTTTACGTATTAACACCCCTTTAAAGACTATGGAAGCCCTAAAAAGACTAGTAAAATTATAAATATAAGGCATCTGTAAATCGACCTACCTGTGCTTGCTAGTTTCGAAGCGAGAAATTGTCCCATTTCCTATCTATAAAAGGTAAAGAATGTCGCCTTAACATTAACTATTATTATGACACATCACCAAGAGAGCACTTGTGTCACGTAGCAACAAAGTTAAATCGAGACATGGCGTTCATACCATGCGCGAGTTTAAGACCTTCCCTAATTCGATGTACTGTCAAGTTCTTAATGTCGAACTTACGTTACAAGCTACATACTGACACCAATGGCAAATCACAACAGCTAGAAGATCATGGACATAACCTATTTATATAAACCTAGGCGTCTTTCACTCATTGTAGTATTACTATGCAAGTCACATGCTGATATGTAAAGACGACAGTAAATCGGTTCGAATACTGATAGAGGATATTTGGCTTTCAATTTTAAAATGAATCGTTTTACATGAGAAGCGTTCAATTTATGAATCAAGCGAATAAACCATGCGTCGCTCCTTCGATCTGTCACGCGTCGCATTCTCACCGATCACAGATTACCAATAACACACTAAAATAATTAGGCCTTTTTAGGACAGATAATCACAATACTTTAGCTACGTTACACAATCCCTAATAGATAAACCTCATACACTCGTCGAAGCAGTCATCCTCGGCATAACTCTTTGGATTCAGGTTACATCTGCAAATAATAAAGTTGTTTAATTAGTCATCAGGATCAGTTTATTGGTATCTACGTAGATGACGGTCAGTTATTTATTATCGTTACCAAAATGAATATTTGTTTTCTTATAATGTATATGTTACTTATAATTATGTTAAATTTACGTTATGTTTTACATTTTATGTTACTTTAGTAAACGATGTTTTAAATGAAAGATATAAAACAAGTGATATTAAAACTAATTTTAAAATTACTGATGATTAATTAATTAAATCGCCAAGCGAAATCTACCTTAATTAAAATTATCATAAATATTTTATTGAATACCTAGAAACGAGTGCACGCACACACGTTGTCAACCAAAAAGAGAGGTGTCATAAGATTGTCCTATGTGTGACTGTCTCAGGCACCATCCTAAACCGGGTTTATACAAGGAAGGTGACGTTTTTCGAGCGTATGTATGTATTATGTGACCACAACAATTAGGCGCATGAATAAAAAGTGGTTCTCTACCCCGCACCTCGCTTCTGTACCCGCACATCCCCAGTGACGTGCAGTTGTGTATCGTCTTTGTGTTTACGTTAGCCAGCAAGTGTTTTTAAAATTATTAAATTAGTTGATTATACGTTAATAAACGTCAAAATGGATAGGTAAAAGACTATTCGTGGAGGAAAAAGGACTCTTATATTCAAAATATGCATTTTTTTAACAAGAGAGGATGCATGTTGGCGAATATATTAAACACATGAAAGTGCTTTAATAAATACACGACTATTAAACATACACCACTATGGCGTATGTTTTAATAATGGTATACCTACATACTCTCGGTATTTGGTAATAGACTATACTTCGTATCGGGATGAGGAATCCCTAGTTCTAATGACGTTTCAACTGTCATGCGCCTAATTGTTTTGGTCGAGTAGTAACTATGTACGTACCGTCGGCAACCCTATGCAGGTTCAGGCGGCGGTCTGCGCGGCGGGCGGCGCGGGCGGCGCGGCGGGCGGCGACGGCGCGGACGCGTTCCGCGAGCGCCCGCCGCGCGGCTTTATGCTCTCCGACACCTGCCACATCGCCTCCTCGCTCAGCACGTCGTCGAACTCGTTGAACATCGCCTGGATGCGCTCGTTCTTCTTGAACTTGTACTGTCTGCTGCCGACACACATGTTAATTGATTGATGCACGTTTGATAGAAAACATTTTTAAAACTGAAATATTATAGTGAAAGCTTGTTGTTCACGGTTTCTACATCAGTTTATTGTTCTAGTCGCAGCGAAATAAGGAGGTTCTCCTGTATTATAATTTCTAACGATTAAAATAGACTCCAAATGTAAACAAACATTTAATGGTACATAATTGCAATTTATCATATACAAAACTGCGCCCAAGAAATATTATTCGTATCATTACATCACACTTATATGACAAGTTATTAAGTCTCATTTGGCAGACAAATGTGATATAATGATGATATAATAAATTATTGAGCTGCATGAATTAAAATCAGTCTAGACGAATTAAGATATTTTCTACTCATCTTATTTTTCAAAATCTGCATGTGATTATGATGTTTATTATATATTTGTTAGAAATCTATTTAAACACATTGTCTAATTGTCTTAAATAAAAAAGCAATTGCTATGTTTATGGAATAAATTTCATGTATATATTTCTTTAATACTTATTTTTGTAATAAAAACGAATAATACACACTCTTTGTGAAATCTTTTCATGTTTTCCATGATGTGATATTGCTGCCACCTTTTGGTGAAATTGATGCTGCCGTCAGGTAAGAGGTCAGGATTACCAACGTGCACGAATGTCAGATCTTGTAAAAATAAACCACTGCAAAAGAAAATAACAATTAATACACCTTTTTCTTTCTAACAAAATAATATAACATCAGCCAGTGTCTGGGATAACAGTTTATAGTTACGTAGCGTGACAAATGTCTTGCTCATTGTTTTATAAAACCACTAGGTTATTCCAGCGGTTTCGACAGTTTTGTTCACCTCTATCACAGTAATGAGTATCCTATGTGTAAATTAGGTCATTAACACGTCTGCCGTTGTGACCACGGACGAGTGCTATTAGCGTACCCGTGGCCCGGACAATAGGCATCCAGAGGATTAGCGTGGAGTTTTAGCCGGTAGGATTCCGGCATATCCTTTCACCTGTCCCCGCACAGCGAGGAAGCCATGAAGGGTTTCCCAACGAAAAAAAAATTAAACAAATCATGCACACTTACGGCAAAACCCGACCGGTCGTTTTTGCATGAAAGGATCGTAATATCGGCAAAAGAAATCAAAAGCCACATATCGTGAACACCCGTTAACATACATATATTCTATAATGTATCAATTCCGCGATAATTAGTCTAAAATCATAAATCAATCAGACAAAATACGTACATATAGGGGATGCAGGGCGGCTGCGTATCAGCGAGCGCCTGCCTGTACGCGCGGAACGACATGGAGGAGTCTATGAGCGCGGTGTGGTCGTGCAGCGCGTCGAGCGTGGCGCGCGGCCAGCCGAGCCGCTGCACCGGCGGGCAGTCCAGCGCCGACACCAGCGCGAGGTACGAGTTGAAGTTGTTCATCTTGCGAAGCGCCTTCATCACTTTGAGCAACTTCGTCGCGTATTTCTCGCGCTCGCGCGCCTCCTCCTGATGATTAAACAACATACATGTTTAACTTGATGAGTTTCAGTTCTCTTTCGATTATAAGAATTACTCGATTATAGTAAACGTCAATAATTTTAGATGAAAGTTCGACGATACAGCTTTTTCAATACAATATCAACTATCTATCATAGTTATAGAATACAATGTTGGTGTTTTTGAAAAAATGTGTAGATATCTCCTTTGGTGCAGATGAACATTCTGTGAGCTTAACATAATTATAACATAATTATTAACATGTACAACAACTGGGTAAAAATAACGACAATATCAAAAATCTAAATCTATGAATTTCCTGAAATATAGAAAACCATCGAGGTTTATTATTATAACATTTTATATTAGATACGTATACGTATTGCCACTTTGATTCCCGGCGAAGTGAGCGTAGAAAGAATTACCTACTATAAATGAACTTATGAATAATAATAGTAGCGAGACGTTTTTTTTCTACCTGCTCTAATATCCTCGATCTCGCCCAATAGCTCATCTTATTGAAATGTTCGGTGAATCTAGTTAAATTAGGTGAACTCTCTTCGGACTGGTCTCGAGGCCACGACAGCACTTCAGCCGTAGTGATGCGAATGAAGAGTGCAGCGTCTAACAACGTCATCTGTTCCGCCAGCTCCGTCGCCTTGAAGTCTAGAAGCGTATCGCGGCGCAACGATACGGGATAACACGAGAGATCGTGCTCCGATCTGTTTGTCTGTGGACAATATTATTTTATTAAAAAAAATGTTATTCGTATTTGTATTAGAATATTCGAGGTAAGTCTGATAGTTACAACCGAATCATGTCGCCACCACTATACATACAATTGAAAAATTTTCAGAATTTAAAATAAACAAATTTATTTCATGTTAGTTCTTATGAAAACTCTAGAGCAAGTCAGATCTTACAATTAATTTTAATTAAAAAATGTTTGAACTTACTTGTTGAAAATGCAACTGTTTCTGTTTTTCGACTAGTATTTGTCTTAAAGCTTTTGCTATTGGTAGTTCCTCGGCTTCAACTAACCAATAAATAAATTTCATAATATCTTGCATTAGGGAACGATCTAAGTCAGCCATCCTGAAAAAAAAATTAAAAATCTTAATTTTATGTTTCATAGCAATTTTTAGTCACATCTTTTTAAAATTTAGGCCTTTAATAAACAATGTTATATAATACTGAAACACATTTATGTGACAGTATTAGAGAGTATGTGAAATATTATATGAAGGCATTAGTACTATTGCATTATTAAATTTTAATTTAAGTACCATAATATTAACAATATTTAATATTTATAATAAAGCCACATCAAACACTCACGTAAGATCAGCAACGACTCTCGTGAGCAAACTGAGCGTTGACCGTAGCTCGTGCGGTCGCGGTCGGAAATGGTTCGCGCGTCGCACCAGCCGCTTGACGAGGTCGCTGGGCGCCACCCACGTCCTGTACGTCGCTAAGAACGCCTCCTGGTACGCGAAATCTGCGCACACAACGTTATGTTTAGATGACCGTCGTGTGTAGATCGGTGAACGATTAAAGGCCGATCCGTACACATCTATCACGTCGTCGGCCCGCCGACCAGTCAAAAAGTATAAACCCATGTAAATATATTTGAAATATCACCAATAAATAACATCAATTGCTTCCAATATTGTTAAAAAAAATAGTTATCCCGGAAAAACTTTATAGAGTTAATATTAGTTTAATTATACAGTAACAACTTGACTTATTAAGCAAAGTAATGACAGTAAAACTCCCTTCTGAGGTAGGCCTGCCAAGGGAGGAACTCCTTCTTATTAAGTAGGCGTATAAAGATTGAATAGAGTTAACGAAACGACTACTGAGAATCTGCCAATAATATATTTATACTGAGACTATGTAAAATTATATTTTTTGACTGATTGACAACAAATGTGTTTGAATCGACCCTAAGGTGAACATTATCTTCATAAATCGATCGTCAATAAAATATCATCGAAAGAAAGACATGTTCATCTTAAAACTTAGCTTTCTTGTAGCGGTACAAAATAACAGCATTGAAATAAAATATGAAGAAAAGTTGAGAATAAATTTATCATTTTTGGACCATAAGTAATTTTTACCGCTGCAAGATTGCTTAAAATATCGTTCACCTAAAAGTTAAGCCAGCAAAACAAATTGTCTAAACTCATTCCATTTTATTGTTTGGAAAGCCAAATAAAGCTTACAATCAAAAATTGTAGTGTGCAAAAACATTATTTTATTTTTTGTGTTTTATATTATGCATAATTGTGTCAGTTCATTTAAACAACAGTTTACTAAGACATAGTAACATGAACATTTGTAAGGCCAGAATTGAAGCATTACGTGCAAATTTTTAGATGTTAGTAAAGATATATTGAACTAATATTACTGATAGATCAAAACTTAGCGAGTGCCCATAAACACAAAACAAGCAATAGTGGCGAAGCGTGAAAAATATTAGTACAAAACCAGCCAGATTGTGACAGCCCCCAGTCATACAATGATTCAACCACTTACACTCGTCCGTTTCTGTAAAGTGAAAGCATGAAAGTTAAGAAGTTAAAAGCAATGAAGAATTCAAAAGAAAAGTATTATATTTAATAATCATGACTTTATCCAATCGATTCATACGTTATTAAAAAAATTAGGGACGTTATGGAGCTATCAGACTTTCCAAATAAAATCACGTGTGAGAAAGATAAAAAAAGAACAATTTTACTTCTCACATCCAAATTAAAATTCGGACTAGAAAATTAGCATCAGCATGAAGAACGACAGAGCAACGAACCGAAACCTATTCGATATCGGAAATCATTTCATATCCCGCTTCATAACGTCCCCAATTACAATGTACCAATCCAATAAACTTGAGACATTTTGACATGATTTATTTGAATAGAATGTGGAAACTTTTTTAAACCCAGAAATGAAGATATTATTTGTATAACATGAAACAGAACAGATACAACTTCCACATTTCAAATTAGTTCACAGCAGAAAAAATATACACAATGTTTTTAAATTAAAAATTAAAAACATTGTACATAACGTGCCTTAATGTAGAAAATGTTACGTCATCTTTACTACCTTAATAGAAAGTATGAAAGTAATATGTGTTCACATTAAAATTCTGTTACATACTGCTGCCGTGTACTACTTGAGAATGAGAAACATGCCAAAGTAATTTTTTCTTTAGGTGTCTTATTATTATTTTTTTAAATCAATGACTTTTACAAGTTTGACTTCAGACTTCATTGATCTAATATCGTCTAAGTGCCAGTGGTTTGTATGTAGTTGATCAGACCTGGATTTTTATACAGTTAGTATTTTTAATATGAGAAACAAAGAGTCTCTATACCCAGCTCAGCGGGCGCAACTGGAACATGGGTATGTTAGATATCTAAAAATGACCAATGTTAAATGCATTTTACTACGTCCGCCATTTGAAAATTTTAATAATATATTATATAGATAATATTTTTATAATATTGATAATTTAAATTATTTCACAACACAAGTTGCCCAAGTAACGAATTACGAATCGAAGTTAGCTCTCCAATTCTCTATTTATATATAATCATTAGAATGTCAACAAAAATGGATTATGTTTAACAGATCAAAAATATGTTTTTCGATTCAGACACGTTAAGAAAATCTTACTTTAAAACAGGTTTAGTATAAATTTTCAGAAGATTTAACATTGATAAAAAAGTTTTATTTTCATGCTAATAACGTGGACATGTTAATATACCATGATTTCCTTCGATAACACAACCATTTTAATAGATGTCTAATGATGAAATGATTTTTTTAAACCAGTTTAGTGTTTCGGCCCTGTACCTTTATGGGCCAGCTTTCATATATGGAAAGACAATTCATTACTTAATATTAAAGTAATAAACAAGCATGCAGTCCACTTGATAGCGAGTCTTTACGCCTACGGACATCTATTTCCAACATATTAAATATAAAAAAAATGGATTTTACATTTATTCAATTACAAATACGTCGTCATGCCTTAAAACTAAGACATATGTAGTTTGTATTGTATATTTGTATGTAAGTTTTATGGTATAAATTTGCCCAACTTGAGATATAACACGCTTCATATATCGCACACCTAGATGAAAATCCTCCTCGATCAAAAATTATGAGTTTTCAGTTAGCGGCATTTACGGATCCCTTATTCGAAAACCTATACAGGTATACCGTTCATGTTATGATACTTTAACCGTTGCCGAAAGACCTTTTGGCACGGCATGAAACATATATTTGAACCACCTTATGCCGGATGACGCAAATACTCTGCTATTTTAAGTTGTCTTTCTTGGATAATTTTGATCTAGAGGAGCGATATACGTTGCATGTCTATATTTAACCAAAATCACAAGAGAAAATCCTACATACCTTTGGTAGCTTTGGTCGCAAGTACGATCAACGCGTCCGGGTGTCCGCCGCGCACCTCGGGCCCGTCCTTGTTGGCGCCCTTCAGCAGCAGCCAGCCGCTGATGTCCGTCTGCAGGATGATGTCGTCGTCGCCCGCTGTGCTGTTGCTCTCTACCGTTATGGATACCGGCGGCTCCGGGTTGCCTTCGCTCCTCTGATGAATAAAATGAAAAAAGTTTGGTAATTATCGTTTTTCGTAATTATTGGTTACTGTTATGCTCACTACGACTTTAATATATGCTATGATTAAAATCATTAAAAATTACCTAACCTTATCTAACCTAAAATACTCGGTGAGCATGTATATTTTTATTACATTAAAGCAGCAAACGAGCATATCATGTCGACTACGACCTGATGATAAGTGGTGAAATGGACATCTGTAAGCAACTTGATACAACTTAGGGTTTCCATCAAAAGTTTTTATTTGAAGTCAGTCACAGATACATTGCTTCTCATAGAGACTAATATACTATCTCCACCAAAAAAACATCTGATTCATGCAAAAATGTGTGTACTACTACAGTACTAGCTCCCAGACCAAACCATACGTATTCATTAACCTACGTAGCAAAAATACATTTTATCAAAAGTTCACCTGTGACGGCACTGGGGAAGGAGCTGGCTGCTGCACCATCATCTCCAAGTCGTCGTCGTCGAGAGGGAACTTGCCCGGTGACGAGACGCTAACGTACATGTCGTCAGAACTCTAAGAAAAATAAAAAACACAAAAATTAATAATAACGACAAGCAAAGCAAAAAAAGAACAAGAATACACCATCTACATAAAAATATTGAAGTGTAAAATTCTTGTATAAATTTAGACGCGAATAACACATATATTCAAAACTGCCTGCAAATAAAAATAATAATACCAATTATATCACACCCAATTTCTCAGAAAAGTTATTTAACTATCCAAATAACGACACATCATAGTTATACCAATTCTAAATCTATTTATATTTAATCATAAAACTTTAAAAGATTTAAAATTTCCACTAAATGGTAAACGTAACACTCGTTATCACGAAAACAGGTTGAATGATTGCCCGTATGTTTAATCGTCAAATCTTTTGTCTGTACGACCTCGAAATATAGTTTAGGTTTGTACATTGTTTTCAACTTACCACGTTATTCATAATAGATTCATCGGCTGAACTGTTGTGAGAAGACGGCCGTGGCGATGGCGGGGGCAATAATTCGTTGCTAGAATTTATCGAAACCTGAAAATAATGGTAATGATTGAAATTTTAAAAACATGTTATAAATATTTATAATAAACTTGTTGTTAAAAATATTAAAAGTTGGTTATCATCACAATCACGGTAAATTATGGAATAGTAAGCGTAAAGTAGTAGTAATATCACTAGACAGAATAATCCAATCGCCCACTTGATTGATAATAAAATTACAATTGCTTTATGTAATACATAATAGTCTAGTTTCAACTGCACGCGAATGCCATAAAAGTTTATGAGTACAGTATAAAGATTTGTAAGAATATGTTGTTTCCTAACCTGTTTGTTTTTGTTCATCTTTGGTGGTAGGGCTGGCGGTTCCGGAGGCACTGGGCTAGATCTACTAGACGTTTGCATACTGACACTGTCTTCGGAACCACTGAAAAATTAAACATATTAAAACACTTATTTTATTAACGTCAATAATAATAAAAAAACTGCTTTTATATTCGTTAAATGGATAGTGCCGTACCTGAGAGGTGGGGTACCGAAATGCTGAAGTGTAAACGATTGAGCTATAGATCGCTGAACTTGTTGATGTCGTTGTACACTTATAGCCCCGGTGCTCGAGTGCTGCGCGCTACAACGGATAGAGAGAATATAAGTCAATTGCCAATACACTACCGTATAATCAATAATAATAAGTACATTTCTATTCGATTCTATTTAGTATAAACAAAAGATTCACTAGAAAGCACATGTTAGAAACACACGCTCTGGTTACTTTTGCAAAAAAACAACTGAAGTCAATCCACCTCAAGTATGCAGTTTACATAATGATTTAAATTCAACACTTAACTTGTTTTAAATTCAAGTGCGCATAAATACTAACAACTCGTGGTGTCGTAAGGTTGAAAATAGTGAGAAAGTTTATAATTAGTGTAATCGCTAATTTTAATAAATATTATTACCTTGCAAGATTATAAGTGTGTATAGAGTGCCTGAACATATCCGGTGGAGCGGCCGCGCTGTTCGGCGGGTGACTGCAGTTTCCAAACATCTCCATGTAAGCCATTACTGCACAAATATACAAAATATTATATTACTTACACACCAAGGAGTCAATATTTCATTAAAATTATTACTCAAAAGGGCGTACACTAAGAACAAAGGCGCAACTTGTACTTCTAGTAAAACTATGCCGCCAAATTAACATGATACAGAGCTGGGCGCTACGTGTTCTGTAATGAAGCGCTAAGTACATTCATCATCTCAGGTGATAATTAACTAGAGCGAACGAAATTCCGTTCCTGTTATCGACACAAAATTAAGCGGCGTAAGCCAATTAACGATGTTTCTGAGCGTGAAGTGATAAGCAAGCTGAACATAGTCGGTGGCGCCGCAATGAGACGTGATGCAAGCTGATCGCTACAAGCATGTCGGATGACTCTCCAGTCGGTCTGCTCTGTGGAGTGGACCTGTGTCTAAGCCCAGACGGTGCCAGAGCTCTCTGTAGATACATACACTAACACGAGCAACAGAGAAATTAACAATTTAAGCGATAACATTTGCAAAACATCACGAAATTAGATAACAATCACATGATGTTATTTAAGATTGAGAGGCGATAATCATGGTTGTGAAACGTGAATGTACACTGGCGCAAGATTCTTTCTGCAACAATACTGCAACAAAGATTGCCAAATTCTATTTTGTCGTTCTATAATTAGTATGTTTTGTTAATTGTTACATTACTACGACTTATATTTCGTACCAGCCCCTGATGTAGAAGGGCAAACAGAGTCGTACCGGGTCGCTTCTTTTTCGCTGTCACGTTGCAAAGAGTTGTTGTCTATTTACTGAAGTGGAATTTAAAAAAGCGCCACTATTTTGAGCAAACAAAAATACGCTTAGTACTAAAAATAATGTATAAAAGAGCGCTGGAATGTAAAATAAAATACTTTTCAAATACCGTATCAGAGCAAAGGCAAAGCATGTTACATAAAGTGTTATTATTCTCCAAGTGATAATCGTAGTCTACAAAGAGCTCGGATGTTGAAGGCCGGTGATTCGGGAGCTAGGTAGCGCTTTGCATGCATAGATCCACTCACCGCTGTACGCGACGCTTTGGAACACTGCCGCGCCGCACCGGCACAACAGACAAACATGCCGTTATAACCCCCATTATTATAATACCATAACACCATGGGCGTAGGTGAATTACTTTAAAAAATGTAGGAAATACATATATTCGTCAGACCGTCATTAATTTTATTGCGTATTTATCATGAACACAATTAAGAGCTAATCAATCTGTTTTGTTTTACTAGAAAAAATTGGGTAAATAAATATTAGCTTATGAGACCTCACTAGCAATTATAAGTAAATAGCAAAGTACCAAGTTTTTTAAAAACTCTTTTTATCAACATCTTTAAGTCGTATTTTAGTTGTTAAATTGTGACGCTTTCATAATTCTATTTAATAATAACAATAACAATAAATAAATACATACCTACTGATAAAAATCTTTTTTTATCGAAAGTGAACGTCGAGTAAGATATTCTTGTAAAGTCTATTACGTTCTTGTAGAAATAAGAAGCATATTTTTTTCACTGCATACAAGTTTAAATTATAGATTACTTTGTTCTAATTTATAACACTACGCCCATGTCACACAATAATACGCCATAGTACAAGCCCCCACATAAAAGTAATAAATGCACTATCCATTTATGGATGCATTCAAGTCTCCATCAGCCAGACAACAATATACATATATTTGTGTTGTGAATGAAGATGAAGAATGATTGTGCAAGTCGAAAGGAGTGTGACTTATCTTCCCAATATGTCTGTGTGAATGAAAGGGGTACACGTAATTTAATAATGATGATGTTTCAATTTTCATTTATGATATTACCAAAACACCAACCCATTTGCCATGCCTTAATAACCTTATATTGTAGACACAATTCGAAATCGATTAAGTAAACAAGTGCACCGAACCGATAAATGTCTACTCGTTAAATAACAATTAATAGTCGAATATATAAAGTAAAAAATTATATTTATTCCATGTTTTACGCATGTTTTGTAACAGCGCCTCGTTCAGCTTCCAACGTAACATAAAACATCTATAAAATATTATGATATTGTCTTTGTTAATGATATAGCCATCAATTAATCTCATCAGATCAGTGTGAGTGACCAGCCGACGAGCATGTTGAAGTAGAAGTCCAGTAGAACTTCCATCTCATTTACAGTTCATTACAGATTTTCAAAATCAGCAGTGATTACGTGCTACCATTTATAGTAAACTGTCGCTTCATTGCAATTATGAAATCGTTCAAGCACAATTGTGTTATTACATTGAACATGTCGTAGCAACAATTACAATCCGAAATTTATTCTTAAAAATAGCAAAATAGTACGAGAAATGACAACGTTTATTAAAATAAAAATATCGAATACTAAATGTTATGTTTAGGATATTTACGTGATCTGTCTGAAAAAATCACCATGCTTTCCCAGCCACGCAAATATGAAAATAACGAATTTCAATATTAGCCTAGTACGCGTTCACAGCGTCAATTTAGACAACCCTATATGTCAAGGGTGTTCAACCTCAACGCATTTGAAATTACCCGGAAAGAGCAGCCCGACCGTAGTTTTCTATAGCATTAGTGGCTGATTCCAGTCCATTAACACTGACGTCTAGCCTGCGAATGACCTTGGATGCATAACTTGTGCCTACTTCCATTAACAGTTCGACAGCCATATGGCCACAAGTGTTAAAAGCGATTCATACTTGCATACAGACCGTATACAACCACGAACGTACAAAATATGACTGTATCAGTGTGTCGCCGGTACAATATCATGAATACTGACTGTGTTTCTTCTTGAGCGGCAACGGCGGCGGGCGCGGCGGGTGGTGGTCGGCCAGCGTGTGCGGCCGCGCGTCGCCGTGCAGCGAGCACAGCGCCGGGCTCTGTCTGCGGGGGAACGGTCGTTAGCAATATCGTACGGGTGGAGTGATTTGAAGCCGTCTTTCGTAAGTACTAGTTACATCTAATACTAACGAAAGAATGCTTAATATTGCCGCATAATATAGTACTATACTTTATTAATCGACAAATTATCATTTTGTAAATTGAAGCAAAGACTACATTTGAATTTTACCAATTCATCTTAATATTACAATTTTATTAGTCTCAAAATTGAAACAATTTTCTAAAAATGGTTAAAAAGGTCAGTTACTAATGAAAATGAAATGGTTAGGAACAAAACATTATAGCTGGATATTTAGGGAATATAATTATTTCACGGGAATACGACAGTACCCCGTAACTTGTGTGCGAGTTGTGGAAAATGGTAGGATCATGTAAAGCTTTCGCGGGAAAGAATTGGGTTATGCGCGGCAGCAGCTTTCTTATATCATATCATATTAGTGTTTAGTATACATCATCTAAACATTTTAAATATGAACTAATAAGGTTTTAAACGAAAGTACCTGAAGAAACATGATAAATATACTAAGTACAGCAATATAGTCCAATATCCTTATTTGCAACTGGACATTACCAATGATCTATAGCAAAAACAATATAAAAAAATAAACTCCTAATATTAATTTTTACTACAATAAACTCTTTGGAACTATAGTTGTGAGGATAAAGTATTAAGGCTCAGATCTCCTATCAATTGTTTCGAATAAGTGAACATTCGTTATCGTACAAAATTAAAATTATATTCTTGTATGAAAGAAAATACTTAACAAGGAGGTACGTTTTCTATATGGTTCAAGTAAGGAGGCACCACCACCAAACTTATTACTAGTTTAAAGCAGCTATTGTGTTTTGGTGGAAAGATGTTTTTGCTGGCTCACTTTTACATCAGTCGAGCATCTCAACCCTTGGGAGTACAAAACTAAACCTAGGAGTCTATTTGGTTAGTAACTCTACGGGTACCTGATCTCAACGTTGGGGAAGTAATGCTTTGAAATTGTAACTAGGAGTCCATTCAGTTAGTAGTTCTACAGGTACCTGATCTCAACATTGGGGAAGTGGTGCTGCACGTCCGCTCGCAGCGCGCGCCGCGTCTTCGCGGGCAGCTCCGGCGGCGTCTCGCTCTCGTCCGACGTTATGCTCGCTAGTCTAGCGGCGTCATTCATAAACGGACAATTTTAACGGTATATTATATATACATATACATTATATATTAATAATTGTAATAGTGTCGTGTAATTTGCACAGTGAAGTATATACACATATATGTCATTTGTTTTCTTTGACTAATGTTATGTTCATAAAAATGTGTAACAGAATCAGTTACAATGTAATAATTATGTAAATTAAAATGACATTATTATGTAGCTGTACGTAAAATTACATGTAATTATAACGTTTTAAACATAAACTACATTAGAAGAAAAATATATAAAGTAATGTCAAGAATAACAAAAAACCCAATTGACCTAGTGTCGTGAGCAACAGAGGTCATGACGAATTGCTAACAAGGCCGAAACATCAATCATGACCAACGACAAAATTAGTAACAGCTTTGCGTCAAGTAGCCGCAAATAATTACTATTGCAGCATAAAAAAGACTTCTTTTAGATTATGTCTTTACATTTAAAGCAATTTCGTTTAACGTACTTGTACATTACATTATAAATTATTCATGACAGAAAAAAAAAGATTCCAAACAAAAGTATTCCAATAAGAACAGACTTTCAAGACAAACAAATCACCTTAACATGCCAAAAACATTAGTAACGTGTACATTGTCGTATAGACAAAATGGTGTAGGGTATATATGTGTTCAATAAACATAGACATGTGTACCAAATGAGCACATTTAGGGACACTCACTTCGTGGAATGGTGCGTGGTTACACTGTTCACATTGATAACATTCATGCGGCTCTCAAAGCTTTGTCGGGTGCACTTCATTTCGCTCACATAGTCTGTACTGTCAAAAGTACTGCAAAAACAATAATGGGAAGCATGAAGGAAAGAACGGAGCATAAATTGAAATCATAGATACGAACTTTAACCGACTAGGTGAATTACCAACTTACTTTGACTTCAGTGAAGTCACTGAATTCAAAGGATTTGACAGATAAATAGTAAATTCGTTTATTATATCCGAATTAATGTAATGAATTCACTATTTTTTATTTGACATAGGTATCAAAACTAACAATAATTTATTCATACTGTTTACATTTTTTATCAGTTAGACAGATCTATGATCCGAATCTATGCATCAAACACAATTAGAGACAAATTATTGTGATGGAAAGTGAAGGTATTAGAGAACAAAAAGGTTTACGAAACTTGAAACAATCAGTGAACATAAATCAAACATATAGTTAGCGAAATATATTGATTAATACCTGTCAGTATGGCTGGAGTAGTGGTGCGAGGAGAATGTTGACGTGAAGCTGTGTTCGGCGGATATCTCCGACTGACCCACTGATACGAAACCGGACTCGTTTGAGAAACTATAAACAGAAATACATTTTGCCTATATTAATACGCTATTTTAAAACTAATAATTATAAGTTTATTCAAAGTACAACATGCACTAGAGTAAAAAATCGGCTTAAGCTATGGCTAGATTACAATGCTATATAAAGAATAATTATAAATCCGTGAATTTCTCCTCTAAATTATTGAAGAATTAAACTAAATGTATGTGAAGCAAATTCTTGTGATAAATTTTGGGAATATTACGCGCCCGATAGAGATAGATTTGGTATAGTTAATGTAGGAAAGAAGTACGAAACATGTACGAAAATATGTTTTCGAATAATACATGTTAGAAATATATATAATTAAATGAAATAAATCATTCATTGTAAACATTAGTGACAATACAAAACACACAGGGCGCGTTCCAGAAGACGCTCACAAAGCCCCAGACGCTCCAAACGTCGTTCTACAAGACGACGACGAATACGTCACTCATAACGTCATGACTTACGCCCACGCGAATCTCACGACGACCCATAATAAAGTGGGTCAAAGTGATCGTTCCACTAGAGATTATGTCAGTAACGCTCACAAGCTAGTGGAACGGCCAAAACTGCGGTCGTGAGCGTGAACTTTGTGAACGTGTAATGGAATGCAATCAATGTTAACAATTTATGATGAATATGTCAAAAACGCGTTATTACTTTTTAATGTAACTTAATCAAAATAATCCATATCTCTATCACTGTTCGCCTTACAATCTAACTTACAACAAAAACGTAATAAGCAAATACAAGCAAAATAAAACCAAAAAAAAATCACGAGTACATACTGGCTGACGTACCGATTGTGATTGGAGTGCACGTGCAGGCTGTTCATGTGCGAGTCGTGCGACTCCACCGACGTGCGCAGCTCGTTCACGCTGTTGCAGCTGCATACGCCTGGAAACAATGACGTAATTATGTATTACTAGATGAACGATATGATATATTATGTATTACTAGGTGAACCCCGCAGCTTCGACCGCGATAAAAAAATCGATGTATCGATTGTCCCCGGGGAATAAGATATCTTCCCACAGTAAAAACTAACCTTTATGTTAATCCAGAGTGTCAGCTAACTCCGCACCCAAATTTTATGAAAATCGCTAGAGCGGTTTAGACGTGAAGAAGTAACAAAGATACACACTCACAAACTTTCGCCTTTATAATATTAATATGACTATACTGCACATACAATCTTATCTTACTAATGTTATAAACTAGCTGACCCGGCGAACTTCGTTCCGCCTAAAAGTAAAAAATTTAAAAATATTAGTGTTCCTCCCCTATATTATGCATGTATTGTACACAAAAACCTTTCCCTTGAATCACTATTAAAAAAACTGCACTAAAATCCGTAGCGTAGTTTTAAAGATCTAAACATAGGGACAGACAGCGCGAAGTGACTTTGTTTTATACTATGTAGTCAAGCGATAGCTTGTCAGGATGTTTGTCTTTATTACTCTTTTAAAAAAAACTACTGGTCTAATTTCGCTCAACTTATATACGTAGTTTATGATCTCGATTAACACAAGGGATAATACATTCATTGTTTTAATAAGGTTTTCTACATTCTTAGCCTCACACTAAACTTTTTTTGTGTCACACAAACACACAAAGACGAATACACTCAGGACAGAAACTTAAATTTATCATTCAGATGTCCGCTCGGGGATCAAACCCCGAAACCATTGCGTATAAGAAGGGTATGGTGAGAGCTCCACTACACAGGTTGTCAAATGTGCTATTTGTTGAAGGCTTCACCTAATATATCATTTCTACATTTACTAACAGATTGACATGTGCGCAATGTTGATATAACAACATACTCATGTACGAGTGCGTTCCAGAAGGCGCTCACAGCGCTCAAAACAATACTTTAGTCGTTTCACATGAGGACCGCGGTCATTGTGTTCCCGGCGAAAACGTCACTCATGACGTCATGACTTACGCTCACGACGACCCATCTAATAAGGTGGGTTGAAGTGATCGTTCCACTAAAGACTACTTCAGTAACGCTCACAAGCTAGTGTAACTAGAAAGACTGCGGTCGTGAGCGTGAGTGTTGTACACGCCTAATGGAACGCACTATTAAAGTAATATTGATATCTATTTATTTCATTGTACATAATAAAGGCATTTATGGGTGTTTCGCACACGTATCGGTTTTTATTACATATGATATAATGCAACCAGAGTAGCGTAGTAGAAAGCGATCGCAATGTGATACACATATGTAATAGACAATATTCAATTAATTATTAAAATATTAATAGCTACTCGACTAATGCGTATAATACGCTTCATTGAAAGAATTTGATAACACGTCGACATTTATTAATAATAGTGTATTACTAGTATAGTTTAAAAGTATGGTTTTCCTGTCATGCTATTATTCAATTATACTAGATAAAACAACAATCTATTGCCCTTTGCGAAGAGTATCAAATCAATTGCATGCAGTGAAATAATATACAAAAATATGACACAATGACAATGGCGAATTTAAATAAGCTAAAAAAAATACGGGTGACTGGCAAATTTATAACACTATAATGACGTACAGACGAATCATATATATGAGGCGACTATCTTAAACCTCAGGAGTAGCCACAAATCTGTGATCGACTTCAGATAAAAACCCTGTATTGATAAGATGAAAACCTTCTCGGCGACCTACTCAGCAAATTGTTGTATCTTAATGCAGCATAACTTATATAACGAGTGAATAGGTATTTCGAATGCATCTCTATAGTCCAATCATTATAACGTGATGATAAACATAAGTCTTTATTTGTATAGGCCTACGGGGGCACTTACAAATTGTCAGTTACATTTTTATCTTACACTACCACCGGATCGGAATACGACCTCAACTGAGAAGATCCGGCAAGAAACTCAGCGGGTTTTTTTTTTATTTATACATATGTTTTAAATATAATTACAATAATGTTTTTTTTTACACGGTACCGAATCAAAGTTAGCTCCAGTCTCACTCACCGACTAGATCCGAACTGGGCGGCGTGTTAAACACTTGGTCGTGGTTGATGGAGTCGTGTGCGTGCCGCTCCTCGTCGTTGGACACGTTCAGCATCGAGTCCAGCGAGCCGCTGCTGTGAGATTGCAATGATAGTCTGAAACCAATCACACGAGCAATCAATGTGCTGTTAGACTCGTGACGGGTGCGTTTGTCGCATGCTACAGATGTAAGTGCAAATCAATTTATATATGAACACAGTAATTTACACACTTATATGAAAATGACTGGCAAATATACCTCATTAAAAGTTTCGGCACGCGACAGTAAGCTGTATATGAAATATCAGCCCAGAATACTTTTAAGATTAAAAAAAAAAGGAAACCAAATCTATGTTAAAATCCGAACATAATCCGATCGTTTACGTGAACATTAAATACATTAGTTACGTAGACATTAAAGGTACAAACTGATTTAGTTAGCTATAACTAAATAATATTGTTTAAAAGTGAAACAGTATTTTTTCGTATTTCTATAAAAACACACAAAAAATAATGCTTCGTTTGTGTGAAAAGTGTAAACGGATTATATAGTTCAATTATAATAATAGCGTAACTTTACCACGATATCGAGCGAAACTGAATAAAAACAACATATTTTTTATCCTTATTTGTTATGATAATAGTGAGTGAGGTATACTGTACAAGAAATATATTTATTTTATATTATATTGCTTTTTTGTTTACTTTTCCTTAAACATTTAATATACAGAATACTAATATTGAACAGCGAAAGCTATATTAATTCTGTAATATATTACGTATACGTAGGAATTTACTCACGAACATATAAATAACGCTCAATAACAAGCAAAAAAACTATTATTAGATCATTCTATTTATATAAAATAACTCAACTGAAAGTGAAATATTGTGAAAGTGTAATTGACGGTTCATTCGAGACACGCTAAAGGTCAGATCATAATGAACTCACCTATCGATAGACAGAGCTAGGAGGGAGCTGTCGTTGGCCGTCTTGCGCTTCGGCGGTAGCGGCGGGGCCAACTCGATTTTCCTGCAACGTTAACTTTCGCTCATTAATACAAACTGCGAATTACGTATTTCAAATATTAGGAGAAAACTAAACAACTCAACCATTGCCAAGGTTAACGTTGAATGCTTAATTGTCTTCGCATATATTTAACCTCATTCTAATTTTATTTCCGTGTTAAATTTCGATTAACAAACTTATATTAATAAATTAGAAATTTGGTTTATTAGAAGCGTCTCTCATGCAAATATGGTTGGCAAATAAAATTATATTAAATCGGTGCCGCTATTGAAAACGAAAGTTGCGAATTAAATAAGCGACGAACCGGATATTTTGGACCGTTATAAAACGTGATTAGTTAAATAATTCGGCGTCTGGTCATGGATTAGACGGTGGTTACGTTGTTACTTATTGTTCTAATCACATTTAATTGCAAACCTGTTATAAATATTATTTCTTATTATATCATCTCAAGTGATATAACAATTAGAACGACATTTTTATAAGCATTTATGTTTACATACAGAGATTAGAAAACGTAGTAGACGTTACAATTCGTTACGGAATAGCAACAAATCTTTACTGCGATTTAACCATGTTACCATACCGGTCTGACGCGCAATGGGTCCTGGGTTCGATTCCCGGCCAGACAGGTTTCTGAATGATGAGTTTAGACTCATGTTCTGGGTTGGGTGTTTGTGTATTAGTCTCGTGTCTAGTGTGTGTCCATGGTACCCACGGCACAGGAGAAAATCCTAGTGTGAGGCAATGAGTGTAGAAAGCGTATCGTATCTTACTACAATCAGGTTTATTCCTATACATATTGATGTTTGCAGGCAGGTGTACATACTAATATTCTGAATATTCGTTACTAGTTTTATAATATTAAATACAAAAGTCCACGAAAATAACTAACAATATTTGCATTGTGTTCTGGCGATTGCCAATATTAAAATAGAACACATGTTCTATATGAAGTTGCTTACACATTTCCATAGGTGGCAGTGACCACTTACCTCAGAAGACTACATGCTCGCTCGGTACTTCAACTTAACAAAAACCTAAGAAAAACTTAGTAACGTAATTCGATAACTGACCGGTTAGGCCTGGCCGGCTTCGGCGGCGGCGAGTCGGGCGCGTCGAGCACGCTCTCGGAGGAGTGCGAGGCGCGCACGCCGCCCGCCTCCGCACTCGGCTCGCCCGTTAACAGGGACCGCTCTTTGGGCGTGAGCGGAATATCTGCGGAGGGATCGAGTAAAATATTCATATAACAAGACATTATTATGTAAACGAAGAGCCTGACTGTTTAATAATTTGTTTAATGTATCGTTTTTTGGCGTTCACGTCAAAGAATAACATAAAAGTGTGAATGTTGGACGTAAAAGTCAAAAAATGTGGTATATATTTTTGTGTTGGTCTATTTATAAGATTTGTCTCTATTTTCTTTTTATGACAATAAAAAATATGACCGCTTTTTTCTCTCATCGCAGGTGTCATGTTTAAGAACTACACAGTCTATGACACTCTGCAAACTGAGACGATTCCAATGATATGTCATATGTTACAAACTTAAAATTCTTCAAACCGTTTGGGCTGTGCCGACAAATTATTGCCTTACTGCTGGGCAAAGGTCTTCTTTAAAAGTAAGAAAGTTTCAGGCCATAGTCCACTGCGTTGGTTAAGTGCGATTTGGTAGACAAGTCAACATTGGTATTTACCAAAATCTATTTGATATACTAGTACATTCACTAAAATTTAAGCTGGATGCTTTATCTTGATTATGCCACATGTCATTAAGAGACGATGGTTCGCTTTATAGGACTTTTAGCTTAAACGTCTTTTAACGCAGACCACTATTATAGAAATCTGTTGTCTTCATAACTTTTTATAAGCGAATTAAAAACATAAGACATGAGTTAATCTCTAAGCAGTACCTTTCTTTTCCACAGATTTTATTTAAATAATATATAACTATTGAGTATCGAGACATTTAGTTGTGACTGCACCTGCGCCTGCGTGATAAAGCTTTATTTTATGAATTATATTAAAGAAACCAACAATAGATTATTATAAATAATTATATTCAAAAACGGTTTCATTAACATATAAAAACCATCAATATAATTTTAATCACGGATACGTCTTTATAAAATTAGTGATTGCATACATTTGCAAAAACTAGCGACTAAGATTTGACTGTAATTAAACTTGAAGGTCACAAATATAATTATGATAGCATCTCAAAAAGGAATTATAATTACGGTAGTTCTAATTTATGACAATTAAAATTCTAATTTGTGCATTAAATGAATGCAAAACAGTAAATAAATCCTCAACTAACTATGCGATTAATTATCATATGGATCAACGGATCCCCCAGAATACGCTATCTAGACTATGTTTGATATGACACATGATCTCTTACTACTTTTTATATAATATCTATACTTACCAGGTAAGGAATTTCTTTGCGTCGACGCTCGCGGCGAGACGAGCGCTGGGCGCGGCGAAAGCGCCGGCCGTGTCATGTGTTGCTGGGCGATGCTGGCCACCTCCTCTACAGCCGTTGTCACCCCCTTCACCACAGAACTGACGTGTTCCGGGGATAAGGCCGCCGCAGACGCTTCCAACTCCTCCACATCGGCCTCAGCTCGCAAGTTGACGACCGTCACTTCATCGCACAGCCGTATCAGCATCGCCAAGGCTTTGCATAGCCGCTTCACTGCGCTCACCAACGAGGGCGACCGGCCGCAGTAAGGTTTTATTGCTGCGAACAATACATTTTTTGATTTACTGAGATATGCACACTACACATTTTAGACGCCTTTGCAAATGTTTTAGTAAAAGGTTGAGGTCGGCTGGAAAGGGTACAATTCCAATGAATAACGCGCGTAATATCAGTTGATTCCTTGACGTAAAAGGATTTCCAACAAAACTGCTTGTATTGTACACCGGCCTCATATTTACTTTATAAAATTTATGAATCCCTGATTTTATACGCGTTATGGCTTACAAAGCACAAACATTTACATTGCGTAAATCTTAGATAGAATTACACAAAATATGTATAAAAATACCTTTATGTATATTCGCGATCGATTCAAAAACAATAGTGCCGTTGTCGGGCAACATTTCTAATTTTCTTTTTGTGATGACATCGGAAAAATGTTTTAACCCAAATGTGACCTGAAACAATATAAACACCATTAGTATTCTTCTTAGTAGCTTTTACACGTATAATACGTAAATTAATGCAAATATGAGATAAGTTTATTTAAATATGTCCCTGATGTGTATCTAGCTTAAACATATGATATGATACGATTATATTTAACATCAATTGAAGCTCATAAAACGTACCTCTTTGACTAGCCGTTCCAATTCTTTGGCGGGCGTAACTTCGCCCTCGTCGGCATTGGCCGGTTTTGACCCCATGTTCCGAAGTTTCGGACTAAGCGGGGAATGTGATCTGAAACAATAACATATCGTACTTTTCTTTATTCTGCGAGGCATAATCTCCAAGTAATTGTATCACAATATAAAAAGCAGTAGTCTCGTTAAGATGCATGTGCATGTAATTAATTGTACTGTCAACAATCCGAGTATTTATCACCGCGCACAATACACTTCCACGGCAAATTATTGGTATACACACTTTCACAATAGCTTATACGTGATCGATTGGGCAATCCAATAAAAATAAATTAAGTACCACAATTACATACAAATATCACATAAATGTGCCGCCGATTGGAATGTTTACTGCGGAGTGTTGCGAAAGAAGCCACTCTGTATGCGAGTCCGTACAGCGAACGAATAACAAAGCTAAGCTATATTTGATATTCAACTACGAAGTCCCGGTTCACCTTACTTTGCGCATGCCCGCACATAGCACTAATACGATGAACCATTTAACTTATTTACATTAGACATACCTATGTGATACGCTACTAAGAAACTATCTATAAATGTACGCACGTAAACATTAATCGACGTAAAATATATGTTAGTCATGTTACACGAACTAGTCACCAGTGATAAACAGACCCCCGTTTATTCATAAAGGAATATTTAAACAAAGGTAAGGTGTAAATATTAATATGACTTTGTATATATTTATTTAAAATTGCTTAGAAATGAAATTAAACGGCATAAAAGTGTTTATGATACACAGTGACAATGACATTCCTTACGACGATTTATCTATGTCAATAAGAATAAACGTATTGAATAAAGAATGCTCGTCATGTCTTCGCTCTATCTAAAGTGTGATACGTACGTATTTGGCAATCTCGTAAGTATGTATGTGCAAAAAATCATACCGTTTTCCATTGTTAACGAGCCGGCGATGAAGTCTATTCCTACGCTTATTAAACCAACTGCCGACCGGCGATCGCACACTGTTCGACATTTAGAAACACGTGAACCACTGAGACGCGAAGAAACACTTGATCACACCGGCGCACAACTTTCGGAGTGTTTCACACAGTGAACTACTTTCAAATAACCTCAGCTATGAGAAAAACTCGCGACGGCCAATAAATAAAAAAAGCGATTCAGTCACGCTGACGGCCCGGTCGTGGACATTAAAATGTAATCACTTAACATTGCACGCACTAAGCTAATGAGATTTCAGCGGACAATATCATTAATGGCTCGCAGCGACAATCGTAGTTCGTGCTTGTGACTCATAATCATCGCAACATTTAATGCATGTCTGCATTAGCATAACACTACGCCGTCCGGTCCCCGCACAATTCGGTACAAAGATTACTGCGTTAATAACTACGCTTAATTATTATTACATAACGCTCAAAACACAAAACCATTGCTCTCAATCTAGAAGCCTAGATAAAACTGTTATAAAATGAGCGTCACTTTCTTGTTCTGACAGCAAGATAGCAGGGCTGAGTATGAACAACAATATTTATCAATTTAGATAAGAAGTATTATAACTTGAACATTTCAGCACAATGTAAACAATTTAGAAAAGATAAGCATACGAAGATTGGTGTCTTGAATATTTTTGATAAGTCTAAATAAAACAAATTTGGTTGATGCGAATTTTACGTGCAGTTAATGTCTCCTAAAATCGTAATCCTGTGAACGCCGGTTACAGTAACGAATCACATAGAAAAACAAAGTATTTAGATCTTTGCTATTCCATCAAATTATTTATGCCGCGAACCACCAGACCATTGGAATTACTTAATATTCTCAAATAAGTGTAACGCGATGATCATATAGTAATCAGAAATATGCGACAATCTCGTGACCAACATGGAACAGCTCATTTTAATGTAAATCTTACGTAGAAACTTGACGATCATCGCTTAAGTTCTAACACCGCGGATCTCAAAATTAGCAACTTTTCAGGAAAGCAAATAATCTGTCTCAAATAGTTATTTTTAATTCTACAGCTACCAAATACTATACTCATATTAAAATAATATTTTTATAAAAATGTAACACGTTCCTATATTATTTTGAGATACCATTATTTCATTAACTCAAAATGGGTCATTTTTTGAGTTACCTACGCGGTGTTAGAACTTAAGCGACGCAATGCATTTTTATTTAAATTTGCCCTTTAAAAATGTATTTTTTGACGTGATTTTGTCGGAAGTCACGTGTAAATCATGTCGTTAGTCACCACAACTGTTCGGAAATATGTACGTAACTTCCGAAAAAATAATACCTAATATTTTTTTGGAAGTAACCATTAAAATCAAGCATGAACAGCCATTGCAACTCACGTAAGCGTGTAAATTCAAGGTGTATTACAATCTTGTGAGATAATCATGATCTTTAATCTTTTTAACCGACTTCCAAAAAGGAGGAGGTTATCAATTCGTCTGTATTTTTTTTTTTTTTTTAATTAGCAATTGCACCGGCCTTGCCCTTCAGACAATTTAATTATTCAAATTTAACTAGGAGAAAAGTGGCGTTATCTTGTGATGTAGTGCGGATGGGTAGGTAATGAATATTCTCGTGTACTACTGATGCGTGAGCGAGCGTGCGTGCATGACAAACGAAGAGAAGAGTACGTTATCAGCGGACACGTCTGATAACTAGGGTTGCTAGCTATTAAAAGCGTTTTTAATATAAATAAAACTGATACTAATAAAACCATGCAATGGTGGCGCTGCATAGCTATTGAATTCTAGCCTCATTTAGTTAATTTTTGGTTCTACGGCTGAATCCTGGAAACTACTTATTACTTTGATTAACAAAAGGCAATCAGAAATGTCATAGAATGTCATATTTTTTTTTTTTTTATTTGACTGAAGTAGCAAACGAGCATGCAGTCCACCTGATGGTAAGTGGTCACTGCCGCCCATGGACATCTGTAATCAACTTCATATAGAACACACAGATCACAGATGCGTTGTTACTCCCGAGGACTATGATGGTCGCCTCATGTAAAAGTGTGCCGGTAACCACACCCTTCTATCGAAACGCAAGAAATGCTTCACGCTAGAAATAGGTGTGGCGGTGGTACTTCCCCGGTCGAACTGCACTGGTTCTGCCACCTTCAAAATATTATAATCAGACTACGGTCGAAACGGCAATAGTTCATGAAACATTTAATAATAGTTGTCAAGAATCAATTTTAAATTAAATATTATGATTTGAAATTTATTGCCTTCAACGCACCTTCCAGTCTAAAGCTGCAAAGCGCGATACTTTTTGCAGCTAAATAAATAATACCCACCTGATGTCGGACTATTTTTACTTTAAAAAATCAAATTACAAATGGCTTTTTCCCATGTAGGTATAGGTTTTGAAGGTGGTAGAAACAGTATAGTTCGCCCGGGGGAAGTACCACCGCCACACCTATTTCTAGCGTAAAGCAGTTCTTGCGTTTCGTTGGAAGGGTGTGGTTGCCGGCACACTTTTATATGAGGCGATCATCATAGTCCTCGAGAGTAGCAACGCATCTGTGATTGACTTCAGATAGACCCCTTGTATATATGAAGTTGCTTACAGATGTCCAAAGGGCGGCAGTGACCACTTATCATAGGGTGGACTGCATGCACGTTTGCTGCTACAATCAGATAAAAAATTAAACGTTTTTAAGTCGTCACTACGGCCAAGCATTCTTTCCGGACGGTTTGTGTCCACAATGAATGTCTAAAATTCGATGGTCGTCATTGTTAAACTTTTTTCACTAAATAGCACATTAACTTTGATAACAAACGTCAATACGTTCCGATCTATATCATCATAGGTTTTATTTATATTTTATTTAAATAACATTATTATTGATGAAAATCATCAACCCTACCAAGAACGTCAGCACAGACCTGATAGCGGACGAGAGATGCGGCGGATGGTGCGGCTGCGCGGGCGAGCGCATGTTGGAGATGCGCTCCAGAAGGTCGTCCTTGAACGAGCGCGCGCGGCGAGCGAGCTTGTTCGCGCCGCGGAGCGAGCCGCGGTGCCCGGAGCTCCCCTCGCAAACCTCGTTCTCTGCAAACGATAAACAGATCGTGCAACTAAACTCTATCCAAATATTTCTAGATCATAAACAAGTATGAATCATCCTGTTTAGAGTTATCATAAACTCTGCGAGATATTGAGTGGATCAAGATCCACAAGGAAGCAATAGTTGTCTGGAGAAAAGGCATCATAAAGTTATTGGTTGCTAGGCATCGTTTTGTTATTAAACATCTACTTCAGATGAAGTTTTAAAATTAACCAACTGACCATACTGACATGACTGACCACAATTCGATAGCATTAGCGGTAACCATGGTAGCCAATGATCGGTCAGCCTTCATCTTAAACTTATGTCCATAATCAGTTTTTTTTTGCGTCATGTCCGCAAAATAGTTTACATTAAATTACATTTTTTTTCATTAATTAAAATTAAATCAGGCCATCGTCAGTTTCGATATAATTAATTGGTGTTTTTCCGGTGCAATTTGTGTAAACAAATGTTATTTATCGTTTCCACTGGAAGATAAGACAAAACGTTTTATTTCTAGCTCTATCTCTACGTTATTTTACTGTTGCCAACTAAGGTTGTTTTGTAAACAGTTTAATTCATATATAGTGTTCGTACAGTTCTACTTATTTGCATATATATAATATGAAGCGCCACGCTCACTCAAGACAGTATAAATCAAGTCATACTGAATATGTACATTAAAAGGAGCTAATGTAATCATATGCTTGGAAACAAGTGTATGTACTGTAATTAACAAATTCACATCACGATGTATGCAAAATAAAACAATGTAAATGAGGAGACGAGATAAGTATGTTAAAAAACAATGTATTAGCTGCTCAAAGAAAAAAGATAACACAATCGATTGAAAAAAGTCACAGGCTACAACTTAAGACTTATTTTGAATCCAAAGGGTCACAGTATACGGCGTATACTATACGCCATAAACATCTAAATCTAAGGGATTTAGATCTTTATAACAACAACTAACAACGTAAATTATGTCACAAATATGTAATCAAACGTCTTATTGTGGCAAACATGAACCGTTTGAATTAGTAAACATCTATATTTGGAACGGCATCAGTGTTAATATCGCAGTTAATTAGTAATCGAAATGTTTGCATAATAAACAAAGGACGAGGACAAGCTACTAAGACCAAAACAAGTATGTCCTCATGTATATATTATATGGGGCACTATGTGGGCTAAAAATCAAGTCGAATGTAGAATCAGCATGAGCGTGCCACTAATTATTAATAATACTAGTCACCAATCGCAACTTAACTTAAAAAATTAAACTTCATATTGCCCAAAGTAGCACCAATATTTCTCTAATTTAAATAAATTGTAATAATTTTAAGTTATTTTGAATGCACCCGTTGAAGGTAAAAAGAGGATTTAGCTTAGCTGCATTTAAAAGCAATAGCGGGATAAAACAGACATCTGTCATTTTTAAGTTATGTGTTTTTATAGTAAGACATTGAATATTTTATTTCATCTGTTATTTATGTGTTTGTGTCAAATGTAAGGTAGTGTGTGTAATGCTTGTTTAGTTGATTTTAGGTATGTTTTATGCATAATTTTAAAAAAATATTAGCATTTGATATAATCCTTTTCTACATCAACACAACGAGGATGAAATTATGCACAATAACACTGTGCATAATTTCATCCTCCTCCGTCCGCGGCAAGTATCTTAAAAACGAATCAAAAGTTTTTGCTTCACGTATTAATATATAAATTATTGAAGGTACGTGGATCTTCCTCTTACAAATTCCTTTACAATATATTTAATAAATAAACTTTTTCCTATCGCATCGTTTCCGAGTCCCCACACTATTAATATTATGTACATCGATTAACTCTTACAACAATAGTAAAATTGAATAACTAATAATTTGGTATTGCATAAATCTATAACGAAATGTCAGTTTAGCTCAAAATAATGAACTTAGCACTCACTAAACACCATATACGGTAAAGTTCATAACAACAAGTTTTATCCGTGTACCGATATAGGTTATTTCATTATTATACCGTGAATAATATATGAAGCACAAAAATGTATACTTTACTGCCTCTGAGCAACTTAAAAAATTACATTACAAGCATACACATTTTTACATTAAATTTGTGTAAACTCCGGGTTCCTGCAGTCCTTTAGTGGTATCCAGCCAGCAAATCATAGGTTATTAAGGAACAATACGAAGGAAATAAAAAATACCTTTTTTACTATGTGATTAACTACTTCGATTCAACCGCAGGATGATCAAATAGGTGACACATGTGAAAATATTCACTTTAAATTACGGACTTTCCTAAATTAAGGACAAAACTCAAATTTACACTTTCGATTAATTAAAGACACCAAATATTTTGTTATAATCATATCTTTAACAAAATAAAACCTACTTCTAATCTTTTCAATTTCAAAATTTTATGATGTTACTATGTTAATTTGCTTGTTCGAGCATCACGTAAAAATCTCTCGACCGATTTTTAGATAAAAAATGTATTATTTTACAGATGAAAAATAACTTCGTTTCCTCCCACTCTATTTTTAATATTAATTATTTAAGCATCTTATGTCACTTAAAATTGAGTCAAATCCAACGACGAGTCTCATGTTAAAATTTGGACTTGGATCATGTTAACTTTTGGACTGTGAAGTGTGTCAAAACAAAGGTAACACATGCATTAGGTATTATTTAAGCTCAAAAACTATCATCCTCCATCTGACCCAGTCGGGTGAAAAGTAACATGACTTCAAGACTATTATAGGTTACCTATCAATAACTGTAAGTATTGAAGCCATGTTTACTTTTCATTTAACTTAATTTTGCTACTAAGGTGGGAAAAGACTAGAAGAGTAGACAGAATCATCTTTTATCACGATCGAGAGTAATGTAAGGAAAGTATCTCTTATTTCAAGTCAAAAAAAATAACATAAGAGATGTGTCATAAAAGTAAGAATCATATTATTCGCAGTATTATAATTATTAAGTAGAGTTTATACATCATCGATACATTTAAAAGGCCAGTTTATGCAGTGAACGTCGAAAGCAAAATAGAATATTTTCTGCTACTGCTATCAGAAAACTGTTAAATAGTATCGACGCCTAAATACGAAAACTGTACAGATTCAATGAATCAGCGCCGCATACAGTTGCATCAACCGTGTTTAGTTCTTTCGTTCGTTTCGCTTGTTGGATTTTTATCGCGAGTAAACCAACAGCAGAAACTTGATACATGTAGGCAAGCAATTAAAGGTTCATCTCGAATTAACGCAGTAATTCCATGTCTGCTATAATCATCATCATAAAGCGAGTCTTGGCCTCAATAGACAAGAACAACGAGCCAGACTACACACAATACCTAATGTACACTCAGCAGGCAATACCATCAGTCATAATGATATTACATGCCAAAATAAATCGAGATTTGGCAATCTGCTGTCTATTAAATCAGGATTCCACAATTTGGCTTCGAAGGCCAGACAAAAGGTAAACAAGAAATACGAATCGTATTAACATTTTAATTCCACCCCATTACAATATAAAATATATGGTTGATATTGTGCACAGTATTAAATATAGAATGACGCCTGTTGAAGTCATCCTTTCCTTATGTAGTTTAAATCAAGTTCTTAATTTATAAATGGTAATGTTTACCTGTGAACAATGGCGTACGGCAGCGATTTGGCGCGGGGTCGTAATTTATTTCGATTTGTGCTCCTAATCATTCGTCAGGATGTCGCATCAGATGTGCGTAAGGACGTTCACTAGGAGTTGTTAGACACAAGTAAATAACAGTTTATCACTGATGACGTGCGAGTTTATAAATATCCACGGAGGCGACAGGAGGGCGCGCCCAAGCCACGGCGCGTAACGACTGAACGCGAGGACACGGACTGCCGCGAGGCGCTTCGGCGGACGGACGGCGCGGGTCATGCTCGCTTCCTGAGCTTGAGTGCGTCATACACATCATAAACATAACGACGGTGCCACTGCTCCTACTTAACATGCAGCCTCAGCAGTACGCGCCTGTCGCCTGTCGCGCTCGCGTTCGTTCGAAGAAGCGACCCTTTTATGAATACGTTGTTAAAGTTCGTGAACCCGTGTATTAATTTATGTTTTCGGACGTATGAATATTTTTGAAGCAAGAAAGCAGGTGTTTCACTCAGTGTTTGCGATTTACTTTATTTCACAGGAGCCAACTGTTCGTAACCATAAGAACTTCCTTTCAATTCAGTGGAAGCATGTTTTTTCTTGAGGAAGAAAAGCAAAAGTTTTAAGTTCTTTGAGGTTGCTGTTAACGGCCTTAGCATTATCACAACAATAGACAATGGCACAAAGTTCCCGCGTCTCTTACACGTTATTATACAATATTCGTTGATCCATTAAATTACAGCACATAAACAAGATGGAAATATGTATGATAATAATAAAAACAAAATGTTTAACTACAGTCACTTTCGCTTACTGTGTCACGGTTATGCGAGATTATATAACAATTATGAAAGAAAAAACCAAGCGATTACCTTTACATATACTGTATCAAAGAGAATAACAAGGAAATACGTAATGTTTAAATTTATTACATATAGGATTCCAGTTACTACCCTGCAAAAGTTGGAAGTACTTACAAGACAGTAATTGGCTAACTAAACTAGCTCTTTTACTTTCAAACCGGAAACAACCACACGAAGTTACTTAACAGCTAAGTAAAATAGTTAAGATCGCACCGTTGCGAGGCAAGATCCTAAAGAACTTAAAAAAAAACACACACACATCTTTAATATATCCAAGACATGTAAATAGTTAATAAAGTTTTTATTTATAAAATAAAATTGTGATGATATTCTATGTCCGAAGCAATAAGGGTCCCAAATATCCCTAACAAAATCTACCCTTCGCTAACCCATAATATAATTTAAAAAAATAGTAAGAGCATGTAAAAATTCGTTTTAACCTTCGCAACCCTTAGTCGAAGAGCAAAGCAATCGGATATGAAAAAAAACAATTTGAAAACATTATAGTTGTAGTATTTGAAATACAGGTGTATCATATGTGTTAAGTGTACATCTAATAAATTTACATTTAACAAAACGTAAAATCTGCGACTAGTGTAGCAAACTTATGACATTTTTTTTTTTTTTTTTCGAGGGGGAAACCTTCAAAAGGTACCCGACGCCGTGGGAGCGACGAAGGGTTATGTGGGATTTTTACTGCACTAAAACCCCCCCGGTGGCCATCCTCGGCGCTAAAAAAGAGGACTCCGGGATCTCCAACAAACACCACCGGAATCCTCTAAGCGTGTTGCCCCATCGGGCTCCTCCCAGATGGGCGGCTGGGCCCACCGCTCCGTCTAGTCTATACGACGATATGCGACCACACATACCGCCGTCCTTCCCGGGATCGCCTGGCTGGACGGTTCAAGCTCCCACTCTAGCCGCCCGCAACCCCGGAAGCCCCTTTTAGTCGCCTCTTACGACAGGCAGAGGATACCGTAGCCCTATTCTGATCCCGGAACTACAGGGACGAGCAAACTTATGACTGTGTATATATAGCCGTGACACTAATTTGCCGCAGGATAATGTACGCGAGAGTTAGAACGTGGTTCTCCCAATGGTAGCGTACAGTACGTATGAGTGAAACAGATTAGAACTTATTCTAATCTGTTTCACTCATACGGGGTACACCCGTAGTAAGTAGGTCCGCCTCGTTTTTTGGTATTCGTCTTTTCTTTTTTGTTCTCGAGGGGGGAAACTTTCAAAAGGTATCCGACGTCGTGGGAGCGACGCAGAGTTATGAGGGATTTATACCGCACTAAAACTCTCCTCGGTGCCGTCTTCGGCGCTACAAAGAGGACTCCAGGGTCTCCAAAGGAACGCAACGGGAGTCCTTGCCAGATCGCCTGGCCGATCGGTTCGAACTCCTACTCTAACCACCCGCGACCCCGGAAACCCCTTTTAGTCGCCTCTTACGAGAGGCAGGGGATACCGTAGCCCTATTCTGATCCCGGAACTATAGGGACGTTCGGTATACGTCTAGTCTTTCACGAATTCCTTATTAAACGATACGACCTACGACTTAAAAACATTCACCCTCGCCAAATTTCAGATTTATATCGTAAGCGGGTTGGGATGGGTGGTGATAGCTTGTATGTTAAAGCATTGCATATGTTAAAGCAAGCAGTGCAAAAATATTTTTTGTAATGTTTTTTACGTTTAGGTCTATTTAAATAATTTAAATAAAGGAAAGTTGCAATTGTACAAAGTAATTTATCATATAAATTACTTTGTACAAATTATCCAAATAAATATCCAATAACCATACATAAATTTGTCATACCATTAAAACACTTGTCGTTAGAAGTATCTCCACTGAGCGGTCGATAGACGCCGGCACCAGGCGCAGCCGTACTTCTTGAGAAACGACGTTGCGGAGGCTTCCTTTGTGCTTCCACCACAGAATACGAATTTTTAATTTCCTCTTTTTGTGTCGCCACTAATCGATCATCAAGCGGCGAAATGTAATGTTTTAAATTTTCATCTGTTAAATTCTGGAGACTAGATCCATTTCTTATTTTATCTTTGACCCCGTTATCTCTCTTCCCTTGTTTAAATGTCAAATTATCAAAACTCTTACAAGGAGCTAGGGCAGGAAGATTGATGTTTCGAATATCATATAACTTACTGGGATCGAATACACTGATTCTTGGGCAATGATCTATGACTATATCAGGAGTCTTACGAAAATTATAATAATATGAATATGGCGCAGGGGGTTTCTCTGACAATTGTGGTGCCTTCTGACGGTTACCCCGACTTTTGATACCTCTTATATTCCTTTTGATCGCAGAGGTTCCTCTTTCCTCCAATACATGGATTACTTCATTAGACTCCAGAAGACCCAATGGCTTCAGGCCATTTTTATACACTCTGTAGCTACGTTTATTTCTTCTTTGATTTTTATTGTCATCGTGAATAAAACTTTCATCGTAATGAGGCATATTTGAATACACTGCGTGTTTCATCATCTCAAGTCATATTCAACAATTTCATTGCGTAATTTTATGTAATGTACCTGTTTTCCTAATGTACAAATTAACGTAGAAATTGAAGAACTACTGCGGCGAGCGTCGGCTTACGGCAGAGAAAGGGCTCTCTAGAAATCTTTGAAAGTAGGCACTGCACTTGCGACAAGTTTCACCACTGAATATCGAATTAGGGCCGGCACTCATATGACGGAGCGCAGCGCAGCGCATTTTTTGCTGTCAAACTATTATCGTCATTGTCCCTTTAGAAATAATATCCAAAATTAAATAACAGCAATTTATTTCTGAGGAGCATGGAAGCGACCACATGCGTGCGGTAGCGCGGGAGCGCGACCGCGCGCGCAGGAGCGCGACCGCGCGCGCACGACGCGCTACTCCGCGAGCGTCCGCTTTCGGTCGCCGCTGGCCGCTGGGCCGTTTGTCGAGTATATTCCAGCGCATGCTCGCGCATCCGCGCGCACCCGCGCGCATCCGCGCGCATTCTCCCAGTAATTAGCGCGAATTTCGGCTAGTGTGTGATTCGTTAAGAAAATTTCGCGGGCATGCGCTGCGCTGCGCTCCGTCATATGTGCGCCGGCCCTTAAACTAAACAATTTGTAGATAAAGATTCAATTGAATACACGTTTGACAGTTGAAACATTAGGTGAGCGTGTCAATCAGGCACCGAAATAGCGAAGACGCAAGGTACAATTAGGTCATTATTTATTTACAGTGAACGTCGCACCGAGCATAATGTACGCGCATCACCCAACTATGTGCAGACATCTGTCCAGTCTGCTCCGGCAACCTTGACACTGTATCATTCATAGTAAGAGATCTATGAATGGCCATTCCAAAAATCTCTATCCTTCATATTGACATTATATTGAAACAAAAATTCTAGTCTCTATTTAGTGACGCGCGAACGACTGCGTCTGTTATCCACAAGCAGCTCAGATTTCGACATTCAATATTCACAGATGAATATGATATGGCTCAAAACTATTTGAACGAAAGTAACGAAATCGAGACTCAATAAATATTTGCACATAGGGAAAACTTGAATAGAGACAGACCGTCGAAATTACCACTTTCTCTGTTAGGCAAACCAAAACAAGAATCACGACACTCGGTTTCGAAAATAATCACAAAATTTTCACTCTTAAGCACCACAATGTACGTTATATCACTCAACATCCCAGATGTATCTATTCTGAATGGTTTTATGAGATTTTTACAAACACCACCAAGGATCGTCTTACGACAAGATCATTTCGTGTAACATCACCAAACTGAAGTAACACCTAATCTAAAAATAGCTGGATGTTTTTCACAACGCGATCTCGATATTCAGCAGAGCAACGAGTAGGCGAGCTCATGCGCGGCCAAGCATACGATTGACACAGGATGTCGATCGGTCGCTGCGGTTCGCGAGAGAGTAAAGCGGTGCGACCGGCGTCGACGGCGCGGCAGCACTGTGGAAGGCTGCCGCGCCCGCTGTCGCACCAGCGAGAGTGAAAGTGCCGGCTCCATAGCTCCGCATCTCAGCCTGCTCTTGCGCACCATACACACCTGTACCACCGAACGCACGATACCACGCCAATATGTCATTAATGAAATTACTTAACACATGTAACATCTCTTCCCACATGCCCCGAGTCACGCGTATTTGTAATACGAATTGTTACGAAACTAAATAATACATCAACAGTTTAAGTACCATGTACTATGTACAATTACTATTGAGAAAGTATATACATTACAAGACATGCTATTACAGTGCCCTGATTAAAGTGATGTTTTACGTTACATAATGATAGATTATATGACATTTTTTGTAGTTTTCTTAGAGCGTCGTAATATATTTATAAGGATTGCTATATAAAAACGTTTGGCACAGAACATTTTACGCACCTCAGGTAAATAATTAATCATATTAGTCACATTGTGTTTTTGAATGATAATTTCTGAACCTGGATAGGAATAAATCATGTTTCATGTGGCTAGACTGGCTAGAAACAACAATGTATCAATTTATTTACTGTAAACACAATCAGTATTTGCAATACAAATTGCATCTGTGGTGAAGTAGAAGTGTGTTAGAGATCTGTGTCACTTGTCCATTAACAGTCCGCGTCAGGGCTATACGCCTGTGCTATGGTAAGTTGCCTTTATAAGCAAGTGTAACTGTATTGGACACGCACTTTTTGTGTGAAAACACTTGGCATACATAAATATATTAACTGAAATTAGCATGTCAGCTGCCAATACACGGTTAAAATAATGTATAAGGCATAAAATACTTCCCAAATCGACATATAGAAAAAACTTGGACGCAACGATCAATAAATTGAATGATTAATGTATTAGTACAGATACTAGGGTAAGCAATTGTATTCTATATTCTTCCTCGTTCCATTCGTATCCACGTCCATTCATATACCAAATTGTACCAAATTGACGACCGGCGTGGCGGAGCGGTTACCACACCGCTCTGACGCGCAATGGGTCCCGGGTTCGATTCCTGGCCAGACAGGTATCTGAATGATGAGTTTAGATTCATGTTGCGGGTCTGGGTGTCTGTGTATTCGTCTTGTGTGTGTCCATGGTATCCACGACACAGGAGAAAATCCTAGTGTGAGGAGTGTAGAAAGCGTGTAAAAGCGTGTGTGTAAAAAAGCGTATATGTGTGCACGGGATTTTAATCACGGGATGTAACGCCAAATTTAAACGGGTCACCGGCTACATCAATTAGCTATCAAACTATCATGTTTCACGCTTTTGTTTTCATTGTGTTCGTTGGAAACGAAACTAAATATGTTTAACAGACATTGAGATGATTTCGGAAATACCGGCGGACATTTTACGTGCATAGTTATCTTATTTCAGAGAAACTGTTTTAAATTAAAAAGCATTACATTAAAATCTTCAATTCGGACATAACGCAAAATGATACGCCAAATCTCAATACAATAACAACTATTTGCCGTTAATAAAGAATACATCATAACTGTTATTTGAAAGGTACGTGAGCACTAAATAACAGGCGGTAAAGCCAAGGAAATAGACGCTAACGGCGAAAATATGCTAGTCAATTACGCAGCTATTCCAATACAACATCCGATCGGGTAATTGGTAAAAAAAACAGCCTCTCACTAATGAGATGTCGGCTTGAGCATTTTCTTTGGATTACAGGAAGCAAGCAGACACGCGCCGGCCACCGGCCACGGTTCGAGCAACTCACTTTCCAATAAACTAGCTCGATCGTGATACCTAGCCTAACGGGATCGCAATACCTACTTCTAGGTACCGCGACCGACCATTACACTCGACGACGGCGGAAAATCTCATAAAGACCTGTGCTATTAATTATCATCTTGTAATTAATGGATATTGAATAGAAAGTATGGTTACAAAGTTAATGTCATTAAATTGTCAAGGTATATAATCAAATTACGATAAATTTAAATCTAAAACATAACAAATGAAATTTCCAGACTACAATCTGGCCAAGTATAAAGCTTTAATGAATATGTTTATTGTATATTATGAACTTGTGTTTGTCAAGTCATCAAACGAGAGAAAATTTAGAAAACAGCTACTAATAAAAGTTAACGTAATAATTTGCGGACGCCACGTTTAAGCCTAATCTGGGCTCAATATTCTAGTGACAACGGTCCCATCACGACTTATTAGCAACTGTTATAACAAAACGAATTACAGCGCAGCCAGACGAACATAGCGTCGTGTCGAGCGACACAAAATAAACGAAAAAATACGTCACGTCTACTGTCCCGTAATGTTGAGAAACCGTCGATAGCAAAGCGGGACAAAGATTTCGATTTAAATGTTATTTGCACCTCCAAACTGTATTTTACACTCTTTGAGGTGCATAGAAAAAAATTAAATGCCGAATAAAAATAACAAAACAGGAGTAATTATTGACAGACAATGCAGTGTTGCAATCCGTGATTACTCCACGGTTCATCTCTCACGTTCACGGCTATAACAATGCTACCCGACGGCCGTATCAATAACAGGAAAGCGAAACACGTGTGAAGGCCTAATGACTTGATGCCCTCTCAAAAAACTATTATAAGAAGATGTTGCTTAAGGATAGACATTACGATTTCGACATCGTACTTGGCGGTAGATCGTGAGGCGACTGTAGTAATTTGTATGAAATATGAAACCTACAATATATAAATTGTACAGACATGAGTGATTTGAAGAACCGCTTCCAATTGCATTTCACACATGTACGATTTAGCTGTACATAAAATGAAATAAATATAAAAAACAATTCTTGCAGCAACAACACCTGTAGCTATGCTAAGAACATTGCGCAAGTACCGAGCTATGAAAACCACAAAGGCAATCAACAAGTATTTGAAGTAACGGCGTTTGTAGACCAATAATCGATTAGTTTCTAATCTGGTTAGATATAAGTATTGTTGTTCTAAAATGTTACTATTCCAAGAACAACAAGTTATGCAATATTCTGAATAATTTTAGCGTACTGTACTTTTATTGCAACAACATCACTTTGAATCACGGCAAGCTTCCATCAAATATCATTACGACCTCAGCAATTATGAGTAAGGTCATAATAATATTAAGCCGTTTAGAAACCGCGACCTTCCGCTTGCGAGTCCCACTATTGCATGTACTATTATATATTGGTACATACGTATATGTGAGTATCATCTTGAACAGAGCACGCACATGTTGAATTAGATGCGTACAAGCTAAATTTGGAACTGGCTCCTAAGGATATCTTACCTTTCACTTTCGTTGGGAAATACGACGATCAAGTCCTAATGCTCCCACCTGACCTACTCAAGGCAATCAGCCACCTGCCGTTACGGCAAAACACATAATACCATGAATCAAGATGAATCGAACAATGTGTTAACGCACTGGAACTGCGTTAGGAGCATTAGAATATTCGCGTTACGTTACGCAAATAATGGTAATGGAGGGAATAATGACTTGTGTCAAGTGCAAATGGTTTCCATATAACGGATCTCTGCGTTCAAATAACAATTTGATGACATTTAAACTGCAAGTGCGATTTTCAAAGTGAAATGTCAAGCAATATAAAGAACCATTTTTAGAAATATTTTGGACCTGATAATGATGCTACCTTTTCGTGTATCGGTTTTATATAAGTATATTTTTAAAGTCTTCCACATCTACTAAACTTAAGTAAATCTTGGACATAATCCCGTAGGATTACTACTACTGTAAAAACTATTCCGGTCTACATAAATACACGTTTTCAAATATACTCTTCCCGGTCTAGTTTATGACCAGTATAAAATACGACAGACGGAACACGTATCATACCAACAAACAGTAAGCAATAAGCAAACCATAAAACAATTTCTAAAATACCTAACCTCAAATAGAACATTACATTTGAAACACTAAGGAAATGGAAGGTGTACGCTCAATCTCTCGTCGCAAATGAGATCCCGTTACGTTGCCGTTGCTTTAGAGCTCTTTGGTAACCGTCAAACACATAGAACTTGTGTAGATATATCATTTAGTGTGAATCGAATGCTTGAAGACATAGCGGTGCATTTAACCAAGCAATATTCAAAGCCCAGAATAATAAATACCTTCAAGTCCTAAATTTACGTCGAATATACCCAATTATGTTTAAGACATGAGGACCCGCGTAATTACATAATGCATCTTAAACTGCGAAAAAGATTAACGCAATGTAGTTAGAAGCAATCATTATAATTGGCTTAAATTGCTCAGAACTTGTTTCCAAGGCGGATTGTATTTCACAAACAAAGTTAGTTTAATTTTTCAAAATAATTGAAGTTAGTTTTAGATAACAACCAATTGTGCTGTGCAATACTCGGCACGGTTAGCGGTAGTCACGTTTAGCCCGCGTCCGTGACCGACGATGTATCTATCTTGCACATCAACCACTCTCATAGAATCATTTGGATAACAACCGCAAAAGGTTTTCAATTTAGAATTATGGGTATAAAGTAATAAACCGCGATCTGAGAGAAATGCATTCAATTGCTTGCTTTACCCATGCCCATTAGGTGCGGATGCATTCTAAGGAAAATTGCCTACGTCCACGTAGTTTTCTTTTAGGAATCAATCGAATAAAGATTATTAATAAAATTATCTCTCATTCATCTCTCTGTGTCTCTTTCAATCTTTCTAAATTGTTTACCCTACATATAAAGAACTATATACTAGAAGACTAATCTAGTTTAAACCCTTAATGTTTGTTGTATACTGCGAATCATACAGGTCATTGCACTAGATCGTAGGCGGGTACTGAACTTTCGAGCGCTAATAAACCCGTGAGATGAAAATTTCAAAATATTTTTAAATGTATCGAAAGTAAACATTCTTTAATCATTACCCAAAACAGATGAGAACGTGATAAACCTATTTTATTTTATACACCATAGAATATACTTTCTTCAACAAAATTAAATTGGTTTAGCGGCGAGGATATTAATAATTTTGAATTTAATTTATACTCATTTTCATATGACCAATGAATAAATTAAGCTTGTTGAATAGCTATACTATTCATATACTATTTTGTGGTTGTAGTTTACTTAGAAAAAAAAATAACTATACTCGGGGCAAATTCGATCTGGAATAAATGTAAACAAACCATAAAAATTCCTATGTAGGGTTATCACCAACTTGCACGAATTTGTACACAAATGCATTTTGTATTCAACCAAAGTATGCATTAAATTTTCGCGGAGTAATTTAATTAAGAAGCATTGATTATCTAATAACGACCAACTGCAAAATAATATGCTAAAACCAGTCAAACTAAATTTATTTACCATTATCGTCATTGTATAACTAATGATATTACAACCCTAAACCCATGACGGGATTTGCAACCTATTATAAGTTACAGGTAAAAGTTAATAATAGGTAAAAGACGGCTGATAAAACAACAAAAAGTTGCATTCCCCTGCCTGTCAATGGTTGCTAGGCAACGCTTTGTTATTAAACATTCCATATCGAATTTGCCTCGAGTATAAATATACGTGTATCATTTCTCCTTTTTAAAAATTAATGTTCATCATAATCTGCTACAATTAATTATTGCTTTTTGTAAAGTTAATTCTTATTCTTTACTCTTAATATATGAATACAAATACATAAAGTATACATCAAACATGTACACATTCATAAAACGACCTCCAGCTTTGATCGATGCAAGACAAGATATATTTTTTTTATTTCACTGAAATGTTTAAACAATAAAATCAAGAATCTCCAGTTTATTATTGAGTTAAACAGACACATGCTCGATAGCTAATGTTTAGTAATAGCGCGGTAATTTTAATTTATGCCCATGACTAGGTGAATGGAAATGATACAATAATATATTTTTATAGCCCCTGCACCTACAATGTAAAGAATATAAATTACATTTTGATCAATAATTAACCGGAAAAGTTAACCAATAGTTAAGTAACATAGAGATTTAAATTGGTCAGTTAGCGAAATACTAAAGAACTTTAACTAAGCAATACTGGTGCTGCAAAAAAAACAATATTACTTATTGTTGTTAAAGAAAACTTTACTTAACAGTTTCAAGTAAGATTTTAAAATAAATTGGTTTAATACTCTAAATATTGGCAAGTCTATTAAAAAACATCACCCACCTTTTGACGCAGGCAGGTCAAAACAGTAATATAATGAAACTTGTTAACCCGGCGAACTTCGTTACGCCCAAATCTAGAATTATCAGTGTTACACCACTATATTATGCAAGTATTAAATATAAAAACCTTCCTCTTGAATCACTCTATCTGTTAAGAAAAACTGCATCAAATCCGTAGCGTAGTTTTAAAGATCTAAGGATACATAGGGACAGACAACGGGAAGCGACTTTGTTTTATACTATTTAGTGATTGGCTTATTAGGTACATTTCATAAGTTCATGTAGTTCCGGTGTTAGAATAGAATTATGGTATCCCCCGAGTGTCGTAAGAGGCGTCTAAAAGGGGGCTCCCGGGGCTACAGGCGGCAATAGTGGGAGCTCGAACCGTCCAATCAACCTTTTGAAGGTTGCCCCCAAGAACAAAAAAATTGGCACTTTTCATTTAAAACTTTGCACATAATCCCGACGTCAGGACAAAAGACTAACATCTTAACATTATTATCATTTTAACTTTGAAGAACATACATTTTTTTTTATAGATGAACCTAACCTGTAGTCATTGACGCGAATGGACCACTACAACATTAAAGGAGTGCACACTAACGCCAATGGTTTTATAACACCTTTTTTATATAGAGCCCCATGCCATATCACTCTGGGAATATTTTGCACGTTCGTGGCAATAACGAGCGCGCAATTCGAACCGTAGAGGAACGAAAAACCCAGATGCGGATTAGACCTCTTCCTTCGACAAGGGTGCGATGGATGAAATTAACCAATTTACTTTAAAATCTTGCCCAGTATTATATGTATTTTTACAGTACGATACAAATTATATACAATGTAAAGTCGTCTAAGTTTCCATAACGGATAGTTTCTATTTAAATACTACAAACTATTCTATGTAAGTCGTATAAGTAATTATACCGAAATCCATAAAAGATGATTAAGTATAGATTGTAACTATCTGCGGACTATAACTCATCTTTAAATCAGTTTTCCACTTTTAAAGTCTAATAAGCGGAAAATATGTAAGCTGAGCGTAGAAAGATTGTTAGCTTGGCTTCGCCTTCTATTTGAAAAGAATTACCACAATAGGCTGAGTTTTTCTACTTTGCCTTCTATTGCCATATGTGTTAGAAATGAGTGGATTGAGCTGAGCGTGAAATTAGCTTGTCGACGAATGAGTTACCGAACATAGCGAACAAGCAATGAGTTTTTGTAATTTTAGTAAGTAATAAATATAAAAACTGATTTAAATTCATATGAAAAAACACGCAATAGACATTGATTTTAGATAGATAACCACAACACGAAACGAACTAACATCGTCTATAGTACGTAAAAACGTGCAAAATACCTGTTTGACAGACAAGACAATAAGTCGAAATTTACAAGTTACTTATTTTACAAGTTTTATAGCTCTGTGCTTGGCATCAAGGCAATGCCCTTTAATATTTAAAATTGTTAGAAAACGTGCTTAAAACAGATAGGTTGACAATTTTTATAACGCTTTTTACACTCACAAATTACTTACAATTTTTTAAAAATCGTGAAGTTATCTTGCCGGTACTTCGATAGGTACAGAGGAACAGAGGTACATCATAGTAAAGACGAAATACACAAGAGCGCCAAGTTCAGTACAATTTGTTCAGATTTGCAGCAAATAAAATCTTAACATGATCTAAGGAATTTATTAAATCACTACAAAAAATAGGTATAGCAATGTAAAACGATCATCATTTCCTTAAAAAAAAGTTCGCAGGGTTCTTCTGTTCTGACTTTTATAAATACCAACACATTAACATTGTTATATTTTAAGCTCGTATTAAATAAATGTAACATACTATTAAAATGATAACTTATACATTTTAAAATTGTGGGTGTTTCATAAGTAGATCGAAATTATTCGTATATAACATATCCATTACTTCGCATTATTTTTCAGAACACACTACCATATCGTCCAGTGCTAAAGTTATGTGTACATCTCAAAGGTATTACTAAACAACACATAACACTTTAATTGTTATGTAAATTATTCTTCGTTACATTTCCGCCGAGGGACACTGGTTATTGACTATTTAGAGTTAGGTACCACAAACGCCCTATATATCCTCAATAGACTACAGTTTACTATCTATACAGTTACACTTTATCACTGTCATACTTTGTGAACGTCATATTTTACGTTTAGCTGGTTTTGTTCTGTCCCTCATTTTAACTTCATGGATAGTTCCTCGGTAATAAAAGCTTTCACAAATGATGTGAAACTCAAACGACCTTATCAGCGGTTTGCTGTGCAACAAAATAATCGTACAAAGTTGACGAACGCACACTTCCATTTGAGAATCCAAGTCATTTGAAAGGATTGAACAGCCGGCGGTAGACATTCAAAAAAAAGAATATAGCGCAAACTAAAACTTAATATTTTTTAATAAGAGGGATTTAGCCTTCCTTAATATCATCAACACTTACTGCGCTCACCTGTATACACGCTAGGCGCTGTGTTAATTGACTATTTTTATTTGCAATAAAACTACTTAAGTTGTTCCTATACTTAGATGTATGATGCTAAGGCCGGTAGACGCTGTCCGCTCCAGTCACGCTTAGGAGTGAGTACGTAGTGTAGGTTCAGAGAGCTCAGAGCGAAAGTGGAATATACTGCTTATCCAGTTAGAAATTTTATGTTGCAAAATGACAAACTAAGAAATGGGTAGCCAAATCTCAATATGCCGCGTCACTAAAGTAATGCCTTGCTGTCCCCGAAAAGGGACCACCCATCCGAAACGCTATATTACTGAAAGGAAGAGGTTTTTTCCTGCCAAGGAGTGCAAAAGCTATATTCATGAATTTAAAATGCGGCATTTACTAGTATACAAAGTAACGAAGATGTAAATTATTGCAAATAAACCTAGAACTAAGAGTTCCTTAAAAAAGGTAGACCCCCCAAACTAAAAGAGGTGAGCATGCTGAGCATTGAGTCAGTAATGACTTGCAGACAGTATATTAACAATAATACAAATATTATCACAATATTTGTTAAAATTTACATTACCCAAAATTATCCAGCACATATTTATGTGAGGATACCATCTTAGTCCTCAGAAGTACCGATACATCTGCCATTGATTTCAAATTGAACCCCAGTTCTATAAAAGTTGCTTACAGTCCATGGGTGGCAGAAGCTTCTTACCATCAGGTGGACTGCATGCTGGTTTGCTACATTGATGGAATAAAAAAAGGGTTTTTTGCAATGATTTAAAATATCTACTTTCAATACTATCTTATTATGTGAAATAAATATTCTGATTGCATTTAGCACAACCTTTGATGGAACCTCAGCAACATGTTCAATATCATCATTTGTATTATTTATTATTTGTGATTAAGTTTACCATTTTCATAAGAATGATACTCAATTTTTATTAGAAATAATAATTCATATGAGAAATTCAGTTCATACAGTCTAAATAGACAATTTGTAAACAATTACTGAATTTTCACTTATTTCCTGAAGTAATTTATCTATTGAGAATATGTGAATTTAAAATTAGTACAAATATCAACTCTGGCAAATACAACATATACCTGAATCACTGTACTAATAATAAGTTATTTAAACAAGAAAATATTTGTGTTATTACTACCCCACATGTAATGAAATTGTTGTAAATTATGTTGGTCTAGGTATTGGAGGAAAATGCTCAGAATCCCTTGGACAGCGCATTGTACCAATAAATCTATCCTACAACAACTGCAGATAGAAAAAAGACCTCGACTATCAAACGTATGCCTCCGCCGCATTTTGGAGTTTTTCGGTCACATCGCACGCAAAATAGATAACAACCTGGAGAAGCTGATTGTGACTGGAAAGGTTGACGGCAAGAGACCTAGAGGCAGAAGTCCGATGCGCTGGTCTGACCAGATCCGCACCACACTCAATACGAAAGTTGCCGATGCTTTACACATCGCACAAGACCGGGGAAGATGGAGGTCCATCGTAAAGAAGAGGCTTCTCTCGAACAACCTGTAATGAGGTCACGACCCCCAGCATTGGGGAATCGATTCAAGGAGGAGGAGGAGGAGGATGTTGGTCTAGAAAATAGGTACAGAAAATAAAACTCTTAACAAATAAATTGTTCAAAGCTTTATTTTCTAAATTATTGGCATCAATGTCCTTTCAGAATATTCATTGTTTAAAACTATCATAGTTTTAAACAATGAGTATTAATTAATGTAGTCTCTAAAATTACAGCAACATTATTTGATGCAAACACCATATATAATTTGCTGTGATGCGCCAAATATTCATTTGTCATTCGGTATTCGGCATCTTTTCCACTATTCATATTCGGCTAAATTATTTGATTCTGGTGCCGAATATATTTAGTTTGAGTATTTCTATGGCTACAAGTCGCTGTATAGAACTAAGAGACAACACTTTTTAAGTAGGTTTTATATTGTTAAGTCAAAGAAATCCTATGAAGTATGTGTTGAATAAAATTATTATAACAGAGCAATTAATTTTTAAATTAACATTTTTTTAACCTCAATCTAATCTACATTTTTTTTTTACTTTTATCAATATTTATTTTTAAACTGCAAGGTTTTTATACTTATTTTTCTTATGATCACACTTTGTTGTTATTACACAGTTGTTAGTCAACAAGAGATGGTTAACCGAATAATTCGGCTGAATATCCGGTAGATTGAATAGTATTCGATATTTGGTTATTCAGTCAAACCACTATTCGGTGCATCTCTAATAATTAGTTAATAAATTATCACTAAATGAGACTTAGTCTAAATATTCATACACTAACACTGCAATTTGCAATAAAAATTTACACCATTCTTCAATAAAAGGATTATTATAAATTTAACATTATTTTATTTAATGAAACATGTAATCATAGAAAGAATGTCTTGACTGATCCAATAATTTTATTGCTTTGGTCAAGTGAAAACATTCTAAATAAACCAAAATGAGCACAAGGAAAGACCACAATTGAATAAAACTTTTTTTCTTTAGTAAAGTGTAACTAAAAAAATAATATTGTTTTTGTAGTAATTTATTTGAATTATCTTCTCTATTTTATGGTCAATTGTGACACTTTCAAAGTATAATGTGACAATATAAAGCAGGCAAAGCAGCATAGTTTTAATATATAAAAACCACTTCGTTGTAAAATTTATTTCACTAGTCAAGTATTAGTAATTTTTAACTTGTAACTAATCCATAATGAATTAGACATATAATTAAAACCTTGGATAATCATATAAAAACTTAAAAATTAAAATCAAGAAAGAATCTTTAATAAATAGTATAGCATCACCCAACGAATAGTATGTGTTAAGTACACAAACGTAAGAAAACGTAAATAATTAAAGACGAAGAAACGCAACGCCGTTTGATTAAACAAATTGTACAAAACACATTTCAATAACTGTAATAAAATCATACATCGACGGTATTTATGTTAGCTCTATGCAACAATGGTGAGTAACATCGCTTATACTATTTTTATTGTCTGCAACAGACGAATATCATTAAATTCCTAAGACTGAAAAGTGGAATGTTATTAATTCATATCTTACCTTGTCCGCATTTATCAGATTTTGGAGTAGAAGTCATCATTACATGAATAACAGTCCACTATGTCATATTAACACTATTAATGGGGTTTTATTATTTAATAAATAGTTATAAAACGCTAATAAAATAAGAATCGACCGGCAGCCATATTAGACTCCATATTTTTATTCTGTCAATTCTGTTTATACTTTATGGGCACGTGTAAAACCGGTTTAGTTTCTGAAAATCAAATGTAGGAAAAAATATATTTTATGAATTATAGTTAGTATATGGTAGCGTGTAAATTTAATTGATTTTAAAACATTCTTGCAATGTTGCTCTTTATAATATGTAAATGTAAATAAATATTTTTTGTTCCTATTAAATTGATTAACAACACTAAACAATGTTGTCTATAAACAAATGTAAAATGTATTTTTATTAAAAATATTTTATTAAAGTTAAACTTACGCTATATTCAAAACAAATAATCGATGATTATAATAAGGTGAGAAATTTTTAATTGATTATCAAATTGCAGTACAGCAGTAGCTGACATTTTGTGTATTAACATATTATTATAAAAAATGTAATACAAAATGTGGTATTTATATTCTAACTTGCTTGTTTTAAACAATGTGTGAGCGAGAAACATTTACAAAAACCGCAATTATGGATTTAACTTTATAAAGGAACCAATGATACCATAATCTCTAGAACTTTCCATAGACAGCTAGGCAAAGAATATTTTGTATCTGTTAGTCTGAATGTAATTTAAAATGTTTGGCCGTTGACGTGCAGCCAGGTGTAATAAATATTTTTAAGTTTCTGTTTAATTTTATTGTAAATGTTTAATATGTGTGTTTAGAAAGAATTAGTTATTTGCTCATTTAATTCCTTCACTTAATTTTGACATTGCTTATAACGCGAGTGGATCTACGTAATCATGACGGACCCTTTGAGTTTGTTACGACAGTTTAATGTAAATAAAAAAGAAATTATAGAACGGGATAACCAAATAATATTCGGTGAATTTTCTTGGCCTAAAAATGTTAAAACCAACTATCTTATGTATGGATAAGTGCGCCTTATTTAAATCTTTTGTTTGTTGATTGCTAAGTAACTTTCTCATTTCACTAAACATTTGGAATTGCAGGACTCAAAAAAAAGGCAGTGTTAAGGAATATTATACCCTGGAATGTCTTCTTTTCATTCTCAAAAACGCACTCTTGACACATCCTGTGTATGTCAGACAGGCCGCTGTGAGTACAAAGTTACAAACAATCATTTTACACATGCTTATTCGGTTTTTGAGTCTTATATAATTTCAAATATTCTCATGTTGTAGGCTTCAAATATTCTGGCAGTGCGCCGTCCAGATCGTAAGAAACTGTTAGCTTATTTGAATGGTGAGATAGCCACCTGTGCTTCCATTGACAAAAGTGCACCTTTGGAAATACCAACACAGGTAAAAAACATGTGTAATCATATCTATTTTGTGAAGTTACAGTACAATTAACAGCTCTTAGACATATAATGTTAATGAAATGTTATTTCATGTTATGGTCTTATCTTAGTTGTATTTAATCCCAATTTAACATTGTGCAGCTCTTCGCATGTGCTTCATGAATATATTGATATTATTCACAAATAACTCAAGTAAGCCACACAGGATTATATTCAACTGCTGGTCCAGGTGATGACCATTTGTTCTCATTATTGTATCCATTGATGGCATATACAACCTGCAGTTCGTTCTTAAATAGTGGTGGTAAAAGATGACCTCTTAATTTTCAAATTTATGTGCTTATTAGAACTGGGACTGAAATGGTTAAGAAAAACCTTATCCTGCAAGTTAAAAAATAATAGCAGAGGTTTAGAGATGAGTTGACGATGTACAATACCAGTGGTGATATCTGAATCTTACTATTTAATGCACAATACAGGTTAAGCGCACACATGATAATGATGGGGGGGAGTCGGCTGGAAAGAAATCCAGAATCGAGGAAACCCATGTGCAGAAAGTGCGAGAGCAACCAGCAGCCCGTCTCAATGCACCCACGGAAGATTCTCTCACAGTTGACAACATCAGTAATAATTAAAATCTTGGATAATTATATAAGACCACAACCACAAATGATTATATTTAAAGTTTTACAATAGGTATGCAAGAAAAAATTGGCTATTTTATGAACCAGAAAATGTTTAAGCTTTTCGCCATGATTCCCACAGTTTAAAAACTCAATGTTTACAAGTGTTATAATAAATGTTTTTAATAATTCGAGCATACATGGCTTTTCTATATATATTTGTAAAACGAAGTATGACACATCTTGTATTTCTGATAAAGTTTATAATACATTCCTATTTGGGCTGTGAAGCCAATTACGACCTGCATATTCCCTATATGATTTTTCCCTTAATGATTTTATATGTATTGTGCACCCCCTTCCAAATATATATTTTTTTGACTCTTTTATAAAAAATCCACCAATGTATTGAAGGGGGTGCCAATATTCTTGAATTAAGGCGGAAACATACTATTAAAACCCGACGCCACGCCACCCGACACGACGCGTGTCAGTACAAATCAATTGTATATAAATAATATGGTCAGAAACATATACACAACACCCGACGCGACGACACGTCCTAACACGCGCCAACATCCAGTCGATCCGGATCAGCATGTTGACGGTAGTGGGGGAAAACACACCACCCGACGCATCCTATGCAGTGTGTTTCTAGGCAACACCCGACGACAAGTCAATGCTTTGTATCCGACTGCGTCAAAAGGATGGTGATGTTTTTGGACCATATAGATGTTTGGTATGTATATAGGAATGTATGTTCATTAATTTGACAGGCGCTACAGCCAAACAGGCTACACAGATTATAACGTATGACATGTCGTTTGAAATACTGTTTTGTGAGTGACGTAAGCTATGAAAATTTTAAATTTGGCGCGAGCAACAGAGAAAAAAGGGGTGCACGTATTTTTTTTTTATCATCAACAATATGGATATGAAATGAAAGTTTGTTTTGTCACAAAAATCTGAAAAGCGTTAGTAATTGTATTATTATTATTAAATATTAAATAAATACTCTTAATTGTATATTAAATCTGCTACCCAAATCTCTCCATCACGACCTTATGACAGCGGCGCGTGTTATGGTGTGGCGTCAGGTGTTTTATATGTGCACGGTCTGCGTCGGGTGCAAAAAGTAAAGTAACATACGGGGAAAGAGTACCCTCTTACGAGATATTTATGCATCTTGATTGAAAGCCCGGGTCTGCGCCATCTGTATTTCGTTGCGCGCAAAAAATCGCGTAGTCTATACGTACCTACGTATATTTCATAGTGTAGAATAGATGTATACATATACCTATGTTGGTATTATTTGAATTAAAAAGCATTAAAAACTTATGTATTAAAAAGGGTTGTAAAAATGAAACTCAAATTATTTTTATTGTTCTTGTGTTTATTACAATAATTCTGCGCTATAAGTTTAGTTTCGTCGATACCATTGTATTGTATCTTCGCTGCCAATATTCTATTTACTGACCTACACCAACTTTACACCAAAATATTAACAGTGTTTGACATAAAATGTTCTTGTAATTTACTTTATGATCCGAAAATTTGAATGGAAAGTTGATTAATAAATTTGAAAAAGAAATTATGTCTCTTTTTATGTTTTTGTAGGCATGTCTTTTTGGATTAAAAACGATTCCGTAATGTTTTGCAGGTCTTGGAAACAATTTTGTATTTCTTCGCTCGGATAACATAACCAGTTTTTATGTTCATACTCTTTCCTTTTTATAAAGTCATTATTTACATTATTATTTTTAATATCTAATATATCTAATAAACTATTTTTGCATTATTGACAACCTTTTACAATATTTTTGAGACATTTTGTCAGGACCCATCCACACACAATTTCCTTGCCCAGCATCTTTTTTTGTTTTATATTGTTGCGTAATATCGAGCTATTAAAGTTAATTGTACCATTAACTTCTTGAGGAACATTAGGAGTTTTTTCTTCACAGTTAGCTTTTTTTTTGAATGATTTGCATTAAAATTGTTTAGCAATAAAGCTTTAAATGCTCCTCAAATGCAATAGTGTTAGGGGCAATATTTCTCGCCCCATAACTCCTTATGTTCCCAAAGAAGTTTTCTAAATGGTCCTGATTTAAGTTTCTTGTCAACAATGCATCAAATTTATATTTATTAGATAATATTTTCCAAATTGTTTCCACACCTTCAATCGTTTTTATCAAATTGTTTACAGATGGTATTGTGGTTTCAGTTAATCGAATATTGTCACCTTGTCTATTATTTTTTATAAATTTTATACTTTTTAAAATCACCTTTGCCTTTTTCCAAAATTCATGATGGGGGGATCTACCTCTAATGGGACCTTTATATATTTTACCATTTGGTATATGGAATGTATTCACATTCAAAGTATCGAAGATATTGTCTAATAAAATTACAATGTCTACAAGGTTCTTGAGGCAGATCTCCCCTGGCAGTTAAATGTTCTGTAACAACAGCTACACTGTGACTGAAGAGTTGGGTTGCTGTTTTAACCCTCATTTTATTAATTTTGTGAGGATTTACATGCTCCTCACTTAATTTATTTAAGAGCCTTAGCTCACCATAAGACTTATCTGCAGCATACACCATTTTAAAATACTCCCATTTAACGATTTTCCTTTCATTTTTTATGGTGTACGCCATATCTTTGTAAATTAAATTATTTCTAATTCCTTTGATTAAGTGAGGAGCATCAAATAATGGTATAATGTTATGACCATTAAGAAATATTAGATCGTAACGCCACTGCCTCTCTAGTCGAATGTAAGCTGCTTTTGATTCATTAATTAATTCATTTACAGCGCTAACATTTACTGCACACTGGTCACACACAGTGTTTACTATAAAGAGTCCACAATTAAAAACATGCCTCACAACCGTTTTAATAGTTGCCTTTAATGCTGTATTTCCTAATTTATTCGTGAAATAATAGGCAACCGGTTGCTTGAAGTTATTTTTTAACCCTTTCACCATAAAAACAAGAACATGATCTGCTATATTCGTACTTTCATTAGTTGTGAAACCCTCTAAACAATCCTTTTGTTTATTGTAAAATATTTGTGGATTCAATGACATCTCGTCAAACAATAGGCTACATGTCCGATCAGACACATCTAGACATCGAATATTCTCTTTAATTTCAATGAAAATAATTGTGTTTATGCCTGGACATAATTTTTTGTCACCTGGCAATTTTTTCATTGCCTTACTGGAGGGCAATGTAAAATATTTATGCAAAAGTGAGTAACTTTTTGGACTTTTCTTATATAATGACAAGGATAGAATTTTCTCTTCCAATAAGAACCGTCTTCCTTTCGATTTCTTACTCGATTTGCATTGCATGCTTACAAACAATTGTGCTGGTTTTGTCATTTTTTGGACCACACTATTAAAAGCCATGTCACTGGACATTTTATAGGCACTCTCCAGTCTTGATTTAAAAGTCACACATCGCTTGCGTAAGCGAAATATTTCTGATTTTAGATATTTTATTTTTATGAACAGGGGCACCATTTGAACACAAATATGCTTCTGTATGATCTGTTTAGTAGCATCTGTAAAAAGACAAAACAAAATATTAAGAAAACATTGCATCAACACTGAATCAGTCCATTTTATTATTTTACTACACTCATAGCAAATATGTATATTGTTAAGATCAAATAAAAGTATCTCATAAGTTAACTATCTGTAAAGATGTATTTATATGGTAATATATCAATCTAATAATTAAAACTATATCATAACATAAAATATAAAGATATATTTACATTTATTGAGGTGTTTACCTTTTCTCATTTTATTTCTTTGTTGTCTGCTAATTACACTGTAACTATGCTCCATTCCTATGGCATGCAAAGTATTACTTGAGAGTCCTGAAAAACAAAAAGTGGCCTTATTAAAGATAGAAGTTATGATCATCCAAGAGCAAAAATTTATAAGGATACAGCAAATGACCATGCAAACCAAGTAATTTTAAATGATCAGCTGCACCTATAGAAGAGGATCACCCCATGTTTATTTGTGGCAACAAAAACGTGCCACAAATTAGAGTGGTGATTTTACGTCCCCATTACAATCAAACAAGTAGTACCACTATCTTTTTCTTACCATTATTGAAATATGCCATCAGAGGTCGTGCAACCTGATTCAGGTGAAGTTTACTAAAGGATATGTCGTATATTGTATATTGAAACACAATAAATGAAGTTAATTACCTGTTAGCTGAGCTGATGCTAAAGCTGCAGAAGTATTTGACTCTTCATTCTCAACAAAATCAAAACCAGGTTGTGCAATGTTTTGTACAATAGTTCCATCTAAAAAAAAATTAAGGCTTTTTATTCTAGTAAAATTTGCAATTGGTCTTTAAGTTATACTGAGTAATATAATGAAACAAATATAATGAGGATTGTGTGTCTAAAAATTCATTGCTTTCAGTCATTGCACTGAGTATATTTTGAAAAATGTTAATAGAGCACTTTTATAGAACACAATAAATAATAATAATTACTTGTGAGAGGTGATGATGTTGTGGTGGCAGAACCATTAAAGGTACAATTTTTCGAGTTGCTAAGACCAGTTAGTGTACTGTTTTCTACAGTACTTTCATCTTAAAAAAGACAATAAATGCATGTTATTTTTGTGAAAAACACATTTTGTCTTGCAGTTTGTTTATTTTGAGCAATAAATAATATATAGTAATAATATTGTAAGCTCACCAGACAAATGCAGAGAAGGTATGGCTAATGCATTCAACCGTTTATAACGGTTTCTGTCTTTGTCAGTAAAATGAATACTACAAACTTTTTTCTTTCTGTAACATTTAACATCTGCCTGTGTTTCAAGTTTACCCCCAACCAGAGTAACCCAAGTCTTGAAACGATTAAAAAACTTTTCAGGATTCGGGAAGCAATGCATGACTACACCTGAAATAAGAATGGTAACAGTTTAATTTATAATTCCTGTATCATAAATAATGTGGAAATGTTTGTGTTTATAGCATTTTTACAGTTTCAAGTGAGTAAATTAACTACTTAAATATTCATTTATATAGTACAGATCTAAGTATAAGTCAAAGATAAATTTAACTAGTATCTTACCACTAGTTCGACATCCAAATGCGCATGCTCGTCCCATAATAGTAAGAATGGCAAAACCACAAAATAGCACTAAACTAAAACGTCCTTTTCGCACCAAACAACACTTAAACAGCGTATTTCGAAGACTCAACAACAAGGCGAAGGAACATGTAGCTCAACTTAACGCACTAGCTGGAGATTTTCAGGCAGTGAAACCGGCACTAAAATCACAAATTACAGCAAACGACAAATATGAGCGCACACGCATTTGCATCCACCATATTTGTAATTAGAAGACGTCAAAAATTCAAAACAAAACAGTCAACATGTTAAACATAGGACAGAAATGTAACGCGATAAAATGTAGATGGCGTACTTCGATGTGAAAACGTCACAATGTATGGAAGTATACCCCCCCTGGTCGGGTGTCATCACGTCGCGTCGCGTCGGGTATAAATAAGTGGTACGTTCCTACTTATAGGCGCTCCTCTATAGGTATATATCAACTCCAGGTGTTGCAGGACCTAACGAAGATGCTGCAGCTGGTAATCGTGGCCATGGGTGAGGGCCAGGATATTGGGCCAGCGATCCGCAGCGGCGTCGATAAAATATCGTCCCATTATGGACGGTAAGCCGCTGCGGATAATCTTTTGGAATATCCGCGGCCTTATCAAAAAGTCCGCCCTCCTCCGACTCCTCCTGCGGGAACAGGACGTCGACGTGGCTTTGATCTGCGAGACTCTCCTGTCCTCGTCGGACCACTTTAAGATGCCAGGATACAACGTATACCGCCAGGACGAGACTAACGACTCGGGTCACGCCTATAGAGGGCTGGCTGTGCTTGTTCGTAGAAGGATCGTCCACCAGCCTCTTCCACCAGTCAAACTGGAAGCTATGCATGCCCTCGGTATCGAGGCATGCATAGGCGACTCCCCACTCCGGATCTTTAGCGTATACCGGCCGCCGGGTGGCAGGTTGGTGCTGGCCGACGTCCACAAACTGCTGGACGCGCCGCAACCGACTATTGCAGCGGGCGACTGGAACGCAAAGCATCCGGGGTGGAATAGCAACCACGCAACGTGGAATGGACGACGCCTTTTCGACGACGCTGAGCACCGTGGGTATGAGGTAAGGGGACCTGAGTGCCCGACCCACTACCCCGATAATCAGGCGCATGCGCCTGACGTCATCGATATCGCAGTGCTCCGCGGTCTCGGAGCACAGCCCACACTCGAGTCGCTGCAGGACGGCATGGGGTCCGACCATGTCCCCGTCCTGCTGGTCCTGGCGAAGTCACCCGTTAGAGTCTCGCCATTGAAGCCCCGTCGTAAAACGGATTGGGCCTCCTTCAAGGAGTACCTGGAGACCACCACACCAACTCGGCCCGTCTGCACGGGGGAGGACGTCGACCGGTTAGCGGTTGACCTCACCGCCAGCATTCAGGGCGCCTTGGAACATGCAACAACCGAAATCCCAGCGCAGGGGAGTTTACCACCCCTGCCACCCCATATTCGACGGCTCATAGAGCATAAAAGGCGCCTTGCGAGGAGCTGGCTGAGGTCTAGGTGCCCGCGCCAGAAGGCCCTCCTCAACCGGGCCATTGAGAGGCTCCGGGCCGAGTTGATAACGCATGCCACCGAAAGTTGGGAGTCGCGCATACTAGGCGCCCACGACGACTGGCCGTCATTGCACAAACTCTGTCGCCAGTTGTCGAACTCCCAGCCACCGGTTCGCCCTCTTACGCATGCGGATGGTACGCCGCGCTACAGGGCGGAAGATCGGGCAGAGATCTTCGCCGAACACCTGGAACGCCAGTTTCGGCCGAACCCGTCATCGCAACCGGAGCACGTTGCAACAGTCGAGCTCCACCTCAAAGAATACTTCGCACCGCCTATAGCTCCAGAAGAAGATCCCGTCGTCTTCTCTCCGAGCATGGTCCAGCGTGCGATTGAAAGGACTCAAGCCAGAAAGGCTCCCGGCGCGGACCGTATAACGAACACAGCCCTCCGCCACCTCCCTAGGAGGACGGTGGGGGCTGTGACTCGCTTATTTAACGGGATACTGCGCACGGGGACATTCCCGCACATATGGAAAATTGGGCACGTTATTATGTTGCCCAAGCCGGGGAAAAGCATCCTGAAGCCTGAGAGCTATAGGCCGATATCACTTCTACCCTGCGTCTCTAAGGTGTTTGAGAAGCTCCTGTTGCAACACCTTACACCCCATATGACTCCCAGACCGGAGCAATTCGGGTTCCGGCCGGAACACTCCACGACTCTACAGTTAGCCAGGGTACTGCACCATATTACAAACGCGCTAAATAAAAAAGAGCGCGTGTGTGCAGTATTCCTGGACATGGAAAAGGCGTTCGACCGTGTTTGGCACGACGGCTTGTTGTACAAGATGTCGCAGTCGTCGTCGCCCAGGCGTATCGTCAAGGTGATTTCCAGCTTCTTGAAGGATAGAAGCTTCAGAGTAGTGGTCGACGGGACACTCTCCGCGGAACGACCCATAGCAGCTGGCGTCCCGCAGGGGAGCTGCTTGTCCCCAGCGTGTTACTCCGCGTACACCGACGACATCCCCGCGGCAGGGGGGGCATCGCTCGCCCTTTATGCGGACGACGCGGCGTACGTGACGACGTCATTAAACGTCGCACACGCCGCGTTGAAAATGCAACGCGCCCTCGATGCTCTCCCCGAATGGCTCGCGAAGTGGCGGTTATCGGTGAACGTGGGTAAAACCCAGGCCCTTAGACTGGGGGGCAGTTCACCAGGTGACCCTACACTGAAGCTTCTTGGCATCGCAATCCAGTGGTCCACCCGGGCTAAGTACCTAGGTGTGACGCTGGATCACCGGCTCAGCATGCGACCCCACGTGGACGCAGTCATCGCGTCGGCGAGGTCAGCCAGCTTCCTCCTTCGCCCAGTGCTCTCATCGAAGCTCTCGCTGGGCATGAAAAGGGCCGTGTACTTGCAGTACATCCGCTCGCGCCTGACGTACGCGGCGCCGGCCTGGTATGCGCTGGCGAGTGAACCGCTCCGCAAACGTCTGCGGGCGGTACAATCGCTAGCGCTGCGCAGGATAACTGGTGCGCCGTGGTGCGTCAGGAACACGGTCCTCCAGCGCGATCTTCGAGTTGAGAGCCTGGACGACTTCATTTGCCGCCTCGCCACGCAGATGTTCGAGCGTGTCGACGCGGCGCGATTCCCGCACTTGCGAGATCTTGCGCCGCTCCACGCGCGTCCACCCGACCGCAGAGCGTTCCCGCGCGACTTACTGGCGCGGGACCAGCCAGCGGACCCCGGGATCGCATGCTGATACCCGGTTTTCGGGACTGACCTGCGGCACTGGTGCCGCCCACACAGAACTCCATTACACAACACTACACACAACATTACTCACCACATTACACACCACACTTCATACACAAACAACATAAACAACGAAACACATAACACTACACAAACAGTCACCCCCACAGATTCCCACATTTTTGTAATGGTTGCCAGGGGGTATTTCAAAAAAAAGAAAAAGAGATAAAAAAGTAAAAGAAAAAAGAGATAGATATATATATTATAATAAAAAAAATGATTGATAAAAACTAAAAAAATATATATTCAAAAAATACTCATAAAAGGGAAAAAAAAAAAAAAAAAAAAAAAAAAAATACTAACCCTGGCAAACCAACCCCCAATGACCTGCCTGTGTTCACGGGCAGCGGTGGCTATCCACATGAAAAGGGCGTGGCCCTCACCATGTTTCCCCGCGGAGCTGCGCTCCGCGAGAAGAAGTCCCAGTCTTATAGGCGCATGACAGTTGAAACGTCATTTAGAACTAGGGATTTCCCATCCCGATACGAAGTTTATTCATATTTTAATTGCGTTCTTTATTTATATATTATAACCCTATTATTAGTGTTACCCTATTATTAGACAATAAAAGCAGATAAGGCTATTTATTCACCATTGTTGCATAGAGCTAACTTTTAAACCGTCGATGCATGATTTTATTAGAGTTAATGAAATGTGTTTTGTGTAAACAATTATTTATCAAACGGCGTTGCGTTTCTTCGTCCATAATTATTTACGTTTTCTTACGCTTGTATCAGGCGTTACAACCTTTCAACTGGTAGATTAATTTAAAGAAAAATATTTTTTTATTTGAATAAAGGTACACTCACATAAACATATATTCAAAACAATGAATCGATGAATATTTAAAGTGAGAAATTTCAGTAGCTTTTAGTTTGTGTATGATTAAAAATAATAATTATTAAACAAATAATAATAATATTTTTTGTTAACCAAGATATACACGAATTCATATAATAAAAATACTAATATAAAATAGTGGTATTTCTATTATATCTCGCTTGTTTTAAACAAGGTGTGAGTGAGAAACATTAAAAAAAACGCCATTTTGGATTTAACTTCAAAGAAACTGGCGATACCATAATGTCTAGAACTTTCCATAGACAGCTAGGCAAAGAATATTTTGTATCTGTATTGTAATTTGATTATGAAGTGTTTGACGTGCTGCCAGGTGTAATAAATATTAATTTTGTGTTTCTGTTTAGTTCTAAAGTAATGTAAATGTACAATATGTGTGTTTAAAAAGAATTAGTTAATTGCTCATTTATTTCCTTCACTTAATTTTTACATTGCTTAAAACGCGAGTGGATCTACGTAATCATGGCGGACCCTTTGAGTTTGTTACGACAGTATAATGTAAATAAAAAAGAAATTATAGAACGGGATAACCAAATAATATTCGGTGAATTTTCTTGGCCTAAAAATGTTAAAACCAACTATCTTATGTATGGGTAAGTGCGCCTTATTTTTATCTTGTGTTTGTTGATTGTTATGTGACTTTCCTATTTCATTAAACATTTGGACTTGCAGGTCTGGAAAAGAAGGCAGTGTTAAGGAATATTATACCCTGGAATGTCTTCTTTTCATTCTCAAAAACATACTCTTGACACATCCTGTGTATGTCAGACAGGCTGCTGTGAGTACAAACAAACATTCTACAAATACATATTCAGTTTTTGAGTCTTATATAATTTCAAATATTCTCATGTTGTAGGCTGCAAATATTCTGGCAGTGCGCCGTCCAGATCGTAAGGAACTGTTAGCTTATTTGAATGGTGAGACAGCCACCTGTGCTTCCATTGACAAAAGTGCACCTTTGGAAATACCAACACAGGTAAAAAACATGTATAATTATATCTATTTTGTGAAGTTACAGTAATATTAACAGCTCTGAGGCAGATAATGTTAATGAAATGTTATTTTGTGTTATAGTCTTATCTCATTTGAATTTAATCCCAATTTAACTTACCATTGTGCCTATCTGCAGCTCTTCGCGTATGCTTCATGAATATATTGATATTATTTACTAATAACTAAATATGCCTCACAGAATTGTATCCTCGGTGGAAAGGAAATAATGCTAAAGCGCCAAAATTGTATTTGTGGTTAATGAGGGTTGAAGTCTTTTTTACAGAACAAAAATCATGTCACCTTTATTTTTGGTGGGATCTTATTGTTGGGAGTTCATACCACTCGACAAAATCCCATCAAAAGTTAAGATGACATGAATTTTGGTCTGTAAAAAAAGACAACCTCACTAACCACAAATGCTATTTTGGGGCTTTAGTATTGTTTCCTTTCCACTGACGATATTAGTTTAACTGCTCCAGGGTATGACCGTTATTTCTCATCATTGTATCCATTGATGGCATATACAACAAGACATGCAGTTTGTTGTGGTGGTAAAAAAGAACCTCTCAATTTTCAAATTTATGTGCTTATTAGAACTGGGACTAAAATGGAATGGAAGGCTACTTGCATTCCTGCAAGTAAAAAAGTAATTTAGCAGATGTTTACAGATGAGTTGATGATGCAAAATATGTGAATCTTACTATTTAATGCATAACACAGGTTAAGCGCACACATGATAATGATGGGGGGGAGTCGGCTGCAAAGAAACCCAGAATCGAGGAAACCCATGTGCAGAAAGTGCGAGAGCAACTGGCAGCCCGTCTCGATGCACCCAAGGAAGCTTCTGTCACAGTTGACAACATCAAGTAAGATCACCAAGTTTATAAAGTACATTAATCTTTATTAACTTTAATAGGAGTAATCCATTTGAATACTAAAAGTCTTCACTTCAATTAACACTAGATACAACTGTGACTAAAGAAAGATTTCCACTACTGTTCATGTAAATATTTCTATGTAGTCAACCCGGCAAACTTTGTTCCACCTAAAAGTCAAAAATCTGAAATTATTTCTTTACTATATTATACATGTATTATACATAAAAGCCTTCATCTTGCACCACTCCTATCTATTAAAAAAAAACTGCATTAAAATACATAGCATAGGTCTAAAGATGTAAGCATACATAGGGACAGACAGTGGGAAGCGACTTTTATACTATGTAGTGATTACAATCCTTTTCATAATGCCCATTCATGTATTCATGTATCATTTTTTATTACAAGTAATATTTATGCCTTTAGGTCTCTATCGGAGGCTATGTCAGTGGAGAAGATTGCTGCAATCAAAGCCAAGCGTTTAGCTAAGAAGAGGACCACAATTAAGAGTAATGACTATTCGGACACAGGCTTAGGTGTTGTGGGATCGGACTTGAGAGCCATTCTTGACTATGATGTAGACTTGACGAAGGATATTATAAGTCGGGAGAGGCAATGGAGGACTAGAACCACAGTATTACAGAGCAATGGAAAGGCAAGTGTCACTTATATAATTTGCTACTATAATTAACAATTTGATTCCATTGACTTTGACCATTTGACTTATAATAATATAGTTTTGTAATATAATCTAACCAAGATTATATAACAAAACTAGCTGTACCCTGCGTGCATTGCTACACCATCACAAAAAAACACAGAAACCTTCACAAGTTCATGAATGACAACTTTGGTAAAGATCATCGTTTGATCAAATGAATAATTTATGATTCTATAGAAGACATACAGACATACATTCATTTTTATATATAATAAGATGAGATTGTACAACCTGTAATTATTTCTGTCTAGTAACATCAATGTTAAGACCTGCTCCACTTTTGGTTTTTTAGTAAAAGAGTCATACATATCCAAAATCGTTAAATTAGTCCTCAGAGGTTGAAACACACTTCTAGCGAATCCTCTTATCTAAACTAACAAAAGATTAATTATATATGATTGTGGATCATATATACAGTCTGCATGCTGGTTTGCTATTTAGGTATTATAAAAGTAAATGTATGACAAAAAATATTATCTTGTTAAATGTTACATATCATTAGCAAAATAAAGTTTCAGGTGGTAGAATCAGTGTAGTTCGACCGAGGAAGTACCACCACCATACCTATTACTAGCGTGAAGCATTTCTTGCGTTTAGATGGAAGGGTATGGTTGCCGGCACACTTTTATATTAGGCGACCTCGGATAGCGGCAACCTTTTAGATACATAGTCCTCGAGAATAGCAACACATCTGTAATTGACTTCAGATAGAACCTACGTCCTGGTTGAAGTTGCTTCCGGATGTCCATGGGCGGCAGTCACCACTTACCATCAGGTGGACTGCATGCTCATTTGCTACTTCAATCAGATAAAAAAAAACATAGATATCTTGAAAATAGCTGTTTAACATCAATCATTATTTGTAGATGTTTGCAAAGAGTATTATAGCTCTTCTGGGAAGCATAAGAGCGCGGGAAGAAGGCAGGCCTGGAATACCTCGACCACAGCCAGTAGTCATGCCACAGCCAACGGTGTTGCCAGCACAGCAAACACAGTACAACCGATACGATCAAGAAAGATTTATTAGACAGAAAGAAGGTAATATTATACAATGAATTTTGTACCTTATCTTACTATATTTAGTTTATTTTTTTGACCGAATTTCATCATTCAAGTTATTTCAAGTTATGGTAGTTTATTAGTATTTATTTTATTAGTAGTTATTTTAAAGTCACTGAGTCTAAATTATTCTATAAACTATACTAAAATGACCCAATTGTGTACCAAACATGATTCGTAAACTAAATTTTTATTTTTATTTCCATACTTTCCACCAATTCGCACTTGGCCAGTGCGGTGGACTATGGCCTAAAACTCTCTCATTCCCAGAGAAGACCTGTGCCCAGCAGTGGGACAATAATGGGTTGACGATATATTTCCATACATAACCACGAATTTTTATTTACTTTTACAGAAACTGAGGGTTTCAAGATTGATACTATGGGAACCTACCATGGTATGACGCTGAAGTCTGTGACGGAAGGCCCTAGTGTGCCAGTAGCTGCACGTCCTCCACAAACTCCAAATCACCCAAGACAAATGCCACGTAAGTACCTACGTTCAACAGATAGTATAAGAATGTATCCCTTACCATACACCTTATGACACCCTTATTGTCAGGTAGAAATAGGTGTGTGTGGCAGTGGTGCCTCCAGAGTAAAACCAAGAGTTCAAACCTTTTGATGCTCAGTTTCATATTGTAAGTGAAAAGGAAATTTTGTTAAAATAGTATTTGTGGGAAATGAGGTTTAAAGTTTTTTTTTATTTTACAGAAAAAAAAACATGTCACCTTTATTTTTAGGTGCTTTACCATTATTTCCTTTCCACTGACGATATGAGAATCATATTCTCATATCGTCAGTGGAAAGGACACACTGAGGTCTTAGACACTGAGGTCATCTAGTAGTAATGCAGTTCTCACTTTAAATAGAATTTGTGTTTTATATGAACTTGCTTCTAGATATTCATGGGTAACACTGAACACTAAACATCAGGTGAACTGCATGCTTTTTTCTTACTTTAATGTTATAGAAAAAGGGAAAAACAAATAAAAAAATAATTTTAGACTTTAAAACATACACATGTTTTCCAAGTCTATGAATGTATGTCCATTTCTTTGGCATGCGCTATAGCCATATGAAATATCATTAGAATTGTCTCATTTATGCATCATAGGATAATTTAAAAAAATATATTAGGGAAAAGATGGGAACAGATGGCTTTTTTAATTTCCATGTTTAACCAAGAAAATATATGTTAAAATATTTATTTTGACAAAGTCATAATAAGCGGTAATTAAATATAGTAGTACTAAAAAGACCCTACTCATAATTTTTGTTTTACCAGTCAGGTCTTTTATTTTATTAATCTCTCAACATTACTTCACTACATAGTATAAAATAATCGCTTCCCGCTGTCTGTCTCTAGGTATACTTAGATCTTTAAAACAATCTTACGGATTTTAATGCAGTTTTTTAATAGATGGAGTGATTAAAGAGGTAGGTTTTATAAACAACTAGTCACCCGTCGGATGCGAAATTCGACCGAAATTTAAATTAAAAAAACTAATTTTCATATTGTCCAAAGTAGTACGAATATTTCTTAAATTCAAATAAAATGTAATTATTTTTCAGTAATTTTGAGCGCACCCGTTAAATATAAAAAGAGATTTATTTATCTAAGCCGCATTTAAAAGCAATAATGGGTATTGACAAAGACACTCATGTTTCTGATGTTATGTGTTTTCATATTATTTATTTGTGTGCGAAATGCATGGTGTGTGTAATGTGTTTTTAGTTGATTTTATGTATGTTTTATGCATTATTTGAAAAAAAATACTGCACACCGCTACGTCAACTATAATCGTGCAAAATTTCATACTAATTCGTCCGCAGCATATTACTTGAAAATGCACCACATGTTTTTGCTTCACGTATTAATATAAAAGAAGATATAGTGGAGGTACACTGTATAATATAGTGGAGGTACACTGATAATTTTAGATTGTTCACTTTTAGGCGGAACGAAGTTCGCCGGGTCAGCTAGTGTTTAATGATCGTTGTTCGTATAGATAGTCGACTAGTTGCTTAATAAACATTGTGTATACAGAGAACGGCCCGGTGGCGAGCACGCCGCGGCGCGAGCTGCTGCCGGCGGCGGCGGCGCGGCTGCCGGCGGGCGGCAAGCGGCCCTCGCGCACGCCCATCATCATCATCCCCGCCGCCGCCACCTCGCTCATCTCCATGTACAACGTCAAGGACATGCTGCAGGACCTCAAGTATGTACACTTTTATTACATAAGGCTATGAATAAGATTAAGTTATTCCCGCGGCTTCGCCCGCCTTTGTCACGTCTAGCACCATAATGAGTATTTTCAATTCGCTGCTCTCGTCATGGTAATATGAGACATAAACAATGTGTGAGATTTTTTTAACAAAGCCTTGAACCCTGTCTTATCTACAATCCATAAGTTATGCAGTTAACCTGATGGTAAGTGCTCACTTCCACCCATGGTAATCTGTATGCAACTTTATATATAGTACAGGAGTTCTATCTGAAGTCAATTACAGATGTGTAGACTGAGGTAATAGTTGCAAACGGAATACTGACCGCTGTTGTACATTCCCTCGATTCTTACATTGTCAATTGCATTTCTGTCTTACTGTTTGTATAATTATGTCTGAAGTTCTGGGGAACGGCTATTATATAATCATCCGAAAAATTGCGTTATTAGTACTAAACTGTTTTCTTTCATTACATATTTGCATGATTCAAAGGATAGTTATGCATGTTATGTCGTAGCTTTGCAATTGAAGTAAAAATATTTGTTTTAGGTTTGTTCCTGTGGAGCAAAAGAAAAACGAAGGTGCCGTCCGTGAGAACGAAGTATTACTACAGAGGAGGAAAGGTCCAGCGGGAGAAGCAGTACCTAATAACGCCACAACTATCACTGTTAGTATTGTTAAAATTAAAAGAGGAAAATGGTTCATATACAATAGTTAGGGAAATTACATCACCTATATACTATACTCGGGGCAGATTGGATCTGGGATAAATGTAAACAAACCATAAAAATTCCTATGTAGGGGTATCACCAACTTACACGAATTTTTACACAAATGCACTATATTCAACCAAAGTATGTATAAAATTTGCGCGAAGTAATTTAGTTAAGGAGAGTTAATTAATTAATATCTACCAACTGCAAGATAATAACTAAAACCAGACAAACAAAATTTATTTACCATTATCGTCATTGTTAAAACAAAAAGTTGCATTCCCCTGCCTGTCAGTGGTTGCTAGGCAACGCTTTGTTATTAAACATTCCATATCGAAATTGCCCCGAGTATAGATTAGTTCTGTATTCAAAGGATCTATGAGCTTTTAGAGTGTATCTGTTTTGCCTACTGACCAAAAATATAGTTTACCTTACATTGATTATGAAAATAGGGATGTTGTGAAAGGTAATACTAAAACTATTTTAAAACTTTTGTAGGTACCTTATCGTGTTGTGGATAATCCCGGTCGGCTGTCAGCTGCAGAATGGGATCGAGTTGTAGCCGTTTTCGTGCAAGGACCAGCCTGGCAATTCAAAGGATGGCCTTGGGATGGCAACCCTGTTCAAATCTTTGCTAACAGTAAGTTGCTAACTACAACTAGGTATATAATATTATTATTATATTAATTTATGTTTCTGAAGTTGTGCTCAAATATACTACTCTTTTTTACGAGTGGAACAAAAAACTTGTTATAAATTGTTGCCTATGTTTTACTAGCTATTATATGTTACCTATTAATTACGGTTACTTAGTAAAGAAATAGCGTTGTGTGTAATGGTGTGTATATTTTCAATAATTGTAGCAAATTTTATTTTATTTGGGATAGTTAAGCACTTTTATAAACAAAAAGTAAAAGTTTTTTTACTAAAATTTATTATATTTATCGTATTTGCGGTAAATTATATTTATCGTATTTTTAAATTTTTATTTATAAATACCGCAAATTTGACATAGTAGTTTGGATGATTTCTTCAGTTTTTCAATGAATAAATAATATAGAGCATACACCTAATTATAGTTAGCCTCGAATTCGTATATTCTGAATCCTAGAAGCTCATTCGAATACCTGCACATAACCCATACATGGAAAGCATAACAAAGGAGCATGACACTACTTGCAGTCTGCGCGTTCCACCTGAAGTTCGACGAGATGAAGCTGGACGCGAACGTGGCGCGCTGGGCCGTGACCGTGCTGCACCTGTCGCGCACCAAGCGGCACCTCGACCGCGCCGTGCTGCTCGGCTTCTGGGAGACGCTCGACAAGTAATATTCACTTTTTTTTCGCTCTCGAGGGGGAAACCTTCAAAAGGTACCCGACGTCGTGGTCGCGACGCAGGGTTATGTGGGATTTTTACCGCACTAAAACCCCCCCGGTGGCCGTCCACGGCGCTATAAAGAGGACTCGGGAATTTGGAATCGACCGCAACCGGTCAAGGTGGTAGAACCAGTGTAGTTCGACCGGGGAAGTACCACCGCCACACCTATTTCTAGCGTGAAGCATTTCTTGCGTTTCGATAGAAGGGTGTGGTTGCCGGCACACTTTCACATGAGGCGACCATTATAGTCCTCGGGAGTAGCAACGCATCTGTGATTGACTTCAGATGGAACCCATGTTCTGTATGAAGTTGATTACAGATGTTCATGGGCGGCAGTGACCACTTACCATCAGGTGGACTGCATGCTCGTTTGCCACTTCAGTCAAATATAAAAAAAAAAAAACCGGAATCCTCTGAGCGCGTTGCCCCATTGGACTCCTCCCAGATGGGCGGCTGGGCCCACCGCCCCGTCTAGTTTTTACGACGGTATGCGACCACACATACCTCCGTTCCCTGCGGGATCGCCTGACCAAACGGTTCGATCTCCCACTCTAGCCGCCTGCAACCCCAGAAGCCCCTGTTAGTCGCCTTTTACGACAGGCAGGTGATGCCGTAACCCGATTCTGATCTCGGAACTACAGGGACGAAGTAATATTGACATACCTTTTCATAACTTTTGTTTTATAAATTTGAAGTAGCAAACGAGTATGCAGTCCACCTGATGGTAAGTGGTCACTGCCGTCCATGGACATATGTAAATAACTTCATACAGAACAAGGGTTTGGTCTGAAGCCTATCATAGATGCGTTGCTACTCCCGAGGACTAAGATGGTCGCGTCAAATGAAGTGTAAACGGCAACCACACCCTTCTACCGAAACGCAACGCGAGAACTGGTTTGTGCCAGAAATAGGAATGGCAGTGGTACTTCCCCGCTCGAACCATTATTCTACCACCTTTCAAACATGTGATACAGCGAGTATCATATGTTTGAAAGGTCAGCTAAGAATATACTCATCGATATACTTATAACCAATTTACATTCACTTAATTGTCATATCATCAAATCACATTTCTTGAGTGTTCTTGTGTATATTATTAATTTGCAAGGTTCGTCACATCAAATTCTAGCTTGAAATACAAATTCAATCAAACTTTTAAAGTAGAACTTATACGGTTCGACCGTGGAGATAGCACCGCCACATTGTTTTCTAGTGAGAAGTACATTAGTAATTGCGGAGTAGCAACACATCTGTGATTGAATTCAGATAGAATACTTGATTAGTATGAAGTACAGATGTCCATAGACAGAGGTGACCACTTACTTCAATATAAAAAAATGTATTAAATTGGTTTTAACGAATAAAGAATCTATTGGATTGAACCCTAATATTTTTTTGTTTCAGGCATATGATGAAGAATAAACCGCACCTTAGATTCTAAGTTCGTTTTAGCAATACTAAATTTTATCAGAAGATTTTTATAAGCAAACAGCGAGAACTTACCTTCAAAAGCTGACAATCTCTAAGTCAATTCACACCATTTAAACAATATTTTGGCTTTCGTAGTTAATTTGTTCTCATTAACTTATCTTATTAGAAATCTTTCCTATGATAGTACAAAAATAAATTGTATGACTACAATTTGTAGTGCCTATTATACTTTTACATTATGACTTGTAAATATTTTATGATATAAAATAAATACATTTTACGTAATATTTTTCATATTTAGACAAAAATATATTAAAGTTGTTTCTTGTTGTAATAATATTCTAACAAAATCTTCGAATTTAATACGCTAATTACACATCCTCTATTTTGTACATTGTTACATTCATTTTATTTATCCTTTTCCGTAACAGTATATTTATCTATGCTACTATTTATAATTGGCTGTTAAAAATCACATTCTTATTCATCTTTGCTAAAATATTTAGTATATTTAGCACTAAATGAGCATCGTAGGACTGTATACGATAGCTTATTTTAAGCAATAAGAATATAATAATATATTACTTATACCTACCAATACATTGTTAGTTAATTACACACAGGAATGAACAGAACATTTAAGACGTAGCTACGAACTTGAAAAAGAAGAAAGATTGCGTGTAAAATTGCATTATTGTAATAATATGTATTGCAGGAAATAAAACTGTCGTGCCGTTGGCAACAGCTGCGGTGGTCCCTGGCAATCGTTACGACCTCGAAGCACATAATTTTTAATAGATGATGTGACGTTTACGAGTGCTTCAACTAGCCTGAATTGAATTGATTTTTTGAGTTTCGTGGACAATAGTAATCCTGTTGGCATTTACGATTCGCTTTATATTTTGTTACAAGTTATTTTTAATCCCTGTACTACGTGGAAGCACCTGATACGGTGTTATATAAGGACATACTGAAGCATTTATTAAGTAAATATTACGTTTACTATTTGCGCATCATCTTAATAGTCGGAAATACATCTCAGCTTGAGCCAAAATATTTTAAATGGTTTGGACTGCTCAAAGATCTGTGATCTTTGTATATGACAACAATAAATTTATTGTTGAAAATACAATTTTGTTTTTATTGTACACCCTATGTCTCTTAAATCTTTTAAATATTTGGATATATATAATCAAAATATAAATTTTAGTTCATCTCATAATCATCTTCAAATAATTATTTACAAAGTAATTCATCTCGGAAAGTGATAATTTAATTGAAAGGTTTACAGTAAAACACGAATGATTTTATTTTAATGTCTTTATTTAAAATTTCAATTTACTTCAAATGTAGTGTATAACAATAAATATTTCTGTTCTCTTTCAAGAGATAAGTACATAGGTTATTTCGAGTAAGTATAGTTATGTATCTTGATATTATCTGTACACAAAATAAAACCATTAGTTTTACCCATAACAATATCACATCGTTAGGTGTGTGTACTTCTGTGTGCCCGATTTTACTTAGAAGGTACAACGATCTTTTGCTAGAATATTAAGATAATCGCTACACGATACGACAGAACAGTAAAGGGCTTGCAAAATATAAATCTTTATGCAAATAGACTATGGGGATTCTAATTCGTTAATTTTACAATTTATAAAATATTTTTTTCAATATTTATAAAATTACCCTCAATTAATATAAAAATAGCTTCAATAAAAACAACAATAGACAACCTCCATTTGCCCCGGTAAGGAATGATAGGACCAATTTTTACCGATCGCAAATTTCAGCCGCGGTTACATTTTCAGTAGAATTATTATACGAAAACCACACACTTTAGTCTTTAATATTGGGATAGCATACGTCATGTGTTTTATTAGATTTCTAGAAAAAATATCTCTTGCGTTATGATATTCTAAAAATACAGTTTTTTATAATAAACGGATATCAAACAGATTTTAAGAAGGCAAGATTTTCTCTCATAATTTAACTATTTATTACGTTTAGAAAGATGATTGTTTTTTCTAGAAATCAGCCACATATTTAACATAAAATATCTGTTATATTAATTATAATTATTAATTGATTTCTATCCCTTCTCATAAAAATATTACATTGCAAAACAACAAATGATATCAAAAGAAAACATAGTTATAAAAATTATACACTAAGGTTAACTACATAATATGAACGGATGAGCTACATACTATGAGTTTAGCACAATCACTCATAGTGATGCGACAGGGCTACATGCCCGCATTCCGAGATTCACTGGTCACCGAGTGGAATAACAAAATTAACATGAAAAAAAACATTTCGTATTAATAGAAGTCTTGTAGTAATTGAGCTCTTCGTAGTTAATGCAGTTTATTAAAATATATTACAATTAGTAAAATTTTGTAATTTTCCGAACACAAGCAACTCTTCAATTGAGCAGCATATACATTTATACAGTTCTAAATACCGAATGCTTACATCACAATGTGTAGTAATTACAAAATATAATAAAAGGCGACACATCAATCTCGAATGGCATGACCCTACGGGAATGATTCGTGCAAACTAATGAAATGAGTCATGAACTTCTACCTAACTTTCATTAAAGTATCTGGCCAATTGGCTTTACGAGAAACCTTTCAAATCATAAAAAATTGATTCCCAACTTAAGGTAAACAATGCAATAACCTCTATTGGGTCAAATAACCAATTTCTGTTAAGTTTAAGTTCAAACTACTTAAAAAACGATATGTATAAACTATTAAATTTAATTTTTCATAAATAATTGGTAATACGTGTAAGTAATACAATACTTATAGAGTAGCTTTAGTAATAACGGTCAACAATTTTGAATTAACATAAAGGTAGGAACATTTTTGGTTTTCAGTCAAACAATTAGCATTAATTAACGAACAGAATTGACCGAATCTATTACAAGTGGTTGGTGGCTCTGCGTTGGAAATAAGCAGAATTAATTTAGAAATCAACACATTTAATGCCTACTTTTCACAAATGCTCTTTTAAAGTCCAGCGCAGACTACTAATATTCGAAAGTCGTCGAAGTTGGCACCACCTCCAGCACCATTTGCAGAAAAACTGTAATTTTATCTGAAAAATATAAAGCATGAATTTAAATGTCAAAAGTAAAAAGTATAATTGCATTAAAAGCACAAATACTGCTATTTTCAATGTCATGACAGAACATTTGGAGTAAGAATATGTAAAGCGCCATATACTATCGAGTAGTATAATGTCCCTTCAGTTTATGATTAACATCTTATCATTACATGGTAGTATCCTAACAAATAATATTACATCTAATTTCAATGTCCATTCACAAATCATTTAGAATAAAAAAAAAACAAAGTCCCTTCAGTTTATGATTTATATCTTATTAATACATGGTTGTTTTGACACTAAAGTTATTTCCTTACCCATAAACGGCAGTGAGTAACCCCATTTTACAAATGGCAAGTAAACCAGCAATCCTCCGAGGATAAAGCCAGCCGCGTACAGATATTCCCACTGGGGTTTGTCTATTATCGGCGCTACCACCAAGTACGCCGACACGAAGAGTACGATGATCGGGATTATTATGGGCACCTGAAATTTATTTCACTATTACACAAAGTCCTTCGCATGAAATTTAATAAGAAACATACGTAATGTTCAGGAAAATATCAGATAAATTTTCAAATGGTTGAAGTGGCAGTAGCAGGCAATTTTATTGTTTCTGAGTATAGCTATAAAATTCTCGAAGGTGCCAATTCTTCTCGTCAACCCACTATTGTCCCACTGCTGGGCACGGGTCTTCTCTCAGAATGAGAGAGATTAGGCCATAGTCCAATTGGTAGACACTTACACGTTACTCAAGTATTTCAATCTAATCTTTTATGAAAGGCAGAATTAACAGCACGTAAAAAGTAAAACTATTTAAATAAAATCCTCAAAAATAAAAATAAATGTATTTTTATACCTTGTATGGCCTCGGTGCATGGGGCTTTGTCTTCCTCATAACGATTAGGGCGAGCATAGCGCCTCCGTAAAATATCCACGCCGTAAATGAGAAAAAGTCGATCAATGAGTCTATCGTCCCATATAAGACCATCGCCATCGCTATCAGAGACTAAAATTAAAACAGAAACGGAAACAAATTAAATTTACGAATATTTATTTTATGTAGTTTATAAAAATAGGTACAGCGTCATCTATTGGCGCATGGAGCAAACAGTTTTTATAGAGGTTTTCTTTTTGCTAATAAGTATATGAAATACACGGACACGCTGAACTGAACCTTATTTTTTTATTTATATCTATGAATGTAAGATATTTTACACGTTCAGAGAAAATAATGTTCTAGAATGTTAAAATAAAAGGACTTTAAAATACGCGCTTACTAACATAAAATACGCAAAGACGTAATCGTTGGTAAAATAAATAAGAAATGTTTACATGGAAAATGAGCCCCGGAGCCGGCGTGAAGCGACGCACGTGCACGTACGACAGTATATCCAGCAAGTGACCCTCGCGAGACGCAGCGAAACACAACCTTTAAAGTAAATAAGACATTTTTAGAAATTTGACACGAAATCTCATTAGGATTCAAAAATGGGTGCCGGTTTGTATCAGTTTTGCACAGCACTACCCTGTCTTCCCGTGGATGTCGTCCTGTATATCATCAACATCTAGGTATTATCCTGCATTTGTGTAATTGTCCAAATGAATGTACCTAATTGTTGACTAAAACAAATACACAAACGTTTGAGATCTAGAAGGACATCAACTGAACGTTACAAAATAACCGAAACCGTAACGAAATGTTATGTGTGAGCGTTCAAGACTTTTACCATATTTTTTATTTGTAGTGCTGTGGTAGGTAGGAAAATGTAATGTTATGAGTATAGACGACCTGCGTGGCGGAGTGGTTTCCATAGCTTTTTGACACGCAGAGGGTTCCGGGCTCGAATTATAAATTTAGATTATGTTCCGTGTCTAGGTGTTTGTGTACTCGTTGTATGGGTCCATGGTGCCCATGGCACAAGATTAATCCTAGCGTGGGGCTATAAGTGTAGAAAGCGTTTATATACCTTCCGGCCACGAACAGCGTGCCGTTAGCCGAGCCGAAGGTGGAGATGGTGACCGCCAGCGGCATTAACCAGGCGAGCGGGCCGAGCAGGCGGTTCCCGAACGTGACCGCCACCGCCTCGCTGTCCGCCATCTCGCTCACCGACATCACCGCCAGGTACGACACGTTCACCAGCGCGTAGCACAGCGTCACCAGCGGGATGCCGATTATGATGCTCAGCGGCAGGTTTCTTTAATGAAAGGACGGTTTTACCAGGACTCGAATAATTAATACCCTAAATATCTTTTTTTTTTATCTGACTGAAGTAGCAAACGAGCATGCAGTCCACCTGATGGTAAGTGGTCACTGCCGCCCATGGACATTTGTAATCAACTACATACATAACATGGGTTCCATCTTAAGTCAATCACAGTTGCGTTGCTACTTCCGAGGACTGATCGTCGCCTCATGTGAAAATGTGCCGGCAACCACACCCTCCTATCGAAACGAAAAAAATCCTTCACGCTAGAAATAGGTGTGGCTGTGGTACTTCCCCGGTCGAACTACACTGGTTCTACCACCTTCAATATCTGATGTTTAATATATTGGTCGGATTATGAATATGGTATAATTATCTAGGTATTATGTCTTGCATTTAAATATTTTTAATTTCATATTAATTATGTGATATTTATACATTGTCATGTTTCCTATAGATACGTGTTGTGACAAAATAACGCTAGTTAGGTAGGCTAAGGTATTAAAGGTATTTGCTCTAGGTAGGTAAGTAAGTTAAGGTAAATTTATTAAAAGGTAAATGGCAATTCCATATGGCATTTTTTTCCTTACTTCATTTCCTCGTTTTTCATTCAATATAATAATTTAATCAATATACATAAAATAATGTTAATACAATATAACTCAGCTTAACGTAAAATAAACTATATTATGTTTAGTAAGTAACATCACCACAACCTTTGTGAAATTAATTAAGTTTCATATTCTTATTCATTCGTAATAAAAATGTTTATAGTCTGAAACTGACACTAGTCTGTAAAAACTTACCTTAATAATAAAAAATGGTATACTAACTTGGATGGATTTTTAATTTCCTCTGTGACATAGTTGAGGTTATTCCAACCGTCGTAGGCCCAGAGGCCGGTGTAGAATGCTGTGGCAATGTTGCCCAGAGTGGCCGTGCTACTTCCGAAGTTGGGCTCCTGTAAATGTCGCGTATTACCTGCACCATACGACACAACCAACGGTCAGTCTATCGAAACACTGCGCACCTTTTATTATATCTAAATGAACGAACTAGTATAGGTAACAAATAAGTTTTTTTCATATAAAAAGTTATCTTACCATAAATATAAAATACAAAAGTTTGATAGAATTGGGTTAATGTTGAGCCAATTAGTTTTATAATTAGAAAAAGATCTTACAAAATTATTTTTATCATAATAATAAAAATATATTCTAAAATAAAGAAAACATTTAACAGTCATTACAAAATGCAGTGCATGAGCATCTATTTCAAAAACAGAACAAAAGTCCTGTAATAGGTGGGTAAAAGATATTGCTACCCCTGAGGATAAAGTTGAAGTACCTCACGTGCTGGTTCAGTCTGGGTGTGGTAAGACACCCTTCGGACCAGAACACAGCAGGGCAGACACGGCTGCTATAAGTCAGAAACAAATATAGCAGTGCTAGGGTTGCCAACTACGAAAAAATGTTCTTTACGGATACATGTAAAAATTAAAGTAACTACAAAAAAATACTGGGAGCGTGAAAAATAAAAGTATAATTATTATTTAATAGCTATCAAACAAAGCTTTATTGAACATATATTATTATAAAACTATTATATTTTTTTCGTATTTTAACTTAATATATAGTATAATGTAGAGTAAATAAATCCATGTATTCGTTTATGGTACCTATACCTAATAGAAATAAAATGCAATCAAATGATATTTTAAACGGTTGGCAACCCTAAAGGGGAATTTTGAAGAGACTTTACCAAAATATCAGTTAAAAGTTATGGAAAGTATTACCTAATATCAATTTGTACGCTCCTCCGCAAACGATGATAGCCACAGCCACAAGCTTGGCCGCCGTAAAGATGTTCTGAACGTTTGTGGCCAGATTTACACTGTAGCAGTTCACCGCTAGGATCATCACTGAAAATAATACAATTAACAATATAGTAGTAGTAGTAATTTAGCTATATACATAGTAATTTATATACATTACTATGTATATCCACATCAACCCAGTATTGGCCCACTGCTGGGCACGGGTCTTCTCCCAGAATGAGAGAGTTTAGGCCATAGTCCACCGCGCTGGCCAAGTGCGAATTGGTGTATATAGCTAAGCTATATACATAGTAATGTATATACAGCTATATAGCTAAAACCGTTCTCATTTCAAAGAGAAGAAGAAAAAAAAGATTTCTTGTAATTTAAAAATAACGAAGCAAAGTATACAAAAGATTTCAAAATTGGGTCTAAGGGAATGAATATTTTTAGACAGATTTTATACCAAGCATGATATTTTGTACCCCCATACGTACGCGTAAGCTTATCCAAATAATAAAAAGATTAAAAGCTTACAAATCTGTACACAACAAAATTCACATTAACTACTTCCCGTAATTACAAAGTGTTTCTTTACTAAACGTTGCCTACAAAAAAATACGCATGAATTATTTTAGCATTGTAGACCGCTATAAAAAACCTATTACTAAATGTTACAGCTCGCGATCCGTTGAAAAATTCAAAGAATCAATAGTTAGAGAAGTCTTCATAAATTGAAATGACGTTTCTGTGACGTTGTTGTAGGCGTAACCACACAGTGAGTAGCGCCACGCTACGAAGATAAAAATACCCTTGATATTAAATTTTTCCACAAAGTAGCGTGGGCTGGTGAAACTTTCTATCAAAGAATTGAAATAGTATTGTTGAAACGTGAAATCACTTTGGAATATAGAGCTTTTGTTTAAAAAAGATTACATACCAACCATTTTAATTAAAAAATAAACCAAACAATAGTTTGTTTTATTTTTAACACTTTAATAATGAACACATTTTCTCTGTTTAAAATAAAATATATATAGCGCAATGTAGAGTTAATTTGAAGTCTTCCTTTGTCGCAAAACAAATGAATGTCTAGATAAGTAGATGGAAAATGAGTTATAAGCATTAGACCAAGGTGATACTAATTAGTCCTCAATTATACCGCTTAGCTGGCTTAGTTAACAATGTTCAGTGAATGCTTTTACTAGACATACTTTCGTGAACATCTTGAGTTAGATTTTAGTCTTGATATGAAGGCCCAACGTGAAACTTAGGTATCCAATAGTGCCCGACCGAAGGTCTATTTTTAGCCGAAGCCGAAGCTGAAGCCGATTTTTTGGATATCGCCACAACCTTCGGTCGAATTCGAAGCCGAAGTTTTAAAAAACATGCAAAAACAAGTCCTAGAGGGGGTACAATCCTATATTGTCCCACTGCTGGGCACGGGTCTTCTTTCGAAATGAGAGACTTTTAGGCCATCGGCCACTGGCGTCGCGCTGGCCTAGTGCGAATTGGTGAAGCTCTAGAGGGGACTACGTTAACTTTGCAAATTATCAAAAACGATAACATACGAAAAATAAGCGATATAGGAACAATACTTGTGAAGCAAGCTCACCCGAGTGTGTGCGACCCCAGCCTATCATAATTTACAGTGCGATGGCGTGCATTCATTCTAGTTTGTTCAATTTTGACGCTGGATTCGACTTCGGTTAAAACTACAGCCTATTTTGGCTGAAGCCGAAGATGGCTTTTTGACAGAAGGTGGTCGAAGCCGAAGCCTCGGTCGGTATTTAATATACCTATTTAGTATTTAATATATACTTTGCATAGGGCTACGGGGGAACTTATAAATTGTTCATTCATCAGTTACAATTTATTTTTCTTACACTACCATCAGATCGGAACAGACCTCAACTGTGAAGATCTGGAAAGTCAAATATCCACAGAAGCTTCTTGAGTTATAAATGCTCAAATTACGGTCTTACCTCCCCGATCGTACTACACTGTTTCTACCACCTTTATTTTTATAAAAATGAAGTAGCAAACGAGCATGCAATCCACGTGATGGTAAATGGTCACTGCCGCCCATGGACACCTGTAAGCCAATTCAAATAGAACATGGGTTCTATCTGAAGTCAACTACAAACGCGTTGCTACGCCCGAGGACTAGGATGGTCGCCGCATATAAAAGTTTACCGGCAACCACACCCTTTCATCGAAACGCAAGGAATGCTTCAAGTTAGAAATAGGTGTGGCGGTGGTACCTCCCCGGTCGAACTGCAATGTTCTACCACCTTTAACCTGATATACAAAGTAAGTTTGAAGAACCTCTGATCTACAATATAATTTCTATAACATACCAATAGCAATAACAGCCACGAGTTTGACGAGTGCGTGCGGCGGCTCGCACTCAGATACGAACGGTTCCACCGCGTACTTTGCGAAACTCAAGCAGATTATAGCCATTTGGGAGGGCTTCAGTACCAGCGTGGACACCTGTAGGATTTATTTAGATTTATTAAACCGATTTTATTGTTGTACAAAAGTAAAAGCAAGTACACACCAATGGGGAACACTGATATCTACTTTAATTATTTAGATTCTGTCTAATCCGGAGTCGGATTATTGGGATGCCAAACTGATACTTCGTTCAAAAAATAATATATTCGATAAACTGTAACAAGTGAAAAAAAACAGAATACCCTCTTAGAGATGTATTATGTCATTAAAAATACATCAAGCTTAGACAACTTATTTCATTGAGCAAGTCGGTTAGTAAGATTAAAAAGACTGATCAATTTGGGTCCAATTAACAAATTATTTTAGTAATCTTTTAAGCAACGTCCTTACAATACTCGAATGTCTTACCCATGAGAATAAAAATGCAGGAGGTCCACCGAATGCATCCATGAAGTATGCGTACTCAGCGCCCGAGGACGTATTCATCGTCCCCAACTCTGCGTACGCGAGCGCCCCTAATAATGAAAAACATTTAATTATTAATAATAATATGGAAGCAAACGAGTCGGCAGTCCAAAAGGTAAGTGGACCTGCCGCCCATGGACTGCTGTAATCAACCCCAGATTAGATCAGTGTTAGGTTGACCACAGATGCGTTACTGCCCTTCAGAATAAGTGAAACGCGTTGGATAAGGGCCGGCACTCATATGACGGAGCGCAGCGCAGCGCATTTTTTGCTGTCAAACTATTATCGTCATTGTCCCTTTAGAAATAATATCCAAAATTGAATAACAGCAATTTATTTCTGAGGAGCATGGAAGCGACCACATGCGAAAGGTAGCGCGGGAGCGCGACCGCGCGCGCAGGAGCGCGACCGCGCGCGCACGACGCGCTACTCCGCGAGCGTCCGCTTTCGGTCGCCGCTGGCCGCTGGGCTCGCCGGAGCGACGCCACAGGCGATCCGCGCGCACCCGCGCGCATCCGCGCGCATTCTCCCAGTAATTAGCGCGAATTTCGGCTAGTGTGTGATTCGTTAAGAAAATTTCGCGGGCATGCGCTGCGCTGCGCTCCGTCATATGTGCGCCGGCCCTTAGTATGTCTTTTTACCAAATCCTTTAGGCCAGAATACAGCAGTGCATAACACCACAGTTATTAGACAAAAATAGAGGTAGCGATGTTTCTACCGGAGTCGAGTTATACGCAATACTTTTTTACCTACTTAACTAATACTTTTTACAACTACAAACTAAAGTAAACTAAAGTGTCTTGGTATAATTAAGACTTTAAGGATTCCTCCACGTTGGAAATTGTGAATCTTACACCCATTGTGAAAAGAAAATGCGAGGCTGTTAAAACGCCATATTTAGGTTTCCTAAATAAATCCCAGGATTTTGATTATAGATATATTAAAAAGCATTCAGACTTGAGACGAAAGACTTCTGTTTTCGTAGTCGTATTAGTAGTAGTTATCATATTTTAATAATATTTTATACAAATATTGTATATTTCCAAAACAAAGTGGTAATTAAATTGTAATTACTAACGACTCTATACATAGACTCAACGTTGACGTTACGCAACGTCGCCTCCCTAATCATCGTTTTATGAAAATCTAATTTATATTCTATAATTATAATTATTTCAATGAAAAAATTTAATATAATTATGTTAATTAAGACTGAAGATTATCTACAGTAATGAAATAATAGTACATTATAAATGTTGTTTTAGTACTATTTAAGATTCAAGAAAATATATAAGTAAAACAAATGAAGATCATTAACTTAGTTAAATATATAGGTTAGCATTTATTCTGAATGTCAAATTCATGACAAGGTCTTGGGTGAAAACATAGAACAGTAGTGAAAATATTAATACCAGCTCGCTAGACAGCAATGTAATGAGTATTGTATGTGTTAATCCAGGTCATTAAATATGTGTGTGCCAAATTTCAGTGGCATCCAACTACTAATTTTTGCGTGAAAGAATAATAAACACATACATCATTAGACACTTTCGCCATAAAATACAGTAATACCCCGAACTTACACGATGGTGGGACTGATAATGAGTGATAACCGCGTAAGTCGAATTCGCGTAAGTCGGGGTATAAGAAATACGAGTACGTAACATAAACTAAATTGCAGCTAGTTCCGTCCGTCCAAACATGTGCAGTAGCTGAGCAATAGTGTGGGATAGTAAGTGTATGTAATCTATAAACAGAGTTTCTGTGACGCACGTGACACTGAAATAAAAGACGAGTCGTGGAGATTTGAAAATCGCGTAACTTGTAGTTCGCGTAAGTCGGATAGCGTAAATCGAGATATTACTATATTAATACGATGAGATTTACCGAGCAGCGAGAGCAGGCCGCACGACATCCATATGATGAAGCTGATGCCCACTGAGCCCGTGCGCTCCAAAAGCCCAGAGGGCGAGACGAATATTCCAGAACCTGTAGAAAAAACAAAATTTTACATTCATAGAGAGTATTTTCTCGCTATTTTCTTATTTTTCTCGTTAAAATTAACAACAACAAAATATGCCTTCATTTGCTATTTAACTCTAAACAAGCTGTTCGAAGACGGAAGAAATCTTCTGGCTCCTACTATACATAATTATGTAGTTTAGTATAGTAATTGCAAATTACGAATAGAAAAAAATGATAAATCTCAAGAAAAAAATAATTAAAGAAACAATTGAAATAGTAAATTTTAATAAAACTATAATGAAAATACCTACTACAGCTATTACTATTACTACATTACGATGCATTGACAACTGCTCAATCATCACCAGGATTAGTGAAAAATGTATTGTCGTGTGACTATTAGCGCTCGCCAAAAATATGAATGTGTAATATCATCGATAACTTTTACGAAACAATGTAAAACTATATTTAATATTTGTTTTTATTTAGTTGACGTCTTATTTAAAGTCCATGTGTTATGTATGCTCACGTCTTACTGTGTAATTATTAAGTTATTACTAAAGGGACATATTTATGTATTTACTGTAGAATCATTGTTTAAGGTCACACGTAATGTATCCGTTCCAATACTGTTTGATTATGCACTACTAATAGTATATTCCTCGGAAGATCAATCTTGTTTAGTTATTTTATTAAACACGTGCATACATATTTCAGGGCATTTGACTTAATTGTAATAAGTTAATGACGCATGCTAGCATCTGTAACAACAATCATGTGATTTACGTAAACAGTGTCCATGTTCAGATGAGAACAGATTTTAAGTCAGTTTTTATAATCACGTGTTGTATGGCTCACATTCTAAATCAATATTAGTCCAAGAATTAAAAGATCTTTTGTTGACTACGATAAATATTGTTCAGGTAAATATTTGTAACTCTTAAGTATACAAAGGTGTCCGCACGATGTAGAGACTGTCAGATTAGGTATTAGGTCAACTCTAAATAGCAATAAAAAGAGATAAAGAAACATATTGCCGTCTAATCTACTCCTTAGAATGTAGAATACTTACACGATGAGCTGGCGTATCTCTCTGATAATCCTTCTTAGTTAGAGGTGGTAGAACAATGGTTCGTGGTGGTGGTAGAACAGTCGTTCGAACAATCGTTCGACGGTGGTACCTCACCGTCATACCTATTTCTGGTGTGAATGAGTTCTTGCGTTTCGATTGAAGGGTGTGGTTACCGGCACAATTTTATATGAGGTGACCATCTAAGTCCTGGGAAGTAGCAACGCATCTGCGATTGACTTCAGATACCTTGTTCTACATGAAGTTGCTTACAGATATTCATGGGCGGCAGTGACCAGCCCAGCTATACGAAAAACATAAAATAGTATAAGTATACATAAATAAAAAAACGTGCGGCACTCGTGGACTGCCGCGGTAAAGATATTGCATAGTATTGTTTATTAACTTATGCAATTGTAATTATTTATTTATTTATGCAGTATTTTTTTCTTTGATACTACATATATACTTTGTACAAACAGCTGCTTACATATTCCTCCGATTTTCGAGCAGCTCGTCTCGATCAGCGCGAACATCGTACTGTCATACCGTATACCTTTAGCGAACGAGCGAGCGCTACATGGTAGGCGGAGTGGAGCGTGTTAGGTTTTTTCGTTACGTAACTTCTTAATTCGGTCGCCGCGCTCAAACTACGCTATAAAAGCTATGCAACAGCTTAATAAATTTAGAATATAATACGAGATCCAACTTATTTAATAAAAAAGTCGCTTACATTAATCAAAACGATAGACATAAATATTTCACAATAAAAATGCATTACGAAAAGCATTAACGTGAAGTACATACCAATCATAGTGCCGACGATTAGAGCCACCCCACTGAAGAGTCCCACCCGTCTCTTGAGGTGAACAGGGTCGTCCGGAGCTGCGTCCGACCCCTCCAACTGCGCAAATGTAAAGTCAATTTTAAAATATTTTGAGACTTATAATGTTAATGACCAGAGCAAGTTTTAATCTACCCTTTTAACGAAAGTGACATTCGAGTGTTATTTAAAGTAGATATTATTACCTAAAAAATATTTTAAACTGAGATTGGCCGTCGGGTATTTCGTTTTCTAATAATTTATTCGATTTAATCCTTTTTAGAAGATTGTGTCAAAATAGCAACATAAAACTCTTTTAATAAAAGTGTATTAATTTATACATAAATATTTTTGGTACCCATTTTGTTATGTTAATGAAAAAAAATCGTATTTCACCCCTTTTTCTCTGAACGCAGGCGCCATTTTTAGAAGTTATATAGGTAGCCCTTGTCATTCTGCAAACTGAGTAAATTATATGTCACATGTTACAATCCGTCTAGTGTCGTTTGGGTTGTAGAGAATGACAAAGAAATGGGTAAACATACACACATACGCTCAAAAAACATTACCCTCCCTCTGGCGCAGTCGAGAAATAACTTAAAATATGTTATTAGGCTTCAGCATACAATTTTTAAGAGGTTTTTCGTTCACTTAAAAATATTTTCTTTTCTACCAACTAACTTTAATATGTGATATTCTTTAAATCAATCATACTTGATGATTTACTCTCAACTGAGATGAAATAAAAGCTTCGTTAATTAGAGACAAAAAACGAATTTATAGTGAAATCGTTTAAATAGAAGTCAGACTAAAACAAAAGGGTATTTAGGTACGATCAATTATCTATGTTTTAATTATACGTACATGAGTATAGATAATTTGAAGTGGCGGCTATATAGAGCTTATCCCATGACTATTGTTTTAATAGCCAGTATTAGATAAATAGTCTGCGTCGCTCAATTCAAAGCATTTTAATTAGCGTATTGGCATAGCTTGTTATAATAAATCATGTACAAGAAGTCCTGGTGTGCTATGCACAAATTCCTATTACATTGTATTTTTTATATAATACAATTACCATTGCCAAATAAATTATTTATAGTCATATATTAAGATTTAAATGAGCATAAAATCTAAATGTTATTTTTTCATGTTTTTTTTTCAGTTTCGTCGACGAAAGTTTGTTGAAGTTATATAAATTCACAAGGTTGTACACATCCATTGCAGAACCTCCTATCGTAGTTCTTTGAGTAGATAAGTTTTTTCCTGTCGCGCGTGTTTATGCCTGCACGCACGTTATGCCCGCATGTAGGTACATGACATAATTATGCAACTTTCATACGATCAATTCATACATAAAAGCATCCGGATCTCGAAGAGAATGGTAGCGAGTTAAATCCTGTATGGGTGTGCCACTTATTTCTATCATAAAGCAGTTACTGCTTAGTTTCATAATATAAAAGTGTGCATGTGTGGTTGCCGAAACATTTTTATATGAGGCGACGATCTTAGTCTTAGGGAGGTTTTAGTAGCAAACGCACCTTTAATTTACTTCATATTGAACCCCTTTTCTACATGAAGTTGCTTTCTGATGTCCATGGGCAGCAAGAATCACTTACCATCAGATGGACTGCATGCTCGTTTGCTACTCCAAACTTATCTTAACTTGTTAAAAAGGGGCTTGAAAAGGGTCTCAGAACCAAAATAGCCAGAACAATCCGTAGATATAAATAAAATATATAATAGAAACCAAATGTACTATATCTGACACATATTACATATGTATTGACAATGTATCATTCACTGTCAAGAATTTCAAACAGGAAGAACCTATTGTTAAGAGTCAGGTGGTAGGTAAACTGACACTTAACATGCTCGTCGCATCGTAACTTGTAAATAAAGAAACTTTAGTACTGTTATATGTACGGATTGGAATAGTTTTAAATTTAATACATGCAATGATTATCATTATGAGGAATTTTAATTATATATTGTTTTTATCTGATTTAAGTAGCGAACGAGCATGCAGTCCACCTAATGGTTAGTGGTCACTGCCGCATACAAAACATGGGTTCCATCTGAAGTCAATCACAGATGCGTTGCTACTCCCGAGGACTGTAATGGTCGCCTCATGTGAAAGTGTGCCGGCAACCACACCCTTCTATCGAAACGCAAGAAATGCTTCACGCTAGAAATAGATGTGGCAGTGGTACTTTCCCGGTCTAACTACACTGGTTCTACCACCTTGAAAACTCATATCGACTTAAGTTCATTTACTGAGAATTTATTTTTATTCTTCATACACATTCACAATCCTTACATTCATTATACGATATCTCTTTGAATTGCCATTTATATTGACTCCACTATCATCTTATTTGCTATCGGGCTTAGGTACTCGTTTTATACTCGTAATATATAATGCAAGCTCTTCAATGGAGTCTCAGCGTCATTTCAATAGTACCCACTAGGTATATACCTACAGCTTTTTGAGTGTACAAAGACAGATAACTGCGCAGATTGAACGTAGATGAACGTAGTAGATGATGCCAAGTTTTCTTAAAATCAATAGATTAATATGTTTAGATAAAAAGAATGGAACCGTAGTCAATGATATATGAATATCCTTTCGGTTACATCTATATACTTTTGTAACAAACTGGATCCATTTTAACAAATTATGAGGTCAGCGATAAAAATATTTTAGGTACGGCATCCGAATTATAACATACTAAGATATTTCATTAATTTGGAGATCCCGGAGTCGTCTTTGTAGCGCTGAGGAAGGTCACCGGGGGGTTTTAGTGCGGTAAAACTACCACATAACCCTGCATCGCTCCCACGGCGTCGGGTCCCGTACCTTTTGAAGGTTTACCCCTCGAGTGAAAAAAGAAGGATATTCCTGTGGTTTCGTTGGCTTTGGTGACGTGTACCACGGTAATGAGTATTCTTTATATGAATGTAAGTCTTTAACTATGTGTGTGCGAAACAGTATTGCTAGTTTTTTTTTTATTATCAAGTCGGAATTTAGGAACTTTTTGAATAAAAATAGTGGGATTTCATAGTCAAAAGCTGGGCACGGTGGATGAGGGCCGGAGGATCTACATTTGGCGACTTTTTGGTCAACAAACTGCCGATCGACTCAAAATAGTATAGGTTACCGACCTTTTATTTTTTGGTCGATAAACTGCAGGTCGACTTAAATTTCTATAGATTTTTATAATCGAATAAGACTAACCTAGAGAACTTAAAGAACCTAGAACACAATATATCTGGTTAAACTCAAATTATCTTGAGATCTACAAACTTAGATCTCTACTTATCCAGGTTTAAGTAATGGATACACTTTTTTTGCTCTACAAATAACCTATACCTTTATTAAAAACAAGAATTTATAATTAGTACGGGGTGTAAATATGGAAACAACTATCACTATACAATTTAGAACTCGTAGGGCCGGCACTCATATGACGGAGCGCAGCGCAGCGCATTTTTTGCTGTCAAACTATTATCGTCATTGTCCCTTTAGAAATAATATCCAAAATTAAATAACAGCAATTTATTTCTGAGGAGCATGGAAGCGCATGCTCGCGCATCCGCGCGCATTCGCGCGCATCCGCGCGCATTCTCCCAGTAATTAGCGCGAATTTCGGCTAGTGTGTGATTCGTTAAGAAAATTTCGCGGGCATGCGCTGCGCTGCGCTGCGCTGCGCTGCGCTGCGCTCCGTCATATGTGCGCCGGCCCTAATGTGACAGTATACCTACATCACTATATAGTATAAAACAAAGTCGCTTTTCGCTGTATGTCCCTATGTATGCTTAGATCTATAAAACTACGCTACTGATTTTTATGCAGTTTTTTAACAGATAGAGTGATTCAAGAGGAAGTATTCTATGTATAATACATGTTTAAAATAGTACAGAAACACTGATAAGTTTAGATTTTTAACTTTTGGTCAACTAGTCCCATATAAATGTTAACAAAATTGAAATACTTGATATGATATCTATCAATTTTGAGACCTATTTTCGGTTACTTCAATCGTGTACATGAATCACATATTATAGTTGAATCATAAATACAGCTCTAAACGTTTAGATCTATTATTAGTTTTCCATGAATTACTACAGTTATATATTTGACGTGAAAGCTGACGTACACTGGTTATCCATCAACAGTAATTCGAAGTCCTTGACTTGTTTTGTTGTAATTATTGTGACGGACAATGCATGTTGCGGCTATGCATATCGCTTTAGGGTGCCTGTAGTAAGTAAATGAAAGACTTTGAAGAGTGGTCCTGATGTCCGATTACTGGATTAAATTCTCTAGCCACTGAGGACCTCCTCAGAAAATGTAAAATTATGCTTTGATACTAACAAAAAAACTACTGTGTAAACACATAAACATACCTAACATAAACCGGAAACAACATAATGTAGTAACCATGTTTTCTAATATTATTATTTCTTGAATGATCATGTATGAAATAATTACTAGTTGACTCGGCGAAGTTCATTCCGCCTAAAAGTACATGATATTAGTAAAATCTAAAATTATCACCGTTCCTCTTATGCATGTATTATACTTAAAACCTTATTCTTGAATCACTTTATCTATTAAAGAAAACTACATTAAAATCCGTAGCGTACTTTTAAAGATCTAAGCATACATAAGGACAGACAGCAGGAAGCGACTTTGTTTTATACTATGTAGTGATATACAGTGACAGTAACGGATGAAAATTAAAAATAGGTAAGTGGGTGAAAAGAGGAGTGTTCCGCGTAGCAGCCGTAGCAGTGCGTCTACTGCTACGCGAGCTAATCTCATGGAATTACGTATCTACAAAATCCAGAAATAAATAAAATGATCTGTCGTTTCGATAAAACGCCCTACGTATTTATAAAAACAAATGATCTTATTTGCACGATCTAGAAGAAAATCGTTAAAATAGCTTGCCTCTTAGTGTTTATCTTGATAATGAGTGGACAAATTAACCGGATTTTCATATAAATGTAAACGATCTCTGAACACATTTGTTCGCTCTTTCGGTACTACATTAAAATTCAAAAAAATTACACGCGGTGTGATATAAAAAAGCTACTGCCATTAATATATGTGCTATCAGGGAAAGATCTCAATCCACTTAGATATTTAGGTGTCAAGTGGGCACGAACCTGTGTTTTATAGCCAGATTGCTAATTATGAATGATAATTATAATTTGGTATCTTTCAGTTTTACTTCTTAATGTAATATTTAATTATTCGTAATATTATTTAATAATTACGAGCCATTGATTTTTACACACTACAGTCTCCCTATACGTGAAAACAATGTTAAAAATTCCGTCGTTCTTATCCTTAAAAACTACGTTTTTTAAATTTCGTACTTATTAAATTATTACGCGGCATGCTTTTACAGAAAAGCATTCGCGAAATAAACGTATTTGAAAATTCTTTACAATATTTTAAAAGGAATTAGAAGTCCTCCCACTCATACTTTGTGTAACATTCTTAGAGAGTAAATGACTCATTCAAATAGATATATGAAGTACTAGGTTATTCAAACGGCTTTGTCCGTTTCCGGCAGTCTACCACAAGAATCAGCATCTATGTATTGACCTAGGTCATAAAACGAACTAGTAGATTTTGTGTGAAAGTGTACATCTATCCATCAGCCCTTTGATATCCACTGCTCGACGTAGGCCTCCTAAATAGCGTCACTCCAACCAGTCCTGTGCCCTCTGAAACCAACGGTTTCCCGCTGTCTTCTTCAGGTCACCACCTGGTGGGGGGCGATCTGTACTTCTTTTGCCTAAACGTGGTCGTCACTCGTGAAAGAGTAACATCCACGAATAAATCTTAAAATCTTTGACATTTGACTCACGCTTTCTACACTCATAGTCCCACACTAGATTTTCTTCTGTGTCGTGGGTACCATGGACACTCACAAGACGAATACACAAACACCCAGACCCAGAACATGTATCTAAACTCATCATTCAGATACATGTCTGGCCGGGAATCGAACCCGGGACCCATTGCACGCCAGACTGGTGTGGTAACCGCTGCGCCACGCGGGTCGTCAAATTTACAATATTGATAAGGTTACAGAAGTGACAGTAGCATTGATGCTGATAATACCTTGTCTCCTGGGTTGGCGTTGCCATCGGAGAGCGTTCCCGACGCGTCGTCTTTGGCGTCGCAGCCGGCGGAACACCCGCGCCATACCAATCCGCCTTCGCGTGTGCTCCCTGTAAACAGAATTTACAACTTAATAATTTGCTATTACGATACGGAAGAAAATAGATCATTAACAACTTATTAAATCGTTGTATAGAAAACTTGACAATATCCGTCCTTTATATTATATTCTTTTTTTCTTTTAAGACTATTATCCATGAACTGTTCAGGTATTTTCTCAAAATTCTTGTTTATACGACAACCAAGTCATTTAAAACTAATTAGCTTCACGCAACATTAACAAGTCAGCTGTTAAAATATTTTCTATCAATTAAAATAAAATACATTGTTAGAGTCCTCTCTGAGTAAATACTGATTCAATTACCAACAACGCAACAGATATAAAATATGCTACGGTCTGAAGATCAAAACGACCGTAAAATGCGATAACACTTGCCAAATGTTTTTCTACACAGGATTCCTTTGAAATTCTTGTGCTATATTATTTCAAAGCTGTTAAATTGAGTTTTTATTCTGCAATGATGAACAGTAAACAAATATATATGTAAATCATTCTACACAAGTACCAATTCAAGACTGAAAAGTGTACTTACCGTGCAAGAAACATTCGCTTTAATATATGGCTTAAATAAAGTTTTAAAGAAAAATATATTAACTCAGTCGCGGCGATCGTTTCAATGTATTTTCTTATTCGTGTTGTCTGTCGAGGATGTAAAAATATTTTCTTTACTTTCGTTTTAAACGTCTTGAGTAATAAGTTATGCAATGTGTATTTACATTCTGTTTCGATACAAAACCATACATTCTACGTAATTATCATTGTTTTTCGAGTGAAAATAACATTGCGTGGGACAGTGCAGCACATAAAATTGTAGCAAGGACAGTCGACTACACTGGAGTATTGATCGTATATTTAAGTACCTACCTATAATATAATGTATGAGACTGTAGTCAATTAGACAGTTGCCTGGGTCCACTATTAATCGATTGGTCTGCATCATGCAATGTCGTTTAAGTTCCTGCTATTATTGATTGCATTTTTAATAAATAGCCAGAACGGTATTGAAAGGAAATACTTAGTAGAATTTTTTGAAAATAAAAAAGGTTTTGAGTATTATATATTTATCATATAAAATCATTGATGTTTGTAAGTTCATATATGTATATACTCTTGCGGTTAAAAACCTTTAAAATATGAAATATGGTTTAAAAAGTGCTAAAACTTTTGGAGACATGATTAGACCTCATAACAAATAGTACCGGGCGAAATTCTGCTATCGGTACCGAAAAGTAATTATAATGTTTTTCAATGAAAACAAGCTATTGTTTTACGTAAAGGTCAACACGGCAAACAAAAGCTTTAGAATAAAAATGGGACGTCTGTAGGTACCCTAAGTACGAGTAAAATACGTTTCCTTTAAATTCAAAACAATAATTGTTTACGTTTTCGCCATTTCGTTGTAATTTACATTGCATGTTTACGTTTTGTTTTCGATCATACCTTCCACTTCGTAATGACGGGCTAAAACGTAAACAGTGATTGTTTTGAGGAAATTTATTAAACTCATACGCAATATATTGTAGGACTTTCTTGAAATAGAATAAAATAAATTGTCATTTTATAATATTTATGATTATCATTTTGTCTGACGTATTTGGAGTTAAGTAATCGAACATTCATTCGATCAATAACGAATGGTATACGAAGTGTATGATTCGGGGAATAAAATACTTGAATTAAGATAGTAATAGGCCGGCTTTTAATGAATTATAAACTTAAGGTAACCTAGTACGATGTAGTCAACGGTGTTTAGAGTGTCACATGAGAACATTAATTAAAAGAATAGGTACGACCCCCTCTTTGTCATAGATACGCCAATGTCAAGATTAGTGATGCCAAATTATTTAAGGACAAGTTTATTTTTCTTTATCCGGCATCATGACCGTGAGTGGCTTATATTGAACACATTACTCATGTTTTACATGCCTTCATATCCGTATCTCTAAAGACTTAACAGAATTACAATTACTTCCATATTATAGGGAGCAAACGATCCGGCGATTTATTGACTTGATTTGGACATTATTACCCGCCTTAAATATGATAACTATCTGATTAAAATACAGAATGATTGAGCAGGTAACTATTTCTGTAATAAGTATGTATAACTTTGACAAGACAAGTGTTATGTTTATTTTAAAATATAGGTACTGCGATGTGAGCACATTTGATGCAATCATGCTTAGCTTTTATTTATTCATTGTAACGTTATGTACTTAATGTGGGTTCATGTGGTTTTATGTAAGTAGGTACAGCACCGGTCATGTTCCAATTTGATGACGCAAGTAGGCAAGTATTGTCACACGACCCGCTGAAGGCGACGTAATCAAAACATATTGGCCGATGTAGCTATATCACGTACGCCACCAGATTAAAACTTTGTAATACAGAAGTAGCAAATGGATATGGAGTCCACCTGTAGGATAGAGGCAATTGACATTTGACCCCTATTTCTAGCGTGAAGCATTTCTTACGTTTCGATGGAAGGGTGTGGTTACCGGCACATTTTTATATGAGGCGACCATCATAGTCCTCGGGAGTGGCAACGCATCTGTGATTGACTTCAGATAGAACCAAAGTTCTGTATGAAGTTAAAAACAGATGTCCATGAGCGGCAGTGACCGCTTACCATCAGGTGGACTGCATGCTCGTTTTGTTACTTCAGTCAGATAAAAAAGGCAACTGCCCTACAGAGGCATCTGTAGTCAACCTCAGATAATCCTATCTAAGGTCGATCCTCTGAGGAGTAAGTTGGAGCGTATTGGATAATAGGTCCCATACATCACTCCTGAAATCAGAACATAACAACGCTTAGCACCCACCTATATTATGGGTAGTAAAGTAACACTTATATTAGGTAAATATAAGGTGTAGTTTCTCTGGAGTCGAACCTCAAGTAGTTCTACCACCTACAGCCTACAAATACTATTTTATTTTCTTAGTACTTTAACGTAAACTAAACATTTGAGTTGTTAGTCACATGCTTTTTATGTTTCGGGGAATAATTTATTCTGAGACTATATACAAGTACAGTTTGATTGCGAACGACGCTCGTTTACGTTGAAGTAAAAGAACAGTATACTGTAAGATTTATCTGCAGTTTTCCTCAGTGACGTAATGTTTGGTCTATCACGTGCCGGCGTCCTCGTACCAGAATAATTCCCAAACTTGTGATCTTTGAGGGAGTTTACGCAATAAACTATATTTTACTAAACAAAATGCAAAGCAAAAATGAAACGCATACACAACAATATTACTGGTTAGAAAACATGGAATATTCATAACAATTTTTTGTTTACTTCAAAGGCACACCACACGTTTCTATGTACCTACATATCTTCTGGTCAATCCATTATTATCTCACTGGGCACGGATCTTCATTCAGATCTCTCTTCATTCAGGTGAGAGAGGTTTGAGTCATGGTTTTTATTCACCGTAAAGGAGTGACAAATAATTTCTAATGTGCACATAATTAAAAAAACGGATTACTCCTATATTAGCCAGGTCTTACGCCTATATTAGTTTTATTTCTAACAATTAATCATTTAATCACAAATGTTATTTTTCATTCTAACATTTGTTATTATGACGGTTTGACGGTTTTTAAACGTGATGTAAACATGGATACAAAGAATGGCATACATTGTAATGATAATAAATCATTGTCATGTTAAGTGGATGAAATCTTTTAAACACATAAATATACGACACGGATAAACATATACTTACATATATATCATTAATATCATACTTGTTGACACACATACGTGGCAATTGTGTTAAACTGAATTCGATCTAGGACCAAATTTTTCGTTCACTGGGAATTTTACCATTATTCTCGTCAACCCATTATTGTCCCACTGCTGGACACGGGTGTTCTCTCATAATGAGAGTTATAGGCTATAGTCCACCGCGCTGGCCAAATGCGAATTGGTGCATTACCATGATTAGTTGTATCTATTTTTATAACTTTAGAATGAAATCGAGCACGCAGTCCACCTGATGGTAAGTAAGAACTGTCACACATAAATATCAATAATTATCCCCATATGAGGTTTGATTGAAGTTGACCACGCGTTGCTATCCGTGAAGACAAAGTTGAAACACCTAATGATATTAGAATATTCAATCCAGGGCGGTTGTGATGACCAGATGCGACCAAGACCCAATACAAATATAGAGCCGCAAAAACAATTTTATCTGTCTAAGTTTATTTCACAATAGAAATAGGGCGGCATAAGAAAAGGTCCTCAAAAATAATACGCCGCGGTCTGTACGAATGTTAACAGTAAGCCGTTCTTTGGCCAGTCTTGTGCTATTATATAAGCCTTTTTTAAAAAAGAACTTTATGGGAGATGGAGATGGAAAGAATTGCGAGGATTATGATTATTCTAAAAGTTAATAAGTCAAACATTGTTATGTTATATTTATGAAAATGTCGAACGGACGCTTCGGATGTATCAGAGACAATGTTTAAAAATGTATAGCCAGTAGACCCTCAAAGACATTATACAGCAAGCAACATAAATTCGATTACCTACTCATACTTTATCGCGCAATCATATCGATCGGGAGATAGATATGTTTCTGAATCAAAAAAGAACTTAAAATTGACAGTTCTATTATATCGTTGCAATTTATAAAAATAAAATGTTATTAATTATTAAAAATGTTCATACATTAGCACTTGCGTCCTCCGAAAACTTTATAATATTAAACTAAAACGACTTATACCATACCTATAAGTGGTTTAAATTACAAACACACTTTAAAATTATTTATATATGCAAAGCCGTGCGGTTAGGTAGACAATAATAAAATGCACAAAGATTATATATTTCTATGACATCGATGGCGAATATATCACTCACCTTCGATTCGCAGACGACATAGTCATCATGGCGGAGTCGATGGAGCACCTCAACACCATGCTCAGCGACCTCTCTGGTGCCTCTCAACGGGTGGGTCTTAAGATGAACATGGACAAGACGAAGATCATGTCTAACGTCCATGTCACACCCGTACCGGTTGTTGTTGACGGCACCACCCTCGAAGTTGTTGACGAATACATTTACCTAGGGCAGGCGGTGCAGATGGGTAAGTCCAACTTCGAGAAAGAGGTCACTCGTAGAATCCAACTCGGCTGGGCAGCGTTCGGGAAACTGCGCCATATCTTCTCATCCGATATACCTCAGAGCCTGAAGACGAAGATGTTCGAGCAGTGTGTGTTGCCAGTGATGACATATGGCGCCGAGACGTGGTCCCTTACTGTGAGCCTCGTGCGTAAGCTCAAGGTCGCTCAGCGAGCTATGGAGAGAGCTATGCTTGGTATTTCCCTGCGTGACAGAATTCGTAACGATGAAATCCGTAGGAGAACGAAAGTTACCGACATAGCTCTCAAAATTAGTAAGCTGAAGTGGCAATGGGCAGGCCACATCGTTCGTAGGACAGACAACCGATGGGGTAGAAGAGTCCTCGAATGGAGACCACGTCTGGGCAAAAGGAGTGCAGGCCGCCCCCCGACCAGGTGGACTGATGACCTGAAGAAGACGGCGGGTAACCGCTGGATTCAGATGGCCCAGGACCGGTCGAAGTGGCGCAGATTAGGGGAGGCCTATGTCCAGCAGTGGACTTTCAAAGGCTGATGGATGGATGGATGGATGGATGACATTGTTTCCAATTTTCATCAACCTTTATTGTATTTAATAAAAAAAATCTACTCTATAAATCTCTACTAAGTAAATAGTTAATGTTGTGCGTTGTTTTAAGATGCAAGATTCAACGTTTCAAGATAAAATTTTACATGGATATACAACAACTTATTACACAATGTGTTTTTTTTCTTCAATTTCAATAAAAAGATTGTGAGGCATACAATATGAATATGAAATTTTGGGTCTTTTTTAACATTATCTTTAAACTGTCGGGGTACTAAAATCACAGGGAAAAATAACGGCCATGATTTGTATAATAGTACCTACTTATAAAATCCAGTTATAAATATATTGCATTAGTTTGGCGGCAACTTGTAGGATCCAACATACTAAAATTGAAACCTAGATTTTGGAAACAAGCTCGTTTTGTCCTCAATTTGATGCGCGTGTTTAATGGGGAATTGCTACGGCACATCTAGGGTATTCCTCAGCCAATAATAAACAGATTTATTAAAAAGGGGTTGCACAGAATGAATACATTTTAAGGGAAATATTATAACGGTATTAAAAGACAATAAGAAGCGGCTGCTATAAAATCAAGAAATAGCATATATACACGTTAGGGGCAAATATATCAAATCTATTAGGTTTTTAGCGATATTAATTAAATGTCAAATGAACGAATGAATGAAATTAAAATTCTCTACAAATAAATAACTGAATATTAATAAATTTACTTAAATTTTCTTTTTGTCTAACTTTCAATTATATATACTTAATAATTTAAGTGCTACAATTATAACTCCTCTAATTAATTTCTGCTTTGTTGTAAAAATAAACACCACTTATAAGAGGACGTATATCAATTCCCGATATTCAATAGTTTCAGAAGGGTGATTGGATGAAAAAAAAAGAATACACTGAAAAACTAGGGATAATCCCGTCACCTGTTAAAACTGTCATCACTTTTCTTGACGAATGTCTTCAAATCATCAGAAACTATTTAAAAAGGTTTCGTGTAAAATATATTTTTGTGTGCACAATACAAATGTATAATTATTATAAAGTACTAGTTTAACCTCAAGCGATTTTTTATGGAAATGATACTGAAATCAGTGTTTCACAAATGAAGTGTCGCGGTCCACTGGGATGCTTTCGTCAAATTTTTGTGTATAAGTATAGTTTTACGCCTCCAGTTAGATATCTTGTAAGATAAATAATTGTGAATAAACTCGAGTTCATCTCGCGTGACGGCCTGATAAGCGCATATTTTAAAAGCTTTTATTTACCTTACAATTGTATTTCATTTTTATTTTCGATTTGGGATTTACCTCCGCAACACCTTTTCCTGTAGGGTAGGGTGGTGCAAGAGTGCGCGATGTATAAGAGTACCCATTTGCCAATCATAACGCAAGGTTTCCGGCGAAATTCAGTTGTCAAATGTCAATGCGCAAAAACAAAACAAAAAGGTTAGTCGGTGTTAAAAAATAAATTATTTTGGTGTATTCTGTGAAGATTTAATTGAGAGACATTAAGTAAGTCATTTTGTACATTGGATTGAATAAGAAAACAAAAAGCTAAGAAATATCTTAGTTTTTATTTCAACTAAGAGATTATTGAAATACTTACTAGCCAAGTAGTTTTTTAATAGATTTTGAATAGACGGCAGTAGTGAAGTTATAAAGTTATTGAATCAGGATTGTACAAGAGTGCGCAGAGCTACATTGTATAAGAGTAGGTACGCGCGCACTCTACCAAACCGTTGCAAATGCTATAAAAGAGTACATAATGTCAGGCATTTGACCTTTGATGATGGATTATTTTCTGAAGTTGACTTTTAGCCAGCACTTTTATCGAAGGACCAATGGAAATGTTTATCCAGTAAAAACACCGAAAAAAGAAACCAGTTTATTCAGAAATCTTTAAGGGATTGCATTGCAGAACACTGAATAGAGTGTACTTTATGAAAAACTGATGGCAGGAGAAGTGCACAAGTGTACACAAATGTGACGTTTGCAAGTAATGTGCACTATTGTCCGCACTACTACCTAAAGAGTATGCATTTTTGGCACTGAGTTTTTCCCGAATTATTAGTAAATAAATACCAAAAAGTTGATTTTTATAGTTGATACTTAATAACAAGTGCTAATAAAAACGGTTAATATCCTATATAGCATCTTAATTTTTTTTTGCAGTAATCAAATACAAACGTGCGCACTCTTGCACCGCCCAACCCTACCGGCTTACTTATATCTATAGGAGGCGTCTATCCTAGTCCTCATGAGTGGTGGCTGTCCTCAGCGCTGCGTGGAGGACTCCAGGAACTCCAATGGAACAAAACCGGAGTCCTCCGAGTACCAGCGAGCATTTGTACTCACTACGCCTCCTGGTGTTTACGACGGCGTGTGGCCACACATGCCGTCGTCCTACCCGGGGTCGTTTTGCTAGACGGTTCGAGCTCCCAGTCTTATCGCCCGCAACCTCAAAAGTCCCTTTTAGTCGCCTCTTACGACAGGCAGGGGGTACCGTTGCCCTATTCTGGTCCCGTAACTACAGGGACAGATGTAGAACCCCTATTTTATATTGAGTTGGTTATAGATTTTCATATAGAGCAGTGATGACTTACCATTGGGCGAAGTTACTCTATCTTACGATAAGTGTTCGTTTGCTGCTTCAGTATTATAAAAATCATAACTACTTATTTACAAATTTATTTGATATTTATTTTTTTGATCTTGCTATTTTATTTGTTGTGTACAACAATTAGACGTATTAAGGAAACAAGTGGAATTTTATTTTGTATTCAAATTGACGTAGCTTCACCCTGTCTGAGTTAATTAAGTAAGTACATATTTACATATATACAATATTATTACAGTAATGTATCGTAATTTATGAGTTTCATAATTACAGGTTAGTAATAAAAAGTATAAACCTTCATCGTCGAAGTAAAGGACGGGAGCAATGGTGCCATTCTGCAATTTATCCGTGTTGGCCGTATGCGCAGGCGCACACACTGAGTTGCGAAGCAATGCGGAGATTTTTTCACGCATCGCATCGCACATGCGCCCGACGCACCTTGACTCCTCACCAGTCGGCGCCGGCGCCGATGTCTAGCCCCAAGTCGTCGCTGAGCCAAATGTTTCACGTATTCAAAATAAATTCAATGCTCGTAATAAACGCCTACGAACTGAATATTTCACTAACTAACTGTCGTATAATCACAGCCACAATTTTATTGCTTCGTTTGTAATATGGATTCGTTTTCAAATTTTTAATATTGCTTACGTTAATAAAAGCACGAGTTGTTTATGAACACGCTTAGATTAATAATCACTTTAGTTGATGAATGTCACTAAAATAATAAATTGACAATTTTGTTATCTAATATTGTTGATACAAAGTCACTCAAATATAATATTTTTACGATGCACGAAAATCATAAACTTAAAACAAGTGTGTGATGAGCAGTTGCTCGGGGCGGACTGTCTATTCCCGGCTCGAGCGAGCACGTGGGCGCGTCGACCGCCGCCCGCCCACCGATCAATGGATAGGAGATTCGACACCTGAGCCTCCAAAATCCTCACTATATTCACTTAATAACTCTTATTGTCATTAATAACGAAGAAAATATGCTCCTTATACATCTTACTCTAACAATGCGTTCTTATGTTTTTTCCCCATCGTAGTGATTAAAATATTTCTACATAAAATACAAATGTTGCGTACAAAGTTTCAATGCTTGTTACATCTGGCTGAATTATCCATTCATTTATCTTTGTCATCCATGTGAGTATGAATTTCGCTTTCTAACGTGTACGTACTTCGGGCAAAACGAAGGTCATGCTATTGATTTTAACACGTTCGTAAATAATAAAAAAAAATTTTAAACAAAAAATACAACCGACTTCCATGCCACATAAAAGTAAAAAATAATTTAAATACATGTTGGTTTAGAGCAAACACAGTTCTTAGTACATAGTCCCGAAGTCGGCGCTTACCATATTTTGCTGGATCATGACGAAACTACATGTATCTTATATGAGCGCCGACTTCGGGACTATGTACTAAGAACTGTGTTTGCTCTAAACCAACATGTATTTAAATTATTTTTTACTTTTATGTGGCATGGAAGTCGGTTGTATTTTTTGTTTAAAATTTTTTTTTTCACGCTTTTCAGTCACGATAAAATCAGTTATGGCTGTTGCTAGTCGTCCGCTAACCGGATGAATAAAATTAATTATTCGTCTGATTTTCGGATGAATAAAATTATGTGCTGACGTCATCATATAAAAATAGACTTCTTTGACACAACCGGTCGGGGGCGCTACCGCGCCCCCTCCCTTAGATTCTGAATTGGAAAAATCTGTTCGAACCTAACCTAACCGAATAAAACAACTTTTTCTGAGTAAACATTTATTTAAAGAAAAGACCTATAATTATCAATATTTAAAGTAGAAAAAGTAATATAAACCTTATAATTAAGAGTATAATTCAACTGATACTGATAAAAATAACCCATCCAATTTAAAAAGGTTGGTAGTACTCTTGCATCTTTCAGGTAATTGTATTCAAAGTGGAATTTTTGATCATAATTATATCCTCTCCGAAACTCATTGTTGGTATTGTGAACAACAACATTATGTATACGTAAGCACAATATGGCCGATGCCTACGGTTTAAACTTGAAGGACCCCAGCATTATCAGGGTTGAGGAGTTGAAGGTCAAAATTATCATGTCATATCTTTGCTTAGTAATCTCATTACATATACGTAAGCACCATATGGCCGATGCTTATGGTTTAAACTTGCAGTACCCTGCATCATCAGGGTTGAGGAGTTGAAGGTCAATTTTCTTATCATACGTCTTTGCTTTGTAAATATATTACATATCCATAAGTATCAAATGGCCAACGCCTATGGTTTAAGCCTGAAGTACCCCTGCATCATCAGGGCCGAAGAGTTGAAGGTCAAAATTAGATTGTCATAGAAAATATATCTTTTCTATGTAATCTCATCGCATGCACGTAAGCAACAGATCCCCAACTTCTATGGCTTGGGCTTACAGTACCCTGCATCATCAGGGTTGAGGAGTTGAAGGTCAACTTTTTTATCATACGTCTTCGCTTTGTAAATATATTACATACCCATAAGCATCAAATGGCCAACGCCTATAGTTTAAGCCTGAAGTACCCCTGCATCATCAGAGTTGAGGAGTTGAAGGTCAAATTTTTCATTTTATATCTTTGCTTAGTAATCTTATCAGATATACGTAGCGATCATGTAGCTAACGCCTATAGTTTAAGCTTGAAGCACCCCGGCATCATCAGGATTGAGGAGTTGAAGGTCCAATTTTCCACCGTATACAATCATTTTTCTAATGTTTTACCTTACATTTTTTAAAATATCATTTTGAATGCGTAAGATTGAAATAGCTAAGTTTTATGGCTTAGGCATTCAATACCCCTGCATCATCAGGATTGAGGAGTTGAAGGTCCAATTTTTCGTCGTATACCTTTGCTTAGCAATGTTATTACAAATCCGTGAGCAACAAATGTCTAACGTTTATGGTTTAAGCCTGCAGTACCCCTGCATCATCAGGGTTGAGGAGTTGAAGGCCAAATTTGTCATCGTACATCTTTGCCTTGCTATCTTATTATATATCCGTAAGCACTAAATGGCCATCACCTACGGCTTGGGCTTACAGCACCCTGCATCATCAGGGTTGAGGAGTTGAAGGTCATTTTTTTATAATATGTCTTTGCTTAGTATTGTTATAACATACCCATAAGCACCAAATGGTCAACCCCAATGGTTTAGGCTTGAGGCACCCCTGCATCATCAGGATTGAGGAGTTGAAGGTCAAATTTTCATCACATGTCTCTGCTTAGTAGTCTTGTTACATATATGTAAGCACCAAATAGCTAATGTTATAGTTTAGGATAGCTGTAACCCTGCATCATCAGGATCGAAGAGTTGAAGGTCAAATTTTTCGTCAACCTATATAAGCATAGATATATAATACATATTCCAAGTTTCATAAGAATCGATTCGGCAGAAGCCGAGTTATCTCAAATTATCTAAAAAACTTGAGGAGTGGTGGTGGTTTCCACCCCATAACTCAAAGAGTTAAGCATCACAGCATACCCATGTCCAAGAGAAAAAGTTGCGTGACGAAATTTCCTATCAAATGAAAGAAAGAAAATGGAAATCGGTTTATAAACACCCAAGTTATTCAAGATTTTAAGAAACCGACATTTTCCAATTTTCCGGGAAAACCGCCGGAAGGTTTTCATTTTCCTCAATATGGGACTGCCTGTGAAACTAGTCGCATACAATGTCGTATGAACCGTGTCGGTAGGTTGACGATTTCTAGCCATTTCGCCCGAACATACATAAAAAAAAAAAAAAAAAAAAAAAAAAAAAAAAAAAAAAAAAAAAAATATACGTGACGAATAGATAACCTCTTTCCTTTGGGAAGTCGGTTAAAAATAAAAAGTGTACAAAAAGAAATTTAATGTTGAATTAAATTAGTTATACAGGGAACTGTCGTAACAAAGTTTTTTATTGAAATCGATCTGACTATCAACGGGCTATTATTACTCTGAAGCGAAAAATCTGTTCTATAGTATTTATTACAGTATTAGTATAAGTAACCAATATGTTAATTTATTACACAACATAACACGACCCTCACCTTGAAAAACTCTTACGGCATCCCCGGGGAATAGCAGCGTGACCTTTAAAGAGACTAAATCTACTAGTATGAGAATTTATCCCTTAAATGTTTTGATAAGGCAATTTATGTGAAATTTACTCGACAAGAATTTTATGAAAATAGTTTAGCTCATGAAGATACATTTCTGCAGAAATATATCTTCATAAGATTTTATAAAAAGCAGCGGCCTCGATTGCAGGGAAATATAAATTTATTTTATCAGGATAAGTTTTAAACGACATATGTACCGTAGCTCAAAGCGTAAATATCTGATAAACACAACCGAGAATGTATTTTACCTAATTACTATGCACATAATAGTTGAAATGCTATTTTATTGATCTACGACGATAGAAAACCATCAAAAATAAGATTGTAAAGCTATGCAATACCGGTAGGTTTGCATATTTTTTTATTATAAACTTGAATGAATTCAAGTAAATATTTTTATGTAATAAAACAAATGCTTTTCAAATGTTAATCCTTAATTTTTTTTTAAACAACGCTGTTACTACATACTAGGTAAGTATCACTTTTCTTCGTTTAATACGAATTTAGGACGGAGTTTCAGTATTTATAATGTCTCTTTGATCGACGAGTTGTTAATACGTAAAGGTGACACGGTTTCTGAACTTTCAGAAGATTATAAATAGCTTTACAGAATTGTAACATGTTCAAAATTTTGGCTTCACTGACAGACTACCTTGTATATCATCTAATTTTCAAGTCATTTTGTTGTTATCGAATGCCCAATGTGTTAATTTTGTTTAATGAAGTTAATGCCACTACTACTCACTGCGTAAAAAATTAAAAATATAATAATTGTCTACTGCTTATAAAAATTGTATTAACTATGTGTACAACGTATATTGCGCCAAATTTGTCAAGGAAATGTACAAAGTACATAAATTGTTGAATATAATTATTCCGTAAATACATAATATAAATAATGTAATAAACGATTTGAGTACCACGTCACGGCCAATAATTCACAATATACTCTTAGTGTACGTCATATATGTGCGAGTCGTTTACCTAATTATGAATAGCGTAAAATTAAGCATGAAAATATGGCATGTATATTGTTGATGTTCATGACGTTAAAGTTCCAAAAAAAAGTTTGTTGAATGATACAACGTATTTTAGGAAACCCAACTACAAAAATGTACCTTTATGGTCTATAAAGTTAAATTTTAGAACCTTTTGTAAACTAATAGGTGATAATAACGGCCTATACAGTTGATTTAACAGTGACGCAAATCTCAATTTGGTGATAAACGAGCCACTGAAATGCCTCTAAATTACCATTTTGTACTGAAAAAGAGTTCGTGATTCATTTACGTCATTTGTCATTCATAAAGTTGCACAACTTTTTCAGTTATAACTAATTGACATAAGTTTAAAAATATATAGGTAATATAAATTATCAAAATTTATAAATTTAAAGTAAGTCTGTAAATAATACAAATGCATGTAATGTACCTAAACATAGATTTGAAAACTATTTTTATATAGAATTATTTAAATAAAAAAGTCATTTGTCACAAATATTTATTCTTTTTTGTAAAATTCCATGTATTCGTATTTGTTTTTATGAAAGAATTATATAAAATGGCAATGTGCCAGTTACATTCGCAAACGTTGCATATTACTTGCACAAATCGTATAATTCTAAATAAAATGTTTACATTTATTGGATTATAAACAATGATTCTATGAAATGTATTTTTGTGGTTGATCAGCGTTAAATATCAGCGATAATTAATTTTCCACAGCGTTACTAAGCACTTACAGGTGATTACTTGGTGACTTTCTTGTTTCAGGGTTATATTATATAAAGTTTTATTAATACACAAAAGTCCAATAATTAATATCTTCTTATGAGCTAAGCCTAGGCAGAGTAGAGGGTGAACAACCCTAGAAGCGAAGCAATAAACATCTAGAGTCATGGCGCCGGCTGAAATGTCCTCGTCGCCCTTCAAACGACCTTTCTGCTTTCGCTTCTGCTCAGGTCGTAAACTCCTCGGAAATTGGAGAAGTTACAAACAGACAAACAACGATAAGTAATTGTTTTATTCATATGGCTGCAATCCATGTCTAATTCATCAGCTTATTAGTAGGTAATAGTGGAAAGTCTGGAGTAGTCTAGACCATACAGAAACCAATCTATATTTTTATTACATACTTATATTTCCAAAGGTAATATTCCGCCTTGTGAATTATTTATGAAGATGGAATATAAAGTGTTTTGGGAAGATAGGTGGTGGTATAATATTCTGGTATTAATTTCTATCCTACTACTAAACAAGAATGCCTTTTCAAATAAATAAAGATATGCTATAAAAAGATATGCAATGCCCTGCCATGGTCACGGGCAACCCGTTTATATACCTATTATGTTTCTATCTGAAACTATAATATATGTATGGGAATATGAAAAAACGTAAACTTCGCGTACTTTACTAAATCATTGTATAAAAACTTATGTTATCTTATTCTGAAGTAGTTCGAACCTTTGATAATTGAGTACACAACTCTAAAGCTGAAATGTCTAATAATGTTCTGTCAACTACATTACATCCGTAATTAAACTCATTACTATTTATTTCCGATACGGATATATCATAAAAGGAACAAGACGAAATATTTTGATAAGATAAAGATAAACCTATGGTTATAAATCGATTGCCCTTGTGTTGTTTACGAATAAACGAAAAAAATAAAAATGTTTCTCGATCAGCCAATAATCGATATCGATTCATTTTGTTTGTAAATTAGGAGCTCATTTGCGTTGTTGAGATTGCAAGCATGCCAAAGTAAACGCAATAATACGCAAATATTTACTGAAAAAGTGTATTAAGATTATCGATCTCAAAAATTTACCATATCAGTTAATCGAAACTGACACAGTACATAAATTGATTAATTTCTCATATTAATCGGTCATAGCTGTAAACTTACACAATGACTCGTTGTTACGTCACACTAAGACGGACGATATAATCGAGATTAGTTTTAGAAATGCAACTTGTATGGTAGATGGAGATGTGTATTATAATTAGAAGCGACGGTCAGTTATTCTGAGATTGCGACGTCACATGAGAGATCTACACACGAACCTTTAAAACGCTCGCTAAACAGGCAAACGATGTTAACCAACGGGTAATAAGTTCCATTGTTTAATTGGACAAAATTTTCCGACATTAACGACTCCTGTTTGACTAATAACAATTAACGTAGTTGTGCCACTGGGCGCTCAACTAAATAGTCAAAGTACACGCTTCATTAACTCATGACTCGAAGGAACCCAATGAAGGTCACTTTAATGACTAAGCTGTCTAAAAAAGATCTCTACAACTCTGCAGCTACAGCAATTTTCTACGGGTATCAAAGGAGCAAAATCAGAGGCGGACCAATCAATACGTTTCACGCATGCGTCAACGGATTTTAGAATTTCTCTCCTACTACTTACATATCAGTATTTGTCAGCGTAGGCGGTTCTTTCAACAGCTTTCGCAAAAATATAATAGAATATATCTACACGCTGTCTGTAGTACACAAATTGAAGTAAGAAATATCTACATTTTATTTTTGATTGTCAATATAGTGAATGTACTTACCAACTACTTTTTGACACTAAAATAGTGGGACTTAAAACTGAAAAACTTGACCTTGCACACGTAACTTAATGCCATTTTGATATTTTTGTCCATAAAAATGTTTTAATACTTATTATTTACTAATTTGGAGAGTATGGAGAGTCCGGGAGAGTATACCCGCCTTCGAGTAAAATGCTCACAACTTTTTAATAGTTTCTAATTTCTGTTAATTGTATTTAAAGCTGGATTATTTATGTATATTTGTTCATACGAACATTTAATGCATTATTAATAGTTTATAAGTAATTAACGACTTTCACCAAAGTGGCATTCGGCTAATATCTCCCGCCTGGGTGGGAGAGTTTACTGTCTAAGTACTAAGCCTTTACCGAGGCTTAAAAATAGATATAATTATAATTATAAATTGTAATTCTCTATGGCACATTTTACCTATGTAATAAATGTGAATACGCGGAAGGTAATTTAAGCATCTTCCATTTATATAACTGAGGAATTAACTAAGTGATATCACAACAACAATGTGGAGAAAATTTAAGGTATCTGAAGTACCTTTATAATAGTCTGAACCTATTTAATCTTTTATATGTACTAATCACCCGTCACAATGGTCGAAATTCGACCCTAATTTAAATGAAAAAAACGTAACCTTATATTGTACAAAGTAGCACCAATATTTACTTAATTTAAACAAATTGTAATAATTTTCAAGTTATTTTGAATGCACCCGTTAAAGGTAAAAAGAGGTTTATTATCTAAGTTGCATTTAAAAGCAATAGCGGGTATTGTGAGAAAGACACCTGACATTTTTGACGTTATATATTTCGTAGCAAGACACTGAATGTTCTATTTCGTTTATTATGTATGTGTTTGTGTCAAATGCAAGGTAGTGAGTGTAATGTATTTTAGTTGATTTTATGTATGTTTTATGCAAAAAAAATAGTATGGCGCAATCCTTCTCTACATCAACTATAACCGTGCGTAATTTCATACTCCTTCGCCTGCGGCAAGTATCTTAAAAACACGTCACAAAATTTTGCTTCACGTATTAATTTATAGAGATAACTAGGTAATACATCTCAGCTCAGTTTAAGTAGTTGAACCTTAAAATTACGTAGGTATTACAAATCAATCTTAATATAGGAAACGTTGTATTGTGTCGTCAAACCCAAAAATTAAAATTACGTCAAAATTAAAAACAAAAATAACAGTTTTAACCAGATTGTTAAATATACTCAAAATTAAGTATAATCCCATCAATCAATCACGTATAGTACTTCATCCTATGGACTATCACAGCTATTATTATACTTGAATTCTTCGTGAAGCTCTGTCACAGTCTCACATGAGCGTCAATTTTTTTTTTTTACTGTCTTCTATCTATGTTTTACCTCTTTTTGTTATTTCTTCTTATTTATATTTAAAAGATATTAATGATATGATCATCTGGAATAAAACAAAAATACGATTGCAAAAGTGATTACCCTGGGTAAAGTCTCTTTCCGACGCAAGGATAGTTTCTCCCACCCCATGCCAAGCTGTCCGTTTTAACATTTTTATAAAACTGACTGATTTTTTTTGACGCTTAGATAAAAGCTGTCTGCCCTAAATGTTACTAGGATACCCTTACGATGTATATAAATAACAAGCTGGAATTTTCCCCCAGAAAACCACTGAAATCAAGTTTTGGAAATTGAAAAGAATGACTTGACACAAAAATGTTTTATGACTTTTTACTACTAAAACAAACTGCCGATTGAATCGGCGACATGTGAGCGAGGTGGAAAGTAAATATGGATTCAATGAAATGTTGTAACGTCCCAATATTTAGTTTTTTTATATGATTCTGTGAGCAATGGCTATTGTCTCCTACCTGCTAAACTATCCCGGACTCCCCCTAGTTTCTTAACAGTTATAAAAGATACATACGAAAATCACATAGAAAACTATTTATATAAAACCCTATAAATCCACTACATGGTCGCTGATCGCAATTATGACTTAAAGTTTGTTTTTTGAAAATCAAAGTGTCAATGTTTAATGTAACTTAAACATATCGATAATCCATGACTCTACATAATAACGCCCTTACATTTAAATGCCCTTTACGACCTTTGACGTCTCGAATATGGTTATGTAAATAATATATTTTTAATGAAGAACCTTAGATCCTATATTAAATATCTAAATTTAATGCACTTACTAATCTAAAATACACATACAATAATACAAAAACAATTATAATAACTAATAACATAAATTATACCATATATTATAGAAATACAAATTTGATTACCTTTTATGACCTATTTTATTTTCAACGTCTTTAATTCTTATACCGACAGTTCAACGATAAGTATTATTAGCTAATTGTATCTATTAACTAGTTAGGTACACCAGCCTTAAAGATAAAAATACGTTTACGAATTATTCTTATTTATAACTATCAACATTTTACTGTATTTATTTATTTATTTATTTCTTTTCTTTAGTTCAGTCCATTGTAACCCCAATTTGTACGTATTATTATTCATTATTATCAAATGAGTTAATTTACTTTAAGGTTTTTAGAACAGATGCTTAACAAAACACTCTCTTTTATTATTTAAGGTAGGATATATGTGAAATCATACAGAAGATAGATCGACTGTCACGAATTAAAACACCTACAGCAATTTGATGTAGAGTTATAGGCAGACTACGTTAGAGAATTTGCATCGCACCGTGACATTAATTTTTTGTTGTATCCTAGATTAAACTCTACCATGCTGCTTTCATGGGGGGAGGTGGAGGCCGATGGTAGTGCACGTGTTAATTTCATGTTACGTGTTATCAAACCAAAGTTTAATGATAGTTACCTACTAGCCAACGAGATTGACGGATCAACGCGTTCACTGAAAGGCAGAAAATCTTAAGAAATTAATGCATGTCACCCATGCATGTCCCAATATATCCTCACGTTGACTTAAAAAAATATGTGACGCACGTTTGATGGATTGATTACGCTTTGATTACGTTCAAATTGTAGATATATATAATTTTGAATTCATAAGCATGATACGCAATTTGATAACAACGGTATGTCATTAAAGGACGCTCGATAATATTCTTTACAACACCCCAGTTTCATATACCACCACCCTTACAAAGGGTCTCTCCTAACTGAATACCACTTAATATCAATTAATTCCTCGCGTGTCTATCAATGATACTATCAAGCTTTGGCGAAGGAGATCATTATTTACACACTTGAATCACGTGTTATGTATTATATCAAATAAGATTCATATATGTTGAAGTCGTATAAAACGCGCGCCAAATGACCAGCATCTATTCTATTTAAATTGAGTGTTTATTGGTATTGTTCGTAGAGGATCACTCACACGAGAAGTGAACTTTTATTGTTTGTACGTATGTACTTATATGCGTTCTGTTTCGATGTAGGTGGCTGTTTATAACCAAATCAGAAAACATCTGTTACTATGATTGTACGCACTACTCTGCGCGCTATGCATCTAAGCTATGAATGTAATACACCTTTTTTAATATTATTATTTTTTATTTTTATTTTTTATTTACTTTTTAATAGCAAACGAGCATATAATCCACCTGATGGTAAGTGTCACTGCCGTCCGTGGTCATCGTTAAGCATGTTTATATAGAACATGGATTCTACATGAATTCTTGGGAATAATTCGTTACAGACGCGTTGCTACTCCCAAGGACTGTAATGGTCGTTTCATATAAAAGTGTGCTGGCAACCACACCATTCCATCGAAACGCAAGAACTGCTTCACGGTAGAAATAAAGTGTGGTGGTGGTCTCCGCTCGAACTACACTGCTTCTACCACCTTGTAGAACATTTGTTATTGTACATAGTTGTTTGCGCAACAACCTGAACTTTTCAATAGTTCTCTTTTTGATTTTAACTTTAGGTGAATTTTTGCAACGCCTGATACTATTAACTTTCTCGGAATTCAAAGAATCGTAATAGAATTAGCGTTTATGTGAATAAAGAGTAGAACTATTATGCATTAAAAGAATGGTTATGATCTCATGATGTACATATACGCCTACGTATACATTACTTAAGGTATTATCTTCTAAATAAAAATACTCGATTTTTTAAAGAAAATTTAAATCGCAATAGTTTGATTTGAGTTCTAGTCATAAAGCATGATATGTATCGTTTTCCCTTTTAGTGCTGATTGTATGTGTAAGTATGTACCTACTACAGTAGTTACTTTTCGTTAAAGGTTAGATCTACAAATACGACCTACTTGTTAATGATATCCGTTCGGCAATATTTAGCATCCAGTGGTTCGCTATGCAGTGGGACCCAATGTCTTTTATATTATGGTTACAGAATTATGCCATACGCAATGCAATCTGTTTTAGATAAAACTTTTCATCTATGAAGAGTTACGTATAGATTTCTATGATATATCACTTAGGTACTGTTGACTACATGCTCATTTTCTACCTTAAATAAAAAATGCTAATCCTTAACATCCTTGAATTTACCAATCAAGTCACCAAAAAGAAATTAACCTTGATATCATTAGCCCGCTATCTTGAAAGTAGTCTTTATCTACAATCAATTTTACCGCCCATTATAATGATTATTTGTGTAAACATGTACTTATCTGACATCAACTTGTACTTAACAATCAATAAACTGATGTCTAAATTTTAGGAATTTCATGTGATTTCGTCTATGTCGTAGGTACTCTTCTACGTAATTTGGGAGATTAGATAACAAGTTCTTACAATCAATAATACCAAGGTATTTCCCGTTGGATTCGTTGCAAGACAAGAAAAAAATTTAACGAAGAAACTACATTATGAACAAGCAATTTTGAGGGCGGCAAAATCAGTTTTTTCGTATTATACATATCGTCAACCCATTATTGTCCCACTGCTGTGCGCGGGTCTTCTCTCGGAATGAGAGAGTTTTAGGCCCTAGTCCACCGCGCTGGCCAAGTGCGAATTGATGGACATTGGTTGTATTATACATAGGTACCATATATTTCCAAAGATTTTGAACTCAACTTAGGTCATCAAGCGGCGCCATCATGGAGAACTAAAATATTTTTAGCAACAAATTCTACTCATACAAAAATGTAGGAAACTATTCGTCGACTTTTTGATACATTTATTACATAAATCAACAATAATGAATATATATATTTAGTAGTAATAAATAAACAGTAATGAATATATACATTTAATCTAGTATTCATTATTTTCAGTATATTATTTAGCATTTTTTGAATAGCGGCTAGCTTCTTTGCAATCAGATTACTACCGTAAAAACGCAGTTTTCCATTGGATTTAGAAAGCACAGGAGTGGTTGAAACGAAGTCATTTAAAGGAGGCCTATGTCCAACAGCATACGCTAAGCAACGAAGTGGTTTTTACATTTCTTTTGGTGTTATGAAATTAGATAAAAATGTTAGTACGTTATTATAACGTTTACTACGTTATTACTTACGTTTTCAGAAAAATACCGTAAACTATGACTGTAAAAATATGAAGTGAATGTTGTGCAATTGGTCACACACCTGTTTACCGTGCTTTGAAGCTTCTTGTATCAAACTAAAGTGAATAATAGGTCTATGTAGGAACTTAAATTATATTAATCTTTGATCATAGACAGATATGTATTAAAAAGTAAAAATTGGCTGAAACAAAAATTAAAATAGGTTTACTTTTTTGAAATCGGTATTCCGATTATTATGAACATTTATACATTTTAAATCGACGATCTTAAAAATCCAGTGAATTAAACTTAGTAAAAATATTACTAAGAAATTAAGAATATCATATTTTTAACCCAACATGAAAGCGAGATTGGAAGTTTTTATAAAAACTTTTAATTAAAAAAGTTTCGGCTCTACATCTTTATAATTGACTCTACACTGGTCGTCACATAAAATGTAAGTCGGTCTAAAACATTACTTAATAAAAGATACATTTTGTGCTACGTGAAACATGATGAATGTCCACTGATTGGGACAATGACATCCAAACTAATGTCGACATATCGAGACCGCAATTCAATATGAGGACGGATATTGTTTTGTCTCTTGACTGTAATCAACGGTCATGTCTTCTTTCATACATGTTTTAGGTACGGTACATTTAGGTAAGTAGGTACCTTGTACCTATTTTTACATGTAACTTAAAGTACTCATCACAAGAAATTGAAAGTACAGTAATAATGTTAATATTTTAATCAGTATATTGAATTTATTTTAAAAATTATTGGACAGTTTGTTTTTGAGAAACTTTGTTAGGTATATGTTCGTAGGCAAATCTTAACTCAAGGGGAAATTACTTATATAAATAATATATTGTGAGTGTAACTACGGCTTTTAATTCGTAAATAATGAGTACTCATCTTTACCATTTTCCTACAAGACCTACATATATTATGCATTAACCTTAATGCATAGGTACGTGATAAAAATTAATAATCTATTAATCGCTATCACAATAAACTGGAATCTTACACAACTTGCTCATGAAATTTCAATGTTTCTTTAAATATCTTTATTGTGGTGATAAACAAATATTGTGGAATATTCTAGTACTTCGGTTGCAGCGGCAATACGTTCTAGATAATTCTGAAACTGCAAGTTAATTGAGCAGGGATGTTATAGATATGTAATTTGGGACCTGGATACGGATATAAGAATATTATTATATGAGTTTCAGATACGGTTACGGATACGTCATTTTTTCAAATAATCCGTTAGTGTCGGAGAATTTTAGTGATGGTTATAAGATTTCTAAGGAATTTCAAAAGTAAAATACAAATAGATACTTAATAATTTTTGTTATTTTTCTGTATCTACCTTATCAATTGGAAGTATAAACTAAAAAAATGTATCACATTTAGACTTCGCCCCTATCCGCATTTAACCGAAACTTTTATAACGGGTTCGGTTACGATTATGGATAGCTTTTTATGCCGGATATCCCATAGTTCCTGTTACGGTTATGGAGCTTATATCCCTAAATTTGAGCTTGTGTTAAAAATACATAGTAATAGATGCAAAAACAAAAGCAAAACATTAATTAAACGTTCAATAATACGGACAGGGCTCGTTTACGAGCGCGGCGTAGTTAGACGAAGGCTAAATAATGGTTATTATTATTTACTTCCCACTCTGCGACGCGGATTAAAATAATAGTGGACTTTGTATAATCTTAATCAACTATTCAGTTTTAAAAATGAAAACTTGCTCATATAAAATTTCTATACTACATATGACTTGACACCTTAAGGTAGGCAGATACGTGTTTCTAATTTATTAAATAAAAACCCTTTCTATAGCCTATCCGGCGAATGCGGCGGCTTCACTCCAAACACATGGGACTTACCAGCATTCTCGTGGATTAATGGGGTTCCGGGCGGCGGGAAATCGACTTGGATAGTGAATAACTTTCAGGACAAAAACGACATTGTCATCACAACTACGACGGAGGCAGCGAAAGACCTCCGAGAGAGACTCGTCCTCCGCACTGGAAAGTCCGGAAAGTTTGCCACATCAAGGGTACGCACATTGGCCTCGATACTAGTAAATGGTTCAAAAGGCAGTTGCAGACGACTATTAGTCGACGAGGTACTCATGAACCATTTCGGAGCCATTGTGATGGCGATAAGACTGACCGGAGCGGAGGAAGTGGTGCTCCTCGGAGATGTTAACCAGCTGCCGTTCATAGAACGCAATAACCTATTCGAACTGCGATATTGTCGACCAAACCAGATAACCAGGATAAGCCAAGAACTGTTGTGCACGCACAGGAATCCGGTGGACGTAGCGTATGCCCTAAGCGAGGTATACAGTGGCATATACTCGTCCACGTCGCGTATGAGATCCCTGAAGCTGAAGAGGTACACCGATGCGCTGATCCCAAAGACCCTCGAGAGGACACTCTACTTGGTACACACCCAAGCCGAGAAGGAGAGTCTGAAGAAAGAGGGCTTTGGGAGTGGGGACGGATCGCGCACCCTGACCATACACGAAGCACAGGGATTAACGAGCGAGACGACGGTAATTGTGCGTGCCTCCACAAAGCACCTCCACTTGCACAACAGCGTCCCCCACGCAGTAGTGGCAGTATCGCGTCATACCACCAGCTGCACTTACTACACCGACTACAGCGATGACGCCGTAGCTCAGTTCATCCTAAGAGCTATGACTGCCACCGATGAAAGGCTGGAAGATTATAACATCTCCATGGCAATCCGTAGCAGGGACTCAAAAATCATAGATAAGGAAAATTGCACGTTCGAAGTGGCCTCCGGAAAGAATTAAATCGCAACTTATAACAATGTAATTAGAGTGTAGTGTCCTTAGAATTATATACAATAGTTTAGCATTATACGTAAAAAAAAAAAAAAAAAAACAAAATTACAACACATATACATCTATGTACAATGCACTGAATTATACACACCATGTAAATAAAAATGATAAATGGTCCTATATATATATTATGCGTAATTGTAAGATATCTTTAATTGCCAACGTTGTCACCACCGCACACAAAAGTGTGATGGTGGCAGCGATGGCCTAACGTGGAGCTAAGAAATAAAGACTTATTGTTAAAAGAAAAAAGAAGAACTATTGTGATAAAAGGCACGGACGATCAGTCTGTGGAGTTTTTGTGTTATAATAAAAAAAAAAAAAAAAACCCTTTCAGGTTAGGCTGAATTACAGTGCATTACATATTATAAACTATTATATAATTGTTGTTATACATATATATAACTGGTCGCCCCCAAAGATGGATCGGTCCATCTTGACCTGAAGATGACAGCGGGAAATTGTTGGATTCAGTAGGCACAGGACCGGTTGGAGTGGCGTCATTTAGTGGAGGCCTATGTCCAGCAGTGGACCTCAAAGGATAAATGTTATTTAGATAAAGAGTTTATTGCAAAATCATTTTGCGTTCGCTGGTATTTAGAACTTACCAACCAACGTTTACAAAAAAGTTTGCAAAAAAATTAAAGTGTAATTTATTATTCACTTTCCTACAGTTTCAAATTACCTACTTTATTGTTTGCCACTATCTTCTATGAAACTGCTGAGAAAAAGGATAAAGTAAAGGCAAAATGTGCTATAGACAGATTCTCCGAATTAAACATTGCATCACTTGCCTAAACCGAGAAAACGCTAGCTGGTACATACGAATTGTGTATTGCATCATTTAAATAAACCAAGAAAAGGCTCCGTTGCAAAAAGTAAGCTACTTTCCCGTATAACTCTTGTCATAGTGGTTTGGTATCTATTTTTGAAATGAAACTAAATAATATAATAGGTAAGTATTTTTGTTAAACTTGTAATTTAAAATGAAACATTTTTTTAGCAAATTTGAATCTTAATAAATCATGCATGACGAAGAACGTCAACAATATTTTTACAGATTATAACAATAACAAATTACTTTACAAATAGATAGACATTCAACGTTGTTATTATTAGATACTTTTACAATTTATAGGAATAAACCGTACCCAGCAATGGGGCAAAAAACGTTAAAGGATTTAACATTAAAAGTCAAATTTTCAGCCGGTATAAATGTTCAAGAAAATGTAACCCAACTCCCACTTTAAGGCAGGCACTTTAAGACAGGCTTTAAGAACCAGCCTCTCAAATAACGCGGATTATCAGCTGTCTTCCGTTTTTTAATCTCTATTGACTCTATCACCCGGTGTTATTACACGTGTGTAACTTTTTCTGTCTAACCTTTAACTGCTGCTTCAATGAAACGTAGGAAAATCTATCATCAGCGCTTAGCACCTAGTTTTGACATGTATTAGAATTATAGTTTGCAACGATGCTACGACGAATGAAAACAAATGAAAAATGTTTAACTTACCATTACATGCATTCCCATGCGGCTGTTCATAGTGATGCATTGCTCGAAGCACCGTGATGCGTGTGTAGGATCGCGCCCTTTCATGTCACAAGCGAGACTAAATGTACGACCAACTGGCCGCCTGAAACACTGGAGCTTCGCCCCCCACCCGTTACTTCGGCCCCGCATGCGCAAACTGAATAAAGTCGTTTTTCCTCTGAACTAATCTCGCCATCGTGCAATAGTGCTAGTGAATGAGTCAGATGAAATACGATGCACTGCTTATACTACAAGCACTAAGGGCCGGTACTTGCTCATGCTTACACCCTAGCGTGTACAACTACCGTGATATGAATTTTGTATGCTCGCCAATCAGTAACAAATTTTATTTCCCACGCTCCCTGCTTACTTTGATTAGGTATATTCGAGAAACAATGTAATCATAATTAGCTTTAATACGTTACCAATACGCACTGACAGATCTATAATAATGACCCGATAAGAAGGATGCTGCCTTGTGGGATCATGGGCACTACTTTTGTCGTGTGGCGAATGGACTTAAGTCCTTACATTATAAGAAAGTATGTGGTTAGTCCCCCTAAGCACTTCTGGATTTATTAATGCTAACACATGTCTTAATACAGCAACAGGCCTATTACGCAAAGAATCCTTACTATCCATCGTCGTTGTCGTCAACCTATAATTTGTCCCACTGCTGGGCACGGATCTTCTCTCAGAATGAGAGAGGTTTAGGCTATAGTCCACCGCGCTGGCCAAGTGCAAATTGGTAGACTTAACACAACTCTGAGAACTTCTTTTAAGAACTCTCGGGACTGCAGGTTTACTTACGATGTTTTCCTTCACCGTAAAGCAGTGATAATTAATTTCTAATACGCAAATAATTTTCTAAAAATCACTGGTAGGATCACTGGAAAGAGCCTAGGATTTGAACCTCCGACCTCCCAATCGAGAGGATAAGTTTCAACCTAGGGGTGTGCGAATAATTCGAAGTTACGAATTATTCGTTCCGAATCGAATATTAATATTCGATTCGAAACTCGAATCGAATAATCCGAACTTTCGAATATTCGAAAGTCCCCGAATAATTCGAAAAAGTTCGAATAATTCGAAACATTCGAACTATTCGAAAAATTTCGAATAATTCGACAAAGGTCACGGCTACTTTGTGCCTAATTGTCGATAGATCTTTACAGTTGCAATAGTCTAATGATAAATAAATTAAAAATAAATTCTAAAAATACCTATGTTTTATTTCTAGCAGAACTCAAGAGAATTAATACAATCTATGAGTTTTTTTTATTTCTAGTTTAATGACAACTTCGCGCCATTTTCTCGGAAGTGTTGCCCTATAAGCAATATTTGCCCAAATTTTTACGAATTTTGAATTTTATGAGAATTTTCTGAAATATATTGCAGATAAATTCAATTTTTTACAAGCTTTCTATTAACTTGCAACGTATGTATGTTTGTCAGGGCGGAATCTTGCGACTGAATTTTTAAGCAGTTATCTAAAACCGATTGAGCTGAAGTTTGGTACATACCTACGCTTAGTTTGCATGACAACTAATATTAGTAATTGCAATAAGGCAGATGATCCAAAAAAAATAATCCGCAGCTTAATATATCGTTTTAAAACCTCAAACAGTATACGGACATATAACGACAGATTGAAGCGTTTCCACCTGCAGGAGCTATCGTTACGCCGAGCTCACTCAGACCTTTTATTTCTACTTAAATTACTAAATGGCGATATTGACTGTCCATGTCTATTAAAGAAATTTTAATTTAAAGTTCCTACTAGAACGCCACGTCACAAATGCAACCTCTTTATCCCTAAATCTTGTAAAACTAACCTAGGCCATGATTCACCTGTCGTTCGCATATCACGCCTGTATAATGAATATACAAATAAAGTTCCCGATATTGACATTCATTTCGACGGGCGCGCCAAATTCAACTTAAAATATATAGCATGAATATAATATATTATATACAACGTAAACTTAGCCTACTATTAACTGCTTTCAAAAACCTACTCATTTGTCACTACTTTTATATATTTGTTTTATTTTACAAAAAGTTATTTTGTAACACATAGTATGCTGTAATTACCTTTAATTGTAAGAACAGTTACCCATGCCAAATTACTCTAAGTATACCTCATAAGTGTGTCATCTGTATCTTATGTTGGTAATCCATAAATAAATAAATAAACAGATCCAAAATGGCGGACTAGTTACCTTTCCTACTCTGACCCAGTCTGGGTATCAAATGAAACGGCTTAATTTGTAGCATACATTAAACTACAAATTCAAGATGGTGGTCATCAAAAATATGGAAGATTACATACTTTCGTGCAACCCACTTAATTTGTACAATAGTTGTTGTTGAAGGGCTTAATTTGCACCATACGAAACACTACAAAAAAATCAAATCAAACCCAGTATGAGTATGAAATGAGAGGCCTTAGTTTGTAGAATACAATACCCTTGGAAAAAAATTAAGCCCAAGATGGCCACCCTTAGAAAATTGAAAGATCACATATTTTAGTGCGAACATCCCTATAATAAAGTAGGTATGAGACGTAAGAGTATTACGACTAAAAATAAGAAAATAAATTATTTTTTAATATTATTTTACTCTTAATAATATTTTGTGTTTTTTTTGTAATTTATTGATTCTTATAATTATCTTTATTTAAATATAAGCAATTACGTAATTTAAATTTATTATTGACATGGTAGCAACACTGTAAGTTGTTGAAGTATTTTCCAGTACGAATTTAATATTTTTTTTAAATACCTAAGATAACCTAAAGGGACTTACTTTTTCAAGATAAATATCATCGTTCTTTAATATCGGATTCTACAATTATAATATTCAAATATTTTCTAAAAAATATAGAAGTTTGGGGTTAAACATAAAAACGGGTGCTTAGGTTTTACTCATAATTTTTATCATTACAATCTAATAAATAATTTACAATTATTATCAACATTATAACTGTTTAAAATAAGTAATATATATTTTATACTTACCTTTTATTAAAAAGTTACATTAATTAATAATCACTTACATCGTACAATTCATATATGTAGGATGTTTATTTTAGATATCTTGCTGTTAAAAGAAAGAAAAAATGTCTATGTTATGATCATGAAGACATCAATAAATTCCCGCCTTCCGAAGTTTCGAATTTAAAAGAAATTCGAACATTGACGAACTATTCGAAATTTTTCGAATATTCGAAGTTTATCGAATTATTCGATTGCATTCGAATTTGCGTCGAATGCCGAATTATTCGAAAGTTCGAATTATTCGATTCGAATTTCGAATCGAATATTAACATTCGATTCGATTCGATTCGAGCGGTATTCGCACACCTGTATTTCAACCATTAGGCTATTATTAACTATTTTACAAGATTTTGTAAGAACTTTCAATTTGACCCTCGTATATATGATACGAGGGTCAAACTGAAAGTTTTTAGAAAATCAAAAACTAAGCAAACTAACAAGTTACTTGTTTTATTATATCTTTTCAAAATAGTGTGCTTTCACATCAATACATCGCTGCATCCTATGGAACCACTGAGAAAAGCACTTTGCCCATTCGGACTTGGGGGTCTCTTTGACTTCGCCTTTTGAAACGCAGCCACTGCTTCTTCGGCGTCCGAAAAATGTTTTTCTCGAAGATTCTCTTTTATTTTCGGGAATAAATAAAATCGCAGGTTGCGAGGTCGGGGCTATACGGTGGGTGACTCAGTAATTCCACTGCTGAGGTCGCTAAATAGTTGGTCGCTTTCCTGGCGGTGTGCGACGAGGCATGGTAGTGGTGAAGGAGCATCCTGCTACGAGGTCGTTTCTCTCGATTTGTTTCCAAGACAAGTGGCAAACAATTATTAGTGTACCACTCTGCATTAACCATTTTATGATCCTGCAAGACAATTGGCGCGTAATAACTTGTCCTTCCGAAGAACGAAGCCACAATCTTCTTTCCAATACTTCGAACTCTCTTCACTTTAGTTGGCAACTCCTCAGAAGAAAACAACCACTGAGCAGACTGCCTTTTGGTTTCGGATCATAGCAATAAATCCAGGTTTCGTCACCCGTTGCTATGTCAAACACAGCATTTGAGTCTCCTCCGTTTAATTTTTTTAATATTTCTCGGATTCAATCAACACGGCGGAATTTTTGGGCCTCGGTTAAATGATGATGTATCCAGCGGGCACAAAGTTTCTTGACCGCTAATTGTTCATGGAGGACTTCGTGCACTTGACTCACACCAATACCTAGGCTGGTACGAATCTGCTGATAGGTCACTCTTTTGTCAGACTTTATCATACGCCGCACAACACTGATGTTATCTTCAGTCGTCGGTCTAGAAGGGGTCCCTCACGCAGATCATCGGTGAGATTAGTGCGACCACGTTTAAATTCATTAAACCAATTGTAAACTGTGGCACGAGATGGGGCTTCATCGTGAAACGCCGATCGAAGTCTATCATAAAACTCTTGTTGAATTAAATGATATCGAAAGTCATAAATCATTGCACGAAAATTTTCTCGGTTTAGAGATACTCATGCTGACGTGCACAAACAATTTTTTATTTGCCGCCAAATCATAAAACAAATGACAAATGAATGAAATATACACCTAATAATGTTGGTAAAGAGTTCTATTTTCAAAATTTAAACTTATTTTTTTAATATATGTAACCAGTTCTTAAAACTTTCAGTTTGGTCCTCGTATAAGTATACATATGGTTCATTTAATGGTGTAACATAAACAGATTGCATTTTTTGTTGTTATAGAGGGAAAATCGTCGAAAGATTCTAAAAATCTTCGACTAACGCACCGGTGTGCTTCTTTTACGTGATGTTGAAGGAAAGCGCGCCTCAGAGAGGGTTCTTAAAATCGAAAACCTTTCCACAGATTTCTAAAATTCTGAAGGCTCCTTTTAAATGGTTTTGCTGTTACAAAAATAATTGTTACAAAATATTGATCTTTTTAACTGCGTCAGAAGGAAGAAAGTTGTTTTCCGAGCTGCCTGCCACTGCCTGCTACCCTACAAAATACCCTAAAATTTAGTTTTACCTCAAATTTTAGTTTTTGCAGACGGGATCGTTGTTTTCATTAGAATTTCTAGATTTTATTATTATTTTGTTATTATGTATCTGTAAGTTAATATCTCATGGATTTCAACGCTTCCGTCGACCTTAGGTGCTCAGACAAACACCAATGACAGTTAATTTATGTATGTTAATGTTTGTTTATTTCTAAATGATATTATGATAACAAAAATATTTGGAATATATTAACCGATCTACAATGTTATAGGCGAAAACGTAAGTAAAACAGTAGGGCAGGCTGCCCCAAGTGTCGTCCCTGTAGTTACGGGATCAGAATAGGGCTACCGCATCCCCAGCCTGTCGTAAAAGGCGACTAAAAGGGGCTTCCGGGGTTGCAGGCGGCTAGAGTGGGAGATCGAACCGTTCGGTCGGGCGATCCCGGGAAGAACGGCGGTATGTGTGGATGCATAGCGTCGCAAAGACTAGACGGAGTGGTGGGCCCAGCCGCCCACCTGGTAGAGTCCGATGGGGCAACGCGCTTAGAGGATTCCGGTTACGTTCCTTTGGAGATCCTGGAGTCCTCTTTATAGCGCCGAGGACGGCCACCGGGAGAGTGGCCGTCCTCGGTGTTATATTTACAAAACATGTAGGTACAATACATGGTACCTTTTGAAGGTTTCCTCCCCGTCAACAAAAAAAAAAAAAAAAAGGTACAATACATGTAAGACTACCGATCCTATCTGCTTCCAAGGAAGATTTTAAGGTATTTTTATGCGCATTTTTACTTTTTTTATTTAAAACCTCTTAACTTTCAAGCTGTTGTGTGGTAAATTACAAATGCCTAATACGAATTAACATGTCTCTTATATGTCATCTATTCGTAATAACTAGTCACCCGTTGCAACCGTCGAAATTCGACCGTAAATTAAATTAAAAAACTGAACTTCATATTGTCCAAAGTAGTACCAATATTTTTCTAATTTAAATAAATTTTAATAATTTTCAAGTTATTTTGAACGCATCCGTTAAAGGTAAAAAGAGGCTTTTATCAAGCTGCATATTTATGCAATAGCGGGTATTTTGACAAAGACACCTGACATTTTGACGTTGCGTTTTCATAGTACCTAAGTCATTGAATGTTATATTTCGTTTATTAAGTATGTGTTTGTGATAAATGCGCGGTAGCGTGTAATGTGTTTTTAGTTGATTTTATGTATCTTAAAAGCATTATTTGAAAAAAATAATAACATTCTGCACTCCTTCTATCTATCTTCTAATCGCTATTTTTGTAGGTATAAAGATGCAAACCATAATGAAAACCAGAATTATTATAGTATATACCTAATAATAATTACATGACGGTAATTTTAAAATCACAAAAAATACGTCACTATAGATTTCTAACTCATAACTTACCCAGCTACTCCGATATTGCACTTTTAATTTTTTTTTCGCTGCAACTCAGTCTCGTTAATGAACCAAAACACGGCTGAAATTAGCCTCAGATGTCATTTATTTCTCGATATATATACAAGCCTAACGCAGACTTACCTCCCGCGCACACTTTAGGCACCCCTACCTAATGTAATAGATATATTCAGACAAGAAACAAAACAACAATAGGGACATATCTACGTGGTTAACATACTACATCATTGACACTAGATTGGTGGTCTAGTCTAGACTAGACTGTAGCTATATTTTACAGTATTCCAGTCACGCTTGAATGAAAAGCTCAATGGGTAGGTACTTTTGCATATTTTGCTTCATAAAATTATGTAAGTATGATATATAAATATCATCGTTGTCAACCCATTGCTATGGCGTAGCGTGCAGGAGAGGCCATGACATTGGGCGATATGTTTTGGGGACGACAATATTTACTTTTTTATTATTTAACCAGCATTACCTCTTAAAACTCAACTGGACCCATCCTGCAACATTTAGGGCGTGGTAAAATATTTAGAATTAGCGACCTTAATTTGTCGTTAAATTGTGGAGACACAGGTGTGATAGATTTTTAGAATTTACCTAAATGGATGGTGGCGAATTCAGCGTCGGCCCAAGGCACCGTTAACTCACGTTATACCGTCAAAGAAAATTATGCTGTCCAAGTGCTGCTTTGTAGACTTCACATACCATTGAGAATATTTTTTAACTGAGTCCTAGCGACCGACCAAAGGTCAGTTTTGTTCCGAACGCGATGCCTCTTTCTGGCTCTAACCTGGTGAGCTATTACGCTCACTGCACCTTCTGTTCTATACGGCGCCATGCAACCACACATGCCAGAGTCCTTCCCGGGGTCGCTTAGCTGAACGGATTGAGGCCCGCAATCCCGGAAACTCCTTTTAGTTGCCTCTTACAACAGACAGGGGATATCGTAGCCCTAATCTGGTTCCGAGGCCTACAGGGATAATACCTATCGTACCTATATAAAATATGTAATTTGAGACAAATTAACACATCGCGCCTTTATTTATAAAAAAAAACTTCCTTTAAATTTTAAATTTGCGAGTTTATCACCCACTTCATTAGCTTTATGGTATAACTCGCGAAACATTAAATTTTGAGTTATTTCTTTTTACGAATAAAGGTGCGACATTTTGAAATTACGTAAATTTAAAACAAAACTGGCGAAAAAAGGCTTACCACAAGGTGCTCTTACTACTACGCTTCACCTATTATATCGAGGCCTCGTGCATTAATTCTAGTTCATTTTAGCGATTGCTAAAAACTAGTGACCCCTGATCAGTTATAGCCTAATGGTTCAATCTTGCACTCTCCATCGGGAGGTCCGAGGTTCTAACCCAGGCAGGCACCACTGATTTTTCTGAAATTATGTGAGTATTAAGTATCACTGCTTTTCGGTGAAGGAAAACAACGTGAGGAAACCTACAAACCCGATAATTCTTTAAAAAAAAAGTTCTCGGAGGTGTGTGAAGTCACCAATTCGCACTTGGCCAGCGCCGTAAACTATGGCCTATAACTCTATTTATTTTATTTATTTATTCTTATATACCTAGAGTGGTACAAAGGCGGACTTAATGCCATAGGCATTCTCTCCCAGTCGACCTTTAGGTGAAGCAGAAATCAACGAAGGCGGTATTTTATTAAAGTAAACTCTCATTCTGAGAGAAGACCCGTGCCCAGCAATGGGACAATAATGGGTTGACTGACGAGAGAGTGACCCCTCGAAAGTTCGGGTTCGATTTCTTCCGCTTTGTTTCGGTTTCGGCCAGAAACAGAGAGCAAGGCCGAAAGTTCAGTTTTTAACTGAAGCCGAAGGTTGTTCCGAGATTTTTCTGGCCGAAGGTGGCAAACTCGAAGCCGAAATCGGATAGTATCCGATCGAAGATATATGAGCTAATGTAATAGCAATTATTAGGTAGAAAAAAAACATGATTGTAATGATTTTATTTATTTGATATAAAATTAAAAGCAACCATTATTACAGCATAATTATGTTGTATGTAGTTACTTAATAATATAACTAGCTCTTATGATTTACGTTTTGCAAGACAAAACGGTAATAAACATAACATGGTATTTACTAATATAAAAGATAATATGAATAAAATTTGGATAAAAATATAAAAATTCAACCAAAGGCTTGTCCCTCCACTAGTGAATCGATATAAAGTTAACTTGTAAACAATTTATTTCATTGGTTTTTTTAAGAAGTAGAACAGAGGCCCCAAATATTGGTGGAATAAACCTGCAATACTTATCAAGCCTTCAACATTGCTTCAAGCCACAAATGGAATACTTTAGTAATTAAGATTCTTCAACATTGAGTTATTAATCTAACTTAACACGTAAACAACAAAATATTTAACATTGTTAAAGTACTTAAAGTTGTTACATATCAATTTTCCTTTCCGATTTTCACTGTTACTGTTACATTAACTACTTATACCTAATATTTTAAAGATCAAATATATACAAAAATATTCAGTTAATTTATGTTAAACAAAAGTGTAGTAACTCAGAGGAAAGATAAATGCATACTGCATTCATACTGCATTGGATCAAATTAATATTACATGGAGAAGTTGTAAATTTCGATTTTTAGAGGCTCATTTTAGGCATCAGACAGTTAATACTTACATTGAATCATCACATTGTTATAATAACACTTATAGTAATAAGATGGGTCAAAGTTCAAATTACAGAATATTGTACATCAGTGGCAACTATTACATTACTGAGTGAGTAGGATTTGTGACTTTTTATACAAGTATTACATTTCATTTGTTCATATTTCTGTTAAAAACTCAATGTTGATTACTATTGATTTAGGATTGAATTTATAACTTTTGTATAATTTAGCTATTTTTCTTCTGAAGTTCACAATGATTTATAAATATTTTAATTTTTATTAGCATCAAAATTAAGGTTACCACTCATCAAGATTACTAATTATTAATAAAGAAATGCTTACTGTCAACATATATATTTTAAACTTCACACCAAAAATAATTTAGCTTTCTAATAAAAACTGAAGGTACCAACATTTTGCTCAAATATATTTTTTAAAACCTAATCTAAAGAACAGATGTATCATTCTTCTCATTGATTCTTTATCTTATCTTTATAATAATGTAATTGAGAATATACTTTTTTATCTAGGCCTGAATATTTAATAGATGACATTGTTTTGGCATATCAGATATACTTAATGTCCTAAATTTTACATATTTTTTATAAAAGCCTCCTAACATATGAGGGTATGATGTAAACGTATTTTATTCAAATGACATTCTAGAAGCCACTCAATTACAATTGTGAGCAGATTGTACTTATTGATACACAAACTTGTTTCCTAGCAATGAGTCATAAAGTGATTTATGGACATACTAATACAATGGTGCAAAATTTAACACAGCTTGCAATTAAACAAGAAACAAAACACCAAAAGAAATGTGTGTAACTATTACTCCTATACATTTATACATAACTGTAAATATACCAAAGTAAATGTTACTTATAAATAGTGTTATATTCAATTGCATTAATTGTATATAAAAATGAGAATAGTACTAATATATTGCCAATATTGGAGGATGCAACTTGAAACCTAGCAAGCGCAGTTGTCTCCATCCCTGTTGCGGCCATTGTCATTGGCATTTAGCTTGATCTGGTCCGGAAACTCATTGTACAGCTCTGCTTCTGTCTCCTGGGCCAACACATTGCGAGCTATAGTTTGGAATGCTAGTTCTACATTCACAGCCTCTTTAGCACTGGTTTCGAAGTACGGAATATCATTTTTACTCTGACACCATTGCTGTGCACGTTTAGCAGACACGGCGCGGTTATCCAAATCCACTTTGTTGCCTAGTATGACGAACGGGAAGTTCTCGGGGTCACGAGGTGAAGCTTGTATCAAGAACTCATCTCTCCAACTCTCCAAGGACTTGAATGTGTTGGGGGCAGTTACGTCGAACACTAATACGCAACAATCCGCCCCGCGATAGAACGCCACTCCCAACGACTGGAATCTTTCCTGGCCAGCTGTGTCCCAAATCTGCATTGTGACGATCCTGTCATCGACGATTACCTCTTTCGTGAGAAAATCTGCTCCTATTGTCGCCTTGTACTGGTTGGAAAATTTTTTGTTGACAAATTGGTTCATCAGCGATGTTTTGCCTACGCCGCTGTCTCCAAGGATGATCACTTTCAAGAGAACCTTTTTTCTTGAGGCCATTTTGCACGAGAATTTATCAGGATTTGAAAAACACACAAATAATAATTACTCTTTGTCCGTTCTTTTCTTTTGACATCTATCGAAACGAAATTGATAAATGCGTCACCTGTTGGCAGTGTTACCATGAGAGAAAACTAAAAAATATAGTCTTCAAAACAGAAACTCATCATAGTGACAATTTTAGGTAAGGGTTATAGTTTATTTTTTTACAGAAACAAAAAAAAATCTTGCACTTATTAAAAAAAGTAAACACAATAACATAAAATCTTGTTTATCTTCAATCATATTTTAACGTGCTTTTTATTGTTATCTTTATGATACTATAAGACAAAACTGAACCTTTTCTAGTTAGTATACATCATTATAAATTAATTTAATAAATAATTCCTTATAAATGTAAAAGATTACAAAAACATACACATGACTTTTCTTATTAGCAGGAAACATACTTAGTACTGAAGTGGAATACATGATGAATACATTTCTGCTTCATTATATGTCATTATAATAATTTGTAAATTATAGAACATTAGGCAGCATGTAAGTTTTTTTTAATCATATTTAAAATGAAACCGCGGTTCTAAAATATATAACTATACTAAGTTCAAGAATTAAACTGAAATTATTATAAAACAATAGATTACTAAGGTTTTACAGGATTTCTACTTACTGTCTAATAATGTGTTTTATCAATAGTTAGTATTTAATTGGACTATCCGCAGTCAATGGGTTATCGTTCAGTCAAATTATAAAATTTTACTATTTATTCTGTAGTGCAAAGTGTAGGTGGTTATGTTTTATCTGTGCCATAGATAATATGTGCTGATTTCCGCAGATTTCCGTGTGTGTTTAATGAAATACAGCTTTTTCGCGTTTTTAATTAATTTTGTATTATCTAATTTCCAGTGTTTGAGGCACATAAAATGAGACGTTAATTAGTAATGTTTGACAAATAGTAATACTAATTATTGAGTGTATTGAACCCAACGACGACAAGGTGAGTCTAAAACGAATTTGTTAAACATTATCCGTTACCTACCGAAACTAAGTTTGTTAAAACTTTCATTCATTTATAGAATGGAGAATAATTTGAGTCGTAGTGGGAGCCGATCGAGTTCGGTATGTGAACTCGAAAAGGACTTAAGCGATATGGAAATTATGAAATCTAGGACGAATCGGCGCAACGTAATGGGTCGAACACAACCTGCACGGAAAGCAAAACGGATTCGATTTTTTCGAAATGGTGATAAATTTTATTCAGGAGTAATAATCCCAGTCTTGCCAGAACGATACAGGTGGGTCTTCCTTCATAACGCTAGCTCACAAAAATCCAATACGAAAATGTACCAGTCACTTTCACTTTCATTGGTTTTTATTTCCTCTATAAAGTTTCAAACAATTGATTGTGTTGTGGGCGCGCTTTATTCATAGCTGCATGCAGTTTGTTCAGTTTCAGCCAAAAGATAACGATTAGATTAGTTGTAGATTCACTTTGAATATGATTGAATTTCAATGAGTTTTTTATTTATATTTCCCCAGTATCATTATCAAATTATGTAAATTAATATATTGATATATAATAACAACTTAATACCTGGTTGCCCAATTTGTTTAAATATGTTTAAAAAGCTAATTTGAAGAAGAATGAAGGCAATACAAATTCAAATCTAAATATAAAAACAACTTGGTATTAGAAGGCTTTCTCATGCCATATGGACAGTCTTTAAAGAAGTGACTGAAACCATGGAGCACACCAAGGCTAAAATAATTGATATTATAGTTAGGCATGTCATTTAGTTTTCAATTTCCAAATTCTCATTGACCTGAGCATAAATTATTAAAGTCTGTCCCAATTGATATAAAAGACGGATAGGTACTTATGAATTAAATTGGGGTCTTGGTCTCAGTTATTTAAATATCCCTATGGTATATTTTTGATCAAAACCAGAAATATAGATTCATAGTATGATATGATTTTTAAATTTATGGATAAGTTGTGACTACAAATTCTTTCCAATTTGTGTAAATTTATATGACTCAACTATGAATGAACATGATGACTTCACATAGAAATAATTACAATATTTCCTTAGGCTCACATAAAAGCTGATATAATTTGCTGTTACTCATATCACCTCTTTACAAGAACAATGTGTTATCATCTTAAAAATTACATTTTTTATTGGAGACTAATTCTTGACTAACACAAAATAAAATTCCTTAAAATGAATAGACTTACAGAGACCTAATACAATCATTATAAATATTACTTAATGACTTATCGGCAAATTTAAGATAAAGCATAAAAGGTCAATTTGTACTTGCCACTTTGTTGTAGTAAAGAGGCGATATTACAAAACATTTCAAAAATATGAATTTTTCCTTGTTATATATGATTAAGAGGAACATCGAAATATATGAAATGTACTTTTATGAAAATAGAATTCAATTGGATTGAATATTCTTTACATTTTAATGTATATTAAGTAACAGACAGAATGTGGTCACCTACCATATGCCCAACATACAGTTACGAAGCATTTTATGGATTTTGTATCTTATTGTTACCATATTGTTACAAAAAATGTTTATATTACAGATCATTTGATAGTTTGACTGCAGATCTGACCAGAGTATTAGTAGATAATGTAACTTTGCCCAGTGGTGTGAGGACAATATATTCCCTGGATGGTAGAAAAGTGAGTATGAATGCTAATGTTGGTATTAGAACATATTGTGTGGCTTGTGTACAAATAAATTTTGTTTGTACAGATAGGAAAACTAGATGATTTAGAGGATGGACAATCATATGTGTGTAGTGGCTTTGGTGAACCATTCAAACGTTTAGATTACGAAGCCAGTGCTGTAACACCACAGTCCTTCAGGCTAAGCGGCCCCGAGTCCCTCAGTGATAGTGCAAGTCCATCCCCAGCGAGAGCTAACAATAGACTGTCCCGATATTTACAGGTGAGACTTTTAATTTGTCTAATTTTATCTAATTTTATGTAATTGGTTTATTTGTTAGCATAAGTTTAATAAAACTAGGTTTACATTTAGGCCAATCAACTCAGGAGTGTCATTAATATTACTTATCTCATTAGCATCAGAATATTGCATCAAAAGTAATATTCATAGATATTTTAAGAGGATTCAGACATATAAACTACACTACACGTTCTAATGTTTGGTAATGAAGAATTCTTATAATAGGTATGAGATGTATTGTTTCATGTTGGCTTACTTTAACTACATATGATAAAGATCATCTGTATGTGTCATCATGAATCTTATAACACATCATAAACACATGGTATATATGTTATAATATCTTCAATAATCACATCACATTTTAAAGTCCATCTATTATGATGTTAATGAATGTAATGTGAAAGAATAATTTAATATGTAGATTTTTCAAGTACATTAAAATTATACATTTAAATAACATAAGCAAACATTTTCCTTACAGCAATTAAAATGTAGAATAGGAGATGTACATTCATTTTTCATACTTATTTATCACAAAAATGTAGATACAAATTTTGTGATACAAACAGTCTTCATATAATTTATATCAACCAAGTATCTAAATGACAGAAAATATTCAGCTATTTGCGATTTTTGTTCAGCATGACCTTAAAATGTCGCCCTAATAAACGTTATCTGTGGAAAGCGATAGTTTGATATATAAGTTGGCCAATTATCTGTAATGTACGAGAACGTGTAATGAATGAACGGTATTCCTCATTAGCGCCATTTAACTCCGGAGTTTCGCTTCAGTGAAAATGGGTCAAGGCGACCGTTTTCGACAAAACTTGTAATTTCTGCTAAAATAAAAAATTCCATGACTTAATGTAGCGTATTCATGTTTACTTTTAATTTATTTTACCAAGCAATTAGTATTAGGAGATTAGGCATCGACATAAATAAAATTCACGTATATATTTCATTTGGTTCATCTGTCCGTACATTGATAAATTATATTTAACTCAGTATTGTACAATAAATTAACTTGATATATTCGTATTTTTTATATATTCGTGTATAAGTAATATAGGAAATAACAATGTATGCTAAGATTGTAGTGTACCAAAGTATGTATTTATTAGAAATGTGTAACTTGTTGCAGACAAATGGTAGTAGTACTACCGGCAACGGATCACCGAGAGTGAGTCCTGCTGGAGACAATGTTGTCCGACCACGCATAGTTACTATTATTAGGAATGGCGTAAAGCCACGCAAGGTAATTAACACACTTTGGAAATATCGAATTTTGTCTTAGTGTTCATATTGAATTGATTACAGGTCAGTGGTATTAATATTTAGCAGCTATTCAATAGCATAAATCCTTATGTAGCTTCGTAAACAGCGCTAAATCCTACTTTGGCTTCGAAAGTAGCATTTAAGCCTCTTATAAATAGTATTTGAGTGCGTGACAAAGTGCCTAATTTATGTAACCTGACGTGAAATATCTTTGCACTACCAAGCCGCCTATGCTTAGCGTGGTTCAATTTAGACAATATATCTATAATATTACTTAGTTATCGCACATTCCATTAAAATCCTTATCCTATCCTTTGCGTAGTTTAGAAGAATAAGCTGCTAGACAAAAAGCAAAAAACTACTTTGTTTTTTACAATAGAAACATTAAAAAAGTACGACGGGCTGAAATTTCACATTTGTTAATGTCTTTTCCTAATTAGCACTACACCTGTATTATTGTAGTGATAACATGCAGTTATTTGACTGGATCTTCTTTGAAAAATATAGTACTTTAGCTAAATTCATTATTATGACACGCGTTTGAAGTATATGATAACGCACACATTGTCCGAACTGCGAGGTGAAGTTTAGGAATAAATTAAAGAGAAAAGACGTTCGATGCATTAGTATTCACTATGCAAGCACCTATTCTGTATAGGTATAGGTCACTAGTGCATCGTAAAGCGTTTTCATATAATGTGAGTCACGAGAGATTGTTCTATTCAATCGCATTGTTCAGTAACTTTTAGTTTCGCTACAGGTTGCAATGAGTAATGCAATCTACAATTTCTTGGTTCGCTTTTAGAATGTTTTCAAATACGGTATCGATGTCGGTAGCAGGCTGTTATCTTAACGATCTGATTTGTAGCCATTTACCACGTACTTATTCTGATGAAAAAGCAACAGGTCTAAAAATGTATGTGATAATTACAAATGCACATTAATATTGGATACATCGGTAATACGACGGCTAAATTTATGATGTGAAATAAGGGTTGCCACTCGTACTTTGTTGTCTGTACATTATTTGGAGTAATTGCAATCTATATTTAATAAGAACAATAAAGATCATGCATGCAAGCATGATCTGAGACAATAAAAATTGGTCGTAAGCATTTTTTTGTATGAAACTAATATTTTATTACCTACAAGGTTTCTATGGCCACTTTATTTATAGCGGGGTAGAATATTTAGATTTGGCGTTTATTATGGTCAAATTCCGAAGACACAGGTGTTAAAAATCATCCAGATTTCACCTTTTTCAGTCGACTTAAAGTCCTCGGGCCGGCACTGACCTTTGAATAAAAAAATTAAGCGAAAAATATTTTTACTTTATAAACTACATAGGTACTGATGAACTTTACTTAATTGCTTAAAGGTAGCAACCCTACGTATGACTGAAATGATAACCGCACACGTTATCGTGGCGGATAATGTGTAACCTAATTAGGCTCACTGTACGTGGTTTTTCTTTAGATGAGTCATATGTGTGACTTTCTAAATTTACCTCCCAGGAAAATGTTTAAACTCATATTAACTCTACCTTATCTATTTATACTCCACAACCGCTATAATGTCGAAATGTATATGAAAGCGTTTTATTCGAATTGTGGTTAAGGACCAAATTGTGTAGAAGATTCCGTCTGGCCTAAAACACGAACATCATTTTTCTACTACATATGATAATTATGTTATCTGTAGGAGCTCGGAAAAGTAAAAATCAAGACTAGCTACGACGTTGAATGCAACGGTTGTAAGCTGAAAACATCGTGAAAAAACCTCCTCCATGAAAATTTCTCCTTAAAAATGTGTAGTAACTAATTCGCACTTGTTACTATGCTTCGGGAGGCATGTGAGCACATCAGTCACTCTTTCTATCATACAGAAGTGGTCGTCAAGCATAGTAGAAAACTTAAGTTTCCTTAGTTTTTTAAAATACGGGTCGAAAACACCATTATCTCATACCCACCTCCAGCACTACTCGGTAACCCTTTGTTTAGGTAATCTGAAAAACCCTGATGTATATCGCAAAAATAATTTCAGCTACTTAGTCAATATAGTGAATTATGTTATAATACATTATCCAGTCTTATTATAAATATAAACGCTCAATTATACACCAATGAATTTGATTGATACTCTTCATTCAAATATAATGGATCTTTGTCCATGGTTCCACGCAGGTATGCAGGTTACTATTGAATAAACGCAATAGTCCGACCCTGGAGCATGCGTTGGCCGCCATAACCGAGTGCATCAAACTAGACACGGGCTGCGTGAGGAAGGTGTTCACGCAGTCCGGAAACCCAGTCACGGCTCTTCACCAGTTTTTCGAAGACGAGGACGTGTTCTTTGCGTACGGCAATGAAAGGTAATGCGGTGATAGGCTAGTTTTATGTTATCTTGAGTGAACCTTCTTATGTCCTATATTAAGATCGTACGAGGATTTATGGTGGACAGAACATATAGGACTATCCAGTGTTAATGTCGAAATTACTAATACTACTACATTACATACTACATTATTAGACGACCCGCGTGGCCGAGCGGTTACCATACCGGTCTGACGCGCAATGGGTTCCGGACTCGATTCCCGGCTAGACAGGTATCTGACCTATGAGTTTAGATTCCTTTTGTGAGTCTGGGTGTTTGTGTATTTGTCTTTTGTGTTTCTATAGTACCCACGACACAGAAAATCCTATTGTGGGGCTATGAGTGTAGAAAGTGTGTGTATTAATCATTACTAACGCAGTAAAAAAAAGTAGTATTACAAAGACCAATATAGACAAATACACGATTTACTACTGGATTTTTTAATAACTAGCCAAATTCTATCAAAGTAACATCGTTTATTAATTTGTTAGATAATAACGAAATATAACTTCCAGAGAACTATCAATTATATTCTTTAAATGTTAGTCTAATTCTTAATACTTGTTCACAGAGTTAATCAAGAGGATTTCGAATTAGAATTTGAAGAGAGTAAGGCTGTTTTACAATGCAGAAAAACACCAATAACTCGGAACTCAAGGTAATGACTATGACTAAATTTCAATCATTGTATTTATCTGTTTTACCATTATTTTAGTCACCACACGTCATATTAAAATCAATGTACATTATCAATGTATGACAAAATTGTTACCATATAAATATGCTTAATGGTGTAGTTTTTACATGTTAAAGTGGAGACATAGCTATTTGATAAGTTTTATCATAAGTAGAGACTTTAACATAAAAAACTAAGGATAGGGTACTTATTTTTTCATATAAGTACGTGAATAATAGACGAATTAATTAATAATAGACGAATGAATTAAAATAAAGCAATCCATTAAACAATAACATAATCAACAAAGTCGCTAAGATTCTATTCGTCTTTTTTTATCTGACTGAAGTAGCAAACGAGCATGCAGTCCACCTGATGGTAAAAGGTCACTGCCGCTCATAGACATCTGTAATCAACTTCACACAGAACATGAGTTCCATCTGAAGTCAATCGCAGATGCGTTGCTACGTCCCTGTAGCCTCGGGGTCAGAATAGGGCTACGGTATCCCCTGCCTGTCGTAAGAGGCGACTAAAAGGGACTTCCGGGGTTGCAGACGGCTAGAGTGGGAGCTCGAACCGTTCGGTCAGGCAATCCCGGGAAGGACGGCGGTATGTGTGGTCGCATACCGTCGTAAAGACTAGACGGAGCGGTGGACCCAGTCGCCCATCTGGGAGGAGCCCGATGGGGCAGCGCGCTCGGAGGATTCCGGTTGAAGTCGTTTCGAGATTCCGGAGTCCTCCTTTTCAGCGCCGAGGACGGCCACAGGGGGGAGTTTTAGTGCGGTAAAAATCTCACATAACCCTGCGTCGCTCCCACGGCGTCGGGTACCTTTGGAAGGTTTCACCCCTCAAAAAAGAAAAAAAAAACCAGATGCGTTGCTAGTCCCGACGACTATGGTACTTCCCCGGTCGAACTACACTGGTCCTACCACTTCTGAAACTGTGTACACATCTAAAGAATAACTTTTATTTTAATCCCAACTGAGGTTAGTATAAATTGTTTGTACAAAGGAGTTACATTAATTGATATATCAAGTTGCATAATATCAATGTCGGTTTCATTGATAACCGCAAAACATCTTCGGTGCATTTAGTTTCTCTTACAAACGATGTAATTTAATAAATACTGGTATGATAAGTATTTTGCAAATGATACAACGCCGATAACTATTGAAAATTTGTGTAACGGAATGTCAAGATCAAAGTTACATGCTCTTGGCCAAAATTATTAAAAAATAGAACTGTTTCATCGTCAACCCATTATTGCCCCACTGCTGGGCACGGGTCTTCTCTCGAAATAAGAGAGTTAAAGGCCATAGTCCACCGCGCTGGCCAAGTGCGGATTTGTGGACTTCACACACCTCCGAGAACTTTTTTTTTAAAGCACTCTCGGGTGTGTAGGTTTTTTCACGATGTTTTCCTTCACCGAAAAGCAGTGATAATTAATGTCTAATACGCACATAAATCAGTGGTGCGTGCCTGGGTTTGAACCTCGGACCTCCCGATCGAGAGAGCAAGTTTCAACCATAAGGCTATCACTGCTCATAACTGTTTAATAATCACTTTTTCAACTCATTCCATCTTATGTTTCTGAAAGGTAAAGGAGTGGTAGTAGGTTAAGGAAATAATTAAAATTGCTAGTCTGGCCGCTTAGAGAATGCTTTACTGAAAATTTGTTTCCGGACGAACAAAGTAACTTTAAAGTAGAATTTACGATGAAAATATTAGTTTCACTTGAGTTGAGTAAATAACACGAAGAAAACTTAATAATATTCATTCCATTTTGAAATGATTTATTTTTAATTCTATATAGCGCTGCTTGTAACAAGGTTACGTTAATTCACAATTTTCGTACGATAGTTTGGTGCCAAATGTATTGATATCAACTATAATACTTGTTACACGTTGATATCCTCCTCACAAAGAATAACGTAACAAGAAAATAGCAGTCACAAATAGGTACATTACATGAAATTGTTATTAAATTTCTATCTCATTTTGATTTTCTTGATTTTACAACAAGGGAAACAAGTACGTACTATCCCCACCTCTTGTCGTGTCTGATTTTGACTGTCACACTTCAGGAATGCATTCTGTGATCGGTCAGACACTAATTAATAACATTGTTTCGAAAATTTCAGAAGTATGAACATGAACCACCAGAGAAGAAAATCTATATTCCTATAAATCTAATTGCCATACATAAATATTACTTACTGCTGGTGGCCATTCACTTAGAATGTTTGCTTTTCCTTTCGGTATCGTTCATGGGGAACTATATAGATTCTATAGTGATTATAACAAGCACAATATTAACTTGCAAAAACGCGTGAATACAAAACAAATATTTATGTAAAGAAAAGAATACTAGTTTTTAGAAATTTTATCCTCAAATAGAGTTGAAGATTAATTTAAAACTATACCAAATCTTTTAAAATCAGATAGGAAAAGGCGTGACGGTGGTGGCTCTACAGATCACTAACGGATTGACCACCCTACTCAACCTGCGATCTGATATCTTGATAATATTTTAATAGGGTTTTAATTTCTAACTGCACTTAGGAAAATCATAACGTAGTGTTTTAATAAATATAATTATGTGTAGAACAATATTATTGAGCAGTAATAGCCTAATGGTTGAAACTTGCCTTCTCGATCGGGAGGTCCAAGGTTAGAATACCAGCCAAGCACCATTGAATTTTCAAAAAATGTGTACTTATTAGAAATTAATTATCAGTGCCTTACCGTGAAGGAAAACATCGTGAGGAAACCTAGACACTCCTTTCGGGTGTTCTTAAAAAGTTCTCAGAGGTGTGAGAAATCTACCAATTCGCATTTGGCCAGAGCGGTGGACTTTGGCCTAAGCCTCTCATTCTGAGAGATGACCCGTGCCCAGCAGTGGGACAATAATAGTTTGACGTCAATATTACAATTAAAATATTGTGAAAATGTATAAAATAACCATATTTAATCTATTGCCTTTAGTACGTACAGATTGTACGCTGTATGTTGCATCGGAACTTGCTACTTAAACTAATTCATTTTGATCAAGCCCTATTAGTTCTCGGCGTCGGATAAATTACATCTACACACGCGCTTACATTATATCTATGGCATTATATAGCAATTAAATAGTGTTCTACGCAAATTGTATCAAAATGTTGTAATAATTGTATAGTAATATCTACAAAAGTGGGTCACAATGAAATATAAGAAAGATCAGACAATTTTATTAATCGATTCAAACAAAATTGTATGAACAAAGCAATTACATATAGTTGTGAAGGATTGCGATTATACTAATGAAATTGCTTTTACATTTCGTCAACACCGAATTCCCCCGAATATTTCGCTCATAGCAACTGTGTCTGTTGATCAATTATATGACCTTTCAATTTGATCGATTGCATCCGACCCCTCGACACAATTGGTATATTGATATCTGTGCTCAATACAATGTATCTTTTATATCGTAATAGATATAAATGTAAGTACTTAATATTTATAGGTACCCGTCAGTAATATATGATTTGCTGAAAGTCATATTATCGTTCAATGATATGATGATTTACATATGATGAGTGATTATGTAGTATAGTGATTATATTACAAGGAAAGTGCTTGTACCAGTTTTAAGACTAAATATAGGTCGCGTGAAAAGCGGCAGTGAATCTAAGAGGTGATATTTTTTAGCGGAATTCCTGTGGTAGGTATGCGGTCACTGAATTTTGGCCGCTAATTTGCTCAAACAACCGCTCTTTTAAGATTAATAAATAGTCGTTGGCTGTGCATAAGTCAATACTGTGTATATAATTTAATAAATTGATTGCTTTAAATAGTATTTGATTACATATTGTTAATATTATCGCGGAATTGATTCATTTTAACATACAAGTCGTACATGGACGGTTCCGATTCAAATTCTCAACTTTTATAGGTCAACAAATGATGTCTAAGTATAATATTATAATAGTATAAGAGATAGAGGTCTAGCAAATAGAGCGCAATCTTAGTAAATGGATCTGGTTTTTTAACTTTTAGGACCAGTAAAATTTGTTAATATTAAAAAAAAACACTGTTTATATTACTACAATTATAATACTACAATTTTATTGTAAGATCGAGCAATGAAAACTATATGTAAAAAGTAATAAACATTAAGTGCATGTACGTGTTTCGCAGGTCGGGTCCGAAGCCGCGCATGCCGGTGAAGGCGGGCGGCGCGCGCGGCGGCGCGGCGGGCGCGGCGGCGGGCGCGGCGGGCGACGGCGCGGACGCGGCCGCCGCCACGCTGCTGCCGCACCCGCTGCGGCTCAAGTACAACGTGGGCAAGATCATAGGTGAGGACCGCGGTACTGGGAGGGCTTACGCACTAGCGGTTAACCGCGGGCGCGGCTGGCCGCTTTTCCAGTTTAATATGAAACCGCCGCAAAATTTCAACCGCGGCGGTTTAAAATGCGTAAGTGCGTAAGAGGACTAAGATATTTTGAAGGTGGCAAAACCAGTCTATGCCTAACGTGAAGCATTTCTGGCGTTTCGATGGAAGATGTGGTTGCCGGCACACTTTTATATGAGGCGACCAGCATAGTCCTAAGGAGTAGCAACGCATTTGTGATTAACTTCAGATAGAAACTATGTTCTATATGATGTTGATTACAGATGTCCCTGGGCCTCAGTGACCACTAACGATTAGGTGGACTGCATACTCGTTTGCTGCTACAATCAGATAAAAAAAGAACTGATTACTCTGATTTGATACTACATACGTACTGTACATTGATGTCTTTTTTTATATTACGGAAGTGGCAAATGTGCATGCAATGGTAAGGGTCCACCGGATAGTAAGTTCCACTGCTGTACATAGACATCTGTAATCAACCCCAGAATGAATATTCTTACAAAGATATTGGACACAAATACGTTGCTACACCCTGAGGGCTAAGTTGTAACGCCTCAAATAAGTATGTCTCGAAAACCACATCGCTTAGACCAGAAAAAAACAATAGTTATACAATAGTTATAAAAACAATTATCTAACTAATAACACTAGGTAGGTATTTCTGAAGAGAAATTGTTAAAGGTTTTACTACCTTAAAAAATTGACATTTTTTTACCGAATTGCTAAGCGGGGAAAATACCACCGCCACATGTTTCTAACGTAAATAAATTCTTACACTTCACTTCAAAGATATGGATGCCTACTAATATTTGAGGTGACTTGGTGATCTTGTTGAACAGATGTAACAGCGTAGTTGCATTCGACATATAGTTATAACTTTAATTTACTCATAGTTGGTTACATAATTGTTATGTTTGTAGGCGGCGATGACGTTCCACTAGGTGATTACATGTTTGTTCAAGCTTATTAAAAAACTTAATTAGCTAAGCACTTAACTAATGAACCTTGGGTTTGTTATCAAAAACGTCCCAAATTTACTTCAAAAATAATAGTATTCTAATCCTATAATGATGCACCAGTTTTATATTGCTGTTACTGTTGGTTACTATGATATATTAAAATTCTTATTATAAACAAAGAGGGCCGCACTGGAAGACTTATGCAATTATAATTATTTATTTATTTTTGCAGTATTTTTTTCTTTGATATTAACTCAAGGTTTTTTCTTTGACACTATTATACATTCTCACAAACAGCTGCTTCGTACTGTCGTACCATATACATACACGTTAAGCGAACGCTCGGCCGCACTACATGGTAGGCGGACTTTCAGGTGTTAGGTTTTTTCGTTACGGAATTTCTTGATTAGGTTCCCGAGCTCTAAGCCCGCGATAAAAGCTATGCAATAGCTTAAAAACTATGACTTATCAAAATAACTTCCATAATGAGATAATTCGTTCGATTTGTAATAAACATCGTATTTTTATAATAAGTTAAACTTACATTTATCATATACAAGGATTATTTATTCATATGGACGATTCATTTTGCGTACTTACATAAATAAAAATATATGTGGTAAAGGTTTCGGATTCCTCAGGCGTGTAGGAAATAAACAGTATCAAATTATTCAAACCAAATGTACTGATGTCATGTGGATTTACATGTCAACCACAGCTTCTTTTATTGTAAAGCTATATAATTTATCATTTTTTGATATCATTGAATTAATTCTACAGAATGTATGAACAATCAAATATTATATTCATTTTTAATGCCGCCCATAAACATCACCTAGTGATAAAAGCTTACCTCTGTTACCTAAAGGATTTCTAAATAAGATCAACCACAGAAGCATCACTGTTTTCAAAGACACAAGCTGGAACGTTTTACATTATGATATGTATAAGTAATTTTAATATTATTTTTTGTTATAGGTGACGGCAACTTTGCAGTTGTACGAATGTGTAAAGATAAAAACAATGGCAAGGAATATGCTCTCAAAGTAATCGACAAAGCGAAATGTAAAGGAAAGGAACACTATGTAGAGGCGGAGGTAATTTCATCGACGAATTTCATTATCTTATTACAGACTTCTTAAATTGAGTTTGTGCACGATTGTTAATATGAAGATGCCAATGAATACTGGCATAATATCGAAAAAATATTTTCTCTCTCGTATCCAGAATTTGAGTCCCATATGAGTTACTATCCATGGTAAAATAAAATATGGCGCCTGTGTGCTTTTCTCTTATTCCCAGCTTGGAAAATACATGTGAATTAAATCGAAAGATATTTTTTTTGTTTTAATCAGAATCTGTCTAACCGGTCCCACCGGTCAGCATTCTTGCTAATTCTTAATAATATAGCAGACATTAAAAAGGGAATATTGTTTTTCTAGGTTCGTGTTATGAGAAAACTCTGTCATCCGAGAATTGTTTCCTTAATCGAGGAGCAAGATAGCCCCGAGTGGCTCTTCCTTATCATGGAGCTTGTTAGTGGTGAGTATATTTCACTATGTTTATCTATAATCATGACTAATGTTATCTAATAGTTCATCAATTTGTCAATGTTTATAAACCACTTCCGAGTTGCGATACATTATTTACCACAGACGCACAGTATGCTTATTAGCAACTACTGATTATAAATTGCAGCATTTTTTAATCTTCTTTATTTATTTCTTTCTGAATCTTCAAAGCAACATATAATTTTATACATGAAGCACCAGTAATGTATTCAAAGATTGCCAACTATATTCATTTAATATTTTCAAATAATAGAAAAACTTAAACACCTTTTTCAAAATTCAAGCTTTTCTTAAAGTAAAGGTTAAAAAATGTTGATTAGATTTTTGTAAGATAGTCATCATATGTTGATTAAAGTCATGTTACATATTGCACTGCTCTTCAAGTAATGCAATTTTATTGTATCACTATATAAGATGTATTTATATTTTTAGGTGGTGACTTATTTGATAGTATCGCAGCCGCTTCTAAATTTTCTGAGCCTCAGGCGCGTTTGCTAATCGGTCACCTAACATCAGCTATTGCATACCTCCACTCGCTTTCAATAGTGCATCGAGACATCAAACCAGAGAATCTATTGGTAAGCCATCAACTAATTATCACTCATTCGAAACATTCTCACGGTTATTATAACATTGAACTTTGAAGTCTAGGTAGATTAGTGTGGCCATGAAGTCTATGTAGTCGGCGTCGGCACGCAACAGTTATTATGTACCATACAATTCCTATGTTTATGTGTAATTGTAGTTGTGTTATTGTATTGATTACCACCTCAACTAACAGTTGCACAGGTATTGTTTTAATGTTTCAAAGCCTCTATAGAAATATACTTACGTTTTCTGTGATTTTCAAAATATGTTTAAATCAACGTAAAGGATAAAAAATAAATAGATAAACGTAAATAACTAACGCATATTTTGAAAATACTGTACACTGTCTTAATTACAACTCGGATTAGGGAAACAAATGTTCGATTCTGGGCTAGTTAGATATCTGAAAGATAATTTAGTCTTTTGTTCTGGATCTTGTGTGTATCCGTAGCACCGACACAAGATAAAAGTTATTGATTATAATTGATGAACTTTTTCGTTTTTAATTTCTCATTAAATTTCTTTACTATTAGACTTTTAGTTTACTCGTCGGTGTTTTATATAAACTTCTAATATAAGACACTAAAAGACAATCATCGAAATATATATATGCATGTCCATTGTAATATTTTTCATACAATGACTAATATTTTAAAAACTTTTGTATGCCGCAACATTTAGATTGTTAGGTTGTCATTAAAAATATCATAAAAAAAAGGTTTATATGTCAAAACTTTTAATATGTTATTGGACGAAATATACCACATCGGAGACTTCGTGTGATAGATAATTTTGTAAACAGAAACTACAGTACTATAAGACTAGTAGCTGCATCCCAATCTTATGAATCATGATTGCTATAAACTAGTGTAATAACCTCGATTGTAAAGTTAACGGTAGTTATACATTACTGATGTAGTGTTTAACACTAAGAAATCATTACTTTACAACTTGCGAATAAAACTTCCCGTGTTATATTCTTACACTAGCTGTGCCCGCGACTTCGTCCGCGTATTTAAAAAGTATTATTACACGACGATATAACGACGCAAAAACAAATAACGCTGCATACAACCACCGCCCCTCCTCCTTGCAGCGTCATGTTTTGCACATCATGCGGCGCGGCTGAATTTTATATCGGTGTTATTTTAAAATTGACATATCTTCTAAGATGCTCATTGAAATTAAGTGATGACAAAGACAATTTTGTTCACAATTAAATACTCTTAATCAACAACACATTTATTTGGACAAAGATTAACATTATTACGTTGATATAACTCTTAACTAATTTCGACCGAATTTGATTACCATGAAAAGGGTTCTAGTGAGTTAATCTTAAAAGATAGACATATACTGTCGCGGACATTTTTTTAGATAATTTCAAGAGAAATAATTCTTTTATACATATATTTTTGGTATCTTTTTATAGTATTTTTTCATATTTTCCATTATTTCTTCGCTCCTAATAGTTGCAGCGTGATGTTATATAGCCTAAAAGGCTTTAGGCTATATATAGGCCTCGATAAATGGTCTATTCAATACAAAAAGAATTTTTAAATTCGAACCAGTAGTTCCTGAGCTTAGCGCGTTTAAACAAACAAACTCTTCAGCTTTATATATTAGTATAGACTAGTCGCCCGTCGCATCGGCCGAAATTCGACCGTAATTTAAATTAAAAAACTAAACTTCATATTGTCCAAATTAGTACGAATATTTCTCTAATTCAAATCAAATGTCATCTGACATTCTTGACGTTGTGTCTTTTCATAGTAAGACATTGAATGTTCTATTTCATTTACTAAGTACATATGTGTTTGTGACAAATGCATGGTAGTGTGTGTAATGTAATTTTAGTTGATTTTATGTATGATATATGCGTTATTTGAAAAAAATATTAACATTCTGCACTCCTTCTCTACGTCCACTATAACCGTGCAAAATTTCATACTAATCCGTCCGCGGCATATTACTTAAAAATCCGTCACAAATTTTTGCTTCACGTATTAATATAATAATTACATGTAAGTAGCAGTAAATTGTATAATTAATGTGTTTGTCAGGTGGAGATCGGCGCGGACGGTAGCATACGCGGGCTGAAGCTCGCGGACTTCGGGCTCGCCGTGGAGGTGTGGCGGCCGCTGCACGCCGTCTGCGGCACGCCCACCTACGTCGCGCCCGAGATCCTGCTCGAGACCGGCTATGGGCTTAAGGTACGTTTTTGCAATGTAAGCAACCGGTCTGGTTGCTTTACGCTTTACTTATGAGTCTACTGTCTTTGGCCTCGGGCGAAACTGCCCTTCTACATGAAATAGATTAAAGATTAGTAGTCCTCAGTGTTCTTGTAATATTGAACAAGTAAACGTAAAGCTGACGGGCTGCTTCTTTGGTTTATTATAAAAAAAAAAATCAAGTTCTGCTGTCTTAGCTGTAAATGTAAATAAAACCCTGTTTTTAAATTTATTACGAACTCGTTTATTACCGCGGCTTGCCCGAGAACAAACTTTCATTACGATGTAAAAAAAAACGTGATTGTAAATATATAAAAAAATGGATATAAATAAGGAAAAAGACAAACCCGCTGAGTTTCTTGCTGGATCTTCTCAGTTGAGGTCGTATTCCGATCTGGTGGTAGGGTAAGAAAAAAATGTAACTGACAATTTGTATGTGCCCCCATTAACAAAATAAAGACATTTCATTTCATTCCATCACATGTGTTATTCTTGGTCATAAACTTGTAGTTTTTGCGTGAAAGAGTGTTAGTACATATGCGTGTGCATATGTACTAACACACATTTATAATATAATCAAACGACGCGCTTAAAATAGTGTATATTATTATTATAAGGTATATTATTATATGATAACCTATAGATTGACGTGTGGGCGGCTGGCGTGATACTGTACATCCTGCTGTGCGGCTTCCCACCGTTTTCGTCGCCTGACGGAGACCAAGAGAAGTTGTTCGACGCGATCCTGTCCGCGCGGCTGGAGTTCCCCGCGCCGCACTGGGAGCGCGTGTCGGCGGGCGCCATCGACCTCGTCGCGAACATGCTGCGTCCGCAACCGGAGCTGCGCTTCGCCGCTGAGGACGTGCTCGATCATGCCTGGATGTCGGTGGGTACCCTGCTGCACAACCGTCTGATTGTGTTCAGTTTTATGAGCGTCTAACGTTGTAATACACTTTTGAACTTTTTTTTAGATGTACACTGTACTCAATGTATCCATTCAGTGTTGTAAGACAATATATATGAATCTTGTGATGAAACTTGTACTGTTTGATGCTATCTGTATAACTTTTAATGCTTGCTTACTCTATTGCAATGATGCAAAGATGTATTTGATCAATAGTAATGGCTGGTTATTAATCAATAATATGGAGCATATCGCTATTGTTTATACTGATAATCTAAGATTTATGACATTCATCAACAATTACAATGGTAATAGAAAAAGAGGTGACGCTTGTAGAGTCATCTCCAATCTTATTTCTGCCTAATAATAGTAGTAGCAGTAGATTGCTTTATCTGGGGCTGATTACAAATGTCCAAGGATGACAGTGGTCACATACCCTCAGGTGAAATGCTCATTTTTTTTCTTCTATATTGTAAAAAAATAAATAAGGGCTTTATTTTCTAACGTGTAATCAATTTTCAGGATGACTACGACGAAATGTGTGACTTCCGCACGTGGTACGACGAAGACTCGTCATAGCCGAGCGCGAGCCGCGCGCCGCCCCGCGCCGCCGCTGCTGTCCGCCACACATCTATATATGCCTTCGATATATTAACACCAATACCAAAGTTATCCCTTAATGTATTATTAAAATTAATCCCCAACGACAACGCTGCACGTGCAATTTGTAACATTTATAATGACTCGTTTGCACTTGCAACGTTCTCGTGAATATTTCTTTTTTACTTATATGAAAGTTCTCGCTCGTTTACGTGAAAGTTAGTGATTATATCGAAACGCTATATTTATTTTTCTTATTGAAAAGGAATTGCATAGCTTGTATTTATGGGGCTGTACGACCATTATTTAAGTATTACGTAGATTTTTAATTTTTGACCGATTGTCGAGTTGAAAGTAGTAATTTATGATTTAATTATTTGCTTGACTATAATGATAGTGCAGGCCACAGAACGTAAACCTAGGAGAGTATTCCCAGATGGAAATGGAAACCAACATATATAACATTGAAGTAGAATGCTCAAAGTAATAGCACATAAACTTTTGTGAATGCTTTCTACACATTTGTGAGATTAAAATGACAAAACTCATTACCTGGAACTAATGTCTCTGGGCATGTGGAAATTATATTGTAATTGAAAAAATGTTTGATGCTTATGAGTAATATATACTGGTGTGAATCTAATATGAAATTTGCTAGAGTACTAGGGCTTCTGAAACATGGTGCATATTTCATCATTTCAAGCAATTAAAATTTAGATAATATTTTGTAGATTTAATGTCTTCGTGTATTATTTATAGCAAATGATTTATTTTATAGTAAGGCGCTGTAATATATGAGTAATATATCTTATTTAATTATTTGAATAAATTTGTATTTACACGTTCTTAGAAGCACATTGCTTAAAACGAAGTTGCATTTTGTAAGCATATCAATATGGCTAGATTTTGATAACTGCAAAAATATTTTATCACATTCCCTTGTAGAGAAGTTGTCAACAATAAAAACAAGTGTTTCCACAGTTTTAAGTAGAAATAATCAATGAGCGAAGGCAGATGAGAAGTGTGTAACATTTCTCTATAAATTCTCTCACTAAAAATGTAGACGGATATTAGTAAAACTGAATAATAAATGCGAGTCACTTTACCCTATTAGTTTGCAAAGCCATTGGTTTTAAAACAGATTTTAATGACTTAAATATGAGGGCTAAACTTCTGAATTGTGTAATCTTCCTATTAAGCATCAGGTTGGTGCCAAATTGTCATTATTTTGTATTTGGTGTTGTCATGTAACATACTCTTTGAATGCTATTTATTTATGTTCCTCTCGAATACTATGGAAGGAGTATTTGTATGAATGACGATGTAATTATTGCTTTAGTGTTAGAATCGCTTCATGTCGCAACTCACTAATTTAACCACATTACTAGACTGAACTACATTCCGCTTCTGTATCCATTTAAATCACATACATACATTACTATTCTTTTAACAAAATAACATACATGCATAAACTGTTTTAATTAAAATTTGAGAATTAAAGGTAGGAAGTACATACCTAGATTTATTTTGATTTTAGTGCTATCTTAGTAAAAATAAAAAGCTCTCTACAGTAAAGTCAAACGCCTAGGATCGTATTTAATTTAATTTTTATGAAAATTGTTTGCAGAAATTATTTTTCCAAAATATTTAGAAATGGCACAGTAGTTTCAAATATTAAACTTTAATTTTGTAAAATACATAGATAAAAAGATGTTATATAAATATAATACATAACCATGTTGTGTTCAATACCTGTTTGGAACAGATCATATTTATATTATTGTGAGTGAGCTTACACAAAACAAGCAAAATTAGTGTGATCATTTTATATTATAAATTTAAGATGCTATTTGCATAGTGATGTCTTGTCTGGATGAATTGGATTGGAAGATATATCACTTTCATCAGCTTGAGAGGTGTGTGGTTATCAACTGAGTATGCTCAGATCTTATAATGTTATGGTTTCATTAAGACATAATGAAAACGATGACAGATAAACTTGTACATCTTTACATTTTTGGAAACATTTTAATTAACGAAATTTTTACATAAAGTTTTAACATCAAGTTCATGTGTCATTTGAAACATATTTATTAGTTATTTTTGTTAAGTATCAATTGGTTCTACTAGATCAAGTTATTCATTCATCAATTGGCTCCTTCATTTCATTTTATTTGGTTGTATGTTGCATCATTCACTCATTTGGAATCAATAAATTTTATAATGCATTTAGTTAAATATGTTACTGCATTTGATTAAATGAAAGCATAAAATTTTGTAAGTTTTCTTTTATTTAAATTAAAATCCATAATAAAATAAAAATATATGTCAATTATTTTAATATATATCCAGTCAATAAAAATCCACTGGAACCATTCATCAATACCTCAGGGTGGGTTCTTTCAGGTAGTATCTGAAAAAGAAAATAATATTGAGTGGAAGTTTTTTTTTTTATAATATAGTAGTAGCAATGCACAAACAGTCGTGATGGTTCTTGGTCACTACCGCACAGATGTCTGTAAGTTGGTTGCCTGATGTGACAGCATAACTAGAGAACTTATGTTTTAGGTACACCCAATGCTGTGGGCAAATAGTGAGGAGGGAAATGTGCACAATTGCACTCTTCTCTACCACTCCTTGAAATACTGCTACACTATGAAATCTATCCTAGACACTTCAATGATAACCATAAAAGCTAGGTAAAGAGATGAGAACAATAATTATTGGTTGCTTATTTGTAACATCTTCTGAGCTCTGTTAGAAACTCGCCCTTTCTTATAAATACAGAAAAAAATAAGTTTTATACTGGGCTATTAAATTATGCAGAAGCTTATATTAAATAAAATATATCTTCCCACCTGGTAATTCCTCAACCAATTGCAAGTAATTTTCAAAGCTGCAACATTGGACTGTGATTTCAATGTCACATACAAATTCTGGAGAGGTTCAACAACATTGTAATAAATTACAAATGGCCTTCCAGGTTTCACAAATGTGCACAGCTCATTAAAAATATTCTGAGGGTCTTCCTTACATGCTATTACTAATGAATCTACTTTTTGAGACAGAAGTTCTGATGCTGCTATATTGTCAAAATGCCATTTTGGTTTCTTTTTCTCAGGTTGTTGATTATCTTCATTTAATTTTTCTTCAATCTGATTACTGTCTGTACTTATATCCGTTGTTTCTTCTAATTTCAGTTTTTTCCCTTCTTGGCTTAATTCAGGTCCTTTTCGCTTAAGTGTCTCTGTGTTTGTGCCATTAATTTCTTCTGGTATGGTAGTTGTGTGAATATCACAGCCCTGATAGTACTGCCTTAATGCTGAATAAACATTTACCGAAATGCATCTCTCTAACTGTTCACCATCAAAATTCATTGCTAATAAGGCTTGTTTTTGAGACATATTACCCGGATGCATATGTACCAGTTTCCCAGTTGTATTACGTCCGATAGAACTCAACATAGCAGCAGTTAACAACCCACTAGAACCAGAATCATATAATAAATGAATGCCATCTGAATTAATGTTACAATATGAAATCATTTGAGACAATGTGTCAATGCGAATGTTTTGAACCTTACCGGGATCTAGCTTATAAAGAATTTCTGTAATCAATCTCAAATTTGGCTTAAGAATCTGAACATACTCAAAGTACTTCTTTTCCTTTTTCTTCAAATACTTTGCTTGAGAGAACTCGGTTTTGGCATGGAATGTGCTTGAGTTAGTAATAAGAGTCTCTACGATTTCGGAGGCTTTATTTGAGTCTATTTTTAATTCATCAATTTCTTCAGCTGTTAATTTCTGGGAGCGACCGTCGTCTAGAATATTTCTATTGTCGGTCCCCGATGTTTTAACGTCAATTTCATCTTTTAGCTCTATAGCTTCGTTTGTTAGCTCTAAACTGTATTGTTTGTTTCTTTTTGTTCCCTCTGCAATCATTTTAAATACTGAAAAATATCGACAACCTTCAATCCCACATAAGTTTACAGTAAATTTCCCTATATTTACCGTTGAATCCGATTTGTTATATTTATGTAACTTTCTGTAGTTCTGTTTTTGTATAACAATATATTCTCCAACTTTAATAACATCATTGGCCATGTTATTATAAGTAATAAACAAAATAATTTTATAACCTCGTACTTCTCGGCAAGTTTTAGGTTATAAATATTTGATAAACGTCATGAGAGCTGAGAGCCAGTGTTGCCAACTATTTGAAATATTCTCCTAAAACAATTTTATAACTAAAACTTTTAACTTTTTGAAAGTTTGGGCGTAAATTCGGAAAACAAATAGTGTCAGTGACGTAGGTAGGGGGGGGGGGGGCGGTCCGCACCGGGTATCACCTTTTTTAGAGTGACACCCGGCCCGTAACTCAACTTTAAGAACAATGTACACATAAAAAATCGTAAGTATAGTTGACTCCTTCGATGATTCCTTCACAAGCACTAGCTCAGCTCTATGTGGAATTCGGGGATTCCCCCAAAGGTGCACAATGTTATTCTAAATATAAATATTAAATAACCCACGACGTATATCAATCATATAAAACTGTTTAGACTACTTAAACAACATAGAAGTCTATCGTCCAGACCTACTCAACCTAGGCACCACCAGTAAACCTCTCCAAAGGACCAGCCGCATCATCGTCTGGCCCAAATTGGACAAAAAATTTGGTCGCAGGACGCAATAGACCTAAAGATGGTGCCTCAAACCATTGAACGCAGACCAATCGAACCGGTAGGTAAAGGTGGCGAGTGATCGACGCCTTGAACTGTCTGCCGAATACCCTTATTTCAGCTAAAAATTTCTCCTTTCTCTGCCCCGAGAACCATAGGATTTTGTATTTCTACCAAAGGAAGATTATGGAAAGCATAAACGAGATGCAGAATAATAATTCCGGTTCGCTGGTCAAAGCGATCGCGCCATCCCAGAAGTCCTAATGGAATCTGGCGGATGCCTCCATTGACAAGACTGAACCTTCCACCAGCGTTCGATGATTCAGAGAAGGCAGAATACCTGGCCGACATTCTAGAGAGCCAATGTACCCCGAGTACACAAGCAAGAGACGAATCACACATTGCCCTAATAGAAGCCGAAGTGGAGTCTAGATCTGACCATTCGCCAACCGATCCTCCTCTATCGCCAGTTACGTTAGATGAAATGCGAGCAGTTATTAAAGGTATGTACGTCAAACAAAGCCCCTGGGTCCAGACGGCATAACTAACAAGGTGGTAAAACGCCTTCCTTCATTTCTGTTACGTTTCTAGTGGCAATATTCAATGCCCTATACAACTACTCATTTCCAGACATGTATAAGGAAGCAGATGTCTTAGGAATTCCCAAACTCGATAAGCCGAAGACAGAGCCTTCGAGTTACTTCTCAACTTACTAAGAGTGGTAGTTGAATCTAAAAACCTCCTTTTAAAAACTTCTGCAGGCAGCAGGTCCGCCGCCTCCCGGAGCACATCCTCGCAGGGTTAAATAGGAAAAGATCCAGGGATACGGGTGCTCTATTCTTTGATGTAGCGAAGGAGTTTGATAAAGTCTAGCATAAAGACTTGTTCTACAAGCTTTACCAGTTTGAAATTGACGTGGCACATGACCATCACACGGGAATTTGTATCAAATCGCCAATTCAGCTTCAGAGTAGATGACACTAGCTGTGTGTATGTATACGAATAACACCGCTATTTACTACGCACCCGAAATCTTCAGCTGGTACTTCCAAACTCCAATGCTAGTTTAGGAAGTAAAGAATAAAGGTAAAACCGATAAAAGTCAACATTTTTCAGAATTGCTTACAGGTAGTAAGCAATTCTGAAAATTCTTGTAAAAAAAATTGTTCTCACAGAACACGACAGATAATGAAATGAGTATTTTCGACAAGCCCATCCTGCGCTATAAATAACGATGAACAGTTTTACAAATATACCCAGGTAGCTATTGCAAAGCATTAAAGATTAGATTATACCTAATACATTGAAGACAGATAATGGCATAAAAGGAAATTAAAGAAAATAATTGAATAAGTGAGCAGGTGTACACAGAGCTAGGTTTGCGGTGGATCGAAGGGATTTATTATGGGACAGGTGAAGAAATTGAAAACATTATAGTAAGGAGGGGACGTTGGATCAAACAGTACAGAGTAAGGAAGAGATAGAATGCGAGCATTCCGGCGAAGGCAAATTGGGAGCTACTTGAGTTTAGTGCGAAATTCAGAAACGTGGTCATATTTTCGTTTGCCAAATAAGATAGTGTTCTAGAAGCCTTTAGGTAGGTTAGGCAAATAATGAAATCAGCTATGTATATATTAATAATGAACTTCCCAAATCGGTACCCACAAGTTGAGTGTCTTTACACCCACTACTTGTTTTAACTATATGAAAATACTTACAAATAAATTCAACACGTGACACTTTATAATGTCGTTTCTATTTTTCTTCACTTTTATACATTGATGTATCTATAATTCTATTTTCCATAAACATGGTTTGTTTCAGTTCACTAGGGCGAGACGGAATAATGTAGTAGAAGAAAACTACTATGCAAACCAGAATATGCTAAAACATAAATTAAAATAAAATTAAAACTACCTGTAATAAATGACAAATTTAGTTCGTACCTAAAGAAATGGAAAAAAATATCATAAAACATATCTGAAAAAGTGAGTGTTGGGTCTCAAGAAATATTCGCCAGGCGATAGTGTGAGTAGTAGTTAAATATTACGTACATAGGCAGGAATATTAATATGTTCTAGTAGTTAATAAGAATAACCAATTTTTAAATTAACTGACCTCATAAATGTAAACAAACAAGGTTTGATAAAATTTAATTTTGCTAAATTCAATTTTAACGGTGAATTCTGGTTTATTATAAAACGAATGAATGTCATAAATTGTTTTTTCATCTGCTTTTACTTTTAGAGAATCAGCTAATAACCCTGAAAAATAAATATATAAAATGACTTCACAGATGTAGGCAATGTAGATAAGGGTTGCAAAAATCCCAAAATCCCAGTGTTAGTAAGTGGCCACTGCCGTCCAAGGACATCTGTGAGCAACTTTACAGAGAACGGAACGCAAAAGTAAACCACAAATGCGTTGATAATATTCCCTAGGACTAAGAATAAAAGTGTGCCTGCAACTAGGTAGGTACACCATTCCATCGAAACGCAAGAACGCCATACTTATTTCAAGAGTGAAGGAGTCACGCTAGAAATAAGTGTGGCGGTTGTACTAGGTATATTAGTTCTACTACCAGATAAACATTAATCCTGGCAAAAGTTTCTATAGCTTGGATAGGACACTGCCACACTCTTTGGGTCATTTTAAATATTAATTGATTATCAGCCTTTATTACAAACCTTATTTACAACGGTCTAATATTTGTGAGTATTAAAAATAACTCACCAGGAAAGTAACATACACTCGGGACTTCACCTTTATATTTGTTGATTTCTTCTCCTAATTCTTTAGATTCATGATAGTACTGAAATTTATTTTATACTTTGAAAATGTAGGTATATATTAAATGTTAATGTATTTATTTTATCGTTAGGTTGGTTACATGAGTCCCCTGTAGCCAGGGAATAGAATACGGCATCGGCATCCCTGACGTTAGAAGCGACTAAAAGAGGGTTCTGGGTTTGCGGGCTGCTAGAGTGCGGAGCTCGAACCTTCCAGCCAGCAAAACCGACAAGGACATCGGCATGTGTGGCTGTTTATTGTCGTAAGCACTGCAATGCACAGGGAGACAGTTACACGTCCCCAAGAGATGTGCCAGTAAGTGGCGCCGCGCTAGGGGACATCGGTACGTTCCATTGGAGTTTCCGGGGTCCCCTGCAAGGGCTGAGGAAGGACATCGTAGAGTTTTTAGTCAGTAAAAATCCGATATATCCCGGAGTCTCTCCTAAAGCTTTCGATTTACAATTTGAGGGTTTCCTACCCGTCAAATAGAAATGAAAAGGTTGGTTACATGAATAAGTAGGTATTCATATCTATATATTCTTCTTACTAACCTTCGTTGGGAAACTGACTAGAGTGTAATTTAAATATCCAGTCATATTTCCAAATTCGCTAAAATAATACAGTCTTAAAACAGTTCTCGTATCCCTGACTACTGTGAATGCCTGAAATATAAATAATTTTACTTAAGACATCTTTGAATTTGTATATTTTTTGTTCCTGTCTGAGGCCACTTCCACCACAGAACAACAGTGGAGAGTTTTAATTAAATTAATTTATAGCAGAGGAAAGAATATTAGGTACACTTGGCGTTCCAAATTAGAGCTATTTCAAGTAGAAAGTAATTAGGCGTGTACCCCCATTAGGTGAGTTAGATCTATGTCCGTGAAAATGCTTTTAACCGTACAATCAAATCAGGAGCAAGGCAGGCAGAGGATACCTACTTTTCTAGGAGCGGCAGCTGCTCCCTCTGGCAATATGATGTTTTTAATCTATAGGTGATAGGGGACAGCTGCACAAAATTATATGGAAGTAGAGCCAACTAAGTAGGCATTAAAACTTACATTACTCAGAATAGCAAAGAAAGAGATGAACATAAATACATCGGTCCAAGCTCCAAGGCCAGATCTTCTCAACAGCAAGGGTCGTCGACTGCTCATCAAGAATAAGTGAGCATGGTATCTATGTATGAATAGAACATTCATTAACAGTTGTGTAGCGGAGCCGTAACAAATTCGCAAGGAAAGAAATTATCTTAATTCTTATCATAAAATGTTCTTTGATTCGCGTCAACATTCATTTGTTTCAATCCCTTAACTGCCACCAGGGCGAACCACTTCTCCTGCACCCCAAATTATGTGACATCTCTAATAATAATGAAAAATTCAATGAAAGTAAACCTACGTAACTAAGACCCAAACGCGAAATTGTCGTTCCCACGTAGTTGGTATCTCTTAAAAAGTTAAAAGTGAATTAATAACGCATTTAAATGTTGTCCCTATAATGTTCCCAACGTTCACCGCTCGAGCCAATGTAGAGATTGAAAATGCGATACTTCGATACTAGCCATTTATCTGTTTAAAATATTATATGGCAAAAAATCTTTCGTATTTATAGATTTATTTAGTGTCTGATCGAAAAAATACCTTATATCCCAAATATTGATGATTAAAGCGAATAGTGGTGCGAGAGGAAAGGCTGCGACAAACAACGTCACCAAACCAAATTGTTGCGCTGAAAATTATGTTTCAAATATATAACGCACATTTTCTGCAGACTCAAACTTATTCTCTACATTTAAATCAATCGCTTAGTGCAGGAAACTCAGTCATACGTGTACCTTTTTTAAATCATACATTGTTATTTATACATATGTACATCTGTCATTTATTAATTTTTTGAACACCTACATAGTTTACACCAATTAAAATTAAAAAAAACAATAATCTAGAATAAGGAGAAGCTAAGTGCAACTACCTACATTTATAGGTGGAGACTGCTAGCAAAAGCGAGTAAGACATAAGTCAAATAATAATTATATTAATATAATAATATAGAAATATATAATATATTATTTATACAAAGACCACGTATATTTTGTTGAATCAGAATTACCCAGTGTATTATATTTGTCCATCATTAGTTCTTCAGTTATTGGTTTTAACCTATATTCACGCTCCCAAGTAGGAATAAATTTATTTTCTTCTTCCTTGCTTAAATTCTGATTGTAATCTGTTCTCAAACTGTAAAAATGTTCCGAAAATTTTAATCTATGTAAGGAGAAACAAAATGTAGAGTAAAAAAAACGTGCGGAACTTGGGGACTGCCGCGGTAAAGCTAGTATACTTAGTATTTTTTATCAACTTATGCAATTATAATTATTTAGTTATTTATGAAGTATTGCTTTTGTTTGATATTAATTAATTTTTTTTCCTTTGATACTATGTACTTTCTCACAAGCAGCTGCTTATTCGTCCGATTTATACATAATACCATATACATAATCGTTATGCGAACGCTCGGCCGCGCTACATGGTATGCGGAGTGAGGGGGTGTTAGGTTTTTTCGTTACGGAATTTCTCGATTCGGTCACCGCTCCCAAACCCCGCGATAAAAGCTATGCAATAGCTTAAAAATTACAATGAAATCAGCTATGTATGTCTAGATGGGCATAGAACTAGGTTACTATTAGTGCGGTAAAACACACATAACTAGGCGTCGCTCCACTGCATAAAGTACGTTTTGAAGGTTTACCCCTGAAAACATAAAGGTGAGTATACAAAAATGATCCTACCTTGTAAAATAAGCAAAGATCCTGAACATGATTTGCTTCAGAAACAAAACAACTATAAGTAAGATCCATAACTCATTGATACAAGAAAATGGTCCACAGTTTCTTCTAAAAATAGTTAAGTTTTGTATCCATATTGTAATCTCTTCGTAAAAGTACGTTTGTTTAACGTAAGACCAATTTGAGTTAATTGGCATCAAAAAATAAATACCCTGAAAAATTACACTATAATAAATAAAAAAAATATTAGTGTAATTGTACGTATTTCATTAAAAGAATGAATATTGATAAGTAAAAAATGGAATATTCTATCTATAAACATATACCTTCAACCAAGCTGTATACAGAATTATTGAAAATGTAACGGCAAATGTGTAACCAAATAATTTGATAACCAGTGACATTTCGTACGTTACGTATGTCCTATGGTTCTCATATTTTACTAGCTGATATGATAAAGTTTCGCATACCTGTAAATAACAGTTATTTTCCTAAATCTATACTTATATCTTTAGTGAGGTCAATTCTGTACATGAAATATATTTCCAAAATAACTATCAGGGGGTGATAACGGATCGATACTGATGCCAAAAATGCAATCAGTATTTTTTTTGTCTATCTGTCTGTCTGTATGTCAGAAATCATGTATGACGGATATTCTCCTTAAAATTATATAAAAAAAAATCCATCTTTTAAGGTTGATTCACAATAACACGCGTAACTCCCGATAGCGTAGCAGTTCGAAGCTTTCTGTTTATATTTGTGTACTCTTACGTTTATAACACTCTCAGTCAGCCCTAATTAAAAAAGTTAACATTATTTAGGCGGAACGAAGTTCGCCGGGTCAACTAGTATTAAATATGTAAGAAGTTGTCCAGATCCAAGAATTAAGTAGATGTTTTAGAAGTTTTTGAAATCATAAAAAAATATTATTATTAAAATATAAATAGTAAAACAATGCATCGCTACCTTCTCAATTATTATGATATGTAAGACATAAACAATTTGAAACATCGCTAGGAATCCATATTCATGTTTCTTTGTTTTCCAACTTTGAGAAAACGTAGACCACAATTTATCCTTAATCCCCAATGAAAACGCAATAAATAATATAATACCTGTAATCTAAAGTGTTAATTCATAAGTATTAATAATAATAACAAAATCATTATTATTAATCATTCTTGTTCATACTATTAATGCGAAAGTTTGAGAGGACGTAGGGGACGATGGGGGAATTGCTGACGCTTAAGCGGAATTAGGTGTCAAAGTCATACTATTACTAAAAATCAATATGTCTTTATTAATGATGAAACTATAGTTAAAGTTATACCTATTAAATCAGCATAAGTTATTATATGAGATCAAGCAACATTTGTTGAAGTTTAGTCAAAAACAGAAACGGATCTATCCGTAATCATCCTTTTTTATTATTAAGTAAATTATGGCTCCACAAAAGAATCGTCTGTGCCTTTTTTCACATAGTATTCATTTCGAAGAAAGGATTTTTTTTCTCAGTTACTTACATGCGTATCAGTACAGTTGTAAATTTTCACTAAACGAAAAATAACTTCCATAATATTCCAAATACCAAGCCGGCCATTATTTAATTATAACTGAAATCTCATGCTAAGCAACACTATTTAAATATTATATTCAACAGTATCCAAACAAATACTTACACAAACTAGCAAAATTAACTTGCTAATGAAAAAGTGCAGGGTCTTTACGATTGCAGATTCATAAAATTTTATTATGCCAGTCCTTTTAGAAATTCCCACTTTACGATCCATCATTTCAAATTCTGGTCTAAAAATAAATATAATATCCCAATGGAAAAACAAAATACTTATTCAATTTACGCAATATTCAAAAGATGTAAGAACCAGTGGCGTAACTACAGGGTGGCAAGTTGGCAAAATGTCACGGCTCCAACCGGAAGGGGCCCCCGGTTAGAGGATAATCCTGTAATAAAATCAAACACCTCCGTTGTAATAATATGTAGGTTTTTTCATTTACCTTTACAATATACACTTCTCGTCTCACTTCAACTTTAATACATAATTCACTCTGTAGAACTATCACTAAACAACATTCTTGTTCCGTGTCTAGACTCCTTCTGCCCTCTCTCGATCAACTGTTCGTAAAATCTAAGTTGATACAACTAGCGACACCGACAATTGATAACCAACCTAATTTACTAGCGACATCTTCAATGATATCCGAATTAATTTACTAGCGACATCTACACTTGATATCTGAACTAATTTATGCGTTATAACAAAAATAATACTAAAAACTATTACAAATTTTATGAAATCATTACAATCCCAATTTCTAATATTTTTTATTTATTATACATGTTTAGTAAAAAAAGTTTTGTCTTTGATTTATTTTTGTTACCTACTCAGTTGCATACACAAGTAAAAAATGTATAAAAATTTAAAGCATTTGTAAAAAAAAGCTGTAACCTAGTTTTAGAACTGGGTTACAACTATTTCATATTGGGGGTCCATCCGATGAATTTGCCACGGGCCTAGAACGGTATAGTTACGCCACTGGTAAGACCTTAACCCTTTGTGATTCGACCCTAGAGTCTCCACCGCCATACCTATTTCTGCCTAATATAAGCATATATGCTAAAACAGTGTTAGCCGTCACTGTGTTCTGGTTTAAAGAGAGTGATATAAGTTTGGTTAGATTAGGTTTGACTACAGATCCATTTGATACTTCCCATCAAATGGATTCATTATCGTTCGCTAGTTTTATTTAAAAATGTTTTAGTTAGGTGGTTTAGAATTACCTAAGGGTTCGTTGAAAAATAGCATTATGTTTGTCTATTTTCCACATCCAATTCCAATAGTGTTCTCTTCGTCTCCAAAATATAACAAACAAAGTCGCTGGAATATTAAATTGGTAACATAAATATCTAAGTACTAATATTTTAATAACTCTAACTCTCATCATATTTAATGTTACTAACCCCACAAAACAGTAAAGATAGAGAAGAACACCGTGAAAGGATTATCCAAAAATATATTAAGTGAAACCATATCGCAATAATCTCTTAGCTTTCTGAATGGGCAAATGTTGAATTTCTCGCACTCCGGACAAATCCATATATTTTCATCAGCCTCGCATGTATCATTTCTAAAATATCATTTAATTAAACTTGTAATGTTTGTTATATCTAGGTAGTTATATAGTCCTATTCAGCAATACGACTCAGTAAAATTGTGAAAATGAAAAATTGTGAGGATGTTTGATAAACAATCACGAAAAAAGTACTTATAATATTTGAATGAAATTTTGTTAGCTGATATAGTCTAAAACAAAGCCCAAGGGAAAGATGCGGCAGAAAAAGCAAGTAGGTAATATTATATTTTAATTCATTGACTTATGGCCATTTTTTCTATTTCGTTGTAAGATACTTACTTTAGTGTTTCATCCGTTGTATCAAAAATTTCGAGAAATGTAGTTAGGACACCTGCTATTGTAGCGATCGCTAAGGCTTGGTTATAAAATCCATAAAATGCGAAGTAGAAGCCTATCTGAAGAGATAATGACATAACTTGTTAGATAGTGTTATTTCAAACTTAATCCTAACTATTTATTAGAGAGTGTAAGAGTCAATATAAGTAATTTATTAACCTAATAAAAATAATTACCTTATGTTTTTAAAAAAATCAAAATCAAATATTTATCAATGGAATCATGGGAAGACATTCAAGTGAAGATCTACTTTTTCATTAGGTCAATACAGTGGCGGATTTACCAGCAGGCTGAGTAGGCTGGAGCCTATAGGGCGGCAAATTTTAAGGGGCGGCAAATTTAGTTCATAAATTTTTTATTTCGGTTTACAAATTAAAAAAAAAAATATTATACACAAATAATACGAATTTCGAAAATTGGAGAGAAATTAAAATATTTAACAAAAATCGAAATATTCTCATATCCAGTGCTAATTAATAAATATTTCAACATCTCTGCATGAACAATTCCTAAACGCTTTACTAATTATACATTACTGATTATGAACTTTTAGAATATCGCAATAGCGATTCGATATTATAATCGATAACTGCTATAATTTTTTCTCCGTGTACCTAATAATTATGAGATCTGCTTACCCAATTCAATCTTGATATAATATCGATGGTCTAACCATGATTGCTGCAGCAAGTTTGCAACTTGTAATTTCTTTATGCGTAAAAAATACCGACTAAAATTGACTAATTTTTATTAAATAAAAAACTAGTTCAATATCTTATAGAGATCATATTAATCGAATAACTGATAGTTGAACGACTGTGACTTGACAATAAAAAAATTCCTTCCACAAAATATGAAGTGAGACAATTTGCTCATTAGAAAGTTGATACATTTTATCAGTTAATTATTTTATTTGCAGTAAGAAAAAGTTTTGAAAATCCAAATGAGCAGGCCTTAAGCGCTCATGTCGTACACGAATTATCTAAATTAAATGTTTACATCAGTAGATTTGATAACTTTTTTGCAAAGCCAACTTTTTCAGAAAATGTCAATGGGAATGAATTAATTATAATAAGATAAAACAATACTCAGCTGCAATTTTTTATTCAACGGCTTCTCTCCAATTAAATAAGTATATTAAAAAAAATTGAAGTGAAAAAATGATTTTTTCGAAAGTTATCGTGTTTACTGTGAACACGATCATCCAAAATCCATACGATATGGCATTAAAATTACTTCCTTTCAAATAAAAAATAATTAATCATAACCGAAAAAATGTTTTTTTTAAAAGCTCAGCGATTATTTTTCTTTCTGATAAGTTGCTTTTTAAATAATATTCATGTACATCATATTTGTTAGGTACGGTTCAATGTGAGAAAATATCGGATTTAGATTTTTAGGCAAGAATAGAGCATACCTACTACGCGCTTCGCACTTAAGGCATGCAATTGCGTAGTCGTATTTGTATTGTAACGCCAGAACAAACGACATGACGATTCGGTAATTTCGATATTTTTTCCTTAAAATAATGTTTTTTAATAATTCTTTGCTATAAAAATAACCAAGGATCTAACACGGTACCATAGTTCTCAATAATAATAACTATATGGGAAAAGTTGATGTAACGAGGATGATGGAGCACAAATTATAAAGTTGAAATTTCATTGATAGAAAATTGATATGATTGTGGACTAAGATATCAAAATTTAGAGGCGGCAAAAATTGAATAGCCTATGGGCGGCAAATCTATAAATCCGCCACTGGGTCAATAACTTAAAAATAGGATACTAAATTCCACCGTTCTAATTACCGGCAGTACTCTGAACGGTTCATTTGCAATTTGAGCAATATACATTATGTCCTACATAAATATTATGTATAATAGTAAACCTCTTGCGTATTTTAGAGGTCCACAGGGGATACATCAGGGAACAAATATGTTGTTTCCTGCTGTATCAAGATCAAAAAGAAAATATAGAAGCACTAACTTACCCTCGGTCCAAAATATTCATGAATTAGATTTAAAGGTTGTACTTTGAAAAGGTTTTTCATTCCAACCCAGTTATAGCAAAGTATCTAGAAAGCAGGAACATCTTATTAGGCATCATATTCGTGGGATGAAATTAGATATAAAATATAGAGTTATGAAATACGCACTTGACGAGCGCTAACACGCGACATTTCTTGATTTGGAAGGAAAAAGTAAGGCCCATCGTGAAGAGCATAAGCATCCAATATAATCTTCTTTTGTAGTAACCTAAATGTAAGTTCAAATAGTAATAATAAATTTAAACTGTTGGTAAAATTTCAGAATCATACAAATACAGCAATACCTACCCTTAACTTACGCGATAAGTGGATTCGCGTAATTCGGGGTATGAGAAATACGTAACACAAAATAAATTCTAGCTGTCACACATAGGTGACATAGGACATAATCTTACTAGCCTACCTACTAGCTCACTATTATTTATAGTGTGTGATTGTAAGACAATTTATTCGGTAATTTATAGAGATTGTGTGACGCAGATGGCACTCAATAAAAAACGAATTGAGGACATTTGAAAACCGCGTAACTCCAAGGTAAGTCAGGTAGCGTATGTCGAGGTATTACTATAAGTACCTACTACATATAGAAATTAATAAAATGTGTGTGATTAAAACATATCTATGACAATGCTTATTTGCTCTGCACCAAGACAGAGAATAAGTATTTATTTGTCTATAGCCTTAGAAAGTTCTATTCAACATATAACTTTCTGTAAAAGGGACAGATACAGATATAAAAGATATAAAAAAATGAATAAAAAACACAATTTGTGCTTATTTATATACATTTATATGATTAGAAATAAATAGTTATAAGAAATTATTAGTAATAAATAAAATGATATTTTACCTGTTTAATCCTAAATAGTTCTGATAGTCACCAAACGGCAATAGAAGCAGAATCTTATAAACTATCAGACTTCTTTCAGCGTTGGAGTAAAATAGGGGTTCTTGATAATTCTTTCTATAACCGCACAAAAAGTGAAATATATAAATATATTTTGTATAAATTCAAAATAGCAAACATGTATATAATCCATCTAGAATCAACATTTATCTATTTATACTTATAAATGTACCTATAATAATTAAATAGGACAAAACTCTAAAGTCGACCAAAGGTACGCATTGCTAGCAGAGTAGGAACGTGTTTTTAAGAACGATTGGTAAGTATTGATACAATACGTTGTCTCAACGAATTAGAACTATTTCAGTGGCGTAACGTGGGGGAGGGGGGTGGAGGAGCATACCGCCCCAGGCAGCAACATATTTACATTTGGCAACCTTTTTTATTTTGATCGTCAATTAGCACAAAGGTGTCAAAGGGCAAGTAGAGTTCGCGACATTTTTTTACACGCTAACAAAACAAAAGTTTTAACTACATAGGCGCCAAATTCTACTTGCGGGCGGCATGAATCTGCATATGCCACTGATCTGATTATATAAAGATCCAAGTAGTACAAGTCCAAGATCGACTGTGACTATTATCCCTTCACAGCACAATTCAAAAATCAAATTATTTCAAAAGACAAATACGTGTTTTGTTATATTTTAAACTAACTTATCCATATACATACCTGACAAGTTTTATCCATTCAGACTCGTTTTGTACTTTTGTGACCGCATAAAAATTTTCTATGACTGTACGTTTTGGGTTAATAACATCAACTCTGCTATTCATAAAAAGGCTTTTCACGTTAAACAACTGTCCATATTCTTCCAAAATAAAATCAGGTGCATGTATTTTTACGAACGATATTTTTTCATGACAAGACATCTGAAACACAAGATTTATACTTAAGGCTTCAAGTTTAAAAATGTTTACAATAACATAATGGACGTTATCATTCAACATCTTTAAACTTGAAGCTTCGTAACTATATTTTAATTTTGTACTTTGGTTAGCTACCTTGCACAGATGTATCGCAATTAGCCGAGAGGTCCTATCAATACAAAATAGCTATCAGAAAAACATTATAACATTATTGGCATAAGTATATTTATAGTTTAGCTACCTCGGACGTGTCTTTCCACCAGACTTCACTTTCACCAGACCCACAATTCGAAAACAACTGGTTACGTTGGTTAAACAAGACGAAAATGCAAATAATGAGGAATAAATAAATATGCTTCTCTACATACCGTCCCGGCTTCAATTTCAATTTGAAGTCCTGTTTTGACAATGTTTGTGAAGAAATTGATCCTGATATCATCGACTACCGGTGTGTTAGGTTTTCGTATTACCAATACTACATCGATTCTTCGCACACCATCTCTGAATGTTCCAGTGAAAATATCTTTTGGCATTTGTACCTAAAGAGGAGAAATATAGGAGACATCGTTTATTTCTATTTATATATAATAAGGTTAATAGTAAGTATAACAAATACAATATATTAACCAAATGCAAATCCGGCCACACTTTGCTGTTCTGTGATATTTAATTGCACTGATATTTCTCAGAGTAAAAAGTCGACAAAAACATTATTTTACTTGAAGAAATGCGTACTTTAGAAAAAATCAAGTCAATCCATCGACTGAAATATCAAACGTTACCTACTAAAAAGCAGAATTTATACATCTTTACATACTTATAGAAACAAGAAAGAAAAATAAAATAATAGCGGTGGAATACGTGTTCCATTATATCAAACCACAAACCTAGATACTAAGTACTATTGAGCTTGCATCAAAATTGCCAAAATTGCATTCCCTATTCCATCTCCTCAGGAGTTTATTATCCAAAATCATCTAATTAAATGTTCAGCTGAATCAAACAACAAACCTATTTTCTAAACCCCTTTTTATAAAAATATTGGCGGAATTCCAAAAAATAGATTTTTTGGAATTCCTCCTTTGGCAAATCAACCTAAGTACTTACTTACTTTTATACCAAACCACCACGCTGAATACAAATAATCATAGAGGTTGCATTAAAATTGAAAGATTTTCATACAAACGTTCATACCCCCGTCTATTATATGGCCCTATATGCTTTACATAGAGTAGAGTATTATTTACCTACAGAAAATTATATCGTCATCTGTTTTATGGTATTTGCCGGCCATAAGAAGCGTTCCAAAAACTATTTTTAACGCTTTACTTTTAACTCTCAGTGATTCTACCTATTATAAGTTTGAGTACAAGCATTTATTTATTTTGATACATATAACGCTTATGAGTATAGATACAGTAAACATTATCAGGTATCTTTCTAGTGGTGCCTTGTTGGCACTGAAATCTATTTTGCTATTGGTATGATTATGTTTAAATATTAATCATCGAAAATAAGGATTTATGTACGTAGCTACTACTTGTACTTATATACCTAATTTTTTCCACTTAGATAATTATCTTCTAATTCATCCTTGTAAAATGAAAACTTCGAAAACTCCGACATTACATAGTTTATAATGTAAAATTGCTCTAAATATGTAGAATTGAAGGTCGATTGCGATGTATTTTAATTATACTTGAAGTACATAAATATTTTCAAACTATGACAAAATAAGCCAATCTGTCATTTTGTTGACGTTAATCTCTTATGAAACTTTATTTTATCAGACAAGAATATGAAAAAGAAAAGGTAAAATAACTGTATAATTATTTTATTTCATATCTTCTTCGACGTTTAATTTTTTCCTCCACTGCAACAGTGTTTAATATATCTCTGGGGTAACTAGGGATCGCACAATGGAATACGATCATTAGCATCAATGCTATATGCTGAAATAATAGAGTAAATCTTATTAATTCTTACCCATTTTAAAAAAGTTTGTGACGATTGACCTATATCCAATTCCAACACATAGGTACATATAGGTAAATCGTAGGCACACTTTCAGGCAAAAAATCATTTTAATCCGACCAGTAGGGTTGGATTAAAGGAGAACGCAAATGAGCTCTATCGGCTTCGTATCTGGTGATCGAGCTGGCCAATCGATGTGAGCAATGTTAACTTCATCATTTAAATAAACACGGTCTGTTCGCAAGGCATGGGGCCGAGCGTTATAATACATAGGTACTTAGAGATAACGTAAACATTAAAAAATCGTAAAAATATCCAATAAAATCCATGAGTTTAAAAAAATTATTTGCCTATACAAATAGAAAATTTTGGATATATACATACAAACTTTCCAACACCAAATATCACCCAAATACTTGTTGCAGATAAATCAATAGACAGTAAAGTTTTCTCGTTTATGCTTACACTTTTTTTTTTTTATAAAATTAATCCCTATATAAAAAATTAAATAAGAAAAAAAAACATTCGGCGTAAGTTTACCTCTACTTCCAACATAAATTTGTATTTATCGTATTTGGTTTGCCATAACCTCTCTATTGGGTAATAATTTCCATCGAACTTTTTTGATCTATACCTTAATCCTGTATGGGCAATAACATATGTAAATATATTAGAAATCCAATGATATTTTACAAAATATACCTACATAATAAATTCAGTATATTTTTTACTGTAGACCGGACATTTCAAAGTTATAATCTCATACAAATTATAATTTCATGTCCACGATCTTTTTATCCCAAATGGAATAACGAAACGGTAAAGCAAAAATCCGCAGCTAAGAAGAGTCCCCCCAGGTCAGTAATTTTTGCTTTACCTAATTTTATTTTGTTCTAATAAAATACATTTTTTTACCTGGAAACAAACATTCAGTTGGAACAAAGCCCTTATAATTTTCCAAGGCTTCTGCTGGAGATCCAGGGCCTGTTACTTTTTTATAATCCTGAAACAAACCATAATAAATCGATAACATTCGACCGCGGCCACCATCACACCCTTTTTGAATTAAAAAACATTATTTACTGATTAAGTCTATTTTATTTATAGTCTTTCTCTATACTTAGTATTATTTTCTGTACCAGGTCGATTAAGGCTTTGTATGAATGCGGTTTGAAATGGTATGTACTACGAATCAATTCTTTTTGATAAGTCTATGTAATTTCGCGCACGATCACATCAATCTAATGTAGGTATTAAAATTAAAACTCATAATTTCATTTTATTACATTACATACATAAGCATAATCTATGTGAATTACAGGCAAATGAATTGTTTTACCTCAGTTACAAATCTTCCCATGCTAAACGTAAAATAACTTGTCATATTATCGCTGGTAGAATATGGAAGCATTGTCGTCATCCAAGTCATAGCCAATGTCTAGAACACAAATCATATATTTAATAAGAGTTAAAGCGATTACAATTGATTAATAAAAGAATTGAAACGAATACATTGGCAACGCTAGAAACCTCGTTTACAAGTAGAATATAAAATATTCTACTTGTGAATGAGGTCTCTATACATTAGAGGAAATTTGAAATATAGTTTACGATAAACTATAAAAAGTCAAAAAAATAGCAGAAAGTTAATTCATTGTAAAATATAACAAAATAAAAAATATCTTAGCCGAGAAATTACATTAAAACAAGGCACAGCGAAGACGATTCCAAGCAAAATTTTATACCAAACACGTTGACTGGACGGTTGCCGTAGGAGTGGTCGTCGATAGCCGACCAAAAACAGACGAGCCTCGTATCTAAAAAAATAACAAGTCGAGAAGCATTATTAGCGCCTAAAAAAATGTGTAAAAATCAAAGCAGTGTTCCAATCCAAAGCTTTATTAAAACAGCCTACTAGACCCTACTTATATTCTTTTAAAATTTTATTCGTGAATATAATAAAGTAAGATAAGTTTTAGGCGAGATAATGCAATAGAAAACTAAAAATAGTTAAAATACAAATTGTTTACCTGATGTTCATGATTCCATGTATAAAAAACAGAAGGGTCGTCATTGGGAATACAGTATCAAATAATCCTACCAAAGTAAACTTCAATACTAAAAAAAAATAAACGTCTTTAAAATTTAAAAGAAGGGTACTTACGAAAATTAATTAAAAGAATATTACCTAAGTCGCTAAGTTTCTCGATCAGGATGAATTCAGTTAAAGGCTGTAATAAATATTCTCTTTCCCAACAAGGTAAATTACGTAGCGTCGGTGAGTAGTCTGTTTTTATTCTGAAACATTAAAGAAAAAGTGATTTACCAGCTCATTTAAGTGTAACATTTGACGGCCGCTGGTCCTTCGACAAGCACTTCGACCGTCTCGTCCCCTGGATTCTAAAGGTGGCGGATGCAATGCACCGTCTGTTTCCGAATCTAGTGGGACCAACGGAAGAAGTCCGCCGCCTCTATGCGGGGGTGGTGCGCTCGATTGCGCTCTACGGGGCGCCGGTGTGGTCGGAAAAAATGTCTGGCAGCCGGCGCCGCGCGCACCTGGCTACGCTCATGTAATTTGTAATACATATTAATAATAGTACAAGAATAATATGATGGAGTTTAAAAATATTAACAAAAATAAAATAAACCTGTTTTACTTACTTAAGAAAGGCTGCGGGAAGTTTCAGTACAAATTCTTTAAACAAAACAGCTACAAGAAGCTCCACACATAATTCGTCCGAGCAAGTTTCAGGACCGCAGTTCAACATACCTATCCCACCTATCATATACCAGCGACTTTTGTCCGATGGATATGTATACAGGAAGTTCTGGGACAAAAAATGTACAAAAGTGAAAAAGTCCTATGTATGCTAGGTCATGGCTTCTCAAAGTTGATATCGTATTATTTTAATATCCTCAATTTTTTGAAAATAGTGTATAAAAGTTGTACCTCACTACTTACCAGAAAATATATGCATATCATTAGAGAAAAGTTGCAAATAAATCCAAAACTATATGTTTTGATTACGTACGAGGATTGAAAAGAATTATAAGTTTTGTGGTTTTCAAAACGAGTTAACTGATATGACACGTTGCGCGAAATCTGTAATACAATATGTATACCATAAATATTTATTGTTACCCATGTAAAATATTGTTACCCATGTAAAAACAAGATGGCAAATAAAAAAAATGATATAGGTACAAAGAAAAAAGATAAACCCACTGAGTTTCTTGCCGGATCTTCTCAGTTGAGGTCGTGTTCCGATCCGGTGGTAGTGTAAAAAAATATATACGTAACTGACAATTTGCAAGCGCCCCCGAAGGCCTATGCAAAATAAAGACATTTCATTTCATTAACTAGGGTTACATTTCATATATAGACATCTTCATCGATATTAAATTTTAAAATCGCAGTTCCCGAGATAGACCAGGGTAGAAGCCTTTAAAAACAATAAAAAGTGAAATAAAATCGTAGTAGGATGAAACCCATTAGAAAAGGAGGGGAATATTATAGAAATGAAGGAAAAAATAATTTACGGGCGATCTGAGGTTGGGAAGGGGATGGGGGTGAGTCTTTAAGGGTAAAAAACGGTTTTTCTCAATTTCCGGCAAAACTAAAAGTCCTATCGAAAAAAGTCAAATGGCAAAGTTGTAGGTTATAAAAAGATCTAAAACTTTTGTATTTACACTTTTTTCACATAACCTCAAAATTTATGTGAAAAATTCAAAAAACCAAGTTTTTGGTTTTTTATTTTTATCTTTTACAAAAAAAATTATTTTTTAACGAAATTCGGCGAAAACTTACCTTTTTATGTCTCAAATACGCTGTAGTTTATTTGATTAAAAATATTTATTTTTTCACCTTATTTTGAATTAATATCGAAAAAACACCCTAATTTTCAATCGAAAAATCACCCGTCAAAATATCAGCTTTTTTCAAAAAGTTGGTATGTTTTCTGTTCGTTGAAATCTCTACTTTTTGATGGTGAAAAATTATCGACCCTGGTCTAAGACTAAAAGTATAGAATGAGATAAATAAAATGTTTTACAATGTTATGCAAAATTATTCATTTACCTATAGTCCATTTTTTGACAGTTGAGTTATTTAGTAAACAAACCACCTAACTTTCGAAACATCACATTTTCACACAGTTACACGCGTCAAACGACCTGCAAACAATTACATCGGTTCACTTAATGTATTACACTTTGATTCACAACAAAAACTGCTTTAAATTTACAATTGTAATAGATAAATTTAATTAAAGTTGCAAAACCGGAGAAACTAATTTGCACAGATAATTTATTTCAACACAAATTTGACATTTCGGTCATTTCCAAATTAGTGATGGGAAGGACGAATCGATTTGTTACATTGGTTTCATGATTTTGTTAAGTGACATTAATTGATATATTTGTTCGTGGTATAAACTCATAAAATTTAAGCAAGTTTGCTTTCGCGTTGCGTGTTTGTCGCGAGAATAACCAATCATATCGCGATAATTTAACTACTCTGTTAAAGCACAAAAGTATTACGTATGAAAATTAACGAATAGAAAATTATTTTTTCATCTGGCATATTAAAACGTAAACTTCAAAAAATTTAAACTAAAATAACTCAAAAATACTTAAAAAAAATTAATATGAAGTAATACAGATATATTTTTAATACAAGATTTTAAATAATAGACTTCAGAAAAAATAAAATTCACGAAAATATGCCTACTAAATAAATTAAGATAAATTATCACAAATAATAAAATATTTTAACAATATTTTAAGAAAAATATGAATTGAGTGATTAATTATGAAGTGAAATATTAACAAAATTCAAATGAATTCTCAAAAATTATTTGAGCTGGTAACAGTATAAAGTGGCCACAACAATTTATTTTTATTAATAGAAATACGAGATTAAAGTATTTAGTCTGTAAAAGTATACAATAATTTCACTGTTTACGTCAGGTAAAAAAATAAGACGAAATACAATTAATTTATAAGCGAGTAAAGGATATTTTAAACATCTATGCTACTCTCATTTATCGTTAGTATTACATTTACTAGTGCATATTTGAAACAAATACATTATTTTATTAAAATTATTTGATTATTTTCGAAAAAAATATCGTTGAGTATAATCGATGTTGATACGATTCGATACAACAATTTGCAGTAGCTTCCCAAGGTAAGATATTTTGATACTTCCCAACCCTATTGATTGACACTATCTCATTGACATTTAAATGACAGTTCGAGTCGGCCATGTTTGTTTACCAAATAGATCAAGTGTTAAAAAATGAGGTATACATACAACCCCAATGAATTTTTGTGCTCGGCATTACCTTTTTATGAATTTCAATTTTTTATGCTTATTGAAAACAATTTTTAACGATCAATAAATTTAAAACGTTAATTAAATATTTTAAGATACTTTTAGATACTTACTTTTAAAAAGACGTTCATGGCAAGGATATTAATACACGTTATTATAATTACACCCAGATAATCGCCCCATATGTTCTTTATTTTCTCAAACTTTGCAGCCAGCTGATATTTCCAGATAATGAGACTTATGGCTATCACCATAGCAAAGATGGCCTTAAATAAAATAAAAAACAGGTAATAGTTTCGACGACCCGCGTGGCGCAGTGGTTACCATACCGGTCTGACACACAGTGGGTCCCGGGTTCGATTCGCGGCCAGACAGGTATCTGAATGATGAGTTTAGATTCTGTTCTGTTCTGAGTCTGGGTGTTCGTGTACCTATTCGTCTTTGTGTGTGTTCATAGCACCCACGACACAGGTCCGAAAATCCTCCCCACAGTAGTGGGGCTATGAGTGTAGTAAGCGTTTTAAGTTTTTTAAGTTCTTTTTTTAATTTTATCTCCTGTACTATCTATTCCGACCTCGAAACCCGAGTCGCCGAGTCCCAGGACAGAATAATGTGGATTGTTTTTTAACTTATGATTTTTAGGTTTTTATATTCATTTAATTACATCAATAAATAATTAATTTAGATTTCAACCTATTTCTATGGTGTATTCTATTTCTATGTGTCATTAACAGGATATCTAAGTGGCAAGTTCTTACCGATACAGCTAAAACCGATATTGTTAGAACTAATCGAAAAATCCTTAATCTTAAACTGTCTGTATCAGTTAAATTACCAGTCAGATTTGACTTCCTTATGTTATTAACATCGGTTTCAAAGTCTGATCTATAACAAATCAAGAGAAACAATCTTAAAAATCGACTACCTAGTGATACAGTTCTTATCAGAAAAAATCTTGGCTATGTTTTCTAGAGGGCTCCAAATTTAATTTAGTGACGTCACATAGTCAATAACCAACGGATGATAAGTACCTAAAGTAAGACAAGTTTTCGCAAACGGATAAATATATAAAACCTAGTCACTGTATCTAGATAATAATTAACATGCACGGATAAAAATATCACAAAAATGTCAAAATAATCTTATACTTATGTTAAATGTTAACCCCACAGGTAAACGCTTACCTAATATCCTTTATGGAATCTGCCTGATCATATTCCCACATCCAAGAAAGATAATTTTTCCGCCGTCGCCATATCAATATAAACAAAATTGCTATAAAATAAATGTAATTATTATACATGCTCTCCAAGACTTTCAATGTCTTGGAGAGCAATTTCTGAAGCATCACTGCAGCAGACTAGATCCAAGACTGAAAATGAGGGACCGTAAATGTTGATTCTCTTTTTACACATACCTAATTTTGCGGGAAGATCTACAAAAATTGTAAATGCAATGCAAATGCAATTTAGCAGAATGAGGTTCAAACATCTTTCAAAGAACTTTCGAACATGTTATATTAGTAGTAGGTAGTAGAAGTTACTACTACTACTACCTACTACTAATATAACATGCTCGAACGACGAAAAGACAAAAAAGTACGACCTACTACTGTAGGTCGTACTTTTTAGTTAGTATAAGCGTCGCCGCACACGGGCCACCAGCTACAACCACATAACGCTGCCACTGGCATATTTCCTATGATTTCTATACATTTTATATAGACTCGTTGCACATGGTGATCGCTTCTAGCTTCAAGTTGCGGCCTTTGTGGCCGCCGCGAGTGGCTCGTGTGCGGCGATACTTAGTATCTGATATTATTATTAAGGCATCAGAAACTTACACTTACCCCATAAGCTTATCAATATGCAGTATATAATGGTCCATGGATTATCTATAAAATGTGTCACAGCCACTTTAATGCAATAATCGGTTAAATTACGGAATGGGCACACATTGAAGTCGCGACACAGTGGACACACCGTTCTGACACTATTAGGATCAACGTTCTTATCACTACAGGCTTCATTTCTGTAAGATTAAAAACTTGTGAAACTTCTATAAAACGCTTATAATTTTAAAGGGTTCTTTGAACTTGCTCTTCCATGTATCCCTATTTGTGTGTGTAATCGCTTATAGTGGCGGATCCAGAGCGGTGGGCCTAAGGGGAAGCACTCCCCCCTCCCCCCTTAAAATAAAATCATGTATCAGCTTTTAATGGGCTGAAATATTGCATGGATTTTGCAACTTCAATACAGTGGCCAAAGATTACCTACCAATTGCATATGACATAACGCGGTTTTCGAAAAGAAACATGTTCTAATTTCATATATCTGGAAGAATTACAGAGCTCGTCCAGTGTATTAGTTTTATTCGGCTAAAACGAAAGTACCCAACACCGCGCTGGAAATGGTGAGGCTCTAGGGTAACATACACTCAAGTAGCTTCGCAAGTTTTGTTTGTAATTCATTATTTAAATTTTTTCGTTTTGAGAAGTTGCAAAATAATTGTAATCAGCTCTAGGACTTCTTTTCTTATGGTTTTTAAACCTTTGGCTTTCGGCTGAGTGTTGTGTCGATAACCGAATAATCTGTTTCAGCCTCGGTTTCAGCCAATAATCGACTTTTAGTCGGACACTACAGGTATTAATGATATGCAATTATAAAAAAAAATGTGTGCGTGTACTAGCGTACACTCGTAAGAAGTGAAACTTCTTTATGACGTTATTTTTCAAAAAATAATTTACTATATGCAACTTTACAGAAATTGGTTAAATAAAGTTAAATTAGATAAAGTTTAATAAAAGGCTTTTATTAAACTTTATCTAATCTTTAATAATCTATCTAATATCACGCGTGGTAGGGATAAGAAAAAGATGGCGCGTAACAGAAAAAGATGGCGCGTAACGAAAAAATGTTACACTAATTTTTTTTCCAACCCCGATAAAGAAGTTTCACTTCAACCAACCCCGATAAAGAAGTTTCACTTCAATAATTTTACAGGTAAGTGAATGTCACTTGTGTAACAAAGTCATTTAAGTAATGAAGACCGAATGCAACTGAAAATGAGTAAGTTTATAAATAGGCAGTGCATAAAAACAAAAAACAAATCACCTTGAAGAACACTGCTTTTTTGTTGATATTTACAGTGATCAATGTATTATTAAACTATTATTTTTTTCATAAACTTACATAATTTTGTCATCGTATTTATCATAGATACATTCACCGGTAACATAAATACCCAGCATTATAGCAAATATCAGAGCGATATTAAAAAACTCATAGAATGCGAAGTAAAATGCCACCTGTAAACATTTTCACAGATTTAAATAAATAGTTACGAGTAATTTATGTTATAAATATGATACATAATATTAATCGTTGTCCAAAAAGTGTACGTAAGTTATTTAGATAAAATATCATACTTTCTCTCCGAAGTATTCCCGAATCAAATGTATTGGTTGACTTTTGAACATATTTCTCTTCCCCACCCAGTTGTAAAAAAGAGCCTGGAATTTATAGTGATAATGTTGATACATATATTTAACACTACAATCCACGTATTTCTAAGAAAATTACTTACCTGCCTGCCGTTAATTTTATCTGGAATTTGGTTTTGTGGAAAAAAGTAAGGACCATCATGCAAAGCATAAACATCAACTATAATGTTACTTTCTAATAACCTGAAAAAAATTAGGAGCAATCATAGGAAAAACTATGCTATGCTACTTTGTACAATAAGTAATAAAAAAGATTTTCTTAACAATAATAAATCTGAATTCAACCTATTATTTCATTTTATTTACTACCGTATAGTGTAGTACATTACAAAGGAAATAAAAGTTGGTTAAATTGTAAAGTAACCGGGAGCGGCTCTATAATACCTTTTTGAGCTTCAGCCCAAGACCGCGAAGACAACAAGTGTCCCTAGCCCTGATTAAAGCAATTAACCATTCGTTGTTTTCAAGTAAAAAAAATATGTAAATTAAAAAAAAAATCTAAAGAGCAGTTAATACTACGGACCATGAAGCTCTTGATGTGTCATGTAAAAAAACGTAAATTTCGAGCAGTATTTCCAAATATCCGCATCACTAATAGGTAGGTAGGTACTTACCCACTAACAAAATTTTACAAAGAAAATGTAACTGTAAATTTGAATTTTAATGTGAAAGTAAATATTCCTTATAAAAGTCGGTTAAAACGAACTTATTTACCTTATAAATTAGAACAGTTAAACTAGCAAAAGGACCATATAGTACCCGTAGCATATAAAGAGAATATGCTAAATAAGTATATCCAACAACCAACACCACGATAATAATGCCGTTTGAAATGACAACGAACCTTTGTAATCCGACAAAGTTTTCATTAAGACCAAATGGCAATGAAAGGAGAATATGATAAACAATTGTACTCCTTTCCACGTTTGAATAGTTCAGTGGTCCAGGATAATATTTTCTGCAATAAATATTATATTTTTCATATGTAAGGGTACAAATACCTATGCGTTGTTCTGAGATATAGGTTTATTTTATTTATTTTTTGACTCAAGTCTGTAAAATATAATTACGGGCCGGTTTTTGTCTTTTTATTATTATGAAGTACGAGTAGTTTTTTTCTTTTACATTGAAATAAACGAGCATACTTTCAACGAGCATGCAGTCCACCTGATGTTTAGCAGCCACTAGCGCCCAAGTACGTCTGTAAGCAACTTCGTATAGTACAGGGGTTCTGTCTAAACTGTCTGAAGTCAGTCACAGATGCGTTGCTACTCCCGAGGACCATTATAAAAGTGAACTGGCAACCACACCCTACCACCGAAACGCAAACATTGCTTCACGCTAGAAACAGGTGCTGGTGAGGCGGTCGGTGGTAATTCCCCGGTCGAACTACACTGGTTCTACCACTTGGAAAAGCTTAGAAGAAATAATGAAGCTAATCATCACTACATAGTATAAAACAAAGTCGCTCCTCGCTGTCTGTCCCTATTTATGCTCAGACCTTTAAAACTACGCTACCGATTTAGATGCAGTTTTTTTTAATAGAGAGATTCAAGAGGAAGGTTCTTATGTATAATACATGTATTTATTTTAGACTAGCTGTACCCGCGACTTTGCCCGCGTGCAAATCAACGTGTCACAAAGTTTTTCTCGCGCAAATCTCGGCACCGTGGGAATTCTATGATAAAATGTAGTAACATTAATATCGGTTTGGCCGCTCAAGGATTACCTGGTCAAACACAGAGTGAAAAAACGAATTTAAAGTGTGTATTTGTGGGTAGAAACGTATTGATATGTATTTTTTTTTTAATTAGACGAATTCTAATATTGTAAATCGCTTTTTTGAACCAATTTACATTTTTAGTGGTCTAATTCACAATATCGGGATACTTTTTTTCAATCAACTCCTCCACATTTGAACCAAAACGTATCGATTATAAAGATTGATTTGAACTTTTCCGAATTGGAAAATACTATTTGAAGTAATTTTGGCGGATTCAAATTTCTAAGTAAGATTATAGGTAAACCTACGTTTAATATTAATTTGTGTTCAGGAGTTCCGGAAGGCATTAAGGAATTCAAAAATTCTGTTGGATAATGTACTGCTTCCTCTATCTCAATGACTGTGTCTACCGAATAGTAGATATGTGACGCTGCTTTAAATTTAGAAAAAAAATAAATCATTTTATCGACACGTTCATTGGTGGGTGGGTATATTGCCGTCTTTTGAAACCAATTTATAGTGTTATTGGTTGTATTAACAATATCGGGATATACTTTTTCAACTAACTCCTCTACATTTAAAAAAAGACGTATCGATATAAAGATTTTAACTTTTCCGGATAACAAAGCACTATTATCTACTTGAAGTAAGTCATTAGGAAATTGGAATATTGCTGAACAGCGACATATATTCTAAGTTCATATTTTGTTTCATGTGGCCAAATATAAGATCTTTTAAGAGGTGCATCGGGCTATTTGTGTGCGTAAATCCTGCATTGTTCTTTGTAAAGCACAAGACATAATCAAAACACTTTTACAATTCATACGAACAGGGCGCACCCGCTCGCAGGACGCTGCCGCACCCTGCTCGCTTATTTTTTATGTTTTCTTTTATGTTCCAACCTAACCTAACCCATCCTGTTTAAAAAGCTACAGCTAATGAGTGAGAGAACATCCTTTCGTTTTTATATAAGTATATATAGATATAGAGATATAGATTTGTATAGTATCAAATAATATAGGTACACACATAACCAATAAAAAATACATAACAAAGGAATAAATTTTACAGACCATAACATGTTTAGTTTCTACCAATTCAACTATGCAGTTACTTATCTTATTAACACTTATCGAACACAGAATAATTACTGCGTAGTTTTAAATTTACATAACTTTTTTATTCGTAAACCGATTTACATAAAATAAACACTAAATGTTAAGTGAAGTTTCCCACAACACATCAGTGAAAATTATATTCAAATTGGATAAGCCGTTTCTGAGATTAGCGTTTTCAAACACACAGACAAACAGACAAACAGACAAACAGATAAACAGACAAACAGACAAACAGAAAAGATTTCTAAAAACCATTATTTTGGGTTCTATATCGTATTAAAGACCTTTAGAAATGGTTTTCAGCTAAATTTATTCCATGTACAGACAGCGACCTCTTACAGATTTATTATAGTATATAGTATAGATTTTTTGACGATTTGCGTGGCGGTACCGGTCTGACTCGCAATGGGTCCTGAATTCGATTCCCGGGCAGACAGGGATCTGAATGATGAGTTTAGATTCATGTTCTGGGTGTTTGTGTATTCATCTTGTGTATGTCCATGATACCCACAGGAGAAAATCCCAATGTGGGGGGGCTATCAGTGTAGAAAACGTGTCCGTCAGGATGGCCGGTCACTACCCATATTTTACATCGAAATAATTACTAAGAGTTGCTACCTAGTTGCTACCAGTTGCTACCAATCTTAAAATAATTGCTACCTTCGTATTTAAAAAAATAAACTGCTTTTTAAGGTGACCGGCCATTCTGACGTCAGGATGGCCGGTCACCATTCCAGTTAGAACAATCTGCGCAAATGATTGGAGTTTTTTTTTTACCAAGAGTTGCTACCAAATTGCTACCTTTTTTATACATCATAATTGACCTCATAGCTGTTAAGGATAAAAAGATATTACAGATTTAATATTAAACGCCTGTACAACTAAATTAGCAAATCCGAAGTTAAATACAATATTCGTATTTTACACAGGCGCCACTTGCACTTTATATTTATATTAGGGTTGTAACGGAGGTCTCTTAGCGGAGGCCGAGGCGGATGCGGAGGTTTAACATAGGCGGAGATGAAATTTTAAGTAGAAAAAAAGAATAGCATTGATTTATTACAGTAATAGATACGAGTATAAACCAAAAATAATTCAAACAGATACATTGTACAGTTCTTAGCAAAAATTGAGTAATTACTGATAATAATAAAAAATTACAAACATTTTTTTTATTTTACAAACATTTCTTTTGATAAGCATCAAAAGAAACCTTGTTATATGAAAATTATGAATTAATGAATAGTATAAAAAAACTGATTCAACTGGATTTTATCCTGAGATATAAGTTGCCATTTAAATTAGAACGTTAACTAAATAGTTCGCATTTACTTGTTGGTGTCGTGAAGTTCAGTGCCAGATGAACTACTATTTAGTGCAGCTGGTTGAACTTTTTTTGTGAGGGAATGCAACCTTCAAAAGGTGTACCAAAGCTTTGGGAAAGACTCCGGGTTATGTGGGATTTTTACCCACTCAAACCTCCTCGGTGGCTTTCCTCAGTGCTTGCAGGGGTCCCCGGGGTCCACATAGGAACGCACCGGTGCCACCTGGCCCATCTCTTGGGGACGTGTCACCATCCTCCTGCACCATACGGTTTCTACGACGACATGAAACCACACATGCCGCCGTATTTTCGGTATAGCTGTCTGGTCGGTTTGAGCTCCCACTCTAGCCAAACCCAACCCCAAAAGTCGCCTCTTACGACAAGCAGATCAGGCCGTATTCTACTCCCCGGCTATAGAGGAATCTCACCGACTACATTAAACGTTTGGAAGGCCGCAAAGCTGTTATGCCATAAAAAAATGTTTGTAATTTTTTATTATTATTAGTAATTACTCAATTTTTGCTAAGAACTGTACAATGTATCTGTTTGAATTATTTTTGGTTTATATCTATTACTGTAATAAATCAATGCTATTTTTTTTTTCTACTTAAAATTTCATCTCCGCCTATGTTAAACCTCCGCATCCGCCTCGGCCTCCGCTAAGAGACCTCCGTTACAACCCTAATATAAATATAAAGTGCAAGTGGCGCCTGTGTAAAATACGAATATTGTATTTAACTTCGGATTTGCTAATTTAATTGTACAGGCGTTTAATATTAAATCTGTAATATCTTTTTATCCTTAACAGCTATGAGGTCAATTACGATGTATAAAAAAGGTAGCAATTTGGTAGCAACTCTTGGTAAAAAAAAAACTCCAATCATTTGCGCAGATTGTTCTAACTGGAATGGTGACCGGCCATCCTGACGTCAGAATGGCCGGTCACCTTAAAAAGCAGTTTATTTTTTTAAATACGAAGGTAGCAATTATTTTAAGATTGGTAGCAACTGGTAGCAACTAGGTAGCAACTCTTAGTAACTATTTCGATGTAAAATATGGGTAGTGACCGGCCATCCTGACGGACACTAGAAAACGTTTTATCAAGTGTGTATTTTTGACTTTTAGACAGAACGAAGTTCGCTGGGTCACCTAGTAAATAAATAACTGATATCTGCCAGTATTAAATATACAAAAATCCAATTGTATGGTGTAAATGCAACAGTGTAAGTTGTAGGTAGGTACTTACACTTTCGTAAAGTTAAAACTTATTGTAGTACGTAGTAGTAGTGCCTATTCGTTGCATAAATAACTTAAACTTGTAACACTAGAAATAATGTTTTGAAACTCACCTGATTATTTTAATCAACTCCTTCTCAATTTTCAAGTCTAAAAAATTCAAGTTCGGGTTAATGAATTCATTGTGTATTTCCTTAAAATACTTCCGGACGTTGTAGTAACTTCCATATTTCACAATAAGGGCATCGGGTGCATGAACTTTTATGAATAATAGTTTTTCATAATGTTTCATCTAAAACGGTTTAATAATATAAATGTGTTTAACAATGCAGGATGGCAATTAAAAATACTAACATTATTGTGTCTACTTTGGGAGTTTTTAATAAAATACTGTAATATCTAATTTATCGCCCAGTCAAGTAATTGTGCAACACAAGAAAAACAAATTTTCCGTAATTAGTAACTAAAGTTTTGTATTTTAGGCAAACAAACTTATATCTACTTAAATTGCATAGATAGGCAAGTTTATTCAGCAACTCTAATTATTACTAGATGGTTAATTACTGTTAGTAACTTAACCATCGTTATTAGGTAAATACTAAATCGTACCACTGCTGCCTCTATTTCAATTTCAAGCCCAATTTTTATCACATTAATGAGGAAATCAATCTTAATCTTATCGACTTTTTCTTTGTAAGTCCCTTCTTCCACCACTAAAACAATGTCAATTCGTCTGACGCCATCGTTAAGGAATCCCGTCAAATTTAAATCCTGCAATATTATAAAGAATCTTATTAACTTCATAAATTCGAAAGTTTGCGGGGATATACATATGTATTTGTTACAATTTCCCGCAAACACTACTGGTCAGATTTTGGTGAAATTTAGCCCAGACGTAGTTTTTGACCTAGATTAACGAATAGGATACTGAGTAAGTATTCTATGTAATGAGTTACATCAGTTTGTTCTATATGAAGTTGCTTACAAATGTCCATGAGCGGCAGTTAGGTACTACTTGCCAGCAGGTACAGTTGCCGCATGCTCGTTTTCTACTTTAATTTTATTAGAACTAAAGAAATAAAACCACTTAGCCCTAAAATGGCAAGTGTTGTGAGTGCGGGTGTCTGGTCCGGAAATCAGCCGCGAATCGATATCCATAATTATACTAGTCAGGCTAGTATAATTTTGATCTCAGGCAAGTAAACTTATTTTGAATAAACTACTTAAATGTCTTATTTATTAAAAAAAACGTTCGCAACAAAGTAAACTATCTGCAGCGCGGTATAAGGTGGTTCAAATACCTATACTGTAACGTTTCGCGTCATCTTTCAGCAACGGTTAAAGGTATCGGAGCATAAATGATATCCCCGTTTATGGAAGTATTTAAGTAAGGGACTCTAAAGTGCCGCTGACCAAAAATACCTACTTTTTGAATTATTGGGGTGTTTATTTAGGGATGCGATATAATACATAAGTAGTTTTTTCAACTGGACACGCGAACATGCACCCACTTAGGAAGTCTTAGAGTACGCCTATTTAAATGTAAAATCTTTTGTCGATAATGATGGTCGGACAATTTAAGCTTCTGTTCTAAAATTTCGAAACTATTGTCATAATCTAGACTATCTATAATTCTAGAGTAATGCAACTTTTAAATTACATAATGGTAGAGGTAAATCAAGTTTAAAGATATTGCGGAAATTAATGAAGTTACAAAATAAAACCACATTAATATTACAAACATAATAACGAAATATATTTTAACATAAACAAGCACCTTATTTTCCATAGGGAATATTATAAACTCTTGTATAAAAATGAATATAAATTTAATATTGATAATACAAATATCGGTAGTATTTTAATATGAAGACATAAATGTTACTGTCAAATATGTGTCAATATTTTATATGATATCTGCAAGAATCTTCACAAATATGCTCCCTCTACAGATCACTATAATAAATTTTAAAAGATAGAACAGATAAAAAATCAGTTTTAAACACTATGCAATTTTAATATTTAACAGTGTAGAGGTAGAAGCTTAAAATTTAAAATTATACGTATAATTAAATAATTATTATTGTTTTGATATAAAATAACATTTTTTCTTACAACTATGATCTAGCTACCTCTAACATTTTTTCTATGTCACAAATTTTTTCGCGCGGTTTTCCTACTTTTCTGCCTTGTTCAGTCTCATATTTGTCTATATTTTCCCAACCTCTCCAGTCAACAATATTAATATTATTATTTAATATTATTTTCTTTATTTCTGCAAATCCACCTCTCAGGTTACTTGGTTCACTCGATTGTAAATCTTCACAAATCGACTTAGCAACTTGAAAAGCATTACCCATTGTATGTAATATCACTCCAACGGGACCTGTTCCCAGCCATCCAGCAACATACATCTTAGCCAAACTTTTAGAATCCATTTGATTTACACGACCTCTATCATTAATTAATACACCATTCTTATTAAAAACTAAATCATTATCTACTTTAATACTCTTATAACCTATACTTCGGAATGCTAAACTACAGTTTATGATTTCTTTCAAATCTGTGGGCACACATCTTTGTTGTTCTATTTTGTCCCCTTCTAATTTGTTACAAATTAACTCAATCCCAGTCAAATCTTTCTTGTCATTGACAATAAATTTATTTGGACTTCTGCAGAATATAGGCTTAAATGTTTTATCTTTAGGTCCTGCATTTGATGATTCATTCAAGGATTTTAGCATGAGTTCAGTTAATCTTTTCCTAGGTCTAGCCAGATTTCCAACAACATCTTCAACTCCAACAAAATCTTCTCGCCTCCAAACAGTTGTGCAGGTTTTAAGTTTAAGTTGTTCTCTGAGTTCTTTAATTGTAAATGCAACTTGCAATGGTCCTCTTCTACCAACAAAGTATAGTTCTTTTAGTTTTGATTCTGCTAAAGTATTCAATGCATGTTCAGTAATATCAGTTTTGCGCAATTCATCAATGGGTGATAGTAATATTCTAGCCACATCTAAGGCTACATTACCTTGTCCTAGAATAGCTGCAGAGTGACCTGATAAATCAACCTGAAAAATATAATATTTCACCATTGTATTTTGAATATTTTACATTTTGATTATTACAACTACAATAAACACACATTATTGCCTAAAATTGTAAGTTGATGTAGTCCTAAACAATAAACACATGAATTGTTCATACCTTAAGATCCTTATCTCTAGGCAGACCATTATACCATCCTACAAAATTTCTAGCTGCTATTACATTCCTTACATCTTCATTTTCAATTCCCAAAAGTTTATCTTCTTCAGCACCATAGGTCTGAAATTAAATTTTATGAGGTATTTGGGAGTTAAAAAAACCAAAGTTAAAAAAGTTAGTGAAGTGGACTATATTTTTAAGTATATTCTGATAAAATATCAAGTACCAAAAATATATTTATTTAAATTATTTTCTTTTCAAAATATACTCTATAAACACATATTTCAGGATCACTTCACAAATTTCACCTTCAAAACAACTAAATGTTGGTTACACATGGATATACAATACGAGTAGCAAATAACCAATTTTAACATAAGTTTCACTGTATATCTATTTAACTTTAGTAAGAAAAAATACTTTTTAAAACATATCACATACCAAAAGCACAGCATCATAATATTCTTGCAGTTGAACAAGATTTACATCCCTTCCAAGTTCAATATTGCCATAAAAGTTAACATTCTTTTGTTGAGCCACCTTTGTAAATTGATTTATAACATTTTTGACTTCCGGATGATCAGGAGCCACTCCATAGCTGAAATGTAAATATTGTTTAACCTTATCACTTGTAACGTGATAGTTACCCCTTTTAAAAGGGTTAGGTATGTGATTTATATGTCAATGTACATTGATTTTGTGTAGAATAATATAGAATAATACAAACATTATTTTTTTATTTTTTAGACTATAAGATTTTCTAAATACAGGGAGAGGTACAGATAGTAGTTATATTAAAAAATATATTGTAAAAATTTCTTACAGAACTTTGAAGTTACTTCAAAGTCTACTTTTTACCATTTCTACAATACTATCTGTCAGTACGATTATCAAAAATGTAAACATGATACTTATTTATAAAACAAAATGAAAATATTTTAATGGCACGAATGCTAATAAACACATCGCACCACAATTTTAATTTGCATAAACGTCGGATATTTCGTAAGTGCTTCGTTTAGTGGAGCATTATTTACTTGCTTCTACCAAAGTCGTTTCGTAATGTATGAATAACTTACCGTATGAGTCCAAAAGGTACTGGTAGTTTTTCTAATATATCAATATTAACGTTTGGTAAGTGTTTAGTGATATGCATAGCAGCATAAAACCCCGCAGGACCCGCGCCAACAATACAAACTTGAGGAAGTCTTTTAGAAATTGAAGAAAGTAACCGCGTAGTCATGATTTACACGTTTATTTTGTTTGCGATATACGGAGGTAACAATTTTTTTAAGATTATAAATCAGTACAAGACAGCATCTATTATTATTTATTTATTCGCATTGTTTTATATAAATAAAACATCAAATCAAATTATTCAGTGTTCCCACTTTGTCGCGATTTTTTAGTACTTTACTGTAGTTGTCAAAACAAAATGGTAATCAGCTGTTTGTCATGAGTTACATTTTTAATACTTTGTGTCTTGAATTCTACATTTTTGGCCTAAACTTACATATTGCTATGGGGAATTCAATGTCATACGATTGTAAAGCAGTTAAGACAGATTTTTAACGACTTAATACCATAAAAATGCATTGATTAGTTAATTAAAAAATAGTATAGTATTTCCACATAAAATTGGCATATAAACCCAAGTTATTTTTGCATCTATTTTACAAACAAACCGAAAATAACTGAATTCTGAAATGTCATTATCATGACAGTCCAATAAAAAAGTTAAAAAAATGTTTGAGTTAATTCCTGTAGTTATCAAAATTTCGAATACCTATTAATAATCAATTTTGTTAAGCGCAAAACATCTATCGAACAGGCCAAAAGATAATTTATTTCAAGGAAATACAAACTGTTTTAGTAGCACTTTTATACGATGTCTCATGTGACTGATATGAAAGTCCTTATTTCTAGGTTGTGTTCTATGAAAAATGGGTAAGACGCTTAGTGTATCAAAATGTTATTTGCAATACGTATACTAAGTATAGTACTCTACTTATTAACTTTATTGTTATAATTTGATAGTAAATATTATACAAATTGTGCAATAAATATAGCAACAAAAGACATTCTGCACCGTTTAAAGTTAACTTCATAAATTACAAACGTAATGAACGTTTACGCTATAAAACAACAATAACTATTAAAGTAATACTATTTCAGGTTAATAACAGCAACTAGGTGGGGTGGAAGAAATTTCAGCCAAAATGTAGAAAGACCTCCACAGCCTCTTCCCAAAGGCAGCGTGTCGTCCTTGCCTCCGCTTTCTGAGCCCATGCCCAACCTTCCACCAGTTGTATTCTCCACAGCCAAGGCTGAAGATAGTCTCACAGAAGTCACTGTGCTCAGTAATGGACTGAGAGTGGCCTCAGAAAAGAAGTTTGGACAATTTTGCACTGCTGGTGGTGAGTAAAAGTTGTACTTAATATGTTTATAATAATTATATACCCACTTTTCAGTGTATCAAATTCATAACAATGTATGAATTACTTTATGCATATTGACAGTAGAAAGAAAATAATGCTAAAGCGGCAAAATAACATTTATGAGAAATGAGGTTTTGAAGTTGTTTTTTACAGAAAAAAAAAATCATGTCACTTATTTTTGTTGGAATCTTATTGTTGATTGTTCCTACTATTCAAGCAAGCATTATTTCCTTTCCACTGACAATATGTATAAATAAGTCTTTGATTATTACTGAAACCAATGTACATTACAATGACATTGATTTGAAATGTTTGAAAACAATTCATTTAATATATTTTTACCTGTACTCAAGAGTTAGATCTGGGTTTCAGATGATGCAGCTTTGCAAGTATCTTGTATGAATATTTTTTTAACTAATAACAACATTATTTAGTTTAATAAGAATTTTAATGATTTTTTTCAGTGGTTATTGATTCTGGTCCAAGGTACGAAGTTGCCTATCCAAATGGAATTTGCCATTTCCTTGAAAAGCTTAGCTTTGGAGTAAGTTTAATTTACATAATTTTCCTTTATAAAACTAACATAAATAATAATTATAGTATGCTAGATTCATATGGGAGAGTTTAGTTGCCTATATTACAGGTTCTTACCCAGTTTAGGCAACTAAAGGTAAACACTATGTCCAATCTTAATATAATGCTGCCCTAAACTTAATGATATTGTGTAATGTTACTGTGTTATTTTATAAAGATATTATTATTTGAACTTAATATCCTGAGTTATCAACAATCTGTCTCCGAGCTAACAAAATATTTTTTGTGAATTAATTATTTATAAATATACATATTATTAATGGATTTTATCTAATAGTTTGTATGTGTAATTTATATAAAACAAAAAATGTTTTCAGGCTACACACAAGTTTCCAACACGTGATGTGATGTTGAGAGAATTGGAGCGACATGGAGGCATTTGTGACTGTCAGGGCTCCCGTGATACAACTGTATATGCTACTAGTGCTGATTCAAGAGGTTTAGAAGCTGTGACACAAGTAGGTGTATTGTATTAGATATAATAACTGTTTTGTTGAACTTGCTAAATGTAGCAAAAAATCTTAAGGTGTTTCAAATGATGTTAAAGATCATTTGCTATCTGATTTACATTTAATTCCTCTTACATGGTATTGAAAAATAAACTTAGTTTCTAATTCGGTTCCTGCTATGCCTGCATATAATTAAAAACAATATACTTTAAACATGCTTTTAAGAACTTCCACCCTTTTGAGATCAACTGCTAAACTTGTATAATTAGTATTATGAAAATAGAATAAATAAACATGGGACTCAAGTAACAAAATATTGTCTAGAATGTAGTTTTTAACCCTATAGGTGTTAGCTGAAGTAACACTCAGACCCCAGTTGTCAACGGATGAAATTGAGGCAGCCAGACAGGCTGTTGCATTTGAATTGGAAACTCTTTCAATGAGACCTGAACAGGAAACCATCTTGATGGATATGATACATTCAGTATGTATATTTTATTGTGTCAATATTGTTTAAGTAGTCTTTACATGGCTGTGTTCTTCACAACTAAGTTGTGTATAGTACATTGTTTTGCGAAGTAAACATGTTACAATACATATTAAATAGAAACAGTCAATCTTATGACTCATTTATATATCTTTGTCACTTCAGTTGTATATAATATCTATATATACATCCATGTTCATCTATGTATACATATTTCGAATTCAAAGTCACATTTAACATTACATGTAATAAGCTGCTGTCCCCTACATTGAAATAGACTATAATAAAACATTTAACCCCTCTAGGGTTGAAAATAAGAGTCAAAATTTATTTTTAAGCATTACAACATTATAAAATTAACTTAGAATATTTGGTATGTTTAGCTGTAATGATTAGTGACAATTGTGTATTGTTACACTTATTGCGTATAAATTGATTTTGTCTTCACCTTTTAGGCCGCATATAAAGGAAACACGCTTGGGCTGCCGAAAATATGTCCGAAGGAGAATGTTAACAAAATAGATCGCGGCATTATAATCAATTATCTGAAGAACCATTACACACCTGACAGGATGGTGGTAGCAGCTGTTGGGGTAAGTTGTTAGTAAGCAACTCCTTGGATTAATTAACTAACTATAACTGGAGGTTAAACTGTCAAAAGTTGGAGTATTAAAATTACAATCATAAACATTTTACTTCACCAATTTTAGACATATATAATAAGAATATTGATTTTTTGTAACATTTGGTGCAGCGTAATATTAATGTCACCTCTAACTTATAGGTTGAACATGGACCTTTTGTGGAATATGTACAAAAATACTTTGTTGACATGAAACCCACATGGCACACAGAAGGCAGTGAGAGTGTCACAGCTCAAGTGGATAATTCTATTGCACAATACACAGGAGGAATTGAACAGGTATAGTCCTTGTGACTGTTTTCATTATTTGAAAGAAATTAAGCATAAGAAAATATTGCAATAATAATTGATATAGTGATTGTAATATCAAGGAATTCTTTTTTCGCAGGAAGAATGTGAAATCCCTCTTTACCCAGGGTCAGATTTACCAGAACTATCACATGTTGTTATAGGATTAGAAAGTAAGTAGTATCTTCCTAAGTTACTTAAGTATATTATGCTTTTTAACTGAGCTCTCAGTGGCACTTTTTAATAGTTTTTATCATGACACACACAAAGTAATAAATTATTCAGTTATTTTTAGTACTATATTTAGTATTGAGTCTTCATCATTAATAATTAGTATTTCTAGGTAGATATTTTAAGTAGTTCCTTTCTTATAGGATTCTGCTTTTCAATACCTCTATTATCAATGTTGTGGTTGTAAATTGGTTTGTGATGTCTTTAGGCTGTTCCCACGGCGACCCTGACTTCGTGGCGACGTGTGTGCTCAACATGATGATGGGCGGCGGGGGCTCGTTCTCAGCGGGTGGACCTGGCAAAGGCATGTACACCCGGCTATACACCAACGTTCTCAATAGGTATGTACACAAGATTTATTGTTTTTTTATTGTTTCCCCGGTTGAACTACACTGGTTCTACCACCTTTTTTGGCACACATTATACTACATCAGCGTTCTATTATTTACCTACAAATCAGCTTCCTGTTATTTGGCACATAAATGTCATAGTGTATAAGCTTTTTATTACTTAATTATAGGTATCACTGGATGTTCAACGCCACAGCATACAACCACGCGTATGGTGACACTGGCCTGTTCTGTGTACACACAGCGTCTCCGCCGAACCGCATCTATGACACTACACTGGTGATTGCAAGGGAACTCTCTAACATGGCTGGCAAAGTCGGCGAAACAGAGCTGAAGGTAGGTGAAATCATTTTGTCAATAACAATTTTACTATGTGCACGGATATGGTATAATCTGTATTAGTGATGTAAAGAATGTTAATATTTTTTTTATTTGACGTGAGCGTGGGCGCCGCCATGTTTATTTTTTATGCCGGAGGATGTAGACGATTAGCCGATTTTTTTTTTTGATCGACAAACTGTAGTTCGACTTAAATTTGTATAGATTTGACGACCTTTTCTTCGTTGTCAAAATGCAATTCAATATTCGCAAAACATTCGTACAATTCTTGCGATTGCGAATAACTAAAAACATTCGAATATTTCTTATATTATCATTAATCTGTTTCATTATATAAACAGTATGACAGTTAATAAAGTAAGTAAAATCAGAATTTCAATGAAACCATACCCAAGGCAAATGATATATTGACCAGCAACCTATTGATGTATCCTGTATTTTAAACTAATTTTATACTAAAAAGCATTAATTTACCTCTACTAATGTATCTTATTTAATTATTCTTAAATTTGATACTCTCTCAAATATTGTTTTTCTTATCTACAGAGAGCTAAAACACAGTTACAATCAATGCTGCTAATGAATCTCGAGGCGAGACCAGTGGTGTTTGAGGATGTTGGACGGCAAGTTCTAGCTACAGGGAAAAGAAAGCCACCATCTTTCTTTATCAATGAAATTGGTTAGTTAGCATCTATTACTCGATCTTCGTTTTTATAGTAAATAGTTATAGTTGATATTATGTACAGTATCTAAAACAATAAGATTACGTATTTTCGTCTACTACTTACATGCTCTCTTCAAAGATTTAGATTGCAGTAGACAGTTTTGATAGGAATGGCATCGCTCCTTTTTCTATCTAAAAACTATTCACTTTACAATAATATTCCCATGGAGTATGCGTGGGCGCTACAATTACTACTGAAAATCCTTGGATATTAGTACTAAATATACAACTGTTCTTTAACTAGTATTCAAATCCAATAATGAGAATATACAAATTTCTTGTTAGGGAATGTTCAAGTATTACGTAAGCTCTATTGGGGGTGGGGAATTTTTGTTTTGCTTACTTTGGATGACTTGAGAGGTAGGGGGATCTAGATGATGATTACATCATTGCTAGTTATTTACTTTTTTACAATACTGTACAAAAAATACATTTTTAATTGAAAAATGTTTACATAAGCATGGAGGTAGGGGGTTAGAGCTTTGCTTACTTTTGCTAACAAGGGGGATGGTGGGTAAATAATTGTAATAAATCTGCTTACGTAATATTTGAACGGCCCCTTTAGTCTGTGTAAAGGCAGATCATATTTATGTAAACCCTTCTAGTACTGTACAAATGTCCTGCTTACAAGAACTTTCGAAATAACACAGTTAACGATTTCAGAGAAGATAACCGCGGACGACATAGTGCGCGTGGCGCGGCGCATGCTCGGCAAGCGGCCGGCGGTGGCGGCGCGCGGCAAGCTGGCGCACCTGCCCGCCTTCGACGAGATCCAGGCGGCCGTGCTCGCGGCCGGCGACGCGCCGCAGGGCCGCCGCCTTAACTTATTCCGAGTTTAAACATTTTGTCAGGTAGTGCGCGTTTAAACCAACGCGAATAGTCAAGTAATATAGCTGTTAACCCTTGGTGAGAACATTTTTTAAAATGAAGTAGCAAACGAGCCTGTAGCTTCAACTGATGTTAAGTAGCAATGGCAACTTATAGACATTTGTAATGAATGAACCTAAGATAAGATCAACGTCCTATGTGAGGTCGGTTACAGGTGGGTTACTACCCCTGAAGAATATGTATGTTGAAATACTTCAGATGAGTCTTCTTTTCTTTTACAGACTTTTTAAACGACTATGCATTGGCCCTTAACATAATTCTTATTAGGCAGAGATAGGCCGTCTCACCTATGCCTCCAGACTTGATCCACAAAGGGTTTTTTGCTTCGTATGCTAACAATACAACAATTAGCGGACTAGAGTACATACATCATAGTGAAGGAATATCTTTGTAACCGATTTCAGAAAAGAAAGATTATTTTCATGTATATTTTTTTAATGTGTACGAGTCTTATATCAATAGACAAATAGGAAACAATGTGAACAATGACACAATCAGCAGCTGACTATTCGCTTTGGTGTGAACATATTGTTAGTCTTGGCGCACACGACAATATATTGAGTGTTCTCACTAAATACTATTAATTTTTAGTGTCTACAAAAAGTCACTAAATATAACCAATTTTTTTTAAGTCTTGAAAAACAAAATATGTGAGGTTGTGCAAGTTGTGTAATCGGTTTTAATTGACATGGTAAGTGGCGCGCAATGTATTGCCGTGTGATAGATTAAGCAGCTCTATGTGAATAGCTTGCAATTGACTATTTGGTAGGCACTATACTTGTATCATCCCTGTCCACTATAGACAAAGTTTTACTGTAGCCCAATATTTGCTATAAAAGTACAGGAAAATCCCTGTATTTTTATAGCAAATATTATAGAGCGAAACGTAGTTTAAAAGTACTCTAAATATATTAAAGCTCTGTTTATGAGTATTGGGTGAAGGTGTATAAAAAGGGTCAATTGCAAACTAATTGTCTTGTAAAGCTACACTGCGTATCTGTATAGACAGTCCAATACGTAATCCTCAATTTATATATTTCGAAGTATACTGTTAAATACATGTTGATAATACAGAGACAAATAAGTTACGCTTATTTGTCAACACTTAAATACGCTTTATGTTTACGAAAAAGAAAAATGCATTAGGCAATGTGTAAGTCAAATTTGATGACCATTTGGAAATTGCATTAAATTTACAATGAGTATAGTAGGATTAAAAAGTATTAAGCTGCATTTCTTATGAATTTAAGATAGCTATATTTAACTTTTTTCCCATTGGACTGTCTACAGATGTCTAAAGTAGAAGAGTAGGTGTGACATTCAAGCTCAGTGATAACAGCATTCATTTCATTAAAAACAAGAATGTTGCATCAATCATTTTCTTTTATCTTATAATTTAGTTGCATTGTATAAAGCAAAATTTATGTCCTATGGTCAGTTAAGTTGTGCAGTCTGTATGGAAAATTATAGTAGATCTTTATTTATATAAACATTTTTTTCTTTCTAATTACCCAATACACTTATGATTTGCATTTTTTGATTTATTTCTGAACAAAATCAAAATAACATAAACATGGCAGTCTAAGTAGCTTTATTGTTTCTCCTAAAACAATTAACAGATTAAAATAACACCTGAGTTATTCTTACAAATAATCGGGATATAAAATTAAAAATCCAAAGTCCTACATTATATTAAATAACCAGCGAATGACAGAAAATGAAAGTAGAATTATTCAATTATAATCGGCAATCAGTCTCATAATGGAATTGGAACTAAAATGTGTACAAAATCGCTATGATGAAACACACTTACTTTTATTAAAAGCTCAGATAAATACAATAGTACAAATTTCCTTTCATTTTTAAAATACGTAATATGGCATCAACCCTTCATTCACAACTCAATTTAAGTACATTAAATGTTTATATTCGTATTTTTTTAAAGATATGAAACGAAAATTATAACCTTATTCAACCGTCTATGATAAAATAATTATATAATATCAACTTATACATAGTAACAACACTTAATTACATCAGTGGAAGACAGTTTGTGGTATAAACATTAAAAGTTTTATATTTGATTAAAATTCGAAAGCCATTAAACAGGTACTTGTAATCCAACGACCTTGTGTAGCTTAAAGGTTAATAAAACAACAAGTTATAATTAGGAATACATTTACATATTTTATATAGATAGATATTAAATTTTGATTCTTTCTTGCTGATATATAAGCTCTAAAGATGTCTTGTAAAATTAAAATTTATAAATAAGGGAGGCAAAATCATTTAAGTCTTAAAGTCAAGTTTATTTTGAATGTCTGTACAATTTTACATGATTACCTTCCACCATTATTCTTTTATACACAAGTTGAATTCCTAGAAATTACTGTAATATATTACATTTTATATTGTACAGAATAAATTATATATTCAAGACTTCTGTGCTAATTGGACTGCATATTTTGCAGCTTCATCAGGATCATTTATGATTGTAATGGGAAGGCCTGATTCTTCCAAAATTTTCTTCGCACCTGCAGAATTAGTTCCTTCCAATCTAATGACTAGCGGATTTTTTGGAGGAGTTTCTTTGCAAGCACCAACAATCCCATTAGCAATAGTTGCACAATTTATTATACCTGAAAAAAATGTTCCTTCATAAATAATAAAATTCATAGTATACATATGTAAACCATGTTTTTATCAGAACAAAATATCAAATTGATTTTAATAACTGTAATTTTGTAAAAATATTGCTTAAGTACTTACCAGCAAAAACATTTACAAAAACTGTTTTCACTTTGGGGTCAGATTCCAAAATCCTTAATGCAGCTGAAACCTGAGCTACTCCTACTCCACCACCAAGGTCTAGGAAATTAGCAGGCTTTCCACCACTCAGTACAATGAGGTCCAAAGTGGCCATAGCTAAACCAGCACCATTAACCATACAACCAACATTTCCATCCAGATCAATGAATGACAAATTTAGTGCAGCTGCCTCTCTCTGAAATGAAAAAATATTGAACAAAATTGTTATTCAGAAATAAACAAATGAATCCATTTACAGTGCCCATTTGGACGTATGTAGATGTTAAAGATCAAAGAAAATAATTTAAAAATCTAGAAATTGTAAGAGAAATACTTCATGATACAATCAGGTTAAGGATTTTGACTTGTTTCAGCAACTATCCAATAATATATACAAGAATTGATAAGATAATTTATGCCATTGTTATTTTATTGTAATCATAACGTGACAAGATAAACTGTTTTCATAAGTTATCAAGACCTCTTTATCTACAAATTTTCACTACTTTATATTACATCATTTAAATTTATGTAAAGTCATTGTATATAAAGGATTACTTGCAATTTCCTTACAACTTATATAACGAAAGAGATATGTTCACTAAATGTAAGTATGTACAAAATCATGTTTCGTTACTTCTACTATCTTACTATCATAAACCAAGATATATATATCAAAGAAAAGCTGCCAATTTAAGAATAGATATTGCTGCTTCGCATGAATAACAATTTGAAAATTCATGAATCTCAGGTTTAAGAATAGCCATACTACCCTAAGATTAAATACTCGGTGCTGTATCCTCACTGTGTTAAATGGTCTTTACATTATTTTGATTTCATTCATAAAAAAGATAAACAAAAAAATATTGTTTAATTTTTATTGGGCTCTCCTGTAAAATTGGCATTTTAGCATTGTGTTACTATTCATGCAAAGTACCTATAATAAGTATTGTAAAAATTTTAATAAAGCCTAATAAATATCTTAGTAATATTAGGTAGGAGTATAAAGACCTAGTGCTCATAGTAGCTATTTGGAATTAATTATAGGTCATGTTTAGAACTGTATCCAAGTGCTAGTTTCAAGGTATCTTAAATGTGTTATCTTGTCATAGCAAAACAAAAGCTGCTATGTACTGTCTGCCCTCAAATTTGTCCTAAAGTACCCAATTTTCAATGATGAAATAAGTGCTAAACAAGCAGGATTTTATACACTTTTGTTCAACATGACTGAACATAATTGTGAAAAGCACAGGCAGATCACTAATCATTTGAAGAAAAAATATTTGAAAAATCAAATGTATTTTCATAAGTTTTAATTTCAATGAATGTCTCACCTCTCGTGGATCAGTACCAGAAGGATCATCCAAGGCAAAAATATCCTTCTGGCGAAACCGAGCATTGTCATCAAAATTGATTTTGGCGTCAACTGCTACAACTCTGCCATCATCTGTCTCTACCAAAGGATTTATTTCCAGTTGTGTTGCATCAACCTAAAAAGTGTTGGTATGAAGACATAATTTGAATATAAATCTGTATTAAAACTGTTAAGTATATTATCAATATGAAACAAGTGTAAGATGACAAAATTAGTACTGCAAGTAAGCAATGCTTGTATTCCTAATATGTGGTTGTATAAAAATTCAAGTTGTTAACAAAATATTCTTTATCTTGTATTAAATTACTCAAAATTTGTGATAAGGCTAAATATAACATATTTGTAATTATAATACATGGAAATTATATATAAAAGCCATTAATGCTTTTAAAATAGCGAATTTTACCTTTAAGAACAACTGCCATAATTTTTTGATTTCTTCAGCACATTTATTTACAAATGGTCCTTTGAATTCCAAGAATTCAGCTACTTCCTTCGCAACACTATCAGTTATACCTTCATGAATGTCTATCGGGACAGTTTTTAATAAGTGTGGAGTCTTCTCAGCAACTGTCTCAATGTCCATACCACCGGCCGGGGAAGCAACGAGAGCTGCACCATTGTAACTCCTTTCCATCACAATACTGAAATATGTTTCCCTGACTATATTAACACTCTCAGCTACCATCACTTTGTCCACCGGAATCCCCTCTGGTGGAGTCTGCTTCGTAATCAGTTTATGACCAATCATGTTTTTTGCCAAATTTAAGACCTCGCTTGGATCTTTAGTCAAGTGGACTCCTCCTTTAAAACCATTGTCGAAGTGACCTTTGCCACGTCCACCGGCTAAGATTTGCGCTTTCACCACGTACTCATTGGCTTTGAAATCCGACAGGGATTTGGGATCCAGACTGGCATCAAGAAGCCGGAAGTTTTGAATTGTAACCTGATGTTTCTTTAATAAATCTTTGCTGTGGTATTCTTGAAGGTTTAAATATCTTCTACAAATCACATGAGGACGGTATTTAGGCGCTAACCAGGTAATATTTTTAATATTTTTAGTTTGTTTTAGTGCAGCCATAATGAACTTTGTATTCGTTTGCCTTGCGCACAGTAACCTTAAATATAATTACGAATTGCGTAATTCACTGTCAAAGTACAAAATATTTAATAAAATGCGAGCATTATTCGACAATACGTTTTTACAATAACTGATAAGTGATAACTTATCTTATTACACTTATTCCACTTCATACAAAATACCTAAAATCTGTAATTCTGTAATTCATACTGATCGAACTAGCGAACAGAACAACAAGATTGAAAGTTGAACTTTCATTCATTTTTTAAAACTCAATCATTCAGTCAAATATATTTTTTTAATTATTTATCTGTTCTGTTGTTTTTTCTACGAACTATGTTGGGCGCGTTCCAGAACGCGATCAAAACGCCCCAAACGCCCAAAACGTCGTTCCACAAGACGACCGCGGTCGTTGTGGTCGCGGCGAATATGTCACTCATGACGTCATGATTTAAGCCCACGGGACGCTCACGACGACCCATCTAACAATTACTTCGACCCACCTTGTTATATGTGTTGTCGTGAGCGTCTCGTGGGCGTAAGTCACGTTATGAGTGAGGTATTCGCCGCAACCACAATGACCGCGGTCGTCTTGTGGAACGACGTTTTGGACGTTTGGGGCGTTATGATTGCGTTCTGAAACGCGCCTATAATGGGCCTAACACACGATAAAATGTTAAAATTACCGTCATGCATTGAGGAACCAATGACTACTTAACTTTAGTTTTTGAATACGACATAGACATATTATTGAAATCCACTTCAATTTTCTTTACGCCCTTTGTAAATTAAACTATACCAAGCCTCATATTTTTTTATTTTGTACCATAGCATGCTTAAACAATAAATCAACATAATGAATTATTGTTTCTACAACTTTTCTTGAATTAAGAAGGGTTTCCACGTTTATTATTTTCAATTATCAAATTATTTTAAGTCTCTCCTGGTGGAAATATGGTTATCTTATACACTCGTCAATATAGCACGATGTGAAAAGATATTTTTTATTAATTTTGATGTAACTAAAGATACAGTTTATATTAATTACTATTCCTACATATTTTTGTTCTATTTTAAAGAACGCAGCGTTATGCTGCTGTGTGCTATCTTCTTTTTTAAACAATGCTACCAACTGAAGCAATCAAAATTTAACTTTTAAATATGTAATATTTTGCTGTATAGCGTATTTTTTAACAAAATTACTATTTTATTTAATATTTCTTCAAGGGTACAATAAAAGGAAACATTTATTTTCATACTAACAATTAAAATACTTTTATAAAGTCCATAAATATTTTTGTGAAATGGCAAGGCAATGAATGCCAACATTAGGGTCCCACGTTGTAAAGACACTTCCTTTTTCTCGTGTTCTTTTGACAACACGAGGTTATAAATCCTATTTTGCTGAAAAGTATGTATTTTGTCAAATAAATTGTTGATACTTTTGCTTAAATTACGTTATTTAGTGCAATTCTAAAGTTTGAATAACATTTTAGGCAATAACCATGCCGGAGGAGAACTGGAACGATGATGGGGACGCGGGCAGCATGGCTGTTGATACCATGCCACTGCCGCAACCGGCGGATATTCCCGAAATTAAACTGTTTGGAAGATGGAGCTGTTACGATGTCCAGGTGTCGGATATGTCACTCCAGGACTACATTTCCGTGAAGGAAAAGTACGCTAAATACTTGCCGCACTCCGCTGGCAGGTACGCACACAAGCGGTTCAGGAAAGCTCAATGCCCAATCGTAGAGCGTCTCACTAATTCGCTGATGATGCACGGACGTAACAACGGCAAGAAGCTGATGGCCGTTCGCATCGTGAAGCACGCATTCGAGATCATCCACCTCCTGACAGGAGAGAATCCTCTGCAAGTTTTGGTGACCGCTATCATTAACTCTGGACCTCGTGAGGATTCTACTAGGATTGGTCGCGCCGGTACGGTCCGTCGTCAGGCCGTAGACGTGTCTCCTCTGCGCCGAGTGAACCAGGCTATCTGGTTGCTCTGTACTGGGGCGAGAGAAGCCGCGTTCAGGAACATTAAGACTATCGCCGAGTGTGTTGCTGATGAGCTCATCAACGCAGCCAAGGGCTCATCTAACTCCTATGCTATTAAGAAGAAAGACGAATTGGAGCGTGTCGCTAAATCCAACCGTTAAGTGTATGTTAGGGCTGGACTCAATAAAAATGTAAGAAAATGTATGTGTTTTATTTGTCATGCAATTATTTTATATTGATTATTTAATTTAATGAAGCTATGTGAAGCTTTCAACTTTTGTCATGTTATACAATAAATATTTAATAAAATTGGCATGTATTTTGATGTGAAATTTAAATTTAAAATAAAATATTCGATTTTGATCTAAATTTAAAATAAAATATTCGAAACAGTGGTATAACCAGTCAGAAATTGAAAAGGTTTGCCATTATTCTAGTCACTTTAATTTGTCTCTAATTAAGAATTATAGATATTACATTGCTGTGTTCATAGTGAACAGGCTCGGCAAATCCTGGAATCCGTATTTAATCAATGTGTAACCCACATGATAATTAAATATTCATACAACTAGATTTCTGCAGTGATTTGAATATAAAATAAATAAAAAAGTACTTTTATGTAATTTTTCATTAATGAAGTAATTAATTTTCTTATTTTTGTCAGTCCCTTAATAGATATGTAGCTAGGCAGTTTTTTAAGAAGATAGAATGAGGATTGATTGTCATGTGTGGTAAACATCACAAACTGCAATACACCAGATTGACAGTATGATCATTTGCTATTTTAACCATTTAAAAAAAAAGGAAATGTAAATGTGTAAATTGTATGATGATGAATCATTCTAGGTAAGTATCTCTAATGATTTTTAATTAGAGCACAACAAATAACTTCTTGGATTAAATAATAAAATTACAAAAATTCCTATTTATTGTTTTTATGTTTTACTGAACGTAGTTAAAATAATAAAAATATATACACTATCAGGTAGCCATAATGTTTCCTTTTCTGGGTCTTCTATTTGATTATAATTAGGTACACACTTTCTATACTCACAGCCCCACAGTAAGATTCTCTCCTGTCTCGTGGATGCCACGGACATAGAAAGACGAATACATAAACACCCAGAACAGATATTTAAATTTATCATTTAGATATCTGTACTGGACGGGAATCGAACCCAGAGCCCACTGTGTGCCAGACCGGTATAGTGACCGCTCTGCCACGGGGCTCGTATTATCTATATCTTGAGTTGATCAATTAAATTGTTATTATTATTTGTGTGTTAATTCTACTATTAAAGATTGTTTTCTACTGATAAAGATTGCTTCTTAAAACGCTAAGGGTTTTAAGAAATATCCAGAATTTTACTTTATTCACATTCAGTGACGGATTTACGAGTGTGCTAAAAGGATGCTTATTAGTGATTTTTAAATTTAACTTATCGACTACTTTACTCGACAGATTTAAAGATTAAATGTAGGACCGCATTGTACAGGGTGTCAAATAGAGTTGCCTATCGATAGTCGACTATTGCTAAAATATCGATAGACTATCGATAGTTGACGTCATATAAATAGTATCGATAGCCTATCGATAGTATCGATAGTATCGACACTATCGATACTATTGATAGTATAATTTAGGGCAATAGTATTGTTATAAAGAAATAGTATCGATACTATCGAAGGTATTAGCTTCAATAGTATTAATACTATCGATAGTATCGATACTATCGAAGACCGATATACGTTTAGGAGTAATAGTATCGATAGTATTGATAATATCAATAACTCACACTATCGATAGTTCAATGAACTGCGATAGTATTGCCTTCCAAAAATCAATTACATAGCTAAAAATATCTCAAAAAATATTCGAATAGAAAACGTATTATTCATAGACAGTGTCTGAATTCAATCAAAAATTTCAATTTTTCAATTTTCCGGGAAAACTACTGATAATTTTTCAATTTCCCTAATATAAGACCACCTGTGAAACATTTTTACTTGCCTGCCCCCCCCCCCTAAACTAAATCCTGGCTACGCCCTTGGAAGCATTCCAGCGTTTCGATGGAAGGGTGTGGTTGCCACACACTTTTATATGAGGCGACCATCCTAGTCCTCAGGAGAGGCAACTCAAACTTCAGATAGAACCCATGTTATATATGAAGTTGCTTACAGATATCCATGGGCGACGGTTACTACTTATCATCAGGTGGACTTTATGGTCGTATGGTATGTACGTATTTATATTTTAATGTATTAAGCACTAAACACACAAAAACTATTGTCAACTTACCTTTTTTCTCCATTATTGGCAGCAACCTAGTATGGAAATCTTTCGAGCTTTAAGTATAAGAATATTTTAAGCTATAAAGATAAAGTTAATTTAAACTGACCATACTCTGCCAGAGATAGCTCTAGACGCCTTATAGCTTCGTATTCATTTAAAATAGTATCGAAACATGGTCAACTATCGATAGTCAAGACCTATCGATAGTTTTTGTTATTATTGTCCAAATTTACAATACTATCGATAGTATTGAACGTAAAAATATCGATAGTATCGATAGTATTGCTGGAATCAATAGTATTGCCACTATAGAGCTATCGATAGTATCAATAGTATTGTCATGTGTCAATACTATCGATACTACTATCGATATCCTAACTAGTTTTCGAGGTCAACTATCGATAGTTAAACTATCGATAGTTATGCAACTCTAGTGTCAAACATAATTTTTCAATAGCTTAGCTACTTGCTGCAAATCTTTAAAATAGGCCGGCTCCGGATAAAGGTCATTATAAGTTCGATTCCAGACTCCTGCCACCCGGTTAACTATCATTTTTCGATCATCAACCATGAATTGACTGAACATGTTCAATTACGGGATTCATGCGGTCTAATTAAAATACGCGAATAAACCATTTTTTTACAATAATGTATTTTCTATTCATTTATTTCAAATTTAGTATTCAATGAGCAATATTTTATTCGTTTTATTTTATGGCTGGATAATACAAGTTACCTGTTAATAATTTCGAAAAGGTGACGTAGACAATAATTGTCTTACTGTCAAAGGTGTCAAATGCATGTCAAATCTGCCTAAAATCATCTAAGTGATCCAAGAAATATGCTCAAGTCTTGTTAGATGTTGCTGTTTGTTGCTAGTTTCTTATGAAATGATTTGAAGTAAAAGCTACCTTTGTATCAGCATTAGGCAGAAATACAAACCATACTCTTTCGTCTAGTTTGAAGTGTAATTGTGATAATAATGATTCACAGTTTGTTTATTATAAATCCATCTGGGTACGTAAGTTGTATCTTTAATGAAGGATCAGTAAATGAAATTATCTTATTATTAATGTGTTTGTTTTTAGGGACGTGTTCCTCGAGAAACACTGGCGTAGTGTGATACCGAGATCAGTTTGCGATTACTATTTGGAAGCTCAGCGTGCATCTCCTAATGTTAGTGAACTTTAATTTAAGATTTGTCTTGTATGCAGTTTTATGGCAATTTTTAATTAATTTAAAAAGGCTCAATTTCTTTTCGTTAGTATATCGTAGGAAGCAGGTGCGTCCACAGTTTAATTAAATCGCAATCCATTAAATTCTTCATTCTAGTTAAAACAATCCCTGAAATTCAAGGAACATTTCTGTAAAAAAAATTACAATGCAGTCAGATGCCGGCCGCCTTCCTGCACTTTAAATTTTCTTATTATTAAGGTTATTTATAGGTAACCTAACTGTGGCATCAATAATATAACAGATAGAAGACCGTAAAGTATGGTAGTGGTATAGCCACATTTTACAACTGCTTTTTAAAAACCTAATCTGCAATTGCACTTCAGCATCAGCGACTCTAAATTTGGAAATATTTGTATAATATAAATAACAAAATATTGGGGTAATTTAATTATATATTTAATCAAAATTAAAACATTTGTTATTTCAGGATGTGCCCCCAGTCCTCGCAGCACCTCATCACTATCTCATATCAGTGCAGAGAGGTGGGGTTGCTCTTGTGGCTGTCAGTACACAGGAAGTGGCACCACTCTTTGTCATAGAGTTTCTTCATAGAGTTGTTGATACATTCCAGGTATTTTTTAGTACTAAATTAGGTTATTTCCATGGCTCCGTCAGTTTCTTGGTGTCTTTCATTGGTGTCAGACATCCTAAGTGTTAATTGAGGTCATCAACTATGGGTGGGACAAGTTTCAGCTAAATCTGAACACTAGTTTTTGTGTGAAACAGTAAAAGACACAATTATGTATTGGTTATAATAATAAGGTTGACCAAATTATTTTTGATGTAAAGACCCTTCAAAAACTTAGGACAGATATCTTGCTATAAAATAGTCTACACTATTGTCTAAAATATTTTTTACCAAAGTCCCAAAATTAAGTGGTTATCTATTTGCCATGTATATTGTTCATTAGATAGTAAATAACACAAGGTTCATGTAACATACAAAGCTTTTTCTTATGCTTAATCTGTCATTGACTTCAGATATAATCTCCTGGTCTATATCAGATAAAAACTATATCAAATAGCAACCCTTTTCTATGTCAAGTTGTTTTAAGATATCGATGGGCGCCAGTGGCCACTTATTATCAGGTGGACTGTATGCTCATTTGCCACTTCTATCCTTAAACTAAAAAACTTAACAACCAAACAATAATAATTTAAATTTCGGGTAACTATCAGTATATAAGTATTAGTTTAATTTAAATGACTTTTTTATTTAATAGCAAATGAGCATTGAGTTCCCTTGATCGTGAGGTCCTCACCTCCACACCTGTGATCAACTTCAGCTAAGTTGAAAATCCTACCTGAAGGCAACCACAGATGTTTTCTTACTTGATGAATAAGTTGGAATATCTTAGACAAGCATGTTTTCCTTGCCAGACTTTTTTACAGAGTACTTTAGTGCTCAATACTGCACTGATAAGGCAGAAATAGGTGTGGTGTCGCCGTCGCTGGTGTTGCACACAGGCTTGCACCACCATTACTAACGATTAGATTTTGCTTAGAACTCACACATAAGTTTAACTAATACAACTTTTCATTTTTTTTTATTAGACTGCAGTAGCAAACGAGCATGTAGTCCACCTGATGGTAAGTGGTCACTGCCGCCCATGGGCATCTGTAATCAGCTACATACGGAACATGGGTTTCATCTGAATTCAATCACAGATGCATCTCCCGAGGACTATGATGGTTGCCTCATGTGAAAGTGTGCCGGCAACCACACCCTTGTATTGAAACGCAAGAAATAGGTTCATGCTAGCATTTAACTTAATACTTATATTTATTGCTTACTGTATATATCTACTTCTAATTCTAATAATGTTCTGTTTCAGGATTATTTTTCAGACTGCACAGAAACTATTATCAAAGAGAACTATGTAGTTGTTTATGAGGTAATTATTTCAATAATATCGTTCCACACATTTTTACTTTGTACTGTTTTCTATTTGTGTTTCTTTTTGCATAATATGCATATTTTATTAATAATGTTCATTATTTTAGTTATTAGATGAAATGCTTGACAATGGCTTTCCACTGGCAACAGAGAGCAACATTCTGAAGGAGCTTATTAAACCTCCAAACATTTTAAGAACTATAGCTAACACTGTTACAGGAAAATCAAAGTAAGCTACTCAAATATATGCACAATTAATGTATTATGTTTTTTTATTATGTGTGACATTTTGTAATGAACTTTTTAGTAATATATAGAATAGACATAAAACATAACACTTTCTAAACAGAATCAATTATCTTTGGAGCAATAAAAATTATGCGCACATAGTAAACAAATTTGCTTTTTATAACAAGAATGTCATTTAAATTTTAAAAATTCTAATGGAGTATTAACTTTAATTATTTGATTGTGGTTGATACTGTACTAGTTATTTAATTAGGCAGTAAAGTAAAAACTGGACATCATAACTTATTTACACATATAAATAGTTAACATTTGTCTTCTTTTCAAATGAGATGTCTGACTTTATCTAGCTACATTTGAGAACAGATCTTTCTACATAAAAACTGTCTCATGACTGAGACCCCTATAGAAAACTGAGATGTTTAGTTTTCTTTATTGATGCCTTGATTTCAGTGTGTCTTCCATACTGCCTTCTGGTCAACTCTCAAATGTTCCATGGCGGCGCTCTGGTGTCAAGTATGCCAACAATGAAGCATACTTTGATGTGGTTGAAGAGGTGGATGCTATAATAGACAAAAGTGGTGCTACAGTTTCTGCGGAAATACAAGGCTATGTAAGTTTAGATGCAGTTATAAATCAAGATACAGTTATTTTTGATGCATTAATATGACGAATAACAATATCTTCTAATAGTTTACCAGGTGGTAAAATCAATGTAGTTCAACAAGGGAGTTGCCACCGTCACACTTATTTATAGCGTGAAGCAGTTCTTGCGTTCTTCCATCGGAAGAATTGCCTCACGATTGTGGTTGCCGGCACACTTTTATATGAGGCGACCATCTTAGTCTTCAGGAGTAGCAACGCATTTGTGATTGAGTTCGGATAGACATCATGGTCTGTATGAAGTTGCTTACAGATGTTCATGAGTGGTAGTGACACTTACCATCAGGTGGTCTGCATGCTCCTTTGTTGCTTCAATCTTATAAAAAAAGTTTCTTGTGTGATTTCTATCTCCTTTTATGGTATGGATTTTTGTGTCGCCCTGACCATGAGCTATACAACAGAGTCGAAATATTTTCTTTAAAAAATGATATCGCCTATAGTGAGTTACTGAGTTACATAACTGAAAAAGTCTGTTGTGTGATTTAATTTTCAGATTGATTGCTGTATAAAGCTCAGTGGTATGCCGGATCTAACGCTGACATTTGTGAATCCGCGCCTGTTTGACGATGTATCGTTTCATCCTTGCGTAAGATTTAAACGATGGGAGGTAATTGTTCAATGTTTCGTCTGCATTCAAATACTTTGTTTCGATAAAATAGATAATGTTTGTGTGAACTGCACAATAGTTACCATGGCAGTTTATAAGGCAAATTCATCTATAATCAATTCTAAAATATAATTTATAATCTCTGCTGTTTAGTTGTAGGTATACAAGTATGAGTTGCTATTTCGTTTGCTTTGAAGCAAAAGTGTTTATAGTGTATGTGGTTAATGATATATGGATGGTTACAGCATCTTTTAGGACATTCTAAGTCGATTGTTCTAATGGATTGATAATACCAGTTACAGGCAACTGACAAACACATCAGTATTTTTTTCCACTTTATTCAACACGCCCGACACTAGCCCGACACTAGGATTTTTCCTGCGTCGTGGGTACCATGGACACACACAAGACGAATACACAAACACCCAGACTCAGAACATGCTAAAGTCATCATTCAGATACCTGTCTGGCCGGGAATCGAACTGGTCCGCCACGCGGATCGTCAAAGTTATATATTTTTTACAATACCATTATCGAAAGCACATACAATGAATTTTAGAATGTTTCCAATTTATTAGATTTCTCGCAATACATCAAAAATTGTGTGATAATGTTTCAGTCTGAAAGAATATTATCCTTCATTCCTCCTGACGGCAACTTCAGGCTGATGTCATACCACATCGGATCGCAGAGTGTCGTAGCTATTCCTATATACGTGCGACACAGTCTCGCTTTACGAAGTAATGGCGACCAGGGCAGATTAGACTTGACGGTTGGCCCTAAACAAACAATGGGAAGGACTTTAGAAAGTTAGTATTTGTGAATTAGTAAAATCTTTTTATGATTAATTTTAAAGCTTAAGAGAAAAGAAAAAATAAACTTATTGAGTATGTTTGTAGTTTTTAATCTTTGCATTTCTTCCTAATGTTCGTTGTTTTATAATTGCGTTTAGTATATTAGGGGCCATCAAGTATTACGTAAGCTCTATTGGAGGGTGGGGGATCTTTGGCTTATTGTGGATGACATGGGAGGTAAGGGGGTCTAGATGATGATAACGTCATCGCCAGTTATTTACTTTTTTACAATACTGTACAAAAAATATATTTTTAATTGAAAAATGTTTACGTAAACATGGGGGCAGGGGGTTGGAGCTTTGCTTACTTTTGCTGACGAGGGGGATGGGGGGTAACTAATTGTAATAAATCTACTTAATATTTGAACGGCCCTTTACATATTTTTTTAAAGTTAGATTTAAATATATCATGTCTACATTTATATAATCATGTTTATAGTGTATGCTTTTGTCAATCGAGTTAGTTCTGTTTTAAAGATGTTCCTATAGGAAAAACGCGCAATGTATTACGAAACAGCAATTTGAAAGGTTTCACTCGCCAACAAATGTTGCCCAGATTGGGCAGTCCATTCCGTTACGCCTCTTATTCGATCTTCTATCTACTGTAAATTTGAATTTATATAAAAGTATTCCTAATTTATAACACTAAAATGTTTTGTTATTTTCAGATGTAGCTTTAGAGATTTGTATGCCCAAGTGTGTATTGAATTGTTCCTTGACTGCGAATCAAGGAAAGTATTCATATGATCCTGTCAGCAAAGTTCTGTTGTGGGATATTGGTCGCATCGAACTGCCCAAGCTGCCTAATATCAAAGGCTCTGTAAGTTGCAAATTATTTACACCTATATCTGTGTACATCACATACCATGCAATTTTGTTATGGTTTGCTTTTTATGTTTAGTATACCTATGCCCTTGCCAGCGCGGTGGACTATGGCCTAAACTCAATTCGCACTTGGCCAGCGCGGTGGACTATGGCCTAAACTCTCTCATTCTGAGAGAAGACCCTTGCCCAGCAGTGGGACAATAATGGGTTGACGAAAAGTGGGTAATAGAGAGTTACAGCTTATAATTTGGAGATAAACTTTGCTATGTGGTGGATTTCAAATTAGTTTATCTATTTACTTTAAAATAACATTTCTGACAATAAAAACAAACATCAAACATGAATGACCGTTTCCCCACCTTTTCTAATTTTGTAAATCCACATTAGGTATTTTAGCTTAGTTGTTTATAGTTAACAATGGCTATGTACCATAAGACGAAGAGTATGTTTGTTTATAACTTAAATTAAAATAACATATTTGAGTATATGTAGAGATTAAATGCTATTTGAAGTATTTAGACATAAGGAAACTGGCACTTGATAATAAATAATTTTGTTCCAGGTGTCCGTGGCATCAGGTGCGGACACGACGGGCGCAAATCCCAGTATCAACGTGCATTTCACAATTCCACAGCTCGCCGTAAGCGGCTTACGCGTCAGCCGCCTAGACATGTATGGGGCTAAATATAAACCGTTCAAAGGCGTTAAGTACGTTACAAAGGCCGGCAAGTTCCATGTGCGCATGTGATCCGAAATTATTCGCAGAGTGATAAAATACTCTGAGACGTAATGAATATTCGCCGCAGACTGTATTGTCTGTTCAGTAACTATTGTTGACTAATGAATGGATGTTGGAAATATTTCTGAAATGAGATCTTGAGTAGACGTGTATATAGCGCATTTAGTCCGTAAATTAAAACGTAATTGTCACAACATTCTAAATAATTATCAGAGTCGTAAAATACTCTGACATAGACGTAAAGAATGAATATGTATGAATATTCGCTGTTAACGCCACAGATTATTATCAGATCATTGTTTTTTGTCGTCTGATGGTATAATCATACCATGCTCGTTTTAGTCTTCAAGATGAAGCTAATAAATAGCCTTTATAATTCTTGGAAACAATATAGACCACAGAATAAATTAAACTGCGTATTATTGTTGATTGAATAAATTGTTTAAGATTGAATGAGTTGGTTTATAGTCGATAAACGAACAGATTTGAATAAGGTTTCTATAGTTTTGAAACTATTACCATAAACACCTAATTTACGCAGTCTCTCTTAATTTATAAGCATATCATATGGCGATTCTTAATTATGAAGTTGCATGTATGGTGTCTATGTATTCATTCTATATAAGTGCCAACAATGGATTTGATTATAGAAACTCCTATATATTTATATTTATCACATAACTCACATGGAGAGAAATATATGTATGCGTAACTAATTTCAATTATTTTATAGGATGCCGATACTGAATTTCAAAGTATGTCAATATATAAATTAATTATATAATATCAGCATTAAAGTAGTGTACTACTACTTTAATGCTGATATTTCAGCCCAGTTGCAAGGATCATTATAACGGGTAAATTGTGGTATTACTAATATCTACATAATGTAATGGAAACGCACAAAATAACACACCTATTCCTAACGTGAACGTTCTTGCGTTTCGGTAGAAAGATGCGTTTGCCTGCCCTTTTTCATATGGGGCGAACAACTTAGCCCTTGGGAGTCAACGCATCTGTGATTTACTTTGAATACAACCTGTTCTATATTAAGTTTTTTACATATTTAGGCTGCAGAGATCACTTACCATATGGTGGACTGCATGCTCGTTGGCTTGTTCAGTTCTAAAAAAGGCTCATTTATCAGCTATATCGGTTGGAGGCTAGGAGGTTACTGTGTATTGGACTGTTTAAAATACAAATTGTCCAATCAGATTCTGAATCGGCATCTTTTTATATTTCCCTAAAGACATACCTATGTGTAATCTTATGTTGTTTACATTGTTATATTCGTTACAGTTATTATATATAACGTGCATGTGAGTTTCTGTTATTCCAATAATAATTAGTCTTGTACATACACATATAGCTTTGTACTCTGTAATGTGTAAATAAAGTTCAAATATTACATTATGTTATGCTTTTTTATTATACCAAATTAATACATATCTCTTGGATCAAAGACTAGCGATTTAAATGTTTCCTAGATTTTCAAAAAGAGGGGAATGTAAACTATTTAAACTATCAATTTTAACTCATTATTGCCCATCTAAACATTACAAGTTATAGGTATATTGTTAACAATTGAAACAAGATTAAGTTGAAATGTTTTGAAGTAATTTTATCCAATTAATGTAAAAAGTAAAAATTCTACCTCGGGAAATAGAAAAATTCGCTGATGAGGCTGGCAACAAATGACCAACCGTCAAACAGAAAAGATTGTTGTACACTGAGCATATCATAATTATTATTTATTGTGTGACAATGATCAATAATAAAAGTCTTAATTATAATTGACCGAAATATCGAAAAATTCATTTTACCGCTGTAATAAAAAAGAGCAGTTTTTGCAAAATGATAGTTTTGAGATAAATCCATTTAGTGTTTTATTTTTGTGTGTCTGAATCAGGCTGATAACCAGACAATTGTAAAAAACATAGGTATATATTTTGTTCTTGTAAATTACACTTACTGCATTTAAGTTAACAATGATCACTTAATCAACCGCAAGTATTGCATTTTCGTTAAATTTTGACTGACCTCCAATAAAAACGTAGGTACTTTTTGCTTTACTTCATTCCGTTTTCTACCCTATTATAGATAACATTCTTGTGATGTAACAATCGCATAACGCTGATGCATAAACGCTTAAAGGCTAAATTTCCAGGTGGTAGAACCAGTGTAGTTCGACCGGGGAAGTACCACCGCCACACCTATTTCTAGCGTGAAGCATTTCTTGCGTTTCGATAGAAGGGTGTGGTTTCCGGCACAGTTTCACATGAGGCGACCATCATAGTCCTCGGGAGTAGCAACGCATCTGTGATTGACTTCAGATGGAACCCATGTTCTGTATGAAGTTGATTACAGATGTCCATGGGCGGCAGTAACCACTTACCATCAGGTGGACTGCATGCTTGTTTGCTACTCCAGTCAAATAAAACGTAAAAAAAAATTGTTTATTTAAAAAAACATAAAACAAGATTTATACTACAATTTATAATATTAGTAGGATACTTCAGCAATGTTTTGAATGTTTTTTTATACAACAACTTATGCGTAATTTTTTTGCTGAGTAATCATTTTTTACTATAAACAACAAAAAGGGGTAGGTAGGTATGTTCATTTGAACATACCTACCTACCCCTTTTTATTATTATTGGCTATTTAGCCAAGAGTCAAAACAAATCTCAATTCGTCATTAAAATGATTGCCTGAGTAGCTCATCATCGTATCCTGTTGATAAGTGTGCGAAAGTCCTTACTTTCCTCTCACGGTTGGTACCTAATGTGTAACTTAATGAGCGCATTCTACTATTCATTAGAAGATTGCGACTTAATTTATCCGTCGTAAGTGACCATAACTGGTAGTTTACTCGCCGTAAAAACACGCATTTGAAATGATCATGCCCTGTATTAGGCCTCGGGGTAGGAAATGCTTTCGGCTTTATTTTTTCCTGTTTACAACTGACTATGTACTTAAATAACGCATTACCGCAAGCGCAGTGAGTTATACTGTAACCGAACTGGATATTATTACTTCAATGTTGCAATGATTATTAGTTTAAGTAGGTTACGAATGCTAAAAAAGATCTCAGTGCAAAGTAGGGCAACAAATAAGTAGCTTTTCAACTCGTCTGAGCATTGTTAGTGACTTTCAAGTTTTATTTGACGAAGAACAAGTCGAGGTGGTTGCTATCTACGTGCGATCTACTAAATTGCTTACATTTGATTGCGGTTTAAATAACGATTGAGGTTTTTAAAGACTTCTAAAATTATAACGGTTAAGAACACCTGACTTTATAAATGTTTAGTATAAAATACATGCTTTAAGGTGAATAAAACCTACAGAAAACTTATTTTGTGCTGATAGTGCCTCTGTTCATTGCTACACGTTTCTATCGTAGGTACATCTTGATTGGAGATGGTCGACCAGCGCCGGGGACATGCACGCTGCATGAGTAATCAGTTGTTCAACGGTATCCACTATGGAGTTAATTTAAATATCTCCGGTGGGATCAGCGTCGTCTAACGAACAAGGTTAATATACAACAAAAAATCTAATTAGGTTTACGGTGTCTATTACATATTGTTAAAAAATGTGACTTGAAATCTAGAAATCTTAGTAGGTAGGTACTCTACTCATATTATTATGTAAAGTGCGTTGGCTTTTCAAAATTGAATTTGGCATTCTGTAACAGTCTTTATAAACACGAGTCAGAACTTTTAGTAAGGTAATGTTTTGAATAATTTGTGAGTTTCATAGAAACAAATGATTTAGTAAACTTTTATTTACCTATAATTTATTTATTTTTGTTGGTGATGCTAGGGATCTATGTTATTTATTGCCATATGCGCCCTATTAGCTTTCTTTAATATACCAGTGGACAACTCTCCACTAAATAAAAGCTGAGGAGTTAAAGACTTTTATAGGTCATCCCTTTTTAGCATTTCTCTGATAAATCCATAGGCACAAAATGGTTATCTTTTGTATTTTACGCTTGCAGTGACCCTGTATCTTCAGGATTGAGGAGTTGAGTGTGAAAATTTCAATTTGATACTTCTGAATCTGTACCCCCTGCATTATCAGGATTGAGGAGTTGAAGGTAAATTTTTTCATCATATGTCTGCTTAGTAATCTTACTACATGCATGTAATCATCGAATTGCTAACTTTCATGGTTTAGGCTAGAATTAACCATACATCATCTGGATTGTGGAGTTTTAGATCAATTTTTCATCATACAATATTACTTTAGATACTTAACGTGCATTCCAAGTTCCATAAGAATCGACTCGGCAGAAGCTGAGTTATCTCAAGTTATCTAAAAAAACATAAGTGGTGGTGGTTTCCACCTGATAACTCGAAGAGTTAAGCATCACAGCATGCCCATGTCCAAGAGAAAAAAAATGTAATACAATTCCCTATCAAATAAAAGAAAGAAAATTGAAATCGATTCAGAATCACCAAAGCTATTCAAGATTCTAAGAAACCTAAATTTCCCAATTTTTCTGGAAAAGTGCTGAAAATGTTCAATTTTCGTATATATGTAATATGGGAACGCCTGTGAAACTAGCCGCATCCACGTTTGTTTGAATCGTGTTAGTAGACGGCGACGTCGTGCCGAAACGTCCGAACATAAAAGTTAAGTTGGAATAGAGTATAACACCCTATGTTTATTTCTAAAATTCCCAACAAATATCTAAGTACTATTATGCTATTTATCGTTCGGTGTAAATCATAAAACAAGATATTAAAGTTCGTGTTAGTTAAAACTAATGTTAAAAGTTTAATTGCACATTTCGTTTTCTAATTTTCTAGTTTTCATTTGCTACTTTTCAGTGCTTCTACTCGTGTTAAGTATTAAGTATCTATAGGTATTTAAAGTTCCATCCAGAAATGAATTCTAATATATATAGTTAAAAAAAAGGTTAACAGTTTAATTGCAGATTTCATTTTCTAATTTTCTACTTTTCATTTGCTACTTTTCTGTGCTTCTACTCGTATTAGGTATCGAGTACTCTACTGCTTCTACTCGTATAGGTACTTAAAATTCCATCCAGAAATGAATTCCAATACATTTTTATGTTAATTTTCGTTGTACATTGTGTACAGAAGTGCGAAATACGAATAGGATCTTGAGAGAATCTGTAATAGAAAATGTAAATTATTTACAATGCAGCTTGTTTTAGAAAATTATACTAAGGATTATTTTCTTACCGCGGAATAAGTCACAAGGGATATAATTGTAAAATTCATCGCAGTGAAAGCAATTGGTTTTTGGGACCTGTAATGTAAAATGTCATAAATACGTACTATTAACCTTGATAATATATTCGAAAAGTGAAAGTACACAACTGTATTTCTGATGTTAAGAAAATTTACTGTGCAATTAGGTATTAACATAATTTTACTACATTTCATATAATTTTAGTTCAGTTTTACCTACATCAGTGGTACCGATTGATAGTCAAATTTTTAAAGCTTACCGATAGATTATTATCAATAGGTAGTAAGACTGCCATAATTTTTATTATTATTTATTTTAAATTAAAACCATTGATACTAAGTACTTCTGTGGTTAATTTGGCAAACTAACCTATAAAATCATAGTAACAATCTCATAAGTTGGTAACAACTTTTTAAACTGACCTCCGGATAAGAAAAAGAAGAGTGCGTCTGCATCGAGGACTAGTGCGGTACCATCCACTATTATAGGCCGCTGATGCTATATCGGCGTTCTGAAAAAAATAAATATGAATAACAAGAAATACCTTTCCCTATTGAATAATCCAACAGAAAGTTAAAAAACAATAATTTAGCTCATATTTTACTTTATATGTTTGCCGTGTGGCACCAAAAGTATGTATGGGGTACGCAACCCATAGTTATAAATGGAATATTTGAATATAAGCTATAAGGCAAAGCGCGAGATTTTCTTTAGGTAGTGTATATTGAACGTGACGAAAACTTAAATCCCACCCTTTCTCCAAACCAAATGTGGTATTTTAAATAAACTCCCTCCTGAAAAAGTCACGTGGTTTCGGTATGTTTCATAATCATAATACGACGTTTTTAAAATAGCGCCTTGAAAGTTCTTTTTACTTTTATTTGTATATGTTTTTTTTATAAATAGGTACAATGAGGTAGGTTGACGAAGAAGACCTGCTTTTGAGGTGACCCATCCTAGTCCTTAAGAGTGGCGATACAATTGCGATCAAGTTAAATTAGAACCTGTTTCATATAGAGTTTACTATTTACGTAGTATCCCGGCAGGAATTATCACTTACTATTAGGGAGAGTAGTTACCTATCCTATGTGTTAATTTGGGTCATAAACGAAGCTTGTGCCTGATTTTAGCGAAATTCGATCTGTAACTTTTGCGTGAAAGAGTAGCGGCAACACATACTTTCTTACAAATTTTCACATTAATAAGATATTAATTAATAAAATATTAATAAGTTTACTTACCTACAAACCTAAAAACTGACTATTGGCGTACCTATAGAGGTTGGTTTTGTCTACTTAGGAAGATATAGGTACATACCGCATGAAATATATCATCTGCATACCAGCATAACGTTCCGATTTGAATAAGAGCAGACATTAAAAATAGTTTGTTGCTAATAGCCATTAAAGGTTCCAATAACTAAAAACATAAAAAATATAAAAAATATGGAAAAAATCTCATAGGTGGAATGGATAACTTCTAACCATGTAAAATCACGAGAAGTAGTAAGTCCTAGAATTAATTACAATTACTTTTTTACTTTTTAAAAACAATAATATTTGACGACCCGCGTGGGGCACCATACCGGTCTGACACGCAGTGGGTCCTGGGTTCGATTCCTGGCCAGATAGGTGAATCTGAATGATGATTTTAGATTCTTGTTCTGCGTTTAGGTGTTTGTGTATTCGTCTTTGTGTGTGTCCATGGCGACCCACGAAACAGGAGAAAATCCTATTTTGGGCCTATAAGTATAAAAGCGTTTTAATTTTAAGCGTTTTTTTTTATTAGAAAAAGTGTGAATTACCAGAATTACGAACAAAACTTGTGAAACAAGCACCCGAGTATGTGCTTCCCCAGCGCATCACCATTTCCAGCGTGGTGTTGTATATTGTTCCAGTTTGTTCAATTTTAACGCTTGCTAGAGACTTTCGGCTTCGGCCAAAACTTCAGCCTATCTTGGCAGAAGCCATAGGATTTGCCATAGGTGCATTTTTTGGCCGAAGATGGCCGAAGCCGAAACTTCGGTCGGGCATTAATAAATTCCAAAAATCAATCAGAGGTTTTTGGCTTTTGGTTTAAAGAATTTTACAAACCGATACCTTTTCCACAAAAGCGTTATATTGAAATGGACATACCTATAATTCGAAAAACAAACGAGAGATACAGAAAAACAAAGGTGGTAGAACCAATGTAGTTCGACCGGAGACGTACCACCGCCACACCTATTTCTAGCGTGAAGCATTTCTTGCGTTTCGATGGAAGGGTGTGGTTGCCGGCACACTTTTACATGAGGCGACCATCATAGTCCTCGGGAGTAGCAACGCATCTGGGATTGACTTCAGATACAATCCATATTCTGTACGAAATTGATTACAGAAGGCCATGGACGGCAGTGACCACATACCATCAGGTGGACTGCATGCTCGTGTGCTACCTCAGTCAAATAAAAAAAACAAATACCTATAATGCGAAAAACTTACCACAATGACGAACAAAACACAGCAGATATTTATAGAACTTAGGACATAGTTGATGAGATTAACCAAAGAAAATGCGTTTTCCAAATCGTTGCAGTAACTGAAAATAAATCAGAAGATAGCTATAATGATAAATTTTATAACGAGTATAATCATACAAAAAATATACAGGCGAAAGTTTGTGACAGTATACGGCCTGGATTATAAACACATGGGACATTCACTACCGTAGTAAACGTGACAGAAGCGGACGGAACCGCAGCAATAAGCTAATCGTTACATAGTATAAAACAAAGTCGCTTCTCGCTGTCTGTCCCTATGTATGTATGTCCTATGTCCCTATGTGTGGATTTAAAGATTTTTTTTTTAACAGATAGAGTGATTCAAGAGGAAGGTTTATGTGTAATACATGTATAATATAGTGGAGAAACACTGATAATAATTTTAGATTTTTGACTTTTAGGCGGAACGAAGTTCGACGGGTCAACTAGTATCTTATAAGAGAAAAGTGTATGTGGCTCACATACCTAATAAGTCGTTGATGCAGTTTTATACATTGGACTAAGTCTTGATAATGTTCGTCATCAGTTTTTTCGGTTAAAGCCAATGACTCTAATCGGCGTTGCAAGATCTTAAGCAATAGTCCGATGTGACTGGCCATCCCCGAAAAAAGTAAATCTGTGGAAACCATAATCCATACGCAAGTCTGACCTAAAAAAATTTAAAAAAATGATCATAAATAAAGCTCAGTATACGATTTTTTTTAAAAGAAGCCGTCTACGTCTGCCTAAATGCGTAATTTTTATTTCATTAGGTAATTCAATAGGAATTTGTTTTTTCGTGTTCGGTAAATTCTTTTGAAGTAGGTAGCAGGGGTTTTTTGAAGTAAAATCTTCTTAAGGTACATAGGTCAGTTTTGGGATGGTAAATAATACTTATTGAAAATGCGTGACTACGGAAGTTAGTCATATATATTGGCCGTTTTAGGAAGGGCGGGAACAAGTTAATGAAATTTTCACTACTACGGCGCAGACCTAAGATTAAGTTTTCAAAATACTTTATGTAATTATCACAAGGTACTCAATGAGGTACTCAATTGATGTAGAGAAGGAGTACTAAATCCTAATATTTTTTCAAATAATGCGTAAAACATGCATAAAATCAACTTAAAAACACATAACACATTACAATTAAACCTCTAACGTTGACCGGTGTATTTAAAATAACTTGAAAATTAATACTACTTAATTGAACTTGAGAAATATTCGTGCTACTTTGGACAATAGCAGGTTTAGTTTCTGAGTTTAATTACGGTCGAATTTTGACTGTTGAGATGTGTGATATATATAAGTAAGTATAATATGTTCATAATAGATAGTGAAAAATGAAGATGCGTCTATCGGTAAAAAAATATTAACATATTTTAAAAATCGTTAAAATGATAATGCAAAAACAAATTGTTTAGATTGTCGGGAATAATAAAATTAATTTAATATATCATAATGGATTAATTATGAAATGGAAAACATTCCTATGATAGCGACCCGCATATCAGCGATCAAACTAGTATGTTCGTCAACAAATATATTCCTATCCCCATAACGAAATGAAATGCATTCCGATTAAACTAGATAAACATTGTCTTTACGAGATGTCTGAGACATTGAACACAAAATAGTTGTACTGAACTCCTCTATTTTGTTTTAGCAAGTGCGTGTAGAATAGGTGAGCTATTTGGAATGTGGAACGAGTAAAGATAGCGAAATGATGTTTGTTTTGTATTCTTCATGAGAATGTATTTGCCTGAACACAAACGTATAATCAAAAGTTTAAACCAGATTAATTGGTACTTACTGCGCGCCGCAGCAGATGGCTACCATTACTTTTAGAGCAATGTTAATAATAATCTTTCGTTAATACTATATCATTTGGCAATGAACACTTTCACAACATCTATGAATTAAGAAAATAAAATTAAATTGGTATACTTAAGGGGAGTTTCTTTCAGACAATGAAATGTATCATTGACGCTATAATAAATTGTTCGATTGTTATAATTTTTTTGGGTTCCGTATATAAATCGTTTAAAATGATCCTTTTTATTTCGTCCTATCTATTTTTCGATAGTTTTTATTAGTACTAGGTGATGACAAATCAATAGAATTCATTTAAGCACAAAGTTGTTTATTAAGTTTATACAGAAGTAAGATGTATGGCAGTTTCTTCATGGAACAGTGGATTTTGTGTAACGCTGGGCCAACTGCCCGTTGTAGCGACATAAAAAAAAATAAGCACTTAATACGTTTTTTTCTTTTTTTTCTTTCCCCCGTTAAAAAGAAGCGAGAAATTCCCTGTCCTCTTTATTATTTAACGAAAGAGGATACGCAGTGTTCTGAAGAACAGGTTTTATTAATTAAATCAATGACCTTTCCGAATACGGAACACTTTGCGTTTTTCGACACGCACCTAGCCACTTTTTCTTGATAATGGTCACCTAGACAAAAAGCTACTCCAATTTATTTTGTGCTGAAATATATCTAATGACTGATCTATTCAATCAATCAAGATACTTTCTTAAAGAAATAAATATGAAAGCTAGGCAATATGATTTGCCAATTTTACAAATTATATATTAATAATGTTTAAATTATATTTTCAATGTAATTTTTGATAGATTTATATTGGTTTATTAAACAACATCATTTCGTGCACGAAATGGAAATAATTTATAATAATAAAGTATTTTTTATGTGATACACATATAAAACCGTTGTTTAAAATCAAATTAGCTTTAATTTTATAGAACGATTTTAAACTTGCTGTCGGGAATGGATTCTTCAACCAATAGTAGAGCATCATTGATAATGCTCATACGTTCCGTCCAACCGGAGGGTAGTATCCCTCACCATGCTCCGGAAAGCAGTATGGCGGCGTGAGCGTTGAAGTGACCGCTTCTAACCGGCTCGTACAAAATTCGTATGTGTGGAACTTAATACCTTTAATTTTTCGTGCTAATTGTGAAGATATAAACTATTTGTGTACTCTAAGCCTGTGGACTAAATCGAAGCCTTCAATTTCATCGCTGGTGTGTGGACACGTGTTGTGTGGACCGCGAGGAGCCTTGCCAGGATCCTAGAAAAAAAAGGAGCCACAGGCGGACCGTACGTGGCTAATCGTAAGTAGAATCCGTATTCCGACAGCAAGTTAGGTAGCCTCAAAATGATGTGGATCTGCCTATGACCCGAGGGCCCGTTAGACCGTCTTCTATATTCCCGGGACCTACGGGATTGCGGTTCTCGCACAATATGGATTAATCATAACTACAAAAGTTCGAATTGCAAGAATGTGTTTGGCTTCATAGCCTCAATAATTAAGTAAGAGAATAACTCAACCACTGAAACAACGACTATCATTCACTGTTAGTCTAGGTTTTACCAAATTTTAAAAATAATATAGTAGTTTTGCCACGTAGTCTTCTCACCAGCAATAATCTCGAAGATATACACAGCCACATGTGCTATAGGCTGATGTTTATCGAAAGGATACCAAGACACCCAAACGAAGCCGATTTGCGCATCCTGTCCTTGCCAGGACCGGTAGAAGTAAAGGACTATTGGCGTCAAGTTGAAGAACCAGACGCCTAGTAAATTTATTGCGAAGTACCCTGAAAGCATTAAGATTTAATCGACACTAAAGCACCTCGGCGGAGCAATAATCAATAAACCCGTATATATAAGATATTATGACTGAAGATTGATGAAATTATGTTAGAGTAGCTAATAATTTATTGTCTTTGCTATGCAACAGCATAAATAAAATATTTAACCTTTTACAATTTAAGTGTCTGCTATTATTATATAATTTTGTTTATGATTTTTATATTTACGTTTTAAAAATAGCTTAATTTGCATATTTAAGCAATATATTAACAATATATTTAATTTCATATAGTAGTTTAAAATAGTATTGTATTCATAAACCTCTCGTTTATTCGCTTTACATTTACTGAACGTCTTAGAAATTGCAAGGTGAGATAAAATGTGAAAAAGATGTGATAGATTTGTAATTATCATTAAAGTATTTAAGTTATAAATTAATTACTATTCGTAATTTCGGTTACGAGAGCTTACATTGATGACCAATACGCAAAGCTGCGAGGCTTTTTTCTTTTATTCCCCGAGCATCATCGTCGAGAGGTGGCATGGGCCATATTCCTGACAGTTCTTTTAATAGTTGTCCGAACACATTTCTCTTGTACCACAACGTAGACACCTTAGCAATACCTGACAATGACACAAACAGGCACGATTATTTTTATAATAAACGAAGTAATGAGACCATTCATATTAAAATAATCTTAATATTTAAAAAAAACGGGTTTCATGTATAACTCATATATAAACATGAAATTATGATTTATGGAAATTACAACAATATAGAATAATAAAAAAACATTTAGCAACGAAGTACACCGTGGCTTGTGTAGATTGCAACCAATCTGCAAAGTTAACATGAGGAAGCCGTAATTTCATGCTCGCTTCTGTGCTCCGTAGGTCAAGTTGAATCATTGGTTTGGGTGGTAATGGTTGCATAGTTCGTTAAAACCTGTTGGAGAATGGCCCGCACTATAAATTGATTCAAGCTGCCTTCAGTTGCGAGGAAAGTTCTTGAAAGAAATTTCCATAGTTGGGTTACAGAGAGCGATGGATTACATAAATAATGGATTACTTAAAATAGTTTATTAGTTATTTAGTGATAATATTAATCAGCACACATAAAATTGTAATATCTTACTTAAAGCGCCATATCCAAAAGTATGAAAGAGAGGAACGACATCTTCTACGCGAGGTGAATTAGAAACCGTGAGACCAATGTTAACAGCTTCACTAAAAACGTGGTAGCAGATGCATAAAGCTGACAAAATAAAAATCACTTGCTGTCTAAGATACGATGAAGTACTTTTAGGTTTATCAAAATTTATCCCTATACGCCTCATGCAAAAGGTACTTAATTTTAATGATTCGTCAATTTCACGTTTTGCTGACTCTATCGTCTGATCCATTTTCAAATGTTCAGTAATCAATGGGAAATGCTTTGATAGTAATACTTTCCAGTGATTTGTGAACAAAAGTGGAGTGGTAGCGCGCCATATATAGGTTCGTGCTACGCAGTGTAGATTAATACCGTAAGAGGGAGACATGTTCGTCTGTTACAATGAAACTTGTAACGGTGGTGATTAAAATAAGGAGTAAAAAATAATGTTAACATGTAACGGGTTGTATTCATGCTGTGCGTATTGCAAAGCTTGAGAAATAAAAGTAGTTATATAAATTGCAAACAAAAAGAAAATAGGCAAGCGAATGCGAAGGCTGTCATTATATTGTTAAAAGTGAGAAGAGCAGGCGTGTCTGAAGAATTTTAAAGGGGCAAGTTTAGAACTATATTCGAAGGACAGTGATCGACTGACCACGCCTCAAAGAAATACCGTGTTTGTTGGAATATTCGTATTAATAATGCAACGAGCTACTATTTTCATCTCGTTAAATAATTGTAACTTGGGGGCAATATTTGTGTGATGTTATTTAGCTAGTAAAAAAGTTATTTAGCTGGGCAATTAAGTAAATAAACGCAATTATCTTTGACGAAGTTAAAGCGCATTTTGAATTTATTGCTTCATTTTTGTTTGCGTGCGCCAGTAATTTGTATTAAAACTGTCTAGAAAAAGTGATAAGTTGCCGTAATGTGAATCTCATGCAACATGAAACGTATCATATAGAGTATATATCAAGGGGTACCGTAATGGGATAAATATCAAGTTTCCATAGCATGACGCGATTGTTCGTCTGTATGGTCTTCATGCTGCGTTATGAAAATGCGTTATTATTGTCACGCAATCTTTTAATAAATCAGACAAAAACTAAATGAAGCTTTCTAGTGTAAGTTGGTTCTGGTAAAGTTATAAAAATCTTTTCCACTTTCATCATTAAATGAATGAAATCATTTCCCGAAAGTATTGTTTTATTTTTTTTGTGACGATATTCAATTTTTTAACCAAAACAAAGCGTGATCCAAATTATACTATTTTAACGAGCAAAAGTAGACAGAACGTATCATCGAAGGTAATTATTAACATATTATTTAAATCTTCTTTGCAAGTTTTGAAATTCATCCTAATAAAATATTTATTAGAATACTTAATAGAGAAGCTGTTGTTGGACAGGACCCTGTTAACTTATTATAGGTGTGTGTGCGAATAAATGCGCAAAAAACTATTAGTCAGACAACAAGCACGTGGGCTAATAAGTCATCCAGGTCGTTAAACGTACCACAAAAAATAGTCCTTTTCTATGTAACAGGTATTACATATTACGTAGTTTTTGCTCTGATGCGGCGACCAAATTCTTGCGTTTAATTGATTTTTTTTCTGTAATGGGCGGCCATCGACACGAATTAAAGTGATTTGAGATTTTCCCGCTAGAGATCGCTGTGTTTCGGCAAATTTAGCACGCGGCCCGCGGTCCGTGGCGAGCTTTACAGTTCGCCACCGTTACGCGACGATTAAGCTGCGCACGCGCAACATGGTAGGTACATCCCGCGTTTGTAACGCCCGTGCACTTGTCATCATTGTAATCGCGCTGATTAAATGCTCCGTTTCCTAAAACAAGGCTATCCGAAATCGATTACACGTTCAGAAGACGATTCAGAGAACTCGATTCTAATGCAAAATTGATAAATCGACGATCTCTCCATAAAGTAAAAGTGCTGTGTATTATCATCAGTGTTTGGACGGGCGACCTAGATCTTTTGAGACGCCGGCAACCACGCAGTAAGCGCAAAAACACCTTACAAATGAACGCCAAATAAAAGGTGTGAAAACGAAGTGAAATAGATAGCACGGAAGTACGAGTCATGCGCTCTAGCCGATCGTCGCACGACCGGCGACCCGATGCCTGACACCGGTGTAATGCGCGATCGTGTCGTAATGGATTAAGTACCCACAACATTAACACAATAACCCACATTATGAACATTAAACCATTCGGGAAATAGCTTTCATGAAACGACTAAAAAACTCGAGCCGCTCTTACTTTGTTTTTTTCGACCGCGGTGCACTCTAACGTTATGTAGCGTTATGTACTCTATTAATCTTGGGAATGGATACCAATTTATAAAAATAATAATTTAGTTATTTATGTTTCAATACAAAATGAGTGGCAGTAATAAATAACATTATCTATTCACATTAGTCAGTGACTCGATACATAGATTATTTTTAAAGTAAAAATATTCAACGTTTCTAATTTTAAATAGCGATATCTATTTGCTTAGAAAAAGAGGGAAGAGATAAAATCTCATATATATTTATAAAGGAATGAAGTTTGCAAGAGAAGAATAAAACTTCAGGTGTCTTCTATAATTAAATCGCAATTGTTTAATATGACATAATTCAAAACTGTCTGTCCAGAACTTTCTTATGATCTACAACTTAGTATTACCACGTATCTTTAAGAAATTTTTAGGGGTTAGAAAATTTTGCTAGATTTGCTTTTGATTTAGATGACATATAATATATTAAAATAAACCTTAACAGCGCTTAATGTATAGAAATACGTTTTTGGTCATCGATAATTAATAATAACGCTTAAATGGAATGTGTCATCCGTTATTATTCGATTTCTATTGGCCATTACAAATTGGATAGATGTAGGCAACAACGCAACAAGACAAGATTTTCTCGAAATCTCCAAATTTATAAAAAACATTGCTCTCCATATCTTAAATGGTCCAGCATTTCAAACGTTACTATTATATAATCGAGGCACAGCCATACATACCTAAATTGAGGCTAAAAAGGTTTTCAATTTATAGAGGACCTTTCATAACGACATATTCTAAAAATACCTTTTTAAAAATAATATCACCGATAGACACGCAGTCTCATTTCAATTAAAGAAAATAATTACGCTATAAGAAAGTATCTCATTACGTTTCTTGGTACATCTTGTAGTCATGTTTAATTTAGCAAATAAACAAAGTCTAGCCGAGCAAATTGTTTTACCACTTTTGAATCACAATGTCATCACATCATCTTGTTCTTTTCTTTGGCAACCCACCAGTTGCAAATGGTCATTAACTCGCAAAGACGTTGTTATTTTCTTAGACCAAGGCGCTATACGTTGTAATTATTTTGGAACTGAATAATTGAATCTTACTCAAATAAAAATAGATCGAGATTTGCCGTGCGCGATGTAATTTAAGATTTTCATCGCGCAGATAATGAGTGGCAATGCGAATCAACACATTAACTTTCACTGCTGTATCGTCTCAAACTTGGCCTTAAATCCTCTTTGGGAAACCGCAGGAAGTGAGACAAAAAAGGTAGTCAGACTCAAATAATATTATATTGTTCTTATTATTAGTCGTGAGCTACTGACATTGTGAAACATAACTAATAATATATTAGAGATTCGCTTTCGATTTTCATTTGCATAGCAATATTCCGCACGGTTTAATAATTACTTAATAAACCCAAGACAGGTATTTAGGACAGTTGTGCCCCGTTCGTCACACAGCTCTTTTCTTAGTAAGGCATTTAATTATTCATTTTACATTTCATGAGTGAAGCACAGTATTTTCCCATAATAGAGCATTCTTTCTTTCGCATTACCCGTTCACACGTTTCAAGTGTGTGCGAACATTGAGCCACGATCATGTTTTAACTCAGAAATGGGTGCTCAACGTAGATATCTCTGCTAACTGTTTTCCCTATAAAAGTAACTCAAAAGTCTTAAAATAAAACCTAAAGCAAATAAAGCAAAGCATTAAGCAATGTGTACATTTTCTATACTTATAGGTATTAGTATTAGGTAGGTATTATTATTTTACGGAAGATGCTACTTTGTACCCGGTAGCCTCGCGAGTAAGTTTATTCCACATCTCGTACGTCCGTGGCAAAAATTAAGGTGTAAACTGAATTGTGGAGAATCTCTACAACTCCAATGTGTGGGAATTTCAGCGGGTGGTGAGTGGGCGTTACTAGGTTGATTAGTTTTACGCAACACTCACCATCTTACAGACGGTAAAATATGCGGAGAGAGCATTATTCCTTTCGCAGGCTCTTAGATTCTATCTGATCTGCGATCTTCGAATTGTTGACGATTGGGATCGCGCGTTTCTATACGATATCAAATGGATTAATTAAGTAGGGATTTATCTGTGTCCTATTAGATTTAAAACGCCTTACTTCTGTGTCATTTCCCTAGCGGTAAAAAAGCTGATTATCCTATGTAAAGTCAATCACAGTGTTGCTTTTAATAAAATTTAGTTACTAACTTATTGAATTACACGAATGAAAAAACCTTCAAATAAAATCACATCAATAAAATTACTGATTCTGTTTAAGACTAATTTGTTATTGATAAGAGATAGCAGTACTTTCATTTTATTGTTGTTAATTAAATTTGATTATTCGAACTTTATTGGGAAATACTTCGTTATTCTCGAGGTGTCACTCGCTTCGGTTACGTCTACTCCGGTAATGAGTATTTTATATGTTAATCAAGGTCATAACCTATTTCCTGGGTGACCAGGGAGTAGAATACGGTTACGGTAGCCCCTGCCTCTCGTAAGAAGCGACTAAAAGGGGGCTTCTGGGGTTGCGGGCAGCTAGAGTGGGAGCTCGAACCGCCAACCCGGGAAGGACGGCAGCATGTATGTCGTATACACCGAAAAGTGCAGGGGGACAGTAACACGCCCGCCCCCCAAGAGATGAGCCTGTGAGGAGGTCCACACTAGGGGACCAGTGTGTTCCATTGGAGATCCCGGGGTCCCACCCAAAAAGATTATAAAATATGTGTGCGCCAAATTTCACCGATTTTTTTGCGTGAACGTGAGTAACAAACACATTTTACATCGTCACAAACTTTCGCATTTGATATATCAATAATGTTTGTCTGCACAGTAGCTAGTAGAAATAGCGATCACATAACCCACACAAAGGCGCTCCATTCATCTCGCATGCCTCGTGATAATTCATGTGCAAGTCAATGCTATTGCATTATAATGATGTACCGCCACACATGTAGCGTTTACCCTTGGTAATTCTTACATCTTTCATACATTTTATAAGAAAAGCAACATATATTGCTTTTCTTATAAAATATCACGTAAGTTACATTTAATATGTACGTTACGCACGCTTTACGATAAATATACATTTTTTACGTAACTGCGAGAGGAGAGTAATGTTTTTCAAGTGTATGCATGAGAGTATGTTAGTATAATCATTACAGATAACACATAACAGGTATATATTACTGTTTAATGCAAAATCCTTAATGCCTTCAAATAAAACATTGTGTGATTACGGAAAACTCAATTTAAAAAGCATCTGTTGAGAAAATCAAATCAGGTGTGTGCTGCAATAACAAAATAACTAAAACATTTTTTAATATATAAGCTGCAAAAGGTGGGGACAAAAAAATATTTAATTTCATGAGGTATTCTGATGTTATATTATGTTGTGATTTTTGGTTTCAAAAAAGGTGCGAAAAGAGCTCTCCTTCAAAGCCGGTGATGCATTGGCGACTCCTCTGGTGTTGCGAATGTCCATAGGCGACTACTTTCCGTCAGGTAGCCCGTCTGCCTTATCCTTAGGTCAAAGTATAAAATGTAAATTATTTCATTCTATATGTTCTGTCTAAATTCTAACATATGATAATCTTGACTCGAACATGAGGTGATACTATTGAGTTGGAACGCCTATAAGTGCTTTCTTCTACTTTTACTCCTATTTCTCCTATAACTAGATAGAAACAGTGCCAATACACGGTAGTGCGACCGAAGTCTAACTATTGATCCCCGCCTTCAAAATATCTACTATTTCCTCTTTCATCAATTACAGTTTCTATAACCGGCCTGGTTTTCTAACATGTTTTCATATTTGATAAGTATGTATTTGTGGAACACGTTTTACAATGTTTTACTATATTCCAGCATTTTTTCTATCTTTGTCATTGCACGACGTCCATAACATGTAAAATATTTCCCTACTCTATTAGCAGGACCCTATATGAAAATATGTCGCAGCACCACCTTGTAAATCTGTCCTGTAGTCGCTGTCTGTAAATTATGTTATTTTATGTTATTAATATATGAATGTATACAATTATTATTATTTATTAACAAGGGGTCAGTTAAATTTGTTTCTTTAGTTCCGGGAATAGGGCTACGGCACTCCCTGCTTGTCGTAAACGGGGGTTTCCGGCGTTGCGGGTGAAAGGAGTGGTAGCTTGAACCATCTAGCCCGGCGACCCTAGGAAGGGCGGTGTGTCGCATACCGTCGTAAATACCAGCCGGAGCGGTGGGCCCAGACGCTCACCTGGGAGGAGCCCGACGGGGCAACACGCTCAGAGAACTCCGTTCGCGTTCCTCTGGAGATCCTCTTCATAGAGCCGAGGTCGGCCACCGAGGGGTTCAGTGCGGTAAAAATCCCACATAAGCCTGCGTCGCTCCCACGGCGTACCTTGGAAAGGTGTCCCCCGAGAACAAAAAAGGGGTTGATGAAGTATATAGTTTAGGGGATAACTATCTCTCTTTACACTTTGAAAACACGACTGTATTCTATATAATACAAAGTTAATCTAGCAACAAAGTTTTCAATAAATCCATATTTAATGTATGTCCCATTTATGTTTATTTTCGAGGTATGAATTATTAATTAACATGTTAACATGTTTGACAATATTGCTAAACATATGAATTATGTACCGTCTTATTTTATAAATTCGGAAGTTTTTGAGGATCTTTGTTACTCTTTCATAGAAAATCTACCAGTCGGATCTTACTGAAATTTGGCACACTCATATTTTATGACTTAAATTAACACATATGATACTTATCACCGTGGAAGACGTGAGCCAAAGGAGCGCAGCCACGGATATAACCTAGTATCTCATCAACCCATTATTGTCCCACAGCTAGACGCGGGTTTTTTCTCGGAATGAGGGAGTTTAGGCCATAGTCCACCTCAAAGTCCACCGAGGATTTGATGTTTTCGTTTTATTTAATATAAAATTAAAGTAGCATACTATCTATCTGATAGTGGCGTAATAAGCTAATCACTTGCCACACCTGAGGACTAAGATGATCGGTTTATATGTAAGTCAACCGGTACAATCTTTTATGGAAATGCAGGAACTGTTTCATGTTATAAATAGGCGTATCGGTGGTACCTGGCTATCTGGCGTTATCACTTTTCAATAAGTAACTTTTTATGCAACTATAAAGTTCTGGTCAAAGTTGAAACGACTGCTGGCCTGTAATGTCAATTGAGATCTACGTCTCGAACATGCCCTACGTAGCACGAAAGCATTCATAAAAATTTGCCGCTAGCGGTCACCCATTTAGCTTCCAACCGCAGCTGAGATTAAAAGCTTAATATATCAGTTACGATCTTCACAAGCCACGAGACAATACGCGCTTATATTGATTTTTTTTATAAAAAAATCAGACAAAAAACATTTAAAAGCGATGGCTGAGCACTGCTACGAGAAGTTCTGTATACATGTAACACATAGTTTTAGGTAAAAGTGGTAAAATAGACCGATTAATGATAATTCTCATTCTGAGATGAAAAACTACAGGTGTGTTATTGTAAATTTTAAATTACATGTATGTGCTATTTTTTATTTCTAACGTTATTATCTTCGTGATCAGACTTATACACACAACTATGACAAGTTTCCAGATATTTTTTATGACAGTAAGCCAATTACAGTTTGTTTCCTAAGATAACAGTAAGGGAATTAATCTTCGGTACTCGTACTAGTGTCTCCTTCCGACCTTTATCATCTAATGCGGTCAGCTGAACATATTTCATCGGTGATAAAACCAAAATCATCTTTTCTAAAGTAGACTGTTTCAATATAGACCTATTTAGAACAGTGGTTTTCTAAGGGCTGATTGTTCACTAGTATTAACGATAACAGTGTATTGGCGAAGGACTCTGCATAAAACAAACACACGTAGAATGCAGCCTGTAGCTATTCTTAAATTGTACGCTCTGTAAAAAGGCACATCAATAAATCCACCATAGTTATCAATGTCGTGAATCTTAACTACTAAGTATCTTTAGCTGGTTTATTATTTACTGTGATGTATTAAACCTCAAAATGGTTACAAGGCACTACGTAAAATAGAAGTGGCTTTATTTAAAGTGACTTGTTCGAGTTAAAATATATTACTGGATGGCTTTTCAAAGGAGACTTGTGCCCAGCTGCATATAGGTGTGGGGTAATAATAAGTTGAAGAGATGAAATGGCTAATTGCATACATTTTAGACATTTCGTTACATTTCAAGTGAATAAAATAAGTTACCAGTGAATACTTATTTATATCGTAGTAGCAAAAGTGTTGTCTTTAATAATTGTGTCTTAGTAGGTAAGTTTATTGTAGTCTTGCATTTTATACAGGATCAAATTATGTTTATTACGGTTACAATCTTGATAAGTTTCAATCAAATCTTTAAACTGGTATATTTTTAGTACTTTTAACATCATGATTTTCTTATAAGGTTAAAATACCCTTCGTTTTTCCGAAGTTACAAGTAAATCGTTTGCATTACATATAAGATAAAACCTATAATTATATTACATATAAAACATAGCTGTTAAAAAAGGTCGATACAAAGTTCATATAGGTTTAATTTAGAGTACGCTAGTGAACGTTTGCATCACATGGGGCGGAACGGTTCGCACGGGTCGTGCCTTATACAAATAAAAAATGATCGATATGAATAAAGAATTGAAATTTAAAAAAAAAAAAAAATGTTGCCTCTTCAAATGGCCCCATGACTAAAATTGGCGTTTTAAATGTCGTCCTATAGAAAATATATCATATATAAACTGAAAGTTTTTCCGTCTTCTATAAAGCGCCGCCCGAGGCAGGCCGCCCTTACCGCACCCTTCACGATTTACGTCTGCTTTAATGTATGTCGTTACACACTGACAGTCGTGTAATGGCTGTAAATACCCAAAAACACAATTAAATATCAATAGGACCCATCTCTAATTTATTATAAAAACAACATAGGAACATGATATGCTTAGTTGATTCAGGTTTAAGACTAAATTGATATACTTTTCAATTTGTATCGTTGCATTAAGTTGTAAGTAGTACACAAGTTTTCTAACAAGTTTTCTAATCTAAAAATGTATTTTGATTTGTTTTAATTTAAATATGTTTAGTGGAACATTTTCTAGTCCATTCATTTAATTTGCTTTCAGTGCAGATTTCCGCGTCCTACAAGGGCTACGTCAAAGATGTACTTTGATGGCATTTGGAGTGCCGTTGTCCTGTCGTCTTGTTCGGGCGTGCCTTAACTTTGCGGGTAAGCGCTTGCAAATTGCAGTTCAGCTCGGGGCGCTTTATTGAAAATTCGATCTATCTGTTACATTGAGAGGAAAATCTATGGGGTTTCAAATATGTGTTTTACGGGTGGGCGTTACGAGTGATAGTCGAGTGGCGCCTGCGCCGGTACGAGTCCGTTATCCGGCGTCAGGTTACGGTCACGTCTATAAAAGACGGCGGCGTCTTCTTCACCATTTCATTCCGTTTGTGACGCCTGGTAGGTAGCGTGTTTGCACGCGCCCGGGTATACATCGCGCGGTCAACCACGGCTTCGCGTCTTGAACCAATCGCTCCCTCGTGTAGGGCTCAGTGATCGCGATCGTGTTGCCAGGACACAGTTTAGTTGCGTGTAACATTGAACTTGAACATATTTCCCGTGAACTGTTTGAAGCTGTGCAGCCGACTGTTACAGGTATTATTTATTTATTTACTTTTATAATAAATATGAACTAAAATCCGATTTACAAAGTTATATTAAATTTATTGTAATTATCACTAAAGCCGAGATAAATTAAATGTCATCAAGCTTTATAACTTTATGTATCGGATTTAAGAAAAGAATATATGATAGAGTAATAATCACACTTAACTTAAAATTGTACCTAATTAAGTTTGTCAAATTATTCCAATAAATAAACTATAAGATCCTTTATCTTTATCAATCAATCATTCTATATTTTACGATGCTTGTTTTCAAAATGAGTCATTGGCTTGTGATCGATATGGTCAATGGCCTTTTATTATGGTTACTGACCGACAAGAGATAAATTGCAAAACGTAACAGGTCACTTTAACACCATGTTTGAAATAAGTAAAACATAATTTGATTTATTGTTCATTTACCAGCGAGCCGGAAACCATCTCACTGCAATTTACCTCATTTCACCGTAATGAGGATACTCAGGATGTTCCGGGCGCCCGCAATGTTGCACGGCTACGTTGCAATTTAGCGAATCAACGTATTTAATGTAATCGAGCTCTATAAATAACTAAACTGCTTCATTTGAGGCATCAACCACATAAAACAAAGTGGATGTAAGCGCCTCGCATGGCGATGCCTACCTAACCCCATTGCACTAAGCAAACGCGCATTATTGGTACGTAGATGGTAAAATGATTACCGTCATTACAGGAGAATTACATGAAGGAGACGTCGGCCCCTTCCACCATTATATGCACTCGCGTGAGATACCCACAGTTCCATGCTATTGTTGATTAGTGTTTTTTAGTTCCAGTAATAACAGTAAATGGACCTTTGAGTTGTTCTACAAAGTATTGAAAAAAGTAAAAGTTGCTAACCATTTGCAAGTTGACTACAAACATGGTCAATGTGATCATTTGCACGCGGCGAAATATAACTTTATTTTGCTCGAAAACAGTTAAAAAACTACGAAGATCATGTTAATAGGGACACATATGGACTTTGCAATAAAATGAATGTTACATTTACATTATTTATACATGTAGCAAAAAATGCTAATATAAAATAGACCTGGGTATGAGCTTGGACGTTGCTTTGGTAATTTTTGTACTGTGTATAAATTACAGTATTAATTTAGTTTTTACAGCTTCTATAAATAGCTGCAGTCATTAAAAGCCCCTTACAAAAATAGATACAGTTTTTATTAGCATAAGATTCAGAAAATACCAAAGGACAAAATTATACGAATCTTGTTTAAAACTGGTTCTAAGTCGACTCAGCGTACGTGATGCTCGTTATTAAAAATTTAATAACCTTACATCTTACAACATGTTCATTGCAATACAAAAAAATAGATTATTTTTAGCAACATATTTAGTGCGATGTCACTGAAAAAGAGCAAACAGAATGGAACACGAGGATATCAGATCTCTAGGGAGTGTTTGTTACCTTAAGAAGCCTACTTGATATTTACGACGCGTGCTGTTTTGTTTATCGCTTGCAAATAGGCTGAATCGAGTTTCACAGGCGATAGCCTTCTCCGACGTTCTCAATACTCTATTTTTAAGCGCAAACTACGCCCACCGATATTATTTATTAGACTCATTTGTATTATGCTTCATTATTGAAATGCTGTATTATTATTTATTTTTCTCCATTGTGAATCTTAATGTAGAGTTGATGGGAGTATTAGAACAGGTTACAAAAAGTTTGATCAATGGCTTATAGTTAGTCATAACTTGCATCGTATGTCGTAAGGCGTTACCGCAAAAAATACGACTATGATAACCGTATGCGTGGGCGCATAACCAGTTGGTGGTTTTTTGCGGGCAAGTGCAAGTGGCCTTGACCGGGTGCGCCGCCCAAAAATCTTAGTGGCCCACTTGTATGGAAGAAAGGTTGGAATGCTACAATAGATTGTTTTAATGAGAAAAGGTATAATATTATTTATACTCCGTACATAGGCACAGGTACACTGGTTTGTGTGTTTCATTGTTCACAAGTGATTTAGCTGGACTTTAGCATTTTGTTTTTACTATTGTATGTTCCGTGATATGCAAAATCGCAATACTGTATCAAAAACCAGTATTATGATCCAAAATCAACCCGATGTAGAGAACCAAAGCACAAACTTACTGATTTATAACGAATATTTAGGCTACTTAAAGTACCTAATGTAACTTTTGTGCACCCATTGAGACTTATATGTTATTAATAAAAATCGTTATATTTAAGTTAAAATATCACGAATTAGTTACGAGTATAATATATAACCATCAAACCAGGATACAATAGCGTTACTCTGTAGTTAGAAGGTAGAAATATCTGGCTAAACTATACATATTTTTATTAAGAAATTAATATTTTAAACAAAATCTTAATACGAACAATTAAGTTAGTTTTATTCGTTACATGAAAATCAGCAATTTAAACATTATATTACAAGTTCCTAAATGTAATAATGTTAAACATCAAATTGTACTTAAGCACGTACTTAAATTGAGTAGGTTTGTATTCTGCCAGCCTTTGGTCAAAAAGCAGATTTTACGACAACCCTGCCACATAATTGTACTCACATGTCTTCTAGGTCTCTGCCTTGTAAGGATCAATATTCAACGATAGTAGTTTTATTTTATGTATCATATCTGTTTCGTTTAATAGCTTGCATATTCTCTTACATCTTTTGTAGATTATGGCATATCCGTCGAATGTTGCTTAACCATTCTTGCGTCAAATAGTTTCAGAAGCAAATCACTACGTTTAGTTACTGAAAACTACGTAAATAATAGAAAATATGGTTTTCTCACCATACAATACGAGTATAAGTTGATAACTAACTACTATCTACTGTTGAAGAAAATATACATTCAAATGTAAAACTTTATAATTAAATATTAAAAAAAGAAATGAAACGGGGGCACCAAAAGCTTAAATAAGTGATTAATTTCCGAATAGCTTAATGCGAGATTAATGACTTTTGTTTTAAAACTCATTAATCATAGTTTAAGTTGATTGATAGACTTTCGCGAAATGACCGTAGAGAGTCGGTTCCCAGCTCTTCATGGTGTCGTCGGCTATAACTCGTGGTGCTAAACAGGCGTCAGCTGCCGTGCTAGAATAATTTATTGCTCGTTGTTACCCAGTTTATTTTAGTACTGGTAGTTCTTTTATAAGAAATTCAGACTAACTATAAAGCTGTCGTAGTGTTATATGTGTGGCATACTCAGTAGCGAGTTGCGAAACATAATTTCCCCAAAGGACTCCTGTTAAGAATGTTATTTCTTTAAGTTATTCCAATTAAGTTAGTAGTGTCCGCATTACAGCATTAAAAATCAGTGGATAAAAAAACTTTAAAATAACTAACTACCTAAATAAGTAACTAAGTACCTTTATAAACAAGCATAGTGTATTTGTACAGTAAGAACATACTACATGCTTGTTACAATTTAGTTATGTTAATATCAGAAATGATTACCATTCAAAAATTACGAATATTACGATTTACATAAGACGGAATGCTCCTTGACTACATAGTTAGTATCGCTGTTAAAATATGCAGTTTGTACATAAAACACAGTTCTCGTATGAAAACAAGATCATTAATTTGCTATGATAAGCCACGGAACGCGTTGCCGGAACCGTAAAAGTAGAACTACATTTCCAAGAAAAGTACTTACACCTTCAGGAATGATTACGTGAAGGACTGTCGCTATGTCTTATTTATTTATCTATACTAATATTATAAAGCCGAAGAGTTTGTTTGTTTGTTTGAACGTGTTTATCTCAGGAATTACTTTTTCGAATTGAAAAATTCTTTCTACGTTAAATAGACCATTTATTGAGGAAGGCTTTAGGCTATATAACATCACGCTGCAACGCGGGCGAAGCTGCGGGTTTCAGCTAGTTCTTTATAAATTTGTGATAAGAATATATTATGTATATCACTTAATGTTAAGTCGTTCCAGTTATTTTAATAGGCAGTTTATAATTACAGTTATTTTGAGAATAGTTTGTTAAAAAATAATAAATAAACTTCAGATAAAAAAATCTTATTTTTTCTAATTTTACTAACGAATTTGAAAGCAATAAAGGGATAATTGATATGGAAAAAAAATCGAGTGCTCTAAACGCACTTCTGATTTTTATTAACGCTTTAAAACGAAGGAAACAATCGTGAGAAAACGTACACACCTGAGAGTTCTCAAAAAAGAAAAGTTCTTAAAGACGTGTTAAGTCTACCAATCCGCACTCGTCCAGCGTGGTAGGCTATGGCCTTAAACTGTCTCATTTTGAGAGAAGACCCGTGTCCAGAAGTGGGAAAGTAATGACGACTAATTCCACTTACTCGTATCGTCAGATAGAAGTGTCAATTGTCTTTATACTATTTAACTAAAAAGTTGTCTGCATGCCTCATACTTTTACAAAAATAATAAACATGTTGGAAACATGTGGGTTAATATACACGCGAGTCAAAAGAAACGGCATTTTTGACCGTCGTCTGATACTAGCAGTATTGACATCACTCGTAGCATACTTTTCTTGGTATTTCGTAGTCTCGTTCAAGAATTCAAATTCGTCCTCTTTTGTTTCTTTGAATGTTTCCTATTGTATCTTAGTTCAGGTCCAACGATTTCTAAATCCGACAGCGACATAATGCGGTAGTACGTGAATGTAATTGCGGCGGCATGCACCGTGCACGCGTACGAGGCCCCACTACTTTCCCCCGACCCAGTGCCCTCTCTGCGTTGGCTGAGACGACCCACAACCATCTTACAATTCCGTAATGTCTCACATTTTATTTGATTTACCGTAGATCTGCCATTTTAGTATGTATTTATAATGTATAATCTTAATAGAATTGCCTTCCACAATTTTTAAAACTTATTTCACTAGAAAGCATGTAAGTAACGTACGTAGAGTATTAAAGTAGAGCGATTTTTATTCAAGTTAATATCTGTAAATATATACGGCACCTTAAAAAAAGAGTTCAGATTTCCAATGTAGTATAACATTGGTTTCACAAAAATTGTTACCAAATTAATAATTAATATGCTCATCCAACCGCAAAAAATGCGAAAACTTCATCGCGTAGCATACCGGTATGCCACTGTTCCATGAGGGTCGTCGAGTTGCAAAAAAATGGTTCTCATAGTTTTGTAGATCTGGAAAATTTTAATCAAATGTATACGTCAGGAAAAATAATACTCGAGGAACACTCTGTGATCAATTTGTAGGTAGATGACCGCTTTGAGAAATCCATGATTAATTCTTGAACTGTAAAGCAGAAAAACCATTCTGTCTTCTAGAAATCTCTCTTATTATTATAATTTAAGGTTCTCTATGTATTATTGATATTAAAAAAGGTAGCGCAGTTCGCTTTGATTGCATAACTTTTTGTCATTAAGCACTCTATAATTTTCTGGTAAATTCATCTTACTCCCCCATAAAACTAATTTATTTGCGATGTCGGATGGGGAGATAAATTACATTTTTCAATCGTAATAAATTGCAGATTGCAGATATATGTAAGAATAATACCGGTCTTAGATGATGTACGTGTTGGCGCCTCACGTGCCGGCTCTACCGAATGTGATCTAATAGCCATGTAATTCAATCTTCGTTGCTCGCTCGAGTCCGCATTACACGAATTTCTTTTGCAATAAAAATAAATGAAATCGCTTAAGTAATTTCAATTTAGTTTTCTAGGTATTTGAGTTCCACTGCTGGAGATGAGCTTAGTATTTGGCAATTGTTTCCGCGCCTTGCATTTGTCTTGTTGATCGCAATGGGTAATGTTATAAAGGAAGGCTGATGCATTAAACTTATTTAAAATTTATAGCGTATATGCATAATGTAAAGAACGCCTGTTCTAGACTCTTAAACATTAAGACAGTAAGCATAATAATAGAAAGAAATACCATGAAGGTTAGATAATTTACTTATAATTTCACAGTTCACAGTCGCAAAAACAAAGTGGAGTTAAAAAGAATCACGATTGTGGTTCCAAGCTATATAATGACCACGTAATTCTATTAACATACTTTGCCTCAGGCAGCATAACCGAATGATTTATTAGATAAATATGTTAAAAATGGTTGACTGTATTAGTCCGAACCTAAAAGTTTATAGTGCTAATTCTGGGACTAATTTTCATTTTAGTATAAATTTCCAAATTAAATAGTGAATATTTAACATATGATATGTAGAAGCATTCGAAAAATACAATATATGATTTGTATTGGACAGTTATTAATCAAAAATATAATAAAACTTTAACGTGGCAAATGGTGATTATTCAAACGTTGCATGCAGCTTCAAATTTCGCCAATTCATATAAATTTCACATGAATAATGGATATAGACGGGCTAGGAGTAAAGATTTTATGTTTTATGACTTTTCTCGGACCGTGTACAGCAATTCTAACTGCATCTTACACGTACGGCAGTGACTTGCGTCTTCTAAGAACAGTTATACAAAGATTTTTGTCATTCCATGCTATTCGTTTTCTGGTCGACATAAATGCGACTAATGTGTGTGGGCGTGACGCGTCAGACTGATATTTTAAAATCCCAGTTTTTATGTTTAGTCTTATCATTATTCCCATCATCACTTGGCATCAATTTACAGTTTATATTAGTAAAGATAGATTGCGGTAGAACATTGCGGTGGGACGCATAAGGTTTTGTAAGTTTAATGATGTTCTAATTTAATACCATGTTTGCAGTATTTGTAAATCTTCATTTTTCGAATGAACTGTAGGTATGTTTGTACTAAAATGGAACCGCAAATTATGACGGCAACATACTAATTGCATTTTAAACAAGAATTTGTGGGTAAAGCTCTTAAAATATTAAGTGAATGTAATGCAAAATTTATGTTTTCGTTAAAATATTTTTCTAAATGATGAAACCAAAATTCAGAAAGGTTGAGATGAATGAAACAATTGTAATTATAATCTCCACTTATTCTCATGACTTGAATCATTTGATTCTCTGCGTTGTTAAAGACACTTTGACTTTCACTGGTAGTTTGTTTCGCGTGACAAATACTATTGGATTGTTATATGTAATGAATTTACCGCATAGTCATAGTAACGGCCGAGATGCGCGTGCGCAACGGTCGCACATTGCCATCGCAAGTCGTCCACGACCCACTAAACTGATGAATAAATGAGAAAGTGCATAAGCTTCGACATTGCGCTTTATGTATACCGACCAGAAGCTATCCGCTAGCTCTTTCACTTGTTACTTGTGAAAATTCGAACTTAGCCTTTCTAAGAAAATGAAAATGTAGGTAATGCGGCGATAAACGGAAGTTATACCGTCCTACAATGTATACTATGCATTAATAAATTCAATCTACAACATAAAATGCTGCTTAGAATTAACGTCTATTCGTATAGATTACGAAATATATAATATAGACAAAATTAAATACCTATAACATCAATCAAATATTTATTGGCTGTTATACATAATGGTGTGATGATGGCTAATTCTGATAAAATCTATGAATATATAATTATTGCTTGCTTGTCCGAACCAATAGTCTATGAATTATCACAAATCTACTAATGGATATAGACAACCCCTGACATGTTTCTTATAATTCAGAAATGTCTCCTATATTTGCAGTTTCACAATTTGCTGTGTTGTTGACCTTATTACCTCTTAGTATTAAGGTTTAAGAATATTTATATAATATTTAAAAAACAGTGATGATAACATAGATTTTGCCTAGTATGCGACTGGATGTGGCTTTGAGCGTAGTATGTCCCATTTGATTTGTGATGTGTTTTAGTTATTTTTAATATGTGTAATTTAAGTATATTTTTAAAAGTTGTCATGGATTTTGCTTGTTTTATATCTGTTGGTAATTTATTATATAGTTTAGCTTCTTCATACATGATATTTTGTTTGCTGTAATTAGTTCGAGGTTATTAAAGGCTATTATATTCGGGATTTAATCATTTTACCTTTCTGACATTCACGTATAGAGAGCTACTGATACTATTTTACCTCGCGTTACACTTGTGGTCCGTATAAAATAATAAATTTGCGACCTCAATAAGACATAGGCCGTGTTTACAATCGATGACCTTTGGTCGAATCGAACGCGCTTTCACTGGAAAGGGCTTAGTATTAACAAAACTTTCATTATGATGCATTTAGTAAATATCCAATATGATAAAACCTTATCGAGTTCTAATTAAGATAATAACGAATAGAAGATATCATAAAACGATTAATTTAATACGATTTGGAATGTTTTCATGCATATGCTCATTGTAGGATATATAAATCATCCCAACCCCTCCAATATATAATGATATGTATTTTGTTTCACATGTACCACATGTAACTTTAGATTAAAATTGTATCTTAAGTTAACATATATTCGTAAATTTATTAGTTACGAGTAAATAAATATATTCAAAATGAAACTTTTCATCATTATGTCCTCTCAGGAACGGGTTGTAATGTATTGTAATTAATAAGTACCAAACTCATACGGCTTAAGTAGGCTGTGTACTTAGATTATCAGAGTTGAAGACTTGAAGTTTAATTTATTAATCACATTTCAGTTTATTGAGCTGTCATTAAACTTATAATATATTCTTAACAAAATATCCGTAAGCACTATGTGACTACCTTTTATAATTTAGACTTGCACTATCCCGCATCATCAATCAGGTAGGTGTTGAAGGTTATATATAAATAAGGCAGAGTTTATTTAGATAAATAACATAAACTGGCGTTCGTGGCAATGTCCTTTCAAAGACACGTTTGGTCGGCAGCCAGTGACGCGTGGCATCACTTGAGAAGCATGTCGGCGGCCCTCCGATACCAGACCTGGGCTAGTTGCTAGTCACAGACAGCTAGAGCATGACTTTGACCCGACCAGCTCGACTTACAGCATAATTTCGAATGCATTGACACCTTTACATACTTAGATAAGATTTATGTCGCGGACTTAATTTTATTTATGATTAATGGACTCATAAAATTTAATTATAATTTCTTTGGACACTGTGACACAAAACATCCGTTTTATGTCTGACTTCTAAGCATAAATTACTCTGTGAAATTTGATTCAATGGACTTCATGAGATATAATATTTTTTATCACTTTATAAAATTGCCCTAAAGTCATTAAGGCATAGAATTATTAAAAAAAAAAACAGAATCATTAAATTGATAGTTATAGATGTTTTTTAAAATAAATAAATTTTTATTCGATATCATATATTATGGTTCAATGATTGTACTCCCACATTTTAATTATTATTATCGGAATTTTATTACATTTCAAATAGTTTTTTACGTCTGTCAAAGTGATATAAGTATATACAAAAGCAGATAAAAAATATGCTACTTACAAGACGTTGGTAGTTTTGCCATATAATTATTTAGAGGTGACAAAGTTAATGTAATTACAATGTAACAACGTAGGCGGTGCAAAAAAGCTGAAACAATGTCATCCCAAATGTCACGCAGCAACAAGACATAGCTTTTAAGCAGTACAACGTCGCCTAGTCGTACACTAATGTATACTTGTCTTACATGTGAAGTTCTATCGCCTCCGGGAGCGGCAATAAACTCCACACGCCGGTTACGCAACGATCATGTTTATTTTGTTTTAAATGCAAATGAGATAGATTCGTCGCTGTCAGTTCGGCTTCATGTCTCACTTCTGTCATAACTTATGGGCAAGTCATCAAAACGTTTATACCGCCTGTCATTCACGTGTGTGCTCTTGGTTAACAATTCATTCGGCTACTATACCATGTTTGTTAAATTGTACGTTATTAAAGTTTACATTCGTAACACTGATTACAACTTGTTTTTATGTAACGAAGTGTTAAGAAGGAATGCTGCTTGATATTTGATAAGCAAATTCTTAATCGACTTAATTCTGACAAGTATCCCATCAAAATCTAATCACAATATACATAGCCTCTGAGAACCAATTTACGATACTTTAAGTCTAAGTTTGTCTTAATATATCTGCAAGCCTTAAGAAGTTCTACTGATGGGCAGATAATACGCTTTCTTTCGACACACATAGCCCCACACTAGGACTTTCTACTGTGTCGTGGGTACCATGGACACACAAGACGAATACACAAACACCCAGACTCAGAACACGAATCTAAACTCAACATTCAGATACCTGTCGGGCCGGGAATCGAACCCGGGACCCATTGCGCGTCAGACCGGTATGGTAACCGCTCCGCCACTCAGGTCGTCAGATAATAAGACGAATACCACCATGTTACCATATTTATAACTTTCACAAAATAACAACGCAAGCATTGCTGCTGTAAGCTGAATATTGCAGCAACAAGAGTCGAGTCGCATAACGTATAAAAAGTTTTCTTCCAACGTAAATTTATAAGCAATAAATTCTATCATTATAGATCGTGTGAAATATATAGTTATCTAATTTCTCGCGGAACGACATTTTTTTCCTGATTCCACAGCGACGTTTTTCTTCCTTGTAATTCTAGTCCTGTCGTGCGGTCGGAATTGAAACCGCATTTAACTTTTTTATCGATACCAACGTTTATTGAACTGCTCCTCGATAGAATTTCATTTGGAAATATTTAATGTACAGTTAGCACGTAGGATGAAGTAATTTAATTACAGGGTTTTTATTTATGTAGCAGTTGCGGTATTTGTGACATTAATTTTCTAATTAATATTAAGGCGATAGTTATATTTGTATTACTATTATTTAACATAATATAAACACAAAAATAGGTAACTAACCATTATTGACGCTTTAAATATGTAGTAGATATTTATTACATTTTTCTATTTCGATAATCCAATATTTGACATATTTGAAAATCAAATACGTTTTGTGCTATATCACGCTACGAAACTTATCGAAGAATTAACCTTGTAATGTGACTATATTTTGACGTGATACTCAAGTCAAATATCGTAACTATTTAAAATATTTTTTTCTTTCATTTAAGTGACGTTTAATTGGCAGGAGTTTCACGATTAATGGTATAGTATTAAAAAAGTGAAGACGTCGTGCAATGCAGTCAGTGACCTCTCCCAGCACCAGGATTGATTCAGTACCTACCCCACTCCTGATCGTCGTCGCGAGACAACGATAACATTATCCACGCTGTCAACGCTCGTCGTGCCCATCAGAATAAGTCACGTTGCCGTTGTTTCACAACGATTCAATGACGGACATTACCCTCTTTATGAAGTTCACAGCTATAGACGCTTTCTGTCACAACCTGCTGCGACACACAATCAGACATCGATTGGTATAGAAATCGCGAGAAACAACTTTACCTGTATTGCATTGTCTTGGATTTAGCAGTACAAAACCCATATATGTACATTGCACATATTCAAGTAAATGGTTGAGCTTATTTTTGTAAGGTAAAGTTGAGGTTTAATATTTGTTAAAAAAAACCATTGAAAAATATTATGTAATATCGGGAAACTTAATTATTTCCATTAATATTAAATCCATAAACATTACGATTGAACTATGTAAAATATTCGAAATGCTAATACAAAAGACATCAACGCGTTACCTTAGCGTAGCGCACTCTATCGTTTATGTATGACTGAATATTAGTATCGTATATAAATCCAAGCATCTTTTCTGGGAATTATTAAATACAATTAAGATACAGTTATAACCCACAAAAATATGAGATACCCACTTCAATAAAATGCAAGATTAAGTAAACGTCGTTCATAAATGATAGTAAACATTTTGATGATCTATTAGCATAACAACATAAAAATAGCCTTAACCTACTCTGTAATACTTGGTCACATATCTTCTCGTTCACCACTAATTTGTAATTAGAGGCGTAAAATTCGGTTGATAGCGTATCGAGGCGTGTCCGTTGTCAGTTTGTTTGCGAAAAGAATTCTAACGGACCGCTTCCATGTTCGGCGTTTGGATTCAGTGTTACCGTACCTATGTTCGCTGCAGAAAACGATAATATCTGCAGAAATTGGACCATCACGATAATATCACAATAAAATCATTGACATGAATATCAGAATCGAGCGGAAGTCAGCGATCAAGACATCTTTTTGTATTTTATCTCGTTACTTTTTATTACTTAACGATTTTATTAGAGTTGTATACAGTTTTTATCATTACGTTTAATCAACACAAAAAACCATACCGAAACCTAAATCTTACAATTAAAATGTCCTCGTTATTTAAGACGGGAAATTTTTTCACTGACGAAAAAAATCGAGATACCGACTGTTATTTTCGGTACTTTAAAAAGAAACTGAAATTGGTGGCATCAAAAAAGCGTTACAGAAATACAAGAAATAAATGAATAACGCCAATCGCCGTAGCAGAGAAAAAAGTAAGTTTTAGTTTCAACAAAGCGAAGACATTAACTTTCTTACTGAGTTCTAACTGTATTTAAAGTCGTAAAAGTGGTTTATATAAAGATATTATCGTATCTCGGCCGACTATATATATGGAAATAGAAGTATAGCGGTGATGTCTCATATTTTTAGTAAATTTACTCTTTTAAAGTTCTATACGTGTGTGGTCCTATATTTATTATATGTTCTGATTCACATTCTTGGAAATGTTAGAAAGTATTTTGACTTTTTTTTGTAAAATTTACTATTCCTAAACATTTTTATTATAAACAAACAATAATAATATCCTAAAAGAAGCAATTAAAATGCTAAGAGTGATGTCATACAAAAACGCCAATGCAGTAAATACCAGATTTATAGATTCAGTGAAGATTCACCGGTTAATTCAACGGTATAATTACAGGATCGCATGGAACAATCAACTTTTGAACTTTTTCTCCCAACTCTAATTGCAGGTAGGTTTTCATGCACTTGTGAGTTCTTTATTGAGTTTTATCACTGTTTCCCATAAGATTATTAAATAAAGCGCATCTGTGCTCGCGATTTTAATCACGTGAGAAAATCTGGGTACAGTTAAAGCTTACATAATTAAGGGCAAAACAAGCACATCTCTATTATTTCATTTAAAACGTTGGTTCGCGTCTTTGGAATAATTGTATATGCGATGTACTTTTTAAATTGCGACTATAAACGTTGTCCACGATTCTCATTAATTTTAATTTGCTTATTGCAGATAATTTCTAACATACCGAACCGGTCCATGGTTACTGCAAGTGTTCGAACTGTAATTTAACCTTGAGCTATGCAAATCTAAGGGTAGAAGGCAAGTGTGAAGATAAACTGGTTACATTTTTATCTCTTCGCATTTGTATTTCCAACTGCAAAATAAAGGATTAAAACTGTGTCACGACGGCTAATAACGTTTAATAAACAGAACTGGATGCGCTGTAAATAGATCAGTGCATTTTGAACACAATGTATGCGATAAAATGCATACACATGTAATTTTCCTCTTCGCTTACTCTTAATAAAATACAACGTGTTGTGTTTGACCAATTCCAGTAATTATAGATGAAACGTAATTGACGTAATGGAAACAGGTTCATTTGTACCGACTATATATGTTCGCACATAGTCTTATAAGTGAGCGATAGAATTAAGTTGCACGAACAAGTTGAGCTGTAATGAACAATAAGTTGTAGTTAGTTTATGCATTCGTAACTTGTACACTGGTTTTGTTTTAAAGATTTTATGAAATGATAAACGTATAATAATTTTATATGGCATACATTTGTTGCATATCAGATCTCATAACTGTGCATTCTGCAAACGATTTACTGTTTACGAGTTTCTGTTTTCTTCACTTTCAAATAACTAGTTAAAACCGCGTGTGTCGAAATAACATAGGTACAAATAGTGTTTACTGTACTTTGTTCATTATTTTTCTGATACAATTTTAAATCTGAAAACTACTGTAATCAAAGATTTTTCAAGTTTATTTCTAATGTGTAGACAGCCTTATTATATTAGTATAAGGTTACCATATAAAAAGGGAGCCGTCACGGAAGCGGCGTTGTTTCCAGTTGAGCGCGGCACGAGCGCGGGGGCTGGTTTGTGCTGATGAAGATATTGTGGTTGGTGGTTAAAAAATCGTTTTATTTTCATGCCTATAGCCGACGATACAGATGAGCTATGATTTAAACCAGAAAAGGTTGTTTTATACTTATTTTAGCGGCAGATGTTTTTATGGAATACGGACGCTTCAATGCAACAGTCGATCTTGGAATTCCTCGTCTACTTAATAGGATCGTTAGTTTGGGTTCCGTTGCCAAGTAGCAAAAACCGGAACCCTTAAAATGTTGTCTTGTTTGTTTGGTGGTTTGTCTATCTTTCAGTATTTGTTTCTGTGCTTATAACACAAGCGTCTAAGTATCACGTGGTGATTGTAAGCTATTTAATAACATGATGGAAAGTAAAAATAAAAAATATGTCATGAGAATTAACTTGTACTTAAAATATTTTTAAATATCACTAAATCCTGTTGGTTATACGGTGCACGTTTAGAAGTTAAACCATTCAGGATAATGCACTAAAATAAAGATTATTTATGTTACCCCTAATTTTACATACTTTTGTTTAAATTTAGATTAAATGCACATTCATTTATTTATTCCTTGTATAGCTACCGATATGCGTGACTAGATTAATAAATCGTGAAGTAGACACATATTAATTTAAATATTATCTGGCTCTTTTTTGTCTTCGAGGGGGAACCTTCAAAGTACCCGACACCGTGGGAGCGACTCAGGGTTATGTGGGATTTTTATCGCGCTAAACCCCCCGCCGTGGCCGTCCTCAGCGCTACAAAAAAGAACTCCGGGATCTCCAAAGAAACGGATCCTCTGAGCGCATTTCCCCATCGGGCTCCTCCCAGATGGGTGGCTGGCCCCACCGCTCCGTCTAGTCTTTACGACGGTATGCGACCACATATACCGCGGTCCATCCCGGGGTCGCGTGACCGAACGGTTCGAGCTCCCACTCTAGCCGCTCGCTACCCCGGAAACCCCTTTTAGTCGCCTCTTACGACAGGCAGAGGATGCCGTAGCCCTATTCTAATCCCGCAGCTACAGGGACGATATAATATCAGGCTACTAATCCCTTCGATACTAATGACAGCCTAGTAGTTGAAACTTGGTCATTCAATCGGTTTGAGGTTTAAGTATCATTCACATTTGATTTTTCAAAGTTTTGTGTGTATTAGATATAATTAATCACTTGCGTTAATGGCGAAGGGAAACATATGTGTATAAGGCTGGAATACTCTCATTAGTTAGTCTAAGAGTTCTATAAAAGGTCATAAGGGTGAGTGAAGTTTACCAATTGCTACTTGATTAACACGATGGATTAGTTCAAACCCTTCTTGCTATAGCCGGAAACCTGTATGGAACTATAATAGGACATCGACGCGGAATCCTTTGAATATTTGAAGCAATCGCACACACATCGCCACATAGGCGTTGTCACTTCATACCCGTACATTTTAAATGAGCGTCCCGACAACGATGTCTTGAGCTATCAGTTCCGGTGATCACCATGCGACGGTCGTTAGTGTTAGTGGACGGTTAAAATGGCTTCCGCGTCGCTCAGACTAAAGTTCTGTGCGTGGACAGTCCATGAAATATTACATATTTTACTATTAAGTACGATTCAGAATGACAATAGATGTAAAGAATTTTATAAACTTCGAATTCTTGGCAACAATGAGAGAACTCAGGCAATTCAAATTGCCTTAAGAAATTTCTTCACTTGCATACGTAATTACAATTGTAATTGATTATTACAGGTATACATGATTAATTATTATTATTACTTAATACTTTTACTTTTAATTTATTCAATTATTACATTCAATATGGATAGTAGTATAAAACACTAATAGGCGAATATTTATACAATGAAACTATCTTTGCTAATTGTTCTGTCCGCACTGACTTTCCCTAGTTTAATACGATCTTATCATACATAGTTATTTCGTTCTCTATTCATGTTAGGTAAGTATTAATTACTTATTGAAAGGAATAGTTAAGTTCATTCACCTTAAAGCAAATATATGTATTTATTTATATTCATCCACATATTTATATTATTATTATGCCAAGTAAATATGTATTTGATTCATAAAATTCAATCAGCTTCCACAAGGCAGGTGTTGATTAAAATTCTACGATAGCAAGTTAATTGCATTTAGCTTTATAAGATAAAATCTATTTATTGCAATGATCAAGAAGCATTTATACAATTATGAAGCATTTGAATAAAATACGGCTACACTATATTTAATTAAGTAATAGTACGAAATTATTAATAATGATAGTCTATGTACTAATACGCAGTGTGCCTTTTTTAGAGCGTTCTCTTCATGAATAGAGCTATGAGTAATCATAGGTATCGCTGAATACAAAGCATGTTCGTTAAATGAATATTACATATATTATTATGTTTAATATTTGAATATAAAAGGCTTAAAGTTTTCAGGTCCCTTTCAATTCGAATACGAAAATAAATAATATAGAAATCTATTTATATGACTCCCATATGCATATGACCATATATTCTTATTATGTATTTAATAAATAATTTGCCTATTGCAAAAAGGAATTTCATATATGAATATAGATGAAATTTCTATAATATTCTTATTGGTGTGACCAATCTCTAATCAATGCAATTAGTTTGTGTGGTAACTAATGCTCTTTGGCTCGTTTTGAAGTCGTAATATTGATAACGATGAAGATACTAATACGTTTATAAGACATTAACCTCTTTTTCTGTGGTTGATAGCTAACAGACATCTTTCCCAAAGTTGGTAAAATACCAATGAGTGGTACGGGCATTTCACGGCGTCCGATCGTGGTTTTCTAACAATTTGGCTAACGGACCGTTATTTCCTGAGTAGGCGCATTTTACCTCGAATTTACGTTGCGTAGGCGTCGGTTATGTGTGATTAAAGCAGATCTGCTTGTTTTTAGGTCAGTACTGAACGTGAAGTGTTGTGGTCATAGAATGAAAGTCGAGATGAAACTGAGTCACAGTTGTTTACCGGACAGGGTTAGTGATCAAATTTTTGCTTGAGCTGGTAAAATTGGATTTATATCTGGATAGGTAACAAAGAAAGTTGTACATACTGTTTGGGATTTAAATATTTGGATATGACTGCTGATTTTTAGTAGTAAAGTTATTTCGTAATTATTTACATGAAATAGCAAAATTGTCTATAGTAGGTTAGTGTTCAAGGTTATATTATAAAGCGGAACAAGAAACCGTTATATCAATATGGCGAGTATTACTCGAAACATACGATAGCAGTTACTATAAAACCTCTATGTGAGAGCATACTTTTATTTGAATAATAATTTCCTCTGTTTACACAAGTCGTTCACTCAACAATGCATTAAAGGTCGATGGCATAGTTTGGCGTGTAGTATTTGATTAACGTAAAAGTAGGTTCCACTATTCAGTTATTTTACGTAATATTTGAGCGCTTTAATTATATGCTTTGCACAAGTTGTTCAAGCTTCCGTGTGCACACCGATGCATATTTCAGGATGAGAGTTTGTCTTGTTGTGGAAATGTAAATTCAAACGAGAAACCAGCTTTTGTATTGTTTTAATGAAAATTTATTGGTTTTGAATAATTGCGACACTGATTTGCAATTTGCGAACGAGTGTATTCAATTAATACTTTTGGAGTTAGGTAGTAAAATAACTTTTTTGAATATATCAAAGAACAGGACCGGATTTGCTATGTCGATGTGAGAGTGAGGACGCGGGTTTTGGACAAATGTTGACTCACCGGTGCCATCACCTTTATTGAATTTTAAAATGGAACTGTCAGCTTCGTTTTATATCCTTAATAAGATTATAGAGGTGTTTGTCCGCTGTTTTTGTTACTGAGTGTCTCTGTCGATTTGTTTCTGCAGTTAGAATTCTAGCTGCAGAAACGATATTTCTAAGAATTTTAAATCTAACTGAGGTTTCAATTCAGGGGTAAACTTTTCGATGTTTTTAAGTTTTTTGCAAGAATACTTATTATTTATTTATCTCAATTATTTTGAGATATGTTATTGTCATTAACCACTGTTGGGCATGGGTCTTCAGAATAAAAGAGTTTTAGGGCATCGTCTACCGCGCTGGTCAAGTGCGAATTGGTAAACTTCATACACCTTTGAGAACTTTTTGTTTAGAACTCTCAGGTTTGTAGGTTTCCTCATCATGTTTTATTTCACCGCAAAGCAGTGATAATTAATCTCTGACACGCACACAATTTTGGTGGGGTGCGCCTGTCATTTGAACTTCGGACCTCCCGATCGAGAGGACATGTTTCAATCATTAGGCTAGCACTGCTCCAATATGTTATTAAAATACATCATTGAATAAAAGGAATTTTAGGGTGTTTATATGAAATTCATCGCCTAAGCTTTTTTGATTGAAATACCAAGGACTTTAATGTTAGTTTCGTGTTTTGTTCGTTCGTAAGATAAGTTAAATAAGTCATCTGGTACCAGTACTACTGCCACTCCCATCAACTTTACAAAATTCTAGCGCAAACTTACTGATTGTGTTCAGGAAACACATAGTTTTGGAGTTTTTTATGCTTATAGCATATACATATGGATATTTGGGTAGTTCGGTTTTAAATTCCATTTCTTGATTTAATCATGAAAGAAAATATCTCAAAGTAAATTACATGCTAAAGAGTTTTCTAAAAACGTTATTTAAAGTGTGTTAAGTTTACCAATCTGCACTTGGCGTGGTAGAATATGAATTAAGTAACTCATTCCGATTCCCTTCACGAACCGCCTCTTCGTGCATAGCTGATAGACAAAAAAGGGTTGATAGTGATGTTCCTTGAAGTACTGTCACGTTGTTAGTTCTGGAACAGCTAGATAGGAGGCGGGTTAGATGGAGGGCCGCGGGAGCCTTCGAAAGAGCGGGCGGAATGTGCGCGCAAGGTCATTGCGCCCTGCGCGGTCATGCACATGCGCCCCCGCCGCCCCCGCGCCCGCCCGCAGCCCCGCACCCACCACCACATTGTCTAGCGATCTACGGATAAAGGGGAAGCAACCGAGCCAAAAGGCGATAGGAACCATTTCAATGCGAAACCTCTTTTATTTTTCCATTTTGCTCCTCTATTGGTCGGCAGCGCACGACCGCCGCGGGCGATATTATTCTCCGCTCTAACGCTATTTTCTAAGTACCTCATCCGAAGAAAAAGGCCATAGAAACCACCTCGACTTATTTACGATGGCCTCTATAACTAGTATCTGTCCTGAGCCTTATGCGTTCGGGGCGCTCGATGCTTTATGCCGTCATTAACTTGTTAAGATTAATACTTTACTATCGGCTGTTTGTAGGTTTAATACGTAGGAAAAGACTTTCTCATTAGATTATACCCTTTTTATAAATGGAGATTAAGATACGGTTTCGGTGGTGTCGTTACGTTTAAACCACAGTTTACCGTATTTATCGATGTAATAAAGTGAGAGAATCCAAATGATTTGCAAACATTAGCATTTTAATAGAGCATACATTACGTCCGCATACATCCAAGTTCCGTTATTTATAACGCGTCGGATAACCTTAATAAGGTGACTTATTTATATGTAGATATTACGATATGTATGCCTACAGGCGTAGTCGATTCTGTTATTCTATCACACATAGGTATATCTTTGAGATAGTTAAATTAACATGCTAATTTATGTTATTAAAATCAAGAAGGCTAATGATGTAAATTCTGTGTCGTCATTGAACAAGCGAAACATGTAGAAAAGGGTAAACTATTTGTTTTAAATAAGTTGTAGGCACATGTTTTGGTAGTAATATTTAACAAAAATATAAAGATAACAAATAAGTAAACTAACTATTTAAAGTTTCAAATAAGAAGCTTCAAAAAAGTTATAGTTTATACAGACATATATTCCTAAAAAAAAGAACATAAAACGTAAGATACATATATTTAATTTATTATTAGATAATTTATTACCAATTCACATATATAATTTTTCTGCAACGATTATAATTCAACTGCATATTGTATAACATTTAATTATCATTGAATTGTTCAGAGTACAGACAGGTAAACAGCTTGTCTGACTGCTGAGGTTGTAAAATGCAAAAAGAAATTGAAATGCAAACGCTGCTTAGAATAATAATTTTCTGAGCACCATATACTTGTCAGAGTTCTGATATCGGATGTTTTAAATGAGTGAATTGAAAACGTTCTTACGTACAACTTATTGTAGTATAAGACTGCGATTTATTACGTTTGTAATGTAAGAACAACATTTGTAAGAACAACATTTATACTAACCAATTTTGAAGATCATAAAAAAGAAGGGAAGGCAGATCGATAACGACACTTTTATTAAAACTTACAAGTTCAGCATGTATGATCACTTAATAAACTGCATTATCACATTATTATATTTGTCACATTTTGCTACCAAATGTCGTTCAACTTAGAAGTATTTTATACAACTCTTATATTAACTTAACTTTAAATTATAACTGTGTTTTGTTCATTCATATACTTATTTTAACTTTATTTGTTACAGGTTTCAGTTCGATCAGAGGACGTAGACTTTTTTCAAGGAGAAAGAGGTATAAACAATATTCTTAAAGCTTTAGCTGTTTTTAATTAATTATAGTCATAGTGATGTATAAATACAGGTTATAAAAAGAATAAACTCTAGTTCTTATTTTACAACTGGATGATAGAATTGTTATTTATATTAAACCATGCAGGTCTCTTAGTGGTAAGTAGCCGTCCGTCTGTAAATAATTTTGCATATAATTGTTTCTATCTGAAGTCAATCACAGGTATGTTCCTAGTCGTCGTAGTTCCGAGGACTAAGAGGATCGACTCATTTAAAAATGAGCCGTGTTTTATCATTGTTCAAGGTGCCTACGTAGCAGAGAATACTTGCGTCGGCCTATGAGCGTAAAGCGTTTATTTATAAGAAATATGTTTCGTTGTTCTATTCTCGCGACTCATCTTGAGGTAAAGGCCAGTGCGTTGTAGTTATTTCTCAAAAAACGAACAGCATCCGATCACGATAGTCGGTTGACACGGTGGTATGCTCGCCGCCAACAATGACTAAACCGTGGGACGTCTGTGAACTCTGCCCGCCACTTTTTGCACTGTCAAGCGCCCGAGTTGCCCGAGAAATAAGATTATATAAAGTTTTCTGGGGAATGTGGCCAGGTGTTTACTTAAGACATTGTGCAGAGCCACCCGCAATAGTTATCTGCTACGTTTAGGTTATAGCTCATGCTTATAGCTTATGTTCTTGTTTTTTAATCTTTCAAGTAAAAGTTTTCTTATAGGTTTAATACAAGTATTTTACAAAATTTATAACTTACTATAATATGTTTATTTTATTATCTGGTCGTCTTTAAGTCGTCTATGGTCGCCAGTACGACTACGGGGCCGCCACAGTCATATCTACTTATTTCTGTCTAATTATAATACCTGCAACAGCGTTACAAGGTGTTCTTTGGTGTGAGATGTGGAGGTGGTAACGGAGACACAGCCGAGGCTTTTTAAGTTAGCCAAAGTCGTAGGCAAGCATATGTACTAGTATAATTAGAATAATGCCATATTGGGCTGTATTTTCCTTCGATAAATCGGTAGCATATTTTTCTATCATTATCTTTAAATATAATATATTCCCTGTTAAAACGACAAACATGTCAAGTTATTATCACCCACTATAATAAGACCTCCCGTATAGGATAACATAAACAATATTGAGTTCGAAGGAGGATCTTGTGATTTACGAGCGCATATGATTGAATGGATGCTGATAGTCTGGGTGGGCGAACACAGCTCCTACTGATTGCGATTTTGATTTATTGTTATTGAATTTGCAGATTGTTCACTATTGTTATTAAGATTGATAGAGAACGACCATTATTACGATACTAATGGAAGTGAAAGTTGAGACAAAAAATACAACTTGGCCTTTCCTTAAAGTGAAGGTGTAAGTGACCGCGATGAAAATGATTAAGCCAATTCTAGCTGACAGGTCTAAATATGTGGCGTCATCAGCCATTTGCTGACCCACTGGATATGGTTTTATTTTCACAAGGATTGAGATTAAGTCGCACTACACACTTACAATACCTCTTAGGTTTCATCACGATGTTTTCGTACGATAAATTGCGAAGTTTCGCAATTTAAAATAAATAATAATTAATTTCTTATACACAAAATACCTTCGAAAAATAACAAGTACCTAGAACTTATATAACCGTCCCCCAGATTGTGCTGCCGAATTTCAAACACTAGAACTATGACTGCTATGTAGAAATAAAAAAATGAAGTGTAATAAAAATATGAGAATAATGCAATATAATACAATGTTTTTACACGCATTACAAGTTTGTTGTTAATAAACCTACATTGCGGGCAAATAAGTAGCTATTGAGATGTTTCACGTCGGTTGCGATAAGCATGAGTGACAGCAAAGCATGAACAGCTACATTTGCATTGCAGCCCCAGGTCAAGAAAATTCCCACTTAACAATCGATTCCTACCGAGCGTCAAGAGAAATAGCACTATAATGCCACATAATGGCCAATTCCATAATTGACAGCGGCATACTAATAGTAAACACGTCCTATCTACAGTAATACTCGGATGTAAACCGTTGGATTACAAACGTACTCGCATATTGGTTATAACTGCATAGTTATCAAAGGTTTAGTACTAGCTACGGATTAGCGTAGCCATTACATACATTTTATAAGGTTGCCGTTTTATTACCTATTAATTTATTTATGTCTTTAATTTTAGTTTATGTTTCGACATTATTACAAAAGGGTTTCTGGGTGGTAGAACCAGTATACTTCGCTCGGGGAAGTACCACCGCCACACCTATTTCTAGCGTGAAGCAGTTTTTACGTTTCGATGGAAGGGTGTGGTTGCTGGCATACTTTTATATGAGTCGACCATCTTAGTTCTGGAAAGTAGCGACGCATCTGTAATTTGACTTCAGATACAACTCCATGTTCTGTATGAAGTTGCTCACAGATGCCCATGGGCGGCAGTGATAACTTATCATCAGGTACGCCATCACTGCAAGGTCTTTTGCTACTTTTACCTTGTAAAAAAAAAAGTTTATTTTCTATCACATATTTGCCAACTCAGCTAAAGTTTTGATGAAGATATTAAAGCTTATATTCAATTTTAATAGTTTTGCCTTTGCCTTAGAGTAATAAATAATTACCCTGACGTTTTAACATAAATTAATCGTTCGCAGTTACTGTCATTAATAAGGCGCCATGTCTTCGCATTCAATAAACACGTTATTCCACGTCGTTTACCGAGATAAAACTTCAAATATTGGCCATTAAAAGTCAAGTAAATAAGGCGACGCTATTTATGTGTTATTCAGAAGAGTTCGATTAAAAGATAAATAGCTTATTCAACACATACATCAGGATAGGTTTCAGTTATTCACACTATTCAAGTAGTTAGTATATACGTTCGTTAGTGCACATCAAACAGCGAGACGGAGCTTTGCGTGACTAGACATACTAAGCTAAGCGCTACAAGCTTCACATGCATTTCACTTGGTTCCTGATTATAACTATGCAATTATAAATATGTAATATGCGACTACAAATAGTCGGATTGAGTCGTGCAACGCTGATACCTGCTAGACTATATTTTTGAATCCTATATTTAGTCCTAAGTTTTCTTTCCTCTCGTCGTTTGATTAGTAAGTTTGTATTGGCAAGCCGTAACGTAGCCGTACGCAACGTAGGTCAATCTTGCAATTTAATAGAATATGAGAATAGAAGAAGAGCAAGACGAGAATCAAGGAAGATCAGTGATAGCCAATTGGTTGAAACTTGCCCTCTCAATCAGGAGGTCGGAGGTTCAAACCCAGACGCGCTATTGATTTTTCTGAAATTATGTACTTTTCGGCGAAGGAAAACATCCTGAGGAAACTTACACACCCGAGAGTTCTTTAAAAAAAAGTTGTCGGAAGTGTGTGAAGTCTACCAATTCGCACTTGGCCAGCGCGGTGGACTATTACTATACACTCTCTTTCTAAGACAAGACTCGTGCCCAGCAGTGGGACAATAATGGGTTGACGTGACAATGACCTAAATTATGTATCAACCAGCTTATTCTTGTGCACTTTAGTCACATTAACCACGTTTTTTTAAAGTAAATGTGTATGTAGGTTCCTATGTGTTATTTCAGGCCAAGAACTGTCTATTTGCTAAATTTAAGTAAAAAATAAATATACATACATTCTCACAAACTAACTTCTTTATAATATTAGTAATGACGTAAGATAAGATATTTTCTTTGTTAATGACTGACTGACGACTGTTTTACAAGGCTTATGGTGTTAAAATAGTCGCTTCAAACATTTAGTGTTTTACCTTACGAGTAAAACCTATAGCTAGAACGGTTATAACCAGTAACACAAAACTTTGACAGCAAATAATGCAGCTACTGTTATAGAAATTTGTATTTGAATATTATTATTTTATAATAGTTCCATACAAATTATAGATAAAATATCAAACGTACTTTTTAAAAGTACGTAATGCGTATTATAAAAACTGTATTTAATAAATATATCTATTTTTTATTAAAATTCCAGCAACTTATGTATTAAAATCAGATACTAAAAAGCATGCAAAGAGATGCTATTCACATTTATGCTAAAAGTAGATACGACATTTTAAATATGTTAATTAAAATCCGTACTTACACCGCGGCTTTATATCCCTTTGTTTTTATTTTGTGCTTATTCAAATATTCAGAATTCTGTATTCAGGTAGGGCAGGCTGGACTATCCATGTGTATTTAAAGGTTAAGTAAGTTTAATGTGGTTTTATTTCTTAATATTTTGGTTTCGAATACTGACCGAAGATTTAACGTAGCGAGGGCTTAACATACTATTGATTTTATTCAGCATATAAATGCAGAGAGTTTAAGTTGAAGGTGTCACAAGCTAATATTTTATAGTTTTGAAAATCAAGTTGAATAGTTATTTCGTGCAGATCAATTTTGCACATTAATTACAACTAGTACTAGAAATTCGACCGTAATTTAAATTAAAAATCAAATGTCATCTGACATTCTTGACGTTGTGTCTTTTCATTTTCATTTACTAAGTACATATGTGTTTGTGACAAATGCAAGGCAGTGTGTGTAATGTGTTTTTAGTTGATTTTATGTATGAAAAATGCATTATTTGAAAAAAATATTAACATTCTGCACTCCTTCTCTACGTCCACTATAACCGTGCAAAATTTCATACTAATCCGTCCGCGGCATATTACTTAAAAATCCGTCACAAATTTTTGCTTCACGTATTAATATAATAATTAATTACTAGCGGCTGGCGCTTGGTTGATGACATGAGGTGATTTATTATAATGAGAGTTCTGTAGTCGATTTCTGGTGAATGCAATTATTTATAAGACGTTTAATTTTGCTGATTTCTTTCTTATGTATTTGTTGCAGAATTTTGTAGTCATTACATTAATAGTAAAACTGCATAACAGAAACTAAACACAATCTTTAGGGTACTTATTAAAATAAAGTCTGTAAAATTTTAGCATATATTTAAAATAAAAAATATCACCATAGCTTTTGCTCCTTAAAACATTTTACCGGCAAATACTTAAATTATTACACAAAGTATTATGAAATAGTCAGTTCCTAGCGAAGGGTTTCATTTAGTATCAGGCATATCGGTATGTCGTAGGATCCACGACTAGCCAGGCCGAGCCGCGGCGCCTGTTAACGACATCGTGCATTTCTTGTTGCGTGGTTCAAAGAATAAGATTCTATATTGCTTATGCATTCTATATTGTTTTTGTTGTTCTAGTATTATTTTCTTTTTATATTAGTGTATGTTGTTTTTTTATATATATTTGAAAATATCACCTCCAGATTAAAGTAAGGCAACAGTAAATGGTATGTTATTGTATTAAGGGTTTAAAAATGTAGACGTAAATGCGAGTATAACATGTAAGGAACAAAATATACCAGTACATTTCTGGCATATTAACCAAAATATCAGAAATGTGTAAATGTCTTAAATTAATATCTTCGGACCAAATTAAAAGATAAATAGATTCTCATTTTCATATATCAAAATTCTGATCTTCAAATAATATTAATTTATCATTTTTTCTTGCGTGTAAATTAATGTACGTTTTTAAAAAATGTTACATTTTATCTATCACTTATGACTTGTACCAATATCGAGATTTCCGCGTAGCGTGTTAAAAGTCGGGAGAACAGAAACAAGCCTCTGGATAACGTGCTTATAAATATGCAAACTTGAGATTTATTCAATGTATTCAATGTTTCCATGCATAACGAGCTTAACTATTAATAAAAACCAGATCATTGGTCGACTACATAAAAAAATATGGATTTTGTTGGTTTATTCTAGCCGCAGCATATTATATATAGTTTTAGACTATCATATATAGACTATTATATATAGATATAATAGTATCGGCAAAAATAATTTTTAAAGAATTCAAAAACCGCATATCGTGAGCACCCGTTAAGTATTAAAACGCAACATATTATGGCGCTAAGCTCATGACTTGGACCAACATTAAGATCCCCTTGTAGCATGTACTCAGGGAACGAGCGACAAGCGCAGCCTCTGCATTCCGGCTCGAGCCTAGATAAACACGCGAACGAATCCCTCCAGGGAACCAGAATTAAAACGAACACTAATTTATACCACGGAATTCAAGTGGCACGTATAGAAGCCGTTTAATGAGTATTTAAACCAAAATGTCTTTAGTCAGTGTGGCTATTTCAGAAATGGCTTTACCTTTTCTTAGAGTTAAAGGGCGATATCTTTGTACCGTAAATTTTTAATAAATGCAGTAGCAAGCGAGCATGCAGGTCTGATGGTAAGTGGAAACTGACGCTCGTGTACATCTGTGAGCAACTTCATACGAAACAAGGGTTTTATCTAAAATCAATTACAGATGCGTTGCTACATCCGAGGATGGTCACATAAAAGTGAGGCAAACAAACTTTCTCATCGAACCGCAAGTACTGCCGTTAGAGATAGGTGTGGTGGTGGTCAAACCAAATCCGTTCTACCATCTTTTAAAGTCTTTTCTAGTAACAGTTAAAATGTTAATAAAATATTTGTTGAAACACCGGTATTCTTGCTAAAAAGATAAAAAGACATGCAGGTCCAGCTTGGTGTGATTAGGTACCTATTGGGTAAGTGTCCGCCACACTCGATTCTACAAAAATATTTCTGACTAGGCTATATACCTATCATTCAACCAGAATTTTCCTACAGTTATGTGTAGGTATAGAAAAAGTTATTTTACTGTAATCAAACAGAATAACATCATGTTCGAGCTTCATATAAGCTATGGTAAATATTTCCATAAGGAAATACCTTTCGTAACAGTCTAACAATAGCATACATACAATTAGAAGGCAGACGGAAATGCGTGTCCATTTTTTGCTTCGTGGAACTTTCGCTATAATTTATCAAAGAATAAGTTATGGCGGAAAGAAAGTTAAAACAATCATTAATCTGAGTGGCATTTGATTTGTTTATGTCAGAAAATAGCTCTAAGATAAGTAATGCAGGCTTTACACACGCTTATTTTGATATTAGTATTTTGAAATCGATTTCGTGTGTTATGACAGTACAAAGTGTACGTAAATTCGCGCGCAAATGTCACGTCAAATATGTGCAGACGGCGACAGCTCGTGAAAGGCGAGCTACAAATTCACACGTATTCGAAAACAAATGGCCCAGTTGTATCAGATAATTGGGTCAGCCGAGCAACCTGTTGCTCACACGCATTGTCTCGCGTCGGTGCGCCGGTCCCGTTAGCGCTCGGTCAAGTTCGGCTAGTGATGGGACGGGGCGCAATTTTTTCAACTCGGGTCAACCGGGTTGTAATGGATGCTGACCCAGGTTACACTCGGGTTGACCCGATTTAAGCTGAATTGGCCAGTCGACTTCCGATGCAATGGGATGTCTAAGCTAAGTAGTTTTGTACGCCGAGTCAGCAATATAGGCAAATTAGAACTGCTTGATTGTCCCGTTATTCTTAGAATTGGTCGTTGGATGAAGTAAGATGACTTGGATACTAATCCCAACCCGATGAAAAATCGTGTAGCTGTGAAAATAGTGATCATTCCCTCATATTTGTAGGCTGTCGCTTTGCTGCAGTTTACCAACCAAGTTACGGTTGAAGAATAATTGAATTCAAATCAATAGGCGCGTTGCATAGCCCGAGTTGCCTGAGTTATTTAACTTGTCTCGTCCATCACTATATTCGGTCCATTGTGACGTGCTTCTTACCTCTGTGACATATGGATTTACCAGAGTATCTGCGGCCTTTCAAAAGGTTCGTAGATCAAATCGCGATCACGATAACTGGACACGAGCCGGCGAGAACACTGGAGTTAAGTGTCATGAGGTTCATGTCAAGTTCATGGTTTTATGTGCAGTGCAGTCTAGATAAGATAATGTAGTTAGAAATTTTGAAACCCTTTTTATGTTTTTGGACACATATCGTATATTCAGAATGGCGTTGTTAGTGACGTTTGCTCCACATAGTATTTAAAAAAGAAAGCGAAATAAAGAAAAGTAAGACACGTTAATAATTTGGTGTCGTCTGATATCATCAGATTAAATGTTTGTCATTAATAATGATGGCCTCAATTAATAAAATGCGTAATTTCACTTTAGGCAGACGATGTTGGCAGGTTACATTAAGAAGCAAAATTAATGTTTTGATAAAAATAATAACTTGCAATTTACACTTTACTCAAATCGATTCCAAAAGTAGAGCAGTACACATATGTAATAAGTAGGTAGGCTTTAAATTTTTAACATACGAGTATGTGAGGATTTCCCTTATCTTGTGTGGACTCGGCATGACTCGTATCACTTACAAGGCTCCATCTGATATTCAAGTTGGCGTCGACCACGTGCGGCTCTGACCTCGGCGGTTAACATCAAACGGTTCTATGTTTGTCCATCGTTTCCATTTGTGTGGTAATGCACATTTTGTTCGTGCTTGACGAAGATGCTTATAGCATCTTTTTGCATTCACCGGGAGTTAGTTTGTACATATGGTATATCCTACGGGATTGTAAACGCTAGTAAGATTCGTGGTAATTTAATATAATTTGGTAATTTCACATAATAAATATAGAGGATATTATACAGGACAGTATTGTACTTTTAAACCACAGATATTTATAATCCCTTAGTGACTATTATAAAAACATTTACAGAATTGTCTCTGCATAAAGCTTCAGGGAGAAATTTGTATAACATAAACCTAAAGACAAATAAAAAATGTATAAATACAAATCACATTTTAATTACCCAAAGTAAAGCTCAAACTTCACCTCTATCATGCATTCAGGACGGCCGATATTAATCTACGAAATGGCCGTGACACGGTATATTCGTAAGTCCTATTATGCGGAGTTCGTTGTACCAGTAACTCGGTGGCTGGCAGTAACCGCATTGTTCTCCGGTACCCATGTCTGACGGTCATGGTCGCTAATTGGGGAAGTGATTTGTCAATATTGAGGTCAACTGTTGCTTTCTTTTTAAATTACACACTAGGTTTCCGGCAGGGACGCTGCCCGAGTTTAATATAGAAATCTTTCGTATCGAAAATTCGTATAAGAAAATCGAATGTATTCGGTTATGAAGGCGTTTTTACGAAGTGGTGCTATTTATCCATTTTGCAGTTTTTCAGTAATCACGATCCATGCGTCTGTGTCTAATATATATCGTCGATGCCCATAAAGTAATCAATATTACGAGTATAGTATAGTATAGTTTTAATATTTAAGAGTTTCAAACATACAGTTTAATACAAACAAATATGAAATTCCGTCTTATATTTGATTGTATTTCTGTCTTTTAGTTATTGAATAGGCCATTAAAAGCCAGAATTACTTTAACCCACACAGAAAAACATTTAACTTTAAATTTAAGGAATTATTATTACAGATGTACCTACCTCAATTTCTCATTTCTCTAGTCACGGCGCCTCATGACTAGGCATTTAGAATTAAGTTCAAGTCTTTTGACGAATATGCATGTCATTAGGCAGAATGGGTGCATACATAGCAGCTGTACCAACCTCCTTTCTCGTTATAAGTAATTATCCAATAGTCCACAGAAATTATTTGCAACAGTAACAGTAAATAGACATATTGCAGTAGCTCTTGTTCCATCAATCATTTTAATACACGCATTTTAATTTTAGTTTTTAGTACTCGTATACTGAGCAGTGATAGCCTAATCATTGAAACTTTGCCCTCTCAATCGGGGGGCCCGAGTCTCAAACCCAGGCACGCACTACTGATATATGTGCGTATTAGAAATTAATTATAACTGCTTTTCGGTGAAGGAAACATCGTGAGGAAACCTACCCGAGAGTGCTTTGAAAAAAAAAGTTCTCGAAGGTGTTTGAAGTCCACCAATTCGCACTTGGCCAGCGCGGTGGACCATGGCCTATAACTCTCTCATTCCGAGAGAAGACCCGTGCCCAGCAGTGGGACAATAATGGGTTGACGACGACGACTCGTATACTAACACTAAACCATTCTCACTAGATAAAATACCGTTTAACAGATTGCTTATGCTAATAAGAGGAAATCACATAATCGTGCGACTTTTACACGTAATTCTATTTTCTTCGATGCGATTTTCTCATGAAAAAAGGGCGATAATGTTTAAGTGGAAGAAGAATCAGGTCGTATTTTTTAAACGGGTAATTGATTGAACTGACTTAATCGTTGTATGAGAATGTAGAACTTTGTAGAATACAGTCATACGTCAATATGTATGTATATGGAAATAAAAAGTGGTAACTACATCTATTTATGATATTACTAGCTGTCCCGACAAACGTTGTTTTGCCATATAAAAAATAAAAAAAAATGTTAAGGGTGGACAACCCTTAAGGGATATGAAAAATAGATGTTGGCCGATTCTCAGACCTACTGAATAAGCACATAAAATTTGGTAAAAATCGGTCAAGCTGATTCGGCATTTATGGCAACAAAAACTGTTACACGAGAATTTTATATATTAGATTTGATTCAAATTTATGTTTTAAGTAATGAGTGTAATTCTTAAAAAAATAATGGGCAGAAACTGCCTCCAATTCAGAGTTTAGTATGTACAAAACCCGTAGTGAATTTAAATTTATGACATGTAATTTCCTATTTTTTAACATTGCGTTTTTTTCAATATATTTTTTAAATAATGAACATAATTTCGGGCGGAAATTGGCGAAAACTCAACAATGGCGTTACTCATCAGAATTTGTCTAATACGCGTCAGTCATTTCGATTGTTAGTTACGTCGAAGAGTAAATGCCGAAATGACTTCCAAAGTCGGTTTTACCGTTAAATTGGGCAATTTGAGAGCGCATGCCGCATTGTTCCACGGTGGCTGCATCTGTTACCGGTGCGCTACGCTAGCTTGCACTGTGATATAACCTGGATATAACTGTTATAATCATTATGTGACAACGTAACGCGTCATACATACATAATTTATGTCTGTACAATTCTGCTTTTTAATTGCATCCGCGCTCACTACGTCCCGTTTCATTTTTGCATTGTATTCAGCGGCTTAACAGTATTTGAACAAAGGCATTGTGAAGATTCCTATCGGAATCTCACATCCCTACTAAGATAGCGGCCACAGTTGTTCACGGGAGTTCTATAAACACACATTTAAATTCACTTCATTATTCAACAAATTCCGCGCATAAATATCCAAAAATTTACATATTAAGTACTAGGTTAAAATAAATGAGTACCTACAATTAAGTAAATGGATAAATATAACTGACCTTTTTGAATATCTTTTTAAAATAATTTTGATGAGAATAGATATATACCTACCTACAAAATCATGAAAATATTTACATAATGTCACTTTGTACTCAAAAAATTAAAATTGAGATAAGATATAATGGCACCTATTAACATAATAATATAGGTACACTTATGATTGATTCAATTTAATTTAACTTATTCAATTACTGACTCTTATATCTATGTCAGTCGGTAAGTATCCGCCTACGTGTCCAAATTGAAATCGATTTCCGAGTTTTTTGTCTGAAATGTTGTAGCTTAGCGAGAAAGCTACCTAAATTAAATTGGGGCTTAAAAGCAAAACTTGGGTCCTATACTCATTACTTTATAAAGAGAAACGGCGCTTTATTTTCCTTGATTGCTTTCATCGATAAACAAAAAAGCAACTTAGTACATTTACAACAGATGTGTGTGTAAATTAGGTGTTTATTGAATGTGTTGAACCAAGCAGAACATTATAAAGCAATCGAAAGCTGTTCAATTCATTAACCATGCATGAGAATGATTTCAGCTGTTCTCCGTGCAAATAATACAACAATATTACTTTCACGTTTACAAATCACTCATCCACTTGATAAAAAGACTAGTGAAAGCGTTATTGTACTGCAAAATTAAATGAAAATTTGTGTCATTGCATTTCTGCTGGCCCAGACTGACATGAGCTTGACCTTCTTTCGATTGCTTATCGTGTATCCGAATGAATGTTGAGTATTTGTAATACGAATTCACCGTGTTCGCAAAGAATGCAATTGAAATTGCATACCATCTAATAATTGTAGTGAAAGTAGTCTTACTACTTATGGACAAATGCGTATTTAAGGATAACACATAGGATATTTATTATTATTTTTTTATCTGACTGAAGTAGCAAACGAGCATGCAGTCCACCTAATGGTAAGTAATCACTGCCGCTCATGGACATCTGTAATCAACGTGATACAGAACATGGATTCTATCTGAAGTCAATCACAGAAGCGTTGCTACTCCCGGGGACTATGATGTTCGCCTCATACTACACTGGTTCAAATATATGGTAGATATGATCAAAGCGGACGTCACCGGAAAACTGCGGGTATATACTAGTGGAGAAATATATAATTTCATTTCATTGCAAAATTGTATGGAACTTCCTATCTAAATGTGACATGTGTATGGCTGCAATCAATTAAATCCGATTGCTGGATCCTTTCCGGGACTTTCTCCATAATAGAGCTGACAGTCCAAAGCCTTGTGTAGATCGTTCTATCGTGAGTTTGCAACATCCGCAACATTGACATCACGTGTCTATAAACGTCGTATATCATATACTGTGGAACTAATGACAAGAATTTGCTAATGATATAATATAACATAGGATGTGTATGAGGTGTTCCACATATTGTTATTTACTTCCAAAGCAGAATAAAGATTAAGGCATTAAAGAAGACGTGGGTACACAAATACCTTTTAATCTTATTAATTATTATTATAAATACAAAAGATTGGATGTATATGGGTTTGTAACCCTTTCACACAAGGGCTACTGATTGGATTTTACTGAAATTTGGCACATAGGTTATGATTATGACCTAGATTAATTAACAAATTAATCAATTATTAAAAACATATGATAATCATTAAGTCACAAATAAATTGGATTTTTTATATAAAATAATAAATAAGTTTATTGTTTTTGATACATATAAAGGTACCTATAATACACGGAGTAACTAGACAATGTATGGGATTATATTGAAAACTAATATATTTTTCTTTTGTTTTAGGTGGATAATTCAAAATGAAGGGCAAGGCGCTGGTCCTGGCGCGGCTAGCGCTACTGTTACTGCAGGCTTCATTCGTATTCAGTAAGTATTCATAATTTAGCAAAAATAATTATCATTAACAAGTTTTAAATTAACCAATTAAAATGAAATTAGTAAAATTTACTGCTAAAATGATGGCTGATAGCTGATGGCTGCTGATATTATGATATTCTCCAAGCATGGTAATGTTGTTAAAAAACAATAATTAGTACGAGTAGAGATGAATTCAAGTACAGATTGCGCTTTCTGTAACTTAAACTGTTTATTGGGCTGTACTAAGTCTACGCGTCTTTAACCAACATTTATTTCTATTAGATTTACCTAATACTATTGGTGTAGTATGGATACATATGGAGACATATAGTGATTTTAGTCTAGAATAATGATTCTTAAATTGGTATCTAATTTTGGTTGATATTATAGAAATTAAATGTCTCGATTTTGTATTGGCGTACGGAAGCAGTTACAAATTTTCAGTCACAATATTTTTTTCTTTTACTACAACCGGATCGAATTATTGAGATCGATCTCAATTGAGATCAGTCAAGATATTCAACTTGTTAGTCTTTTTCCTTTATATTTAATCCATTCATATATATATTTCAGTATTTTTTAAGTTTTAATACAATTTTTATACGGTAAACGTAACAATTTATAACTGCTTGTCTGACTAATCTGACAAATTTGTCGTATGAGAATTGCCGCACATACATGACAACCTTTTACAAACGTTACTTCTTCGAGAACACATATTTAGGGAATGAAACTATCTGATTTTAATTTCGCTTAATAATATTAGTTTTATCTGTCATCGGTCTTAAACTTTAATATGGTACATTAAAACCTTCCTGCGAAAGTTCTAAGTGTTTGTGAAAGTGCGTTTCATTGTATCGATTTTATAGGTTAGCTCGTAAAAGGTGCCTAAGGCTCATTTTATTGTCAATTCAGTATCTTGACTCTTGAAGCCTCAATGTTATTCTAGATATGTAATTAAATATATTGCTTTATGATCTAAACAAACTTGCTTCTTTTATGCTTGCGAATTCAATTAGTTTCGTGGCTCTACTGCAGTGTTATTATTTTGCATAGGAACACAAATTTTAAAACCAAAACTGAAGTAAGTTGATGTAATTAAAAGAAAAGTAATAAAGTCAAAGGAAATTTTATGTACCTAATTTGAATAGGTAAATTTAAAAAAGTCTTTATTTAATTTTTAAGTGCATTTTATGCATTTTGTTTTAAGTTTTTCTCTGGGTAGTTATTTTCTACATCGGGTTGATAATGTATCATAGAACTTAAGAATTTATTTTATTTTGTTTGCGATAATGCATATAATAGGTCATACGGGAGTATATCAAATTCTTTATATTACTGTAAAGTCACTTGACATCAATGAAGGAAAACAAGCCTTTGTAACGTGAATAGTGAATATTAGGTAAACAATTTCAAAACGGGAGCTAACTCAGGTATTTGTAGACATAAGTGTTTACTGAGCACTGACTAATGGGTTAGGACTTGAAAATTTCCAGTGTGCTAGAGTTCTCTAATATTGCATGTTTGTCCAAGAAAATGTGTTTTCAAATGCTTTTCAGGATTTATTGGTTAGGTCATGGAATGCGTTGTTTGTCACCATTACTATTATTGCACATCGAGTATGTTCTACGAGTATCTACCTGTATTTGAATGAGTGACTGAATGTCCCAGGAGTATTATTCCGAGTATTACTACTGTACTGAGAGAGACATTCAGTTTTTATTGGAAACAAAGATGTCAATAATTATATTTACAGTGACATAAATTGTGTGTGTGTGTGTGTGTGTACAATTATATTTACGGTTTACATAAATTGTTTTAATTAATTATTTTACGAGTAGTGATAAAGTTTGTTGTAGCATAAAGTATCTAAATATTTTTTTACGTTAACATACTAAACATGTAAATGTTTGTCTTCATAATGGCCACTATACACGTTCTTGAGCAATGCAATCTCGGGAAATGAAAGTGTATCAAAATTGAAGGCAAGAAATATATTTTACAATCCATTTTTGATACAGAGTTCAATAGATTGATTAACTGCTTTCAATGGGTTGAATAAAGCGTCTATGAATAAGTCGAATGAATGAGAACAGTATCTAATTGGAAGCACTACGTATGAATTAGACCGAACAATTCAGTGAATTAATTTTAATCGATTATGGTACCTATAATTAGACTATGTATTATACAAAATCAGAACATGTAAATGATACAAAGGCTTTAAAGCGGTGCAGGACAAAAGGTTTTGTGACTTAAAAGTGTTTAACAATTGACATTGTTTCAGGTCGAATGGCATTCGAGAAGTTGACGGATGTGGACTTTTCGGGCACGGCGTATTATACTGTTCGGAATTTATCGCTGTACGAGTGCCAAGGCTGGTGTCGCGAGGAACCCGACTGCCAAGCTGCCGCGTTCAGGTAACTTGTACTAAGTAATCATTAGCCACACATTACTAACCCACTGTTTAGCTATCTCATTTTATAAACACTGCAAAAATTAAGTAATTGTCTTAAGTTTTACGATTTTTATTTAAATAGGATCGCAATTAGGTAACAAAACATAGTAAAGTTAAACAACCGATGTTTAAACATATATGTAGGTGTTCCTTCCGTATGCAAAAAGGTAGAATTTCGGGGACATTATAAATGTTTATACTCTAAATTCATGCGTGCGTAACGCTGAAGATCATTACGGTCATTATAATTATTTCCTTAAGCGTTCCTTAATCCTAGTAATGGTCATGCATTTAATTCTATATTTGTCTTATTTGTGAAATGCGAAATCAATAACTATCTCTGCATCGGCATACGGACGCTGCACACAATCAGAAACATGACTTGTCATTTTGACTGATCATGAAATAAATAATAACCGTCTAGTATCATCATCTTTGATCACGAAGCCTAACCCAAATGTCCAAGATAAGCGATCGGATTGACGTGAAGAATCACTAATTCACGTACGGAACGTGTACTGGGTAAATCAGATGTGATGCGGAATTTGCGGCACTGCGTTTCTTCTGGTTCCGAGCTAAGGTCGAGTCGAATGTGTGTCAGTCTGCCACACGTCCTCCGCGGTTCAGGCAGTCCAATGATACGGTGTTGGTTAATAACAATGTGTCTGGAACAGCTCGCCACAAACCGTGTAAAAGCGGAAACCAACCGACGCGCTCTAAATTGGATAACAGTAAAAGTGATCGCATACGTCTTCAATAGATTATTGCCGGTGAACCACTTGTAAACCATCTATGGATTTCATGTCTATTGGCGGTTTCGAAACCATATTTAATTTAATGGTATTGTGCGTTATTTTCTTTTTCAGACCGTATTGCACTTACGGTAAATTATGGTGTGATTGCTTTTACACTTTTTGTGTTCTAAATACAGAACTGGTTGGCTCGATAGTGTCAATTGTAACAACGAGTATACTGTTATTAAAGTCTTTTTCAAATAACTTCGCCCATAACTGAGTTCTCGGTAATGCCGTCTGATCGCGAAATTCAAGATGTTATCGGCTAAAATTGCATTCCACTTGGTTGGCATTTGAAAACTAGGAAGTATTTTTAGTAATACAATTTTTCACACAATTTATACTCCTACGATCCTTGCTTATCGTGAAAGCATGTCAAATAACTATAATTGTATGTCTCGTTTTCTTTATTTAAAATGTACCTACGTTTTGTGATATTGTCCATGTATAATAGAATACATTGGAAAAAATCAGATGATGTATGTTTTTATACCATTTTAAGACAGGTAAAAAAATGAGATTCCAATTTAGATCGCAATGTCACGTTTCTTCTTTATCTGTAATCGACGTCATATAGGAGTTTCATCTCATTTCATACTGATAACAGATACATATGAACTGTGTTGCTGTATATCTGATGAACTACATTTCAGTATGACAGTGTTCTTCCAATAAGACAGATAAAATTTAATAAACAAAATAGTTGAGAAATTTATCTTTATAGGTTTCGGTTAAACAAAATTTTGTTCGATTGGAGAAATACCAACGTCGCATATATTCGTAGCACGAAGGAGTTCTTGCGCTTCGATGGAAGGGTGTGGAAGTCGGCTGAATCACAGAGATCGGTTTTGGGTAAAACTGTCTTGGATAAGGTTTATTTATTAATTTATTTTTAATCACCTACATAGTTTACACCAATTAGGTATAATATTAAAAAGAACCATAGTCTACATTAAGGAAAAACTAAGTGCAACTACATTTAAAGGCGAAGAATGCTAGCAAAACGAGCGAGTAACACGCAAGTCAAATAGTAATAATAAAGAAAAAAAAAAATTAAATTAAATTAAGTTAAATATTAACATATATAATGTCAATATTGTTTATTATACTTACTTTTATTCTTATATATTTAAACTTGCAAATGTTATGCAGAAAAATGTCAATACTTTCTTGTTTTGAGACTAATCGGAATTCGCGAATAATTCGGTTGAGAGGAGCATTATGACCGAGATCTGAATTACAATGTGTGATTCAAATTACAATGTTCCTGTGTTGTTTACACATATTGTGAAAATGATGCACAAGGACAGTGGTGGTCACTCAAAATAATATGATATAAACAAGTTTATGGCTTACAAGGAGCTAGACACTTTCATTTGCTACTATGAATGAATCTTAAAATTCATACTCCATTGCTTGATATCATAAGCTCGAAAGCTCTTACTTCCGCTTGCATATTTCTCGGTGACATGGTTTGGGCGTAAAAGCTTAATGAGCTTTCAAATGATATCATTAATTTCTACCTTGTCGCATACATTATCACGCAGTCGTGAAATGTTTTCGGTGAAAGTTACATACGGGTGCGATATATAAGTATACCATGTATCTAGTGACTGTATATTTGATGTTAGTCATTTGTGTGATATATTATTCAATAAGTTTTTAGGCGTGAATAAATATGCACCTTTGCTTATTGATTTTTTAATAGCTCTACGTTTGTGAAACATAATAATGACTTCGTGTATTATTACCGATTTGTATTTTTTAAGCAATATATTTTAAATGTCCGAAAACAATTAATGTATTACGTCTTATATTATTTTTGAAAAATAAACCTATTTAAATGACTTCATTGATTTCCAAGATGTCCTACCTTTATTCCAGTCAGTCAGATATTTTTTGAATCTCATTTCGTTTGGACTGATATGTATATTAGTTTTTAAAACATAGAATAAATTACAATAATTTCAAGTTATACCACTTTTAGTAATATACCACTTTTATTATATACCTACATACATTTATAACAGTCGAAATATCACCAGTAACATGTATTAGCTGGTATTCTCGTATCACTTTCCTACTTTCGAACTATGTTTCTAATAAAGTTACATACATTAATAAGATTAAAAAGTTGTCTTATCGATTTCACTTTAGTATATTTAAACTCTTGAACAGTATTAATACGGCAGTGCCAATCAATCAGTAGAAGATTACGGTCTTTATCGTCTCATTAAGTATTATCAAATAAGCACTGGGTAATGCAAAAAATTAATAGTGTTAAACCCGAGTGCGGCGTCTAACAGTACAGTGACGTTTGTGAGATTCATCGAAATCAGTTCGAACGGGATTGATTGGAAATCTATTCGGTAGATACTCAATTCAATTAGTTGAGCGGAGCGTGGGTACTAAGTTAGCACGTATCTTGGACTGACTTGTCTGAAGAATGCGATGGAACGAATGTGATATTGACAATCGGTTGGACGTGTTGGGACTAACTCTGAGAATATCTACGACATTAGGTAACAAGCAAATGACTTCTTCAGGAACAATATGTTACTCTAACTTGATGCGTTTTCGGCGGCATAGCGTTTTATATTTTGTTTATTGCCGTTTATAGTAAATCTATAAACTATTTATAGATCAGGATTATCTGTTTCTTGAAATACGTAGATATTCATAAAGCAGAGTACACTTCATAATTTAGATGTCTATCTCATCGGGAATTGAACCCGGAACCCGCGTGTCAGACCGGTTTGATGTCGAGTTAAAGGTTAGAACAACACTTTGTGGTTAGACGGCGGAACCGCAATTCTACTTTACAGTAGCAAAGAACGCGGTATCCATTTTGTTCTATTTAGATTTTGTAAAAGAAGTCCTTGAGCAGTAACGGCCACTTAGCAGTAGATGCATAGGATTCCGTTTGCTTTCTATTAATAATGCCCTATATAAGGATTATTCTGACTGTCTGATGCTGTCAGATAAAATTTAGACTCGATAAAATCTGCGTTGGATGACTGCGAGGTGGCTCGCATCACTGATTCATTTTTGAAGAACGAATGACTTATCATTTACTGTCACAACTCTCATTTGCTGTATCACCTCAATCTCTTTCAGATATCAATCGAATTGGGTTATTAGTCGATTATTTTATCATAGCATAATTAATGCTTTCTCGGATGAAAATACATCGTTGATTTTAGAGAGGAAGATGAATTGCAACGATATGATTCACGGGCTACTTTACAATTTCAACCGCCACATGATTGATGCGATGCTTAGATGCCTGTTCTGAGGCGCCAGTAATGGCCGCCTGCAGTTTATAATCTAGTGGTTGTATGCATAATTCTCGGCCGATGCCCACTTAACCTATCATTATATTGCTCTAATTTTGTATTGTTAGGATTCATATCGTGTTCTTATAGATACCTGCGTGCGTTTTGAGAAAGGGTAATGAGTGCAATGCTAGCTTATTAATGAAGTTATAACTTAGGTTCCACTTGAATAAGACGGAAATCTTTGATTGCTTGATTTATAAGTGATGAAAAGTACTCATTCTATTAGGTCTTATGAAATAGACACATCACAATTTTACAAGAACCTAAAGTGAAGATTTAGATGCCGAATGCTTATAGTATAAGGACTCGCGTTCGTGATGTATAAGTCGTTTCAGAAGTTTTGAAACGAATACGTGTAGGTACCTACATATTTTGTTGATTGGTGTTCAGAGTTTTGAAATATTTTATCGACTTGATAACATTGGTATTATACATATGTCGACAGGTCCCTAATTTTTTTTGTAAGATTTTTAAGAAACGACTGTCGGAACATTACAAGCATTTTGCTTAGTTAACAGTCTTACAATTCATAACTTTACATTGAAAGAGTTATCGAGTCGTAAATGATTCGAATCATTTTAAAAGACTTAGTCTTTTAGACTACTCGAGAGTGTTTTGCCATGCTGCACTAATTCGCTCATTAATACCGGAAGGTACGGATTACTGACTAATTTGTGTCGGATGTTTTCCAACCATCCATAACGTTCCGACAAGGTTTATCGACCGATGTTCATTGATAAAAACCGGAGCCGACGACTCAATGTATCCCTAAGTCAGGAAGCGCGCATGGTCACCACTAACAGCCATTCATCCAAACCCCAACCATTTCCAACGTTATTTCGCTTTGGAGATCAATAAACATCTTTACTATGTTATGTGAACAAATTCGCATAAACAGAGTGACTATTTCCTTCGTTTCCATGCTAGATAGGGATATTTAATATCTTAGCTTTGTACTTATACCGCATATGTAGGTAAATCCGTAAAATAAGTAAATTGTCCGACGTTGCTACCTAAAGAAATTTTAATGGTATGAAACGAGTGAGAAAATGTGGTTTAAAAGATTTATTTAAGTGTTTCATCTGCGAAACAGAAACGGAATTCAATGTCATTAGTTCCAAGGGCTTTCTAGAGCATTAATCATTCCTCTATAAACGTGTTTATGTTCACGACTAGCGGTGTGATGATCAATAAATTGTATAGAGGTTTAAATAGACTTATTTTAATAGACTACACGATCTGTATACAGGAAATGATGCTTCTTTTATCGGTATTTCTATAACTTCTTAAATATAAAAAAGGTGTATTTATAGCGGCTAAATAAAAATATTAAAAGTAATGAACGCTTAATGATCTTGTTTATATGTTCCTAAAATGTTATAAATGGAGATATAATAAGACGAATATGTATGAAAAAGGATTTGCTATTTAAAGGACTATAGTGCAAGTTTGAGTAACATGTATAATATTATCTGAATATCTATAATATTATATATCGGGCTACCACATAATCAAGACAAGTACCTATTTAATCTATTTGCGGTTTATCAAAAAGTAATGACGTGATTTTCGCGTACTTAATTAGAAACTTATGGACTTTTCAGTGACCATTTTCGTAGTTGAAATAGTACTTCATAGTCAATTTAAGTAGAAAAATCTGTATGACTTTATCTATTGAAAACCAAGTCACATAATAATTTATACTAATTAATTTACATTATATAATTTTTACAGCTATAAATAGCTATCGAAAAAAGTATAAACAAACAACATTAAAAGCTGCTTTTGATTAGATATATTATATTAAATTAAAAAATATCGGTATGCATATATATGTACATTATTTCAACACATACCTCCAGGTATGTGTTGAAATAATACCGATTTTGCGAAAGAAACAGGCTATCTATTCGTCGTTTATAGAGTTTGCATAATTAAGGACATTTAATAATTGTATTCACAGCCATCATCAAAGTCACGTATTTGTAATAAATTATATTGATGATATTCGTAGCTTAGTAATGAAGTTTCTATAAGAATGTTTTTCGAAGAAAAGGTTCGCGAGAAATGGATAGCCATTGATCCATGTTAACGTCGTATTGAATTACTCTCAAAAGGTAAAATGCATCTTTATTAACTTTAGATAGAGTTATGGTGGGATGTGGCCATGGTGCCAGTGACCATTTAACATTTTACTGCGTTTGTGCAAGATGTGCCTTTATATCCACCACGTATGCGGTGAAAATAAGTGTGTGCTACTAGCGAATTTGTAATATAGTAAGTGGTGATTTGCACGTACATGACACAGTTTCCCTTAGGGTAATTTGATTTGAAATTCTGAGCTTAACTAACATATTCCGCTTTCTATATTATATGTAAGAATACCAAATTCTCTATTTTGTAAAGAGTCTCCGCTCATGGTTCTCCAAGCATCTCATTGTTAGGCGTCAGCTTATATTTTTACGAAATATTTCTTAATTATGCATCAATGGCATTACGTCAGTTGTCTCTTTTAAAAATCCTATAGGAATTAGTTTAGATACTTGTAAATCCACGCCACATCCAAAAATACAGAAAAACCTTGAAAATTATTTTCGATTTTATGTCGTGTATATAACTAATTGAACTGTAACGTTGTAAAGAACTAATAGAATCGTTTACAAGAAAATACACACTATCTTAAAAACAGTAATTTGATAACGCAAATAGGTACATTCATCTTATTTATTAGCGTACATAAATTCAGTTTACTACAGGCATGATGTAAAACAGTCGTATACGGAAAATACAGTATCGTAACTCCTGTTTACCGTAGATATTATAAAACACGAAATATACGCAACGGTACTCTCTCCGTTAGACGCTGTATCGCTCGGTGTCATTAACAGTGGATGTGAACAGTACCCTTATCAGCAATAATGATTGATAGCTGTTTACGTGATAGCTTTTTACGGTTTGCCTAGATTAGTATACATTGACATACATGGAGTATTGGATATTGGAAGCTTATCGCTAATTTACTTCTGCAACTGTCTTTACGCATAAATGCCGAAGGGTTCGTCTATTTCTGATTTATCTGTAATTGCTAGTATAAATTACGCTTCCAAATATAACTTTTCTCAGCAAATACCCCTGAAAAAGAGCATCAAGAACTGTTTATACAAAATTTGTTTCTATATGTATGTTGTCTAAAAGTAATGGACCGATTCTTTAACTTTTTTACTAATTACCAAATTAGTATGTAGGTACATATTTTATTTTGCTATTATAATACGATTTGAGGGTAAATCGAACCACAAACGTCCACTATAGATACGTAATTTCATGTTAAAAGCACTCACTGCTATTTTTTAAAGATAATAATAAAAACCCATAAATTTGCAGTTTTGACAAGGACTCATGTATATATTAATCTAATATATAAAATTCTCGTGTCACAGTTTTTGTTGCCATACTCCTCCGAGACGGCTTGACCGATTTTTACCAAATTTTATATGCTTACTAGCTGTCCCGAAAAACGTTGTTTTGCCATATAAAAAATAAAAAAAATGTTAAGGGTGGACAACCCTTAAGGGGTGTGAAAAATAGATGTTGGCCGATTCTCAGACCTACTGAATAAGCATATAAAATTTGGTAAAAATCGGTCAAGCCGTTTCGGAGGAGTATGGCAACAAAAACTGTGACACGAGAATTTTATATATTAGATTCAGTAAGTCTGAGAATCGGCCAACATATATTTTTCATACCCCTTAAGGGTTGTCCACCCTTAACATTTTTTTTATTTTTTATATGGCAAAACAACGTTTGTCGGGACATTTAGTATTTCATAATATTCTTTATTTTCACTTTCGTATATGCACTACAATAAAAATCTGTAGCAATCAAATGATTGCAGCAGAACATTTCAATTGTAATCTTGTAAAAAGGGTAGAAATAAAACAATAATGTTGGATATGAAAGTCAATGGTATTATTACCATAACATTAGTCGTAAGCTATGTATAGTTAATGTGAAGTTAATGTTAGGTTGTTTGTTCCAGTTTCGTGCTGAACCCGTTGACGCCGGTGCAAGAAACACGGTGTTTGCTGCAGAATGACACCCAGGCCAATAATCCGATGGCGACGCCTCAGGTATGTCTGGCAAATAATTATTATCAACGAACTTATCTTAGAAGCAGTAATACTATAAGTTTGTTCTCATGAGAACTAAGACGTTCCTTCGCGTATTTGGTTTCAATGTATTTGTTAAATTGACATTAACAAAATTTCTATGATCCTATATCATCCACATATGTATTTCTTATGAACAATGAAAGCACTATTTGTAGATTTAGTGTAAGTGATAGTCTTGAATAGTAAGCTTGTAAACTTCACAACATAGAAGAAAAAAAATGTTATATGAACATATTAAAGACGTTATATGAAGTGTTTTGACCATTGTTTGTATTCAGTGACAGAATTTACTTGCCTGAGGTCATATTATGTTCAAAGGTGCATCAAGTCGCTGTTTTTACATAGGTACTACTCAATGCCACCTACCTTAACGGAGAATTTAGCTGAATGAATGATGAGTCCCTTTAGTTAACTATGCAAGTTTGTTTTGGTATTTAGTTACATGGCATATCAGATGAATAGCACGTAGTTAAATTAATGTAATCGTTTACAAACAATTTACATACGTTTATTGATATATCTTACATGTTAGAGAAAGTAGTTAAAGTGTCAAGATTCTAAATTGACGAACATTATAATTTAATGTTCCCTTATTAACATATAGTAGCCTAACCTGAAGTTCCTATTATCAATAGGACCATTGACACTAATTTACATCCGACCTGTAGATTATACCGCACCTTACAAATACATAGAACCTGTTGGCTCCTAGTTAATAGCCGAATAAATCTATACGCAGATAGGAGCCTCCGGCTTACACTCCCGGTTGCCAATTAGTTTACTGATGCACAGATCAGATTAACAGCTGCGATTGCCTTAGTTAGGCACTCTTCAGGAAATCTAAACAACTAGAACTTCGAGCCTATTCGTGTTAAGCGTAAGAGATTGTATACACCAAAGTTTCTTTAAATTGTTTCTTTTGGAAACCCACATTACCATCACCTCTGGTTTTCCACCTTTAATAGAGAGGACGTCTATTTTAGGCCCTTGCTAAGGTGAAAGAAAACAATTGACCTCCTAAACCAGTTTGACGTCTTCCAATTTACTCACAATCGTAAGCAAGACCTTGCATTGAAGCATACTGGTTTACACCTTCAGGTCTAAGTCTAATGACCATTCTAAAAGTGTTAAAATGGAGCTCTGATTCTCATTACACCTTTGTTTATGTTGCGATGGAGCGAAAATAGAATGAGGAGTGTTATTAGTTGTCTCCGTAATGGGTACTCGAGTTTATTACGAACATGGGTCATTATTGAGCCTGTTTTTGCTTTCGACATAGATGGTCTAGTGGTGCTTTTTTTAAACTAGTTTAAATTATCTCTTTGAATATCGGCGGTGTTCATGTTTCTCGGAGGTAAAGGCTATCACGCTCGTAACTTACGTACTGATTTTATTTTTCTGAGTAATGCATTAAACATGTACCGGTGTACACTTGCACTGCTTATACATTATGTAACGACTAGGAACTAACGATGATCGTTGTCATTATGTCAGTTCAGCGTATATTTCCGGCCGCTGGATTCAACTAAGTCTAGAGTTAGATTGGAATGTCATTAACCCGTAATAATATGTAAATAAATAGTAAAGGCTAATGGATATACACAAAGCGGTTGCGAGCTATGATTATTTCAAGTACCTATGTTAGAAATATTATAACAAAACAATACAATACAGGGTAGTTTTTTATTACTCTTTTATCAATACCGAATATGGTCTTTGATAAGTCGTTCTTATTATATCACTGCTTCTATGTCGTTTTAATAATAAGGGTTATTATCATTATTATTTTACTGCTAGTGAATTTGAAACTACCCTTAGATATTTTCATACATGTAGGGTTTGTATACATAAATTATTTATTTGCAGATTTAAAGAATGTTTAATTGTAATGAATATCCGAATAGTTTAATGATGTATTTCTGACTGCGTATTTTTTGACAGAGAGCTGTAAACACATACTACATGGTGAAGTTGCAAGTCCGCACCGAAAGCGTTTGTCTACGTCCGTGGGCCTTCGAGCGAGTGCCCGGCAAGGCGCTCCGGGGTCTCGACAATACTATAATTTACACTTCCACCAAAGAGGCCTGCCTCGCTGCCTGCCTCAACGAGGTAAAGTACCCACTTTGCACAATTACCAACTTACAAACTATGACCATTATACCATTTTCATACGCAATTTTACGTACCAGCGTTTGTCTTACCCATCATGAGCGCAGTAACCAACGCCTCCGTTGTGTTTGAACTTATCTATTCAATTTATATTTTATGGGTTTGTCCCAGTTATAGTAACTTTCAGATATTGGAAAATGATAGGACTTGTTTACAATGTACACGGTAACTAAATTTGTAGTATAGTATGAAGTAAATACTAAAGTATGCACTGTAACTCGTGGTAAAGCTTTTTAATAAAATTAACAGGCTTTATCATGTTAAGCGATTATATTAATATTATATTAATACATAATAGAAGTAACAGTAAACTTTATCTGTATTTTGTCATTTTTAGGACGTTAAAGTAACAGAATTTAACTTACACAATTTGTTAAAATTACAACCAAGTAGCCTAGTCTAAAAATTCTGTATATAGAAGTGGTTTATTTGTACTCTGTTTTCATAAATATTATTCAATAGCTTAAATAGACACGAGATATTACGACTTAGTCATAAGGTCTCCGAGGCCGACCTCAGAGCTTCACTTAAATGTTTAGTTATTTTCAGATGACAGTATCCCCTGATGAGTGTGAATTGTTACTTTAAAAATTGCAGACTTTTTCATTGGTAAAAATTCTATACAGAAACGGTTCCCGTGTCGATCTGCGGAGTACGAATATGGCAGCATGCGATGTGCGCTCAGCGACTCCGACCGCCGCACCGCGCAGCACTTCGTACAACTGGTGGATACACCCGGCACCGATTACTTTGAGGTAATATTTGATTAAATTATACATATAAAGTCCTTGTAGGAACCATAGTTGCTTACAGTACACGCTGTGTATAAACGGTGACGTAGAGATCCATAAATAAAGCTGTCCAATGTAAGTTGTATAACTCAGAGCACAGTATTAACTAAAGATAATGTTGGTATCTAAAGGTTATTTTAACTGTTCTGTACTTTTTAGTACAGCGCTATATAAAGTAAATAGAACCATTCATACTTGCAGGGCTAATACCGTCCTTAAACCCATCTACCGTGCAACAGCAGTATTATGTGCTGGTGTGTGCAGGTTTGAACGGAAGGAATAATGCATTGGTCTAGTATTTTTATAGTTATGTCTTAGATGGTTTAAAAGAATCTATTACCAAGGTTTGCCGTAAAAACAGATGTCTTCAAATAATTTATCTTACCTGTTAGGGATTAAAACTCCTACTAATCCCACCTGATATTTTATAATGTCCGCTATTTTATGATAGACGTAATAAGGAAAAGATAACATAGTGTCGCTAGAAATTGGTTCGACACCAATAATTTTATACGAGGGAGATACCGTTAATACATATTTAACGTGCTTATTTATAAAATAAGCAGAATCCGCGAGCGGGCACAAATCATAAACCGCTACAACTTAACTGCAGTGTAGCTTTCTGCGGGCCACTTTCCTTATTGAATGAGCCGTGTTTTACATGTTGTTAATTCTATGGCGATTCTAGGAAGCGTCAATTGTTGTATGTAGGCAAATGTTGTCCTAACGGGTGTATTTGGAGTGATTGTTTGTGTGTGGTCGTGCAGAACTTGTGCCTGAAGGCCTCGCAGGCTTGCAAGGGCCCGCGAGTGTTCACCGCGCCGCGCGTGGGTGTGGCTGAGGACAAAGTGGCGCAGTACGCAGGGCTGCATTACTACACGGACAAGGAGCTGCAGGTATGTGCCCTTTTTATGCTTTGCTAATTGTTCTTTGAGTAACCGGACTGAAGATAATGAAATCGTGTTCGTTAACCTCCCTCTTGGAGATTAACTTTGCATTGTTGATAGAATTGGTTTACAATAAAACATAAGTTTATTTCAGTCATATTACTGCGACTAATATAACTGAAATAAAATTGTTATCATCACTGTATTATTACCTTTTGGTTTAAATTATACTAAAACGGATTCCTGTTTTTCCAGTTTTTTTGAATTTATGCAACTATAATTATGAGTATTATATTACACTCAAAAATGTATTTTTTCTCACTTTCTCACTCGCTAACGAATGTCAAAATTCGATATATCACACATATCGTTGATGCAACTTTACTGTAAAAATGTTAACCTGCACTTCCAAAGAAAACTAATAACAAACTTCTAGAAGATGAAAGCTTGTTCTAATTAATGTCTAATTTGATATATTGTTGGCATGAAAGCGCACAATTAAATTATTTGTCTTTCCATACTCGTATATACCTATACATATTGACGAGAAATGTTGTAGAACTACCCAATGGAGATAATAAAATAAACGATAAATTATGAAGAATCCTTTGCCAATCAAACATATCTACATCTGACATAAACGTGGTAAAAGTATCGTATTTTATTCTCCTAATAAACCAGTCATTACAGTACGCGCTTGAACTATAATTTGCATAACGACCCATACATTAATTTCAGTTGTTTTGGTTTCATTACTTACAAAAAGTATAGTGTGTTATCACAGAGATCATTATTATGTGTTAGATACGTTAATGGACCGGCGCCCGCGCATATAGATCAATCATGAGATATAAATTACGCATGTTGTACGGATTTTTACTTATTTTTGTAGAGTGGATAATTATGTACTTGGATAATGATATCTTACGTATGAGAGCCTTAAAGCTAGGAATTATTCAAAAACAAAAGTATGCATGCCCTTATTTGCAGTTAGTCTATAAAGATGCCATTACGTGGTAAATAATTGTCATATAATTACTCTTTCCCGTAAACTAACGGTCGCATATTGTAGGTCACGACGTGTTTACTCGCTTGTTATAATTATATAACGTGATGTTGCAATTCTAAGTGAATACCGCATAGTCGCAAGGGCTGCATTCCAACTTCATAGTAAACCATATATATCATCATCAGTAAGAATCTATTACCTATCCGTTTCTGGACACGCGACTTTACTCAAAGTGTAAAGGCTTGTCCTTAGTCAGAGCAAGAACAAGGTTGTAGTTTTGGTAGAATTTACATTATCGACGCAGCGGTTACCATACCAGTCTGACACGCAGTGGGTCCCGGGTTCGATTCCCGGCCAGAGAGGTATCTGAGTGATGAGTTTAGATTCTTATTCTGGGTCAGGGTATTTGTGTATTCGTCTTTGTATGTGTCCATGGCATGGCACCCACGGCACAGGAGAAAATCTTACTGTGGGGCTATTGAGCGTAAAGCGTTTATTACGAGTTTTCATCACGTAGTGGAAATTAGACTACAGTTTGTCAAATAAAAATGAAATAAGTAACGATGTACTAAACTATTTTGCTGAGAATATTATGTGACCTAATGTAGGAAGCCACATTGTAGCAAGTTTTCCTATGATTAAAAGGTAAAGTTTACCCGTTAATTTTCAAATAATTCTCAAACTCGGGCAAGAATAATTTTCTTCATGATCGGTACACTGATTATTAACTTTCAATACGCAAAATCAAGGCTTTGAATTTGAACTAGATCATCCACGAATACCACATTTATGAAAATGCGATACACTCTGAGCGAAATGGAGGCCTTACTCGATTGCTTTTCCAGTTGGATATCGATTGATCACACGCGGCAAGTAATTATTTTAGACGGCGACTTTCTATTGGCAATCATCTTGGATATCATCTTTCTTGATACAACATGGAAATAAACTAAGATGATTTGCAATCTGATAAGTGTTTCAAGTAAATCTGTGGATGCGTAATGAAATTGCATTTGCTTTTTCGCTACGCGTATGAAATGACAAGTATTCCCTTAGGTAAATAAACCCTGTTTTTATTATTATTAGGTATAAGACATATAAATGAATAATTATCGATAAAAATGTTAATATGAACGAACAAAATACGTTGAAAATAATAACTCATTTACAATAATTATATAAGGTATACAGTCTGTAGTATACGTCATTGCGTCGCGGTTTCAGTTACTTAATTTTCACCAATATTGTCCATGAGTTATATGAAATGTTTTAGGGCTATTTGGAAAAGCAAAAATCGTTCTTTGGTATGTGTTCTTAATTATTAACACTGAAATACGATGGGCTTTGGAAATCTTTCATTAATTTTAAATGTTCTCGGCCAGTACTCATATTTACTGGTTATTGTTTTCCGTAACAATAATTATGAACGGACATAATAATTTAAATGACTTTAAGTGAGTCTGTCTAATTTATTTATAGTTCCATTCCAAGCCTTCGTCTATAGACCTGCAAGACAAGTTATGAGCAGGTGATCGTTAAAATAACCGAGTAATATTTGCACTTAGATTTTTCCAACCTATAATTACTTAAGCAATTACTTTTGCCGACTTCCTTATTTTTGGCGAAATTAACTAATTATAACACGTAATTGATAAAATGTGTTTTTATTAAGCTATTAAGAGGCTGTTACACTTTTGTACTATTTGTATTAATTCTTTTGTTTAATTTAATAGATGTTTAAAAGTTTAGTAGTTGATTTGTTTAATAGTTGTATTATTTGTATTAATTATTTGGTTTTAATAGTTTATTTTGGTTAGTTGAGTATTTAAGTGTTAAGATTGAGATTGAGATTTAAGTGTTGCGTTATTTATGCGGCCTAACCCTGATAAAGTTGACTGGGTTCGGTGCGCAATCGGAAGTTAGTTAAAGATTGCCCTTGCAATAATAGGCTGTGGAAATGTAATCATATATTTGGATTTGTTATAGTGCCCTCATTGATAGAATATGTAGAGCTCAAGTAGAATTTAAATGCTAGTGGAAGTTGATTAGAATGCCCATGAGGAGCAAAGACCATTTATTGATAGTGTGTAGGTTTCTTAATTAAATTATTAAGAGATCAATAGGGAGCCCAAAGATATTTATTCGACGTTCGATATTTTTTACAAATTGATGGCATGCAACTAAGAAGTGTTTATTTAACAGGTGACATCCGAAGCAGCTTGTAGATTGGCTTGCGAGATAGAATCAGAGTTCCTATGCCGCTCCTTCCTATATCTGGGAGCTCCGCATTCAGCTGCTTACAATTGTCGCCTCTACCACCTCGACCACCATACGCTTCCCGACGGACCGTCTGCTTATTTGAACGCCGAGAGACCACTGATTGATGATGGCGAGCCCATCGGAAAATACTTCGAGAACTTCTGCGAGAGTGAGTACTTGTTTTATTTTATTATTTTGATTTTCAATCCTCGATGCATAAATAGGGTTAAATAGGGTTGTTTGAAATGTCTGTAAATGTGCCAGTCTGTGGGAACTTACGAGTAGCTTTTAAAGATAGAACAGATTTTTATGTGTTTGTTATGAAAGCTAAGGTCGTCGAGATGGTTATTTTAAAATATTTTATTGAGTTACTTGTGTTTTTTTATTGCAATTAAATTTTTATGCGTCGGTGTATAGTTCGAAGTGTAAAGTTAGTAGGAAAGTGCTAATGCAAGATTGGAGCATTTGTACGCTGCAGGAGTTTAATACTTACTTTATAGTAACTTTTCAATGTCTACGAATATCGAAAATCTAATGACTTTTCAGTGTCTGACCTGCGTTATAAAATTAAATACAAGTTAATACTTAAATGCGTGCTATTTTTACCGTGAAGCACACGTATTTCTTGCGTTTTGTTCGTAAGTATGTGGCATCATGTGGCAACCATCTTAGTCCGTTGCAGTTTTATATAAAGTAGCTTACAGTTGTCAATGGCTGGTAGTTCCCATATATAATGGGCATAACACTAAAAAAATACATCGTTAAGACTAATCTATATACATATATATAAAATTCTCGTGTCACAATTCTCGTTCCCGTACTCCTCTGAAACGGCTTGACCGATTGTCATTAAATTTCGTGAGCCTATTGAGTAGTTCTGAGAATCGGTCAACATCTATTTTTCATACCCCTTAGTGATAATGGGTTGGATTATAGGTTGCCCACCGAAAAAGTTTTTTTTAAATTGTTATATGGCAAAACAACGTTTGCCGGGTCAGCTAGTAAGAATAAAAGCGCAACGTTTGCTGAAAAGCTCATAACTTGTGACACCAATGCAAAATCTTTATTAGTGCCAACACATAATATTCATTTATTAATATTCAATTCATACATAAAATCAACAGATGGTGACTTTTATAAGAGGAAGAAAGGGGAAAAGACTTCTTTATTATCCGACACGAATTAATTATGACACCAATTAAGTAGGTAAGAGCGCGCGTTCGCGGTATCGGAATAAATTATACCGTTAATTCAGTTACGATCTTATTACAATTTGTCCATTAGCCGATCAATCTTGCTTGGTTCATTTCAAGCTAATTATTGTCTGGTAAATAGAGTTATTAAACAGAATTGAGTCATTAGGTATGAAAAAATTACGTTTTAACATTATGATAAAGTAATCTAATATTTTTGTACTTTAGTTAAAATGTATAGTTAAAATATTTTATGTTTATGCTTATCGTTCAATTAGATGCAGGATTGAAACAGTGTAAAATAGGATTTCTAAGTGCTAAGCCGGACGACAATTTCTTACCACGTTTCCTTCTTTCTAGAGGCGCGTGTGTGAGAGTAGGCGTTGCTTCCTGCATATTAAAAATCTAAACTGGATTTCGCGCTATTACATTGCCTCCGGCCTAGATAGTATACATAATATTACTAGAATAAATGCTGTCTAGGCAAGTTGCGCTTACGACTTGCCTGTAACCCGTTCAGACATACAAATAAACTGGAACATTTAGCCTGCATCCAGCTGGATAACTGTTATTATTGAATTGTACCTTATTGCTTCAGGCATGACTATGTTTGGAAGGAAAATATGCTCAGGAAATAGGTAATAGGGCAATGTCGTGCCAAACTTGTCGTCGAATGATGTTTTGTAACTCGGCTTGTACAGTGTCTATAATTTGTTTAATAATGTATCTCATACAGTATTTTAATATTAATGTAATACATAAATGAAAGTTTAGATAATTTATTAATAACTTATTAATTATTGATAACTTATTAATTATATCTCTATATATTAATACGTGAAGCAAAGACTTGTAATTCGTTTTTAAGATACTTGTCGCAGGCGGAGGTGTAAGAAATTACGCACGGTTACAGTTGATGTAGAGAAGGATTGCGCAATGCTAATATTTTTTCAAATAAAACATATAACATACATAAAATCAACTAAAACAACCTTACACCCACTAACTTGCGTTTGACACAAACACATGCATAATAAACTAAATAGAACATTTAATGTCTTAGTATGAAGACATAACGTCAAAAATGTGTCAAAATTGTCAAAATGCTATTGCTTTTAAATGCAGCTTAGTTCATAAACCTCTTTTTACCTTTAACGGGCGTGTTAAAAATAACTTGGAAATTATTACAATTAATTTATTTATAAAATATGTAGTTTAGTTTTTTAATTTAAATTAGGGTCGAATTTCGACCGTTGCGACGAGTGAGTAGTATATTATAAAAAAAGAGAGTGATTCTCCAGCAGTGAAAACGATTTGTGCAAGAATCGGCTGTCCATTTTTTAATAAATCTATCCCTTGGATCTTTCTAAACACCTCTGTATATAGTATGAAATCATATTAATTGCTATCTAAACTAACAATTAAGCAATACATTTATTTCATTTATATAATTATACATAGTTAGCCATTTATATTTTATAATAATTTGAAATACTCTGGAATGTCAGACTAATGACAACTCTCGATAGAGGCTTTCATATAATTAACTTCATAAAGAGTTTCTAGGACAACGTGGTTATTACCTATCCAAGTTGCGGTCGTGCTTTATATACGTACAAATATCTAGGATGAAAATTAGTACTGCGTGGATGAGAGCATAATTGGTGTGTCACTCAATTTCTTATCTAATTTACAAATTCTTTAGTGGTTAAATTAAGATAATAAGTTTTTTTTACGCAATTTAAGTAGCAAACGAGCATGCAGTCTACTTGATTGTGTTTGGCCGCCGCCCTCGACATCGGTAATCAACTTCATATAAATTTCAAGTATTTGAAATTAATCACAAATGCGTTGCTTCTCCCGAGAACTAAGATAGTCGGCTCATGTGAAAGTGAGCTGACAACCATAAACCTTGGCAGTCAATCCAAATAACATAAAAAAAAACGTACGGCATTCGGGCCGCGGCAAAGCTATTGCATAGCATGTTTTATCAACTTATGCAATTATAGTTATTTTGGAAGTACTTATTTTCTTTGATATTATTTCAAGTTTTTTTCATTGATACTACATATATACTTTCTCACAAACAGCTGCTTACATATTCGTCCGATTTCCGAGTAGCTCGTCTCGATCCGCGCGAGCTTCGTACTGTCGTACCATATACATACACGTTATGCGAACGCTCGGCCGCGCTACATGGTAGGCGGAGTGGGGAGTGTTAGGTTTTTTTCGTTACCGAAAATCTTGATTCGGTCGACGCGCTCGAAGCCCACGATAAAAGCTATGCAATAGCTTAAAATAATATTAATATTCCATAAAACATACATTTTATGTATACTGTTTAGTTTCTATCAATACTAATTAAATTGCTAATTGATTGGTGCCGATGTTATTTACTTGGTTGCCTTGTTACCTAAACAAATAATGTTTGTTCATTCAAACGTAAGTCATGCCTAAACAGTAGAGGGTATTAGCATATAACTTTGCATATGGATTGACGTAATGGAGAAGGATGTAAGATGCCTTTTATGGCGACAGTGTAGAGTTAAACCAAGACATTAACATTGCCGTTTAAATAAACAAAGACACGTAAAACATTATTTAAAGTAATGAGACAACGAAATAAAATACATATTTCATGTGCTTTTATTTAACTTCTTTGTATGTATGAAATGCATATGTTAACAATCATGCAGTTGAAATTTACATTAGTTAATCGATTGAGCTGAAATTTTGCATGCGCGTTTAGTTTAGATGACAATGCATGATTAGCTCAGTTAATCAACGAGTAAATCCAATATATGGTATGCTGTAAGATGGTGTATCAATTATAATTTGAATGAAATTTGAAAAAGCTTGCAAATATGGGTATAAAATGAAAAGATTTCCTGGGAGGAACACAAATATCAGACTTTTGTAATGCTTATTTTTAAAAATATTAAAAACAACATTTATTTTTCACGCTTACTTCCACTTCTAATTAGAGAATATGGAATATATTACTTCTTTATATTCTGCAACGTAAAAATTGCAATGGAAGTACTGCGGCATTGTTCTGTCGGCTACTGCATGAATATTAAGGTAATTTATATCTATATGAGGCACACGATTAATATTTTTAACGCGCAAATCCTGCTCGTTTCCTCTGAATCACACAAGTAGGCAACAAACGGGCACGTGAATGAAATCTCTGATAATCTTTTCTTTGAACCTGCTTAGGCTTAGGCGGTAGTCCATTTAGGGATGTGACGTCTATGGTGTAGATTATGTGATTTATAGCTGGTGGTCTACATAAAAAATGGTTAAAGACGGTACAAGTCTGCAATGTAAAGTATAAGGATTTTGTCTACAGAAATGAAAGTAGTTTTATCTATAAATAAATAGAAATATGAGACTATAATTCAATTATTCGTCCTGGTCCAAAACAATTTTAAGCCGATTGTAAAAAAGTTACAAAATTTTGATATGGATTTAAATTACATATGCTTTTAAAATCAATTGCTTCTTGCTCATAGGTATGTTTTACGAAAAGTTTTTCTTACACAACTTTCAAGATGAGGTTAAGACAAATTGTTTAGTGCTCATATCAAGTTATCTTGTCATTTCGTTATATCTATTAGAGAGGTTCAGTGGTTATCTATCTGGTTGTCTATTTATGAGAGAAGTAACGCTAAAAGTTGACGCGATATGGAGTCGTGCTGTTTGCGCCCACGTCGCACTCAGTGCAGCGGTACCTTACTTGACTTAGAGAAATATCTAGGTTTAATTTGTTACTTTGAAATTGTAACGTGATTGCTTTGCATGAATGACAGAATGACCCACATAAGTATCAGTTTGCATGAATATTAATAATGGCTCTACCTATTATTCATGTATACCATTACTATTATTTATGTTCATATTATTACTAACCTATTATTATTGTTACTTATTTTTATCCCAATCATATGAAAAAAAAATTGGCCATACAACACCATGGATTCGTAGACTCACACATCTTTGGGTTTTTGGATAACTAAAGCGTAATGTTTTCCTCGCGATGCTTGTCTTCGCCGTTTGTGTAGTCAGTAATTGTTTCTAATACACACACACACACAATACGATTATTTAATATCTCTCAGATATTATCCGAAAATCACTGTTTTTGGATAATCAATTTTTTGTAACAAATTTCCAGCATTTTAAGTAAATTCAGGCATTTCTTGTAGATTGTAAGCGTATGCAATCTTTGACCACGGAACAAAATTATCTCACAAGTACAGTTATAAACTCCCAATATTTTTTTAAAGTAAGTACTTAGTAGTAAAAGTACTATGCGTTAGTTATGATTTAATGTCAAAGTACAATATATTTATTCTACTGTACAAGTGTACATAAGTGGAATGCTACGGTATGGCCATGTCGCATGTTGCGTGCACTTTTTGTACCCGCAGCTAAATCAGTACAACGGTACAGTTATTGATCACGCACTAACGCGCTTTATAGACCGCTTATGTACTTATTACAAACCTAGAAATATGTACTGACCAATCTCGTTGCTTATATATATAGTATTCATTGCAAAGTTATTCAAGACTATATATATTATGACTTTAATATGTATAAAAGTTCATGAAAGTCAATACCATTAGCTTATAGCTCCAGTATTTTACTATTTATTACTGCGAAGATAATTAATGTTCCGTAACAGCTAAAAGAAATAAAATATTAGTTTATACAAATTTATATCTAAAACTAGCAATTTATATAAATGTTTACACATTTATACAAATTATAGTTAAATAATATTTTATCTGTATAGTTAGTATACAGATAAAATATTATTTAAAACTAATCAATGTAAATATACATATATCCATCTGGGAAAAGTACGAGCCATATCATCGCTGAATAGCGACTCTAAATATATTAGCAATGTAAATGAGAATACGTGTAAGATGTAGTAAATTTAATCCATTTCACCCATTTAAACCTGCCCTGGTATCTGCTAGGCCACACCTAGAAGCTTGATTACTTTGCTACGAACACCGTTACAGTTACTCCTTCCGCAAGAGACGTTAGGGCGTGTTTGTTTGCAGGGACTACCGTTATCCGGTTAAGAAATAACTTGGTACGGTAATTAAATTAGCCAATGAGTTTTTTTTGCCACATCCAAAAATGTCAAACATAAAGTGTGAGGATATACTCTTCGGAACTTTTAGTAACTTAAATGAAATGTGTTCTAATTACAATGTTAATCAAAATAAATAAGAGTCTTGTAAGCGCTTCGGAGAATCGGAACATTTAGTAACTTAAATAAAATGTAAATTAATTAAAATGTTAATCGAAATTGAAAAGAGGCCGGTAGGTCTTTGATAGAATGTAAAATATAAATGTTGAAGGAGTAACTTGAAATAACTAATTAACTAATGTTAGATTTGAAAAATAGATACGCATCGATAATTTAATGTTATTAGGCACAATAAAAATATCGTAACTACTTATTTTTGACTTCTCAAGACGAACAATGGGTTTATTTCTTGACTATTTACGAGGGCAATACACTCATCTCTGGTAATTATGACAACTTAATTTTATCAGATTTTATAGATCTTGTTCTTAACTACTGGTATCAGAAATCCAGTAAAACCGTTAAAACATTGTTGCAAAATCATCGGTGGCGGTGGTCCGGCTAACGGTCACAATCAAGTTCATGTTGGACAATTGTCCACTTAAGTTAACCAGACAATGAGAAATTACTAACACACTATTGTACTATTAAAGTAACCGCCACACTGTGTTATCGGATCAGTCTTTCTAAATTAACGGATCATAAACAGCTAAATCATTAGACATTTTTTTGTTTATAAATCTAGATAATCTGTATTCAACGAACGTGTAATGTGCTAAGATAATAATCTGTAGCTGTCAGATATTGCAGCGATGCGGATAAATAACAATTGGACTATAACTTATTTTGCAGTGAGGTGGAAATATAAAAAAGTTTTGATAAAAACACCCTAAAAACCCAAGCAACAAATAAACAAAAGATGTTGTTGTTGCTATTCCACTTTTAAAAGTATTAGTTAAAAAGTCTGTTAATTTGGATTGTATAAATATTGGATAAATTGGATAAATTGGATTGTATAAATATAATATAAATTGGAATGTATTTATGATAGATTAGGCACGTAGTAAAATTGAAAAGTGTTGCCCGCTTAAATCCATACATGTATATCGCAACGGACTTCACAATTATGTCTTGGAATTTCAAAAAACTAGCCTATTTCTAAGCACCTTAACAACTTTACAACCTCATCGAGCTTGAAATACGCTAACTACTGGTCACTATGAGAAATTGCAATCGATAAATAGTTGCGCAATCACCTGTGGCGGCTGTCCGAATAACGGTCGCAGAATCGGTCTCCCTTTGGACAATTGTTCACTTAGTTTAACAAGACAACGAGATATTACCAGGAAACTTACTGCAACAATATGGGGACTAACTACCTCACTTTGTAGACGTCTACGAGCGCACAGATCTTTCACAAAATATATCTAAGCTTACCTTGTAACTTGATGTGTTTTGTTATAAATAAATAGGAAACATATTAGTGAAAAGCTGAAACGTAAAAAATCTACTTATTATATTACAGGTTAAAGGGCAGTTTATACCGTAAACAAAATGCACGGTTACGTATGGACTTAAACTAAATACCCATTAAATGAATAAATATATGCATATGCACACATTAACATAATAACTGAGTGTGCATTTAAAAAGTAAGCTAACCTACAAAATTTAAAATGTAAGAAGTGTAAAATAAGAATAAAAGCGACTTACATAAATGCATTAATTAAATAACAAACGCCTTAAAAAGTTCAACACACGTGTATTACCTAAAATCACTCATGTTTACGCCTCAGTCCACCGTTCTTACTTATTACCAACAACAACAGAACGCATGTAAATGATACAAATCTTAATTATATTGCCATTATTCACAGTAATATTCAACGGAAGCTAATTGTTAGACAATGTTTCGTTTATAAATAAGTTCTCGCCTGCCAGGCTCGTGAGAAATTACTTTGTCTATGCGATAATAAAGCTTCGTTTTTGCATCTTATCAGATCGAACACTGAATATTATGGAAGCTAGCATGCCGATTATTTCAATCATTGGTTCATGAATAATTGTACGTATCTGTGGAAAAAGTAAGAGCTGAAAATTTGCATTTTCCTAATGAAGCAAGATCAGAAATTGATACCCGCATGTTTCTTACGCTTGTCTAAGAATCGCATGAGTAATAAATCGAAGTTTGCGTCGGACTTCGTAAATATTTAAGTGGGTACAGATAAAAGCGAGTTAATATCTCACGCCGCGTGCAACTAGAGGTCGGGGTCAGAGGCAATCGATATATCGACTGTAATCATGCCGTCCAACTAGCCAATACATTTGATAGATGCAATCTTTTGCACGCATTTTCAAATGGATGAAGTATCGATCATGATACACTAAAAGGTATTTTGATACTGAAGTAGAGAACATATCGATCGATTTAGGTCCAGAGGACGTAAAGCTAAGTTTGGTGACAATGTATTTTAACCATTTCATAATGTAACGTAATACTAAATGCAATTAAGTTACTTTTTTAACTAATCTTTAACCAAAAAATAAAATATTTTTGCCCTTTGAGCCGAAATGTATGGCTATATTTAATTGAGCAAAAAGTATCTAAATATCCCCCCGAGGAAGGACATGCCCAGCATTGGGATATAAAGAGCTTGTAGGCAATATGTAGTCAATTTTGAAAATAATAATATCTATTGATGCTTTTAAAGCTTACAATAAAAAGCTTATTATAGGCACGCACGCAAGAAGAGAGGTTGATTGATTTATGACAGAAAGATTCAGTTGATAAAGTTCAAAGAAAATGTAAAGTTTTTCTCGCGAATATCATTTTCCATTTGCAGACATGATACGGTATATGTCCTAGTATGGTGGATTTATCTAGTGTTCAGAATTTTATCTCGAACCTTGACAACAGTTATGTTTGTAGTGTTGCTTACGCGGGAATAGCCATTTTAGTTATCTGAAGATTTATATTGGGATATGAAGTAAATAAAGGTTGTTTGGAATACCAGCTCAGTTCCGCTAGAAACGAGTCTGGAGCTACTCTATTACGTGAACCTGTACTTACGGCATTAAGATTGCCATCTGGTGCTGCCGGTCTGATTTACAAAGCCGACGGGACGGCTGTATATTATATCGAGAATTCCTTCGATTTCCTCCCAATAGGTACCGTTACGGTTAAAGTTTTTAACCTTGTTGACTTCGGTAACACATTATAGTAAATTCTACTTTGTTCTCAGATAAATTGCGCGAGATATTTGGATTTAAGGATAGAGATAAAAGTACTTAGTTGGCAATCCGTATGCTTTATATTCATTTGTAAATGTGAAAGTAAAATAATACTATTGGCGTTGATCGACTTTAATTATTAAAGGAAATGTTTCGAAGCTTCAATTGGATCTATTAGCAGCTAATACAAATTGTTTATCATTGATTTGTTTTCTATGGACCGGCAAGAGATCGAATTATAGACAAGCCGCCTTACAGAACGTACATACGTCGTAATAACAGTTGCAAATAGATTAAATTAGTAATGAATAGATGGCTCAATATCCGTGACATAATTTTGTTATGTTTACAATATAGAATGTGCTGCGTCACGGCACAGTTGCATTTAAATGCAAAAAGTGATAAAGCGAAGTAGAGTCGGAGGCAGCGGCGTCGGTCGTGCGTGCCTTATAACGGTGGTCCTACACAAATTGAAAAGACGTTTTTTGCCCCCGTAAGCTCGATTTCGTCTTGGTCCAGTCCTAATTCATGCGATAATTGAATCTACTCGGATATAGAACGCGATGGTAGGTGGTATTCACGTTTTCAGTGCTTAATTTACACTGCACGAAACGACAAACGAAAAAAGTTTTATTATGAGTCGTATAAAAAAACCGCTAATATATCGAATGACAAAGCACCCTACCAATGCTCTTATAGCAGACATTGTCCACTAAGAGGTACTTAATGATGGTTCCTTTTAGGCGATGCTCCGTTTTCTTGTTAGCTTTAATAGATGTTTAGATATCCCGCTAAACGGAAGTCTGTTCAACCCATCAAATATTCAATGTTCGTTTTTCCAAAATAAAAAACAAGGTCCTTGCCTGCAAGGTGTCAATCAACCTTCGAACATATATGCAATTTATTATGTATTAACCGTATATTGGATGAGGTGCCTTTTTGCTGTTGATAGTTAATTTTTTATCCACCTTTATATATTGCATCATAATAAATAAAAGCAGGTCGCCTACTCTTGTTAAAATTAAAAGCATGTATACATACTTGATATATAAACACCTACGTTGATATTAAAATTAGAACTAAGCACCTTCACATGGATTGAATAATAACTCAACCCAAATAAGGCAACTTTTACCGGGCTAGGTATAAATTAAACTTAGAAATAAGTTAAACGGTCATTAACCTCGGCTGAGTTAAAGCACAAAGTTTATTAATTGTAGGCCATTTTGGATAAAAATGTTTAACTTAAACTGATGAATTTTGAATTTTTCGGGTATCCAAAGCATTGCAGAGGAAGTTAACTCTTTCACGGACAGAACGTTATTGTACGTCATAATTTGAGATTTAGATATAGCACAACGTACGATGACGTTCAAATATAAAATATTATTTACGGCAGAACGTTTATTCCTGATGAACTTTCAAATTAAAATCGTATTGGATGTACCTTGTGTCACACCATGTAAAACACTAGAAACTCTACTGTTACGATTCTGTCATGACGTCTTTATAACGTATGATATCATTGAAGTTTACGTATTTATACGTCATGTATGAAGATATACTGTATCACTCTAGAACACAGACTCAAGCGGTGCAGTCCGCGAAAGTGTTAAGTTTAAACAAAAATCTTGACTTAACAAGTCCTATAGAGTACCCATTGGATCTTTTAGGAAATAATTGTAACTAGTCACCCGTAGCATCGGCCGAAATTCGACCGTAATTTAAATTAAAAATCAAATGTCATCTGACATTCTTGACGTTGTGTCTTTTCATTTTCATTTACTAAGTACATATGTGTTTGTGACAAATGCAAGGCAGTGTGTGTAATGTGTTTTTAGTTGATTTTATGTATGAAAAATGCATTATTTGAAAAAATATTAACATTCTGCACTCCTTCTCTACGTCCACTATAACCGTGCAAAATTTCATACTAATCCGTCCGCGGCATATTACTTTAAAATCCGTCACAAATTTTTGCTTCACGTATTATTATAATAAATAAGTCACGCTCTATCTATTGACTAACACTGTAATCCGATTCGACTTAACAACACTTTTTAGAAACAAATAGAAAATGATTACATTTTGCGTATTTCAAGACTAACGCTTCTTCTTCTAATACGGAAACTTTTATATTATTTAGCAATACTGTAAAGCTGAATATGTATCGATAAAGCAATGGGAGTGGCCGGCAGGATTGGTAACTTGTAGCGGCCTTGGCTGACCTTGCCATCTCGCCGTGATGCGGGTCATTGACCAATACATGTTACGTATTATGATGTAGCTTGTATCTGGTTACAAAACAGCCATCGAACAACATTTAGTGTTAATAAATATCGGTTCATCAAAACTCGAAACGAAAGATTTTCTTAATTCATCAGCTGCTTGTTAAATTGTCCGTACATTGATTTAGTTGGTTAGTTAGGAACAGCCATTAAATAAGCTACACTTTAAATAACGTAGGGGGAGGTATTGGTAAATGAATGAGGCGGTAAAAATGAAAATAATAGGCACAATAAAAAATATTATATAATATTATTATATATTTATTGTATAATAATAATAATTTATTAAATAATATATTTATATACTTCTTCATCATTGGTTTCTATTTTTTTTTGTATTTTTAGGTAGCTATTAAAGAGATTTACTATTTTTTTTATTAGTACAGTGAATTATTGTAATCTTTAGTAGATACAAGAATATCCTACAGTGAACAAAAGACATACGCAGGTTTTAAAGATGCTAACTACTTATCTACTCTTGATACTCTTCTATATTCAGACTGTAACTGTAACTTTAAGGTTTAAAGTCTCACTGGAGCAGCTATAATTAAACATATTCCCGGAAGCGTTGTACCTCGCTACTTGTTTGCGTGGTCTAACGCGATATCCAGAGACCGTTAGCGCCCACTGCGGTCACTTCCGACACCGCGAATACCAATGCTTGTGTTATCCGACGCTATGTAAATTGTCGCCAGCGTTTTACATTTACTAAACTGTTTTTTCATTAGATATTCTCTAGATATTTCCCTTATTTTCCGAAGTCTAAAGTATTTTTGAATAATTCTTATGCAGTCTAAATATACCGTTATAAAATACTTTTCTCGTTATGATGTGTATAGTGTAATATCATGAGGCCAAATTCCATAGTCACTACATAGTATAAAACAAAGTCGCTTCGAGCTGTCTGTCCATATGTATGCTTAGATAATTAAAACTACGCTACGGATTTTAATGCAGTTATTTTTTAATAGATAGAGTGATTCAAGAGGAAGGTTTTTGTGTATGATACACACATAATATAGTGGAAGAATACTGCTAATTTAATTTTTTGCCTTTTAGGCAAAACGAAGTTCGCCGGATCGCCTAGTTAACTATAAGTCTTAGCTTAGTCTAGCGTATTCCCATGGTTTCGCTTGCTTCGGCAACGTTTACTACGGTAGTGAGGACGCTATGTATATAGTCATATATTATCTGTTTGCCAAATTACAGCTAATTCCAGCCAATAGTTTTTGCTTGAAAGAGTACCAAACTCTCTTCATTTTCACAAACTATCGCATTTATAATATGAGTAAGATTTGCATATATTTATTATAGGAGTTCATTAGCCTTTTCGATGCTCGTATTAAAATGCATATTAGATAAATAACAAGTGCACTAGAACATATTTAATGCAGGTTTAACGTGTGTATTAAGCGCCGTTGACACCCTATCGCAACGATGTTCAAAGCAGCAGAAAATGCGTTAGTTCAGTCTTGTGTAAAATTGCTAAGCCGCGCTGGCGCCGTCTTTTATACTAGAAAACAAAATAAACTAGAAAAAATGAAAAGCAGTTGTTATCTTAATATAACGGCTTAATTCGACTATAAAAGGAGGAAACAATTTGAGAAACGTCGACACAAAAACGTTAACTAACCCAGTTTTCGGAATGTAGGTAATTTTTAAAAGTTAACTGCGCGTAGTAATAAAGAAATAAAACGGCAGGGTATTAAATGTATTATGACAAGGCCACCATATCGTACGAAAAGCGATATTTTCTAGAGCACAGCAACTGAGTGAATTAACCATGACTGGTCGTTGTATTCTTCGTGCCAGTCGTTTTTATGGCAACATTTCAAAACCTCTCGGAACGTGCCTTAGTGCAGTGAAGGCATCGCAATTTAACTTTGACACCCTCTTCCAATTTTTACTGAAGTCCATGTCCAAGAATGAATGTTTACGGGTTGCTAATTTTAGGGAAATAGACATAAAATTGAACTTCAAACAATCGTCGCTCGGTATAGGTTTAACATGGATGTTCGTTCCTACATTTCATCATAGAAACAATATATCACTTTGATCCTTTTTATCCTAATTACCTATCATAATCTCAATGGTGACCAATATTAGGAACTTGTGTGAATTAGGTAATGGTATTATTTAAATGTACCTAATAAAATGAACTTTACACATTACGCAAAAACGCTATGTAGAGCAATTACCTTAGTTGTGGAAAAGTTATCGTGTGAAAGGATATTTCGAATATGTAAATATTTATATTTGCAAACTTGCATAAAGTAGCTATTAACTTCTAGTTACTCCTACATAATACTTGCGAGTAGGTATTTATTAGTTCGTCCCTGTAGTTTCGGGATCAGAATAGGGCTACAGCATCCCCTGCCTATCGTAAGGGGCGACTAAAAGGGGCTTCCGGGGTTGCAGGCGGCTAGAGTGGGAGCTCGAACCGTCCAGTCCGGCGATCCCGGGAAGGACGGCGGTATATGTGGTCGCATACCGTCGTAAAGACTAGACGGAGCGGTGGGCCCAGCCGCCCATCTGAGAGGAGCCCGATGGGGCAACGCGCTCAGAGGATTTCGGTTGCGGTCGGACCTAGTTCCCGGAGTCCTCTTTTTAGCGCCGAGGACGGCCTCCGGGGGGGCTTTAGTGCGGTAAAAATCCCACATAACCCTGCGTCGCTCCCACGGCGTCGGGTACCTTTTGAAGGTTTCCCCCTCGAAAACAAAAAAAGGTATTTATTAGTTATGCGTGATCGGCTACCTCAATGCTAAGTCTAAAAACCACACATTAATTCACCCGTAACTCAGATTAACAAGTTTTGATTTGTGTTGCATTATAAAGCAGTATTTTACTAAGCGTGGGAAGATGCTTCTGTTATTGAAGCGTAACGAATAGTAATCGTTGTAGTAAGTCATCGACTGCTGTTGTATGCTCACGCTCTTTGGAATTCCTCGATTTGGTTTAAACATTTTTCTAGGTGATAAAACGGTGGTTCGTACGGGGTGGTATCAGCGTCAGTACCGTCACACCTTATATTTCTAAAGTGAAGCTACCTACTTCCATTTCGGTGGTAGAGCGTGGTTGTCGGTTCGCGAGGCGACCATCTTAGTCCTTGGGAACAGCAATGAACGTTTGACTTCAGATTGAACCCTTGTTTTAAATGAAGTTGCTTACAGATGTCCATTTGCGACAATGACCACTTACGATCATTTGGACTGCATGCTTGTTTGCATACTTCGATGTTATAAAAAACATCCTTTCCCTGTTCGTATACAGTGTCTTTTCGAATAATAGAAAACATTTTTGGCGTTTGATAGTATTATGATGATGCCAAGTTTCTCTATGACTCCGTTTTAACTCAAAAATGTCAAATAACAATCTGCAGTACAAATTAATGTAACATTTCTGTAAAAGAGTAAGACTAAGAGTAAGTTTGAGTTTATTAAAAATATAAATATTTTACTGTAAATTCTAATATTGGATGTTCGTAATGGCGCCATGTGACGACAATTTAGTTTAAAATTGCTATTTCACAACGGGTGCGTAAAAACGTTTCTTTCGTCCCGGTCAGTGGCCCAAATCACTACGTCATTTGGAGTGACAATTCAGCGAATAGTTGACTATTCAACACTTGATATTGGTAGGCTGCTAAAGGCTCGATTTGCAACGGGTCACCAAAAAAGGGTCAGAATTAACACCTTATTAGTATGATAATGGTATTGCGGTGTGATAATCGAACTGGAATGTTCGTATTGTTGAGTGTACTTTCTAATACAGTCACCAGTCTTTGGCGTGGCTAAGGATCAATATACTTATTATACACCACTATTTCTTTAAATACATATTAGACAACGTTCTGAATATTTTCGATTACCTACTTTAAAGTGCCTATACACGACGAATACCTAGATACGTATCTTTTTGTTTTGAGAAGTTTATTACTGCTAGTCAATTAATTGCCACAGTATGTCCATTAGATGATAATTAAATTAAGATAAAAATGATTTACTGTAGGTCCTTAATTATCGCATTGTGTTTAATATTTTAATACAAAGACGCTGTATGTAAGGGCCAGATTGCTCTGCAATAATATGATAATATATGTCATTACAAAATGTCCAGTCAGTCCATTAGTTCCGGGTATTAGTGGGTGAGGCTTCAGCCATCTACTACTACTTACCAATCGCGTGTGAAAATCTAGAATTGCTCGGAGCGGCGCGCTCTGATCGGACTGTAATTGCAGTATGTGCAGGTTGCACTCGGAATCGTCAATTGCGCCGCCACGTTGCCGCAATCTTGTATCGATTATGACGATACACGCACCGATCCGCTCACCTATCTTCCCAGACTATGAATAGATCTTTAGGCACTTTGACTATTAATAGACTAATAAAACTAAAGGACCACATCCTCATTTCCTTTTTTTGCAGAACCACCTGCGAACGCGAATCCCAGCGGCGAACTACCCGTTACGATTGAACATCAGCAGGATACGAACATGTCCAGCAACTTTACGAGGAATGACGCCAATTGCGACAAGACCGGCACCTGCTATGATGGTAATTGTTTACACACATAAACTGTACCTACTTCAACAAAGATCATAATTTGTGTATATTGCGGCAGTTATGTTTTCACTGCCTTTTCGATCTACAAGATAATGTTAGCATTTAGCCTGGTATAACTAACAAGCATTTATCACTAGTCCTTATTCAATTCTGGATAATAAACATTCCTGGTAATATACACTTATGCGTTGAAATATCCCTTTAACATCAAGAAAACTGCTAACAAATAGAGATTTTGTGACGTACATAAATCAATGAATGCGTATTCTTTAGTGCACACTAACAGTCGTTTCCGACAATACAATTTCTTATACTTATTGTTAATAACGCGTGATTTATTGCAGTGTCAGTTCATTGCAAAGACACGAGGATCGCAGTGCAAGTACGTACGAACAAGCCGTTCAACGGCCGTATCTATGCGTTGGGTCGTTCAGAGACATGCAACATCGACGTCGTGAACAGCGACCTCTTCCGACTCGACCTCACTATGGCCGGACAGGACTGTAACACACAGAGCGTCGTGAGTAGATTTGTTATATACTATTTATGGAACTTAGAACCAAGCCTCACGTTTGTAACTAGGCATTAAAGAACTTTACGAAAGTTTCCTCAGGTTTTTGTTACGTGAAAAGGATACTAGCATATTATGACATTTATTTTGAAACTATGACCGTTATTTCAATTCATTTATGGACGTTTCTTAAGTATATATCAATGAGTAAATAATTTCAATACTAATTACTCACTTTAGGGCTACAGTAGGATTTTTTGTGTAACATAAACATCTAGACTCAGAACAGAAATGAAAATTCTTCATATAAATATGTTTCTTTCTCACCGGAGATCCAACCCGGAACCCACTGGATTGGACTGGTATGGTAAATACCCCCCACGTGGTATGCATATGATCGCCCATTATTTAAATCATAATAACTGAAACTGACGTTAATTTGCAGACTGGTGTTTACTCCAACACTGTAGTTCTACAACACCACAGTGTGGTAATGACGAAAGCCGACAAAATCTATAAGGTCAAGTGCACATACGACATGAGCTCGAAGAACATCACATTTGGCATGGTGCCTATCAGGTTAGTTGGTTTCAATGGTTACTTACAATTGCCTTTAGCGCGAAATTCTGACCTCAGACATTACTTAGAACATGACGGGAATATTATTTTACAAGACTATTACCGAATGCCTGCACGCCATAAGTTAAATTTGAAATTCCGTTGGCCTATATCTTAAGCGTTTTGTAAACATGGCGGCAAGAATCTTCAATACATAAGCAACGAACGTTGGAGCGACGTGACTAGAGTATTAGTCTATATTTACCGCCTCGTATGTATTTTTAATAGTTTGGAGAAATGTGATTATATCGGCTATTAACACGGGCTTTGAATGTGCGTAATGGAATATAAAAAGAATACAAAATTATTAAGATTTAACTTAAAGTCAGTCAATGTTTGTTTTTTATGAAAGTATGCGTGATATGTACTTTCATGGTTAGTATCTATGTACAGTTAGCTCCATAGTCCTGCTAAATGGAGGTAGCGTTGAGTTAAAATAATCTCTCAGTAGCAACAGAAAAGAAGTTCCTAAATGTATTATTAGCAGTGTAAGGGTGCTCTGAGATTACAAACTTCAAGAAATACTTATTAGAAAAAAAAGTCAAATTTAGTCAAAAAAACATATGCTTCAGTAGTAGTAGGTAGTAGTAGAAACTTTTATTTAAGTTGTATTCATCTTGCAGAGACCCGGAGATGATTTCCATCACCGCTGCACCAGAAGCGCCGCCACCACGTATCCGCATCTTGGACAGCCGCCAACGCGAGGTCGAGACTGTCCGCATTGGGGACAGGCTTACCTTCCGCATCGAAATCCCGGAAGATAGTAAGTATTTATTAACTTAATATTCCATGTTTTATTTATTCCCGAATACATTTGTATTCTGGAATAACCTTTACATTTGAGGTGCCGAACAGGCTTTAACCGATTTAATTCCAGTCAATTATGTTTTATTAACATTTATTAGGCTACGTAGCAACTTTTCATCAAGCGAATGAACTACACACGTTACGTAGTGTTCAACAGTTAGAGTCAGTTTTTACAAAGTGGTTCAGATTAAGTACTTGTGCCCATCGCCTGTGAAATAACTTTATTAGCGTGAAAATGCATTTCTAACTGGTTCCAAATCTTTATAAAGTTAAGTTAAATAAATAGACGGACAATGGAGAAAATCACAAAAAATTGAAGTACTTTTATGTTTCAATGTTTGGAAAGCAAATAATTATACATAATTTTAATTATTTGTATTTTGTAATACTTAACAAGTCAATATTTTTCAGCTCCCTATGGAATCTTCGCACGCAGCTGTGTCGCTATGGCTAAAGACTCGAAGAGTACCTTCCAAATCATCGACGACGATGGGTAAGATAATTTCTTTTAAGAAACTTGAATATTGTTTTTCAATTATAATGTTAATAGGACCTGAAGTCATATATACCTACTTCTACTACCGTCCTTCTTGTTACGCCTGAAAAGTATGTTAGAACGCTGAATGTGCTTTTCTACACATACCAAAATAAAAAAAATTTCGTTTCTGCTGCATTTAACAGAAATAAATTTGATGATGGCAATTCTCTCAGCTCGCCGTGCTCAAAACTCGGACTATCTATGTGTCTGTGTGTATGTATAATTAAATAATATAACGATCTTAATCAGTAATTATGTTAATCTTTTAGGTGTCCCGTGGATCCATCGATATTCCCAGCCTTCGCCCCTGATGGCAATGCATTGCAGTCGGTATATGAAGCTTTCAGATTTACTGAGTCCTATGGAGTCATCTTCCAGTGTAATGTTAAATACTGCCTTGGACCTTGTGAACCGGTGAGTAATAAATACACTTCGATATAGGGATATCTCTAGATTAAAATTCTAAGTTCTAAAGAAATATTTACAAATCGAATAATTGTTTATTGAGTGAAATAAGTTATAATAACTGTTACTCATGTTAAACAAGGGAAAAAACATAGGTATAGATATATGATGATATTGCAATTTTTCAGGCTGTTTGCGAATGGGGAAGAGAGTCCTTGGAGTCTTGGGGAAGGAAGAAGCGTTCGTTGCCCCACGCCGAAGCCAGCGAAACACATCAAGAGGAAGATATGAACATTTCCCAGGAAATACTGGTACTTGACTTTGGTGATGAGCGACAAAGCACAGACTTCCTACGTTCCGACAAACCAGGTGGAACTGCATCAGAGGCTAACTTCGGCGGTAAGTAAAGAAAGACTGCTTCAAAAATACAGATAAAAATTTTGACAATGCTTTGATTTCTAGTCAATATAACGACCGCTATTATATTACATGAAATATCGCTACGTAATGAAATAATAAAATCAATTGTACATTATTTTCTCCTGATGTTCCTTATCTAATTTCATGTTTCATTCAATTACAGAAAAAACGGTGACAATCGTGGAGCCATGTCCTAGCAAGGCGTCCGTCCTCCTCCTGGGAGTGGCATGTGCATTGCTAGTAATATTGTACATCGCCACAATCTTCTGCTATTACATGCGCAAGTGGCTCGCGCCTCCCAAGCACATGTCGTAATTGCACTCTGCAATTGTTCCAGGGACTATAATTTTGTGGTCTCCACTTACAATTACATATAATGTTCCAACGCCTATCTTATACTGAGGAACTTGTGATACGAATGACTGATATTGAAAAATCCATGTCAACATTATTTCATGTCATTAAATCCGTCCTGAGGTGTAGTAGAATTAGTTTGAATTTAATCGTGGTGATGTGGATGTAGAAGATATGTAACCACCGCGTATTGCATTTACCTGAAGGGTATTTTAATTGCATTTAGAAGCATTTATTACGTTTAAGTAGATGTAGACGGTTAGTTATACGCCGAGGTACGGTTGCTTGCGTTGTTTAATGCAATGCATTATTATGAATGTCCTATACCAGGATAAACTTAAAAGTGCTACAATATACTGGGTACTTTCATAGACTAATGATAGCATATTAACAGACGACGCATTTATTAGTGGTAAGCAGTAGAACAATTTGGTATTTATTACGTGACAGTCTTTTATATTGTCAGTAATTATTAAAATGTGTTATTTACTGTTTGGAATAATCCCTTATAATTGTCTTGTGTAAGAACGAACTTGTCACAATCTAACAATTTTGTGGGATTATTCTGAATCAAACATTGGACTTATTGTAAGGCGACAAAAAGTAGAGCATTATAGTATTAAGTTGTATTTGCATTGTGCCCATTAATCGTATTATTTTAACAGAAATGTAAGCTATGTATACTTTTTTATTATTACTATATACAAAACTATAATTAAATCATTTGTAAATATACTGTTAACTCTCACTTTGGTCCAATCGCAGTTTTAGAATGTCTTTTTTGAACTTTCAGTTGGGTTTTGAAGAAACAATAAATAATATAGGGCCAATAAAAATAATTTGATATTTTGAGTATAATTATACACATATCGAAAAAAATATTTGTTTCTCTTAACCCAACTTGAGATTTCTAACTAATTTATATAGATTTACTTACTAATACACCTATTTATTTTTTAATATTATTTTAAAATGAAATAAATTTGTACAAATCATACATTTTTTTATTTTTTCACTTTAACAACAATAAACTTTATAAATAGTGGTAACATTGCACTAATTTTAACAAATGGAGTTTCTTACCCGAATAATGTTGGTAATCCACAACAAATGATTTTAAAAAAATCTAATAAAGATGTACCATCAAATAGTTTGCACCATCAACTTGTTGTATACACTACCTAAGATTTCTTTCTGTGTGTCCATTTCCAAATCTTCGAATTGGCAATCAAAGACCTTTTTGAAAGTGTTTAAAAATATTGGTGTCATTTTATCTATTGAGCATACTACCCCGGTTTCTTTAGTTAAGGAAGTAACCCCCTTATCTTCGATGCCACAGGGTACTATATGGTCGAACCAAGACAAATCATTGTCACAGTTTACTGCTATTCCATGTGTAGTCACATATCTCGATGCATGGATGCCAATGGCTGCAACTTTGTTATCACCCACCCATACACCTGTATGTGGGGACCTGTTCGATTTTACCCCTGAAATATAACAGAACATTACAATTTGCAGCACAGTTGTATAACATTGGATCTCAAACATGTCTTGTATTAAGCTTACAAATTGATAACCTTGTTTCTTTAATTACTGTACCCTTAGTATCAGTTTATTATAATTTCTATACACTAGCATTTTTCTTGTTTTGGCTCATCATTTTGAAGTTCTCTAAGAGTGAAATGAAATGAAATGGAATGTCTTTATTTTGCATAGGCCAAAAGAGGCACTTACAAATTGTCATATTTTTTTTACACTACCACCGGATTGGAACACAACCTCAACTGAGAAGACCCAGCAAGAAACTCAGTGGATTTGTCTTTTTTCATAATATATGTTTTTTTATTGCCATATTGTTTTAAATTTTATCATAAAAGTTAGCTCCAGTATCTTGCCTTATATTATCTCATAGTTATCATCAAAAATATAAATAAATTGCAATGTATGAGCAAAAACAACAATGCATTGTTTTGAAGAAAATAATGAGTTCATACCAAGGGTACTGGTGTTAAACAGTTATAATTAAGCAATTAAAATCACTTATATATGATGAATGCAGTCTTACCTAATTCTTCACACATTTTTATAACAGTTTCTTCTAAGCTGTTCACATACCATTTTACACTAGTTTTGAAATGTTTTAAGTTAATTACTGGGTATGCAACCAGCTGTCCAGGACCATGGAAAGTGATAAGGCCTCCTCTATTTGTCTTCCTAAACTCAGCTCCCAAGCTGCGAAGCCTTATGACTTCTTCGTTTGGAGTATCATCTCGTATTCCTGCAATTTGAAAGAGAAACTGTCTAAGAATATAAGAATTATTCAAGTTATAATTGGGAACATTGTAGCAATTATCAATTAGAGCATATATATTCTCATTCTATATCATGTTACAAATAAAAATGGCACATAGAATCTTAGTGGTATTGTTTATTGCCTAATTTATTTCAATATCATAAAATAGTATGTTACACCATGTGAGTCCAAAACACATTGAATTTGGACCATTTTCAGTTTGATCCGAGTAGACACTCAAAAATTCAAAATAACTTTACATAAAGAATATTTATTAATAGGTAAAACAAACGGCAACGGTATAAAAGAACTAGAATGGATTGTCATACATAATTTATACATAATACTTAATATAAATTAAAACCTTGGTGTAATAAAGATATGCCAAGTGTTATTGTTATGAGAAAAATTGTGGTTAATTTTTAAAGATGGAAATATTTACTAGTGCAGTACTGCAGTAGTACCTATTGCAGTACTGTAATATTCAGTATCTGCAATACAGATACTGAATATTGTAGTTCTGATCAGAAAAAATATATAATATGATGTAAAGATTTTACGAATACAATAAAACTAACCAACGGTATAAACTGGCTTATGCTCCACCAACAAGAGAGTGTCGTAGTTGGCATCTATTCCTTTCATCATTGCATCCAAATGTCTTCGTGCAATAGCTACCTGAATTTTCAAAGCTGTGTCGAAGCTTATTAAACCTAAATTCCAAATTTTAACCATTATGTTTAAGTTCGTTGCTGATTAATAGAAAATGTATTGACTTATTTTCAGTTTGATATAATTTTAAGCTTTTTTAATGAGATTTTTTCGTATTATTAAAAAAATTAAAAACCATTTAAATTCATTTTTTTCTCATTTGTTTTGAAGTTGTCAATGTTAACATGTCGCAACTGACATTAGGTTGTTGAAATGACATCCTATGTTTCATTGCCAGTCTTATAACTTATTACTTCTACTCCAATATAATATAATAAATATTACTTAAATTTGATTCAATTTATGTAATATTTTATGTTGTATAATTAGTTTGTTACAAATTATTATGACACCATTAAATAAAATATTTCAACAAACTAATAATTATAGTGACATCTATGACATGTATTCAAAATTCTCTCAAGTTATAATTATTCAATAGATGGCGTTGTTAATTTTGGTACTGCTACTCGACACTAGATGGCGTTATTCCAATCCTTCTACTCACTCGAACCGTATTCTATACATATCTATATTCTGTCTACCCGTATAATAACAACATATACCCACCTTTCAGTCTGTTCTGTTCAGTTTCCTCGTGTTCTCTGCCTGTAGGGCGGTGTTTCGTATATTACGTAAACCAGCTGTTAATATAAACATTGCTTTAAAAATTGACGCTTCTATTACAAATTCGTATTTCTTTAGAGTTAATGTAAATAACTTAAAGGTCATAAAGTGTGATTATAATGTATTTCATAAAAATGAGAATTTGGCGGGAAAATCAATGAATGTTTGCATTACATCAAGATAACTTCTTCTGAAATATAACTCTTATGACTGAGGTGTCACAGTTAGATGTCGTGCTTGGACAAAGTTTTTGTGAATTCAGATATGTGGTGTTCGTTGAAACGATGACAACAAGGGTAAATTATTATTACGAATATTTGTTTAGGGATTCCATTAATTCATACATAAGCGGCTTAATATGAAAAATACCTACTTTTAGCATTACACATACCTACTGACAATAATGTAGATATAATAAAAGTATAAGATATTCCCATAAGTTTATCATAAATATATAGGTATAGTTTGTTAGAAAAAATGCATAAAAGGTAAAATAAATGTTGGTTGTCTATCCTCATCACCTTAATATTACATTTTGTTCAAAAGGTCAATGTTGTACCTATTCTAGATTTATATTTTTTTACCAGGAACAGTCAAAGTTATTTCCGTTATCGGTAAAATTAAGGAGTGCAACAAACTTACGCCGTCCTATTTTTAAAACTGGTCAAATTATAAATAGATTTTTTGTTCATTTGGTGATCATCACAAACTGTGGAATTTAAATCTATAGTTGAAATGGATACAGGTAAGCGATTTCTATTGGGTTAGACGTGACACTCGTTGAAATGAAAATCGCCATCCAAATAATATCACCATTCGCTTAAGGAAAATGACAATTCCTATTCATTTTATTTCAGATGATTTGTTTTAGTTATGAGTTTTTATATGTTATCATATGCATGTTTTAATCTACTATTACTAATTCTAAAATGAAGGTAAATAAAAAAGCGAGACAAAGTTAAAAAGCATTTAACATGCAATAGAATTTAAATATGGAAATGTAGGAGTAAGTTGTACCTATTCAATTATTTTTGGTCTTGCATTATATTTTACGTATCCCACCAATTTGTTTGTTATTATTTCGTGATTACACTGATAATAATACGAATCAATTTCATTTTCAAAATGCAGTACCTATCCAGAACGGTTACTCACCTTTATCAAAATAATGGAAAGAGCCGATTTTCGTAATTAAAAGTCTTAACACGTACCTATCATCCCATTGGAGAAGGAACAGTGTTCTATATTAATAATTTAATTCCCCGCGAGAGAGGATTACGTTGATAGGGCATCGCCAGACAGTTCAACATTGTAGATTGTAGTATTTTAAGAAGATTTGCAACAAAGCTCCTTTTACTACAATATTGAAACATTAAAGGTGATTACTATGATCATTGAAAGCCCGTTTATATTTTTATATGTAACAAATTTTATCTATTATTTAAAATTAAATTACCAATAGTTTAATTATGACAGAATCTCAACGATTACATTTTGGCGGTAATACTGTCATATCTACTTTTGTCTGCAATTTTTGGGGATTGCTTTGACTTGTTATTGTAAAGGTTTGTTATTAAGCCTCATTATTTTTTCAAATTTAATCCTTAGTGGGCAGAAAATCGTACGTAAGTACGGAATAGGACTAGTCCGAAGTAGACTGAAGTGACTACTCAGTCACTATAGACATTTTGTACCTACTACTTGATTATTAGCAAGTGTAGTACTAAATTATGAACATGAACGCATATACCACATGTCTATTAAGAGGGCTTCTCGTCTCGGAAGCGCTTATGACAAGGGTTAAAAACCGCTAAGGAAGTAAACAAGTGTCGAACCTGGGACAGGAAGGACGGTGTTTCCTAACGTAGCTATTAATAGACCCAATAGGGAGATACAGTTGGTAGGGGTGACGTGCGTGCACACAACTTTTAGGTTAAATATAATGTAGATCCGAGCTTAAAAATGTATTGACTTCTAAATCTACATAAACGTTGGTTGCCATAGGAGTCCTATGGTACTAACGCGATAAATAGTTATACTTATGACAGTAGTGTAGTCTGTGTTCTAAGGTTAAGGGTCAAGGATAAGGACAAGTCATTTGAATGAGGAGTTCCAACTTACTAGTATACTTGAATGATTATTTCAGCTAAATATATTTACTTGTTATATTTATATGCCTACCACAAATTATCGCCATTGCCCAGGGTTGAAGAATGTCATTAGGCATTAAGTTCACCCTTGTAAATATATATGCGCCAAATAGTGGTTTCACCGAATAACAGAATACCGAATAGTATTCGGTTTAACTTTACCGAACCGGATATTCGGCCGAATCCGGTTTACCATTTCTAGTTAAGAAACAACTGTGAAAGTATGTTCATAAAAAAAATGTTGACTGAGGTTTTAAAATAAATGTTGTAATATAAGAATATAATATGTTTAGAAAAAATCCGAATTTGATTAAGGTTTTAAAAATGTTGATTTGAAGTTTTTTTTATATATATAATTGGCTTAATTCAACATACTCTTCATAGATAATTCTTTGACTTATAAAATAAATCTTACATAAAAAGTTTTCTCTCTTTGTGACGTGTAGCCAAGAAAATAGAAATACTCGAACCGAATATATTCGGCACCAAAATCGAACAATTCGGCTTAATACCGAATAACAACCGAATATTCGGCGCATCTCTACCTGTAACTCATAGTTTAGGTGTTTTCAAAAGTTTAAATCAATAAATAAACTAACGTAAAGTCCTAAGAAGTAGCAAAGGCCAATAGCAAACCTCAAAAAAGGACTTTAATTTTATTTCGGTTTGATTTTAGGCATCTATAGTGGATTGTACGCTTATTTAAAATTCTATCGGTAAAATAGAAAAAAAAAAACACTAACCCATACGCGGCGGTATATTATGTATGATGTTTTATTTAGAGATATTATAGTTATGATACCAAGATGGGGGACGATAACGCGTTTATACTGTCTTATTCTTCCTCCATTTTAAATATATTATTACATAATATAGATATATTAATATAATAGGACAGTCAAATGGGTCAACAAGTAAGTTATTTATGATATATTAGAATTGTCATTTGTAAATTGTATAATATGTTTTAACGGAATACCAAAACAAAATATGCGTACAAACCACTGGTAAATTATACATATTGACACGATATATTATCTTGCAAATTGTTTAACTAATTTTAATAAATCCAGTCTAGTTTAGATAATAATTATTGTAAACAATTCTCAGCGTATCATGAGCCTAATGTATTTAATGATATTAAACGTGCGCGAAGCTATTAAGCGCTTTAATTAAGTTTGCTTATGAATTTGTTTAAGCTTGCGTATCTTTAACATAAGTAAATAGTTTATTTTCAATTTGGTTATGTTTACATCTCAAATATTAATAACGAAGTCACGAAAATTATTTGACTTTATTAGTTATTTTGCTCAACGACTTCTTTATTTAAATGAAGACTGCTACGCTTATAATTTTTATAATAGGTTGTATATCTGTTTTGTTTTGTTATTATCGTATTTTTTATATTCTAATATGTATGTATGTATAATCAATGTAGTTTTATTTATGTAAATATAAAAAATATAAAATATGACTAATGCGCCACAAACATTTGTAAAACGAAATCAAGATATAAACAAGCAATGATCAATCGATTAAAAAGGAGGTAGGTAAAAAAATTCTAAGGTAGTAGAACCAGTGTATTTTGACCGGGGAAGTACTACCGCCACACCTATTTCTAGCGCGAAGCATTTCTTCTCTCGATAGAAGGGTGTGGTTGTCGGCACACTTTCACATGAGACGACCATTATAGTTTTCGGGAGTAGTAGCAACGTATCTGCAATTGACTTCAGATGGAACCCATGTTCTGTATGAAGTTGAATACAGATGTCCATGGGCGGCAGTGACCACTCACAATCAGGTGGACTGCATGCTCGTTTGCTACTTCAGTCAGATAAAAAAATATGTTTTTTTTTCTATACATGATTAAAACAGGTATATCCTGATAAATGTACCTATAAGTAAAATTTATAATTCAATAATGTATTTTCCCATTGCACGGGATTGTACATAATAATTTCAGCTCGAGTGATATTTACATAACGTATGTAAACTGACTTAAGCACGCTCGAGGCAAACTCTCAAAAGCCTTTGAAAGCTCTTCTGTGGAGCACCTTATTGTGTAGGAAAATCTCGATACAATAAATCATTGTACATCGGAAATTTAGACGTGGGTTATGCTGAAAGGTATTATGCACGATCACGTTTTAGTAAATTAGCTGAGGTAAGGTTGTTTAAAAAATTCGGCACTTTGTTAATGAACGATATATGTTAGGATTAAATCCTAACATATATCGTTATAAGTTATGAATAAATCCTAACATATATGTTAGGTAGATATATGTTAGGATTAAATTCTAACATATATCGAATTTGGCAATTTACCCACAACTGATAATAGAAGATCACTGCACGCTTTCTACACTAATAGCCCCACATTAGGATTTTCTCCTGTGTCGTGGGGTACTATGGACACACAAACACCCAGACCCAGAACATGAATCTAAACTCATCATTTAGATACCTGTCTGGGACGGTCGAACCCGGGACCCATTTCGCGTCAGATCGGTAAGATAACCACTCCGCCACGCGGGACGTCGACTACTACTACAGCTTACTGGCATCTGCCATTAAATTCAAATAAGACATCACTATATTTGGAATATAATATAATATGACTTCTACTTGAATTAAGTAGTTACATTCTAATTGTCTTTGCGTGGTTCAGTGGCTCGTCTATAACTGTCAGAATACTTTAACCATCTTTAAAATAGTACTTTACATTAGTATTTTTGATTATTTAGTTAATGAGAATTTCCTTATATCTTTGATGAAGCAAAAAGCTCGTGCTTTGCCAAATAAGATCCCAATACTTGGAAGGAGAACAATTTTTAACCAATTTAAAAAACCTATCTACTCCAATGGTATATTTTTATAAGAATTTGGCCGTTATCTACAAAAGAATACCATATACATACTCCTTGTCACCCTCATAACTTGTTAACACGTTGCTAACATTACTACTTTAATACCAAACTTTGCAAGTTATATTTGGCGGCAACGAAGAGCGTTGCCATGGAGACGGCGCAGTAGGCCTGCAGCTTCCGTGACAGGAATCCCAAGCTGCCGATCGATGCGGTCCGCACTTTTTATGCGGATACAGCCTTTGATCTTTGCCTTATCTGAATCACGAAAAAATGTGTTGCCGTCACGGGTCGAGGATAGATTATAAGAAAGCGGTTTCTGAATCACCAATTGGATTGAAATTTTTGTACACAGAATTATACTTTCTATATCGAAAGTCAAATGCCCTTTTTCTTGGGCATATTAATCGGTATCGACCAGGACATTCTTATTTGTAAGGTGATGTTAAACTGATACATTCTGGTATATATGGTAATTAAATAATTTGTATTTATTTTATTTAGTTTCAACTGTTTTTGTTTCATGTAATTATTGGGAAAAGTATTTGTTTTTACTAAATCAAAGTCGTAACTCGTTAACTACTAAAGTTATCCAAAGTCCAGAACATAAAGGAGTACTTTCTTATATTTAGTACATTAGCGAAGTTTAACTTTTTCTTACCCTGTTTCGCTAAGAAAGAAACTTTGGTACTAAATAAAATATCCTTAAAATTTGTGCGATAAAGAGATTCTGCGAGAGAAATTTTATCATAATATAAATATTTTATTTACGTAACCAAGTAGTTAAAAGGTTATGAAGTAACTAACAGAATATGTGTAAATTAAGAAATAATGATATTTTCAGATGTTAGACTCCAAAGTAATCTTAACAGTAATATTAGTAAGTAGTAGTGTAAAGTAAACTTGAGGCCAGGTCCAATTCCATATAGATAGCTTCTAGAGGAAATAAGATGTGTTTTAATTTTCTGATCTTTATTTTTTCATTTTACAATTGTGTTTCTAAGACATTAAACTGATTTGTAAATTACCTATGCCTATGATCAAGGTCTGCGGTCAGCGCCTTGCCGGCATTGACCGTATGCCCTAACTGTTGAAACTTTCACGTAGTTTTCTTTCACTGTTCATATTAAACAGACACGTAAAACTTCCATAAAACAATGTCCAAACGTATAAGGTTGTTAAGGATGAACAATTATTTACATTACTGCAGCGTTGTGTATTTTTGGAGTACTTATTTGTTTGTTTTTAGCATGGTTACTTTGAACATTCTCCGTTCATAGCTATGATAGTTACAAACGATTGATACCATTCGTTCTTCGTCAGCTAAGCCTATCCAAAACTCGTGAACCTATTATCCTTCCATGGTCACGGGTGGATACAGCTTGGCAAGGGTTTTTTCTCAGAATGAGAAATTTAGCCCATAGTTCAAAACACGGACAAGTGCGAAGAGATGGACCTAACACTCCTTTGGGAATTTATTTTAAGTACTTATAGGTTCGTAGGTTTCCTTCTCGATGTTTCCCTTTACCGTAAAGCAGTGACAATTCAGACGCGCACTACTTGCTTGGGTCTGGAACCTTTGACCTTCGATTTAGCAGCCGAGTTTCCCTCATTAGGCTGGTTTGCAAAATCCAAACGATTATTATTAACAGCAACGGAGAAAACAATCGAAATATAGAAGCCATGGATTTTGAGCGTGCGAATTAGATCTATTAATTTGAAAAGGTTCTAGGTTTTTAAAAGATGTTGATAATGGATACAAATAAAGTTGGATGGATACAAACACTTCCATATCAGAGATTTCTTGGAGAGAAAAAAGTTAGTTGTAATGTAACTAAAAAATAATAATACTTGTATTTGACTAGAAATAATAATACTAGATACTTAGGCCGTAACCCCCAGCAACATCGGGTGGATTGTATGACATTCTTTTAAAATTTCATAGAAAACAACAAGCTAAGATCGTTATTGAAGTGAATCGAAGTAGGTACATGGATACAACGTGTTCATGCACTTAGGATAATCGCTGGCTCATAAGCACGTCTGGGAAGTAACTGCAGAACTAGTAACAGTTTTGGTAACATGAGCGCTAAGCACCATAGTTTTATCTGGCAAACACGGCTAAGTTTCAGGACATCTTTGACGTACACTACACCTTTCTAGAGTTTCTTTTAAATTACCTTGCCTTAACTAGTTCTACCATATCATTACGTTTTTTCTTCCATTGAATTGTTTCGTTTACCAACTAATTGGCGAATATATTTTTTAAAATGAGATTTTATAAACCATGCACTGCTTGTGATTAGCAATATAAATCCGATGTTAAATAATCACTTTCTAGTGATTATTTAACATCGGAAAGATTGCAACTTTATTTGGCAGTCCCAGAAATTTACAAATTTACATTACAAAAGTAAATGGATAATGAAACATCCGTGCAACAATGTCACGGCTAGATGAATGTTTACAGTTTGGAACATCTATAAGGAGGTCTAAATTTAACTTAGCCAGATGATGCGCCATATAACTTCAAACGGGCAAACCTTGTGTCATTCGTGTAAATCTAATTACGTCAACAAAAGTATATGGGCTTCCGCGTGCCGTCCCTTGCGCGGGCTCCTGGTTTGAGATGTAGCTAATTAAGTCATAAAAAGCGGCGTTTCCTTGGCTGAAGTGTTATTTTGTGCCGGCAGACCGCGCCGACGTCGAGTGAGTTATTATCCCTACCCCCGCTTTTAATTATTCATGAGCCTTGCCGGACAAGTTTCGCTAACTTCAGATCACCATCTGGCGCTCTTAAGTAATCTGAACTGCGTGTAGTTTTTTTTGGACGATTGCTCGTAATTGGATCGAGTTTAACTCAAATTGGAGTGGGAATGGAATTTTTGTTGATTTTGTTCCTATTCTAATTGGACGTTTTGTTGCAGATGTCGCCGCTCTCGAGCGCGCGCTACTGAAATGAGCACTGCGGCTTCCAGCCGCAATTATTCCTATGATGAGACCATACAGGTATGGATTTATTTTTACGTTTTAGTAAAAAATTCAAAAGATCATAGAAATCCAATATTTTAAGGTATATATTTCAAGAAAAGTTTAGTGAAACCATTATTAAGGTTTATTTTGATATGCAAGATTATCTTACCGGTAAGTAACAACGAAATTATAAACAAAAAGTCATCGACCAAACATAGTATTTTTATACTATAACATGGTAAAACCCATCCGTTGATTTGATAACAAACACAAATAAGGTTGAACACTTCTTTTCAGTAATTTCACCGCATCTCCTTTGAGTATACCTTTCTTACGCAAAAGTACTTTAGGCACGATCGAAACTTGTGCTTGAAAGGCAACATGAACCACAACAATTGACTAATAGAGTTTGTTTTGAAGTGGAAAGCGGAGATGACATTTCAGGCCGTTCATGGTGCCCCGTAAACCCGATTGCAGGAGCACAGCATCTCCCAAGTTTGAAGCTTATTATTTAATCTTTAGGGTAGTAATTCCATTGGTGTGTGTTATGGGGGTTCTGAACAAGTTTTTCAGGACAGGTCATAACGGCACATTAGCTGACACGGGCGCACTTACCTTTATTAATGTGGTACAGGGCTCAGCGCCCAGAGGCATTGCCAGTTTTCCTCGCAATTTCCAATGCTCTATGAGAGGGTCAGAGGGCAAACGGTCGGCACTTAACCACCTATTACTGCACACTTAGTTATAGTCTAACACGTTACGGTTAAAGATAAGAATATTTTATGTGAGCGAAAAGAACTTTTGTACTACTAGGAACTGATACTAACATGTTCATGTGAATTAAAAATTAACCCACTTTTTATTTCACTTCTTCACAACGTAGAATCTTCAAGTAATTCTTAATCCTAAAATAAAATCCCGACGCTCAAGTGTTATAACGAGACGCTAAGTTTCGAAGTGTTTGGATCTGAAGTCGGGCTTATCTCGGCACTTATTTTGCAGCTACAATATCCCCCGGGCCGCGACCATTTATCAGCGAGCGACCCACATTGCCTCGACATCTGCTAACTCTTCGCCACCCTCTATTGGACTGCGATTACGACAACAGATTATTGTTTCTTACAATCGCATTCTGATCTTAGCATACACAAAAATCTGTTTTATTTCTAATTTATTTAATTTTTCATTGATTAATTAATCGTTTATAACAATTATTTGTTGTTTGTTTTCTGCAGTATGGGTCTTTACATTGTTATGTTAGAAGAATGGTACGAACTTGATTTCGTGTTATTAAAGTTGAACAGATGTGCATTTAGTTAAAGGCTTATAAGAATAAAGCTTATAAGATTAACTGATAACTTAATTAACTGATAAAAATAACTGCTAATAAAAATAATAAGAGTACCTTTTTTATACACATTTTATGGTTAAACGTGGGTTTTACTACAGAAATGTGAAAATATAGGAAACCATCAAAGTAAGTCTGAAAGAAGGCGTGGGACGCTACCCTATTAAGTTTGCGTCCGTCTCATTGTAACTTATTGAGGTCAGATTTGGGCTCTATCACGAAAATGAATGTGCCTATTCGATTGTTTATCAGGGTCCTGGGGCAATATATCGCGATTTCGCTATCTGTATAGGCTAAGATTGACAGAGAATCGGATTAACAAACTGTTCGGCAAGGGTTGGCCGTAATGTGGTCCACAGCGCATTAAGGAGGCGCGGGCCAGAAAATCGAATTTTCCGCTTTATGCCTCGCATTCTGTACCTTTGAGCCTTTGTTGAGTTTTTCAGAGCGTGTCGCATACACACACATCGTGACATAATTTACTTTACCGTAGCCCGTACTATAGTTGCGAATAAAAATTTGTGATTGTTCCTGGGTTTTAAATAGCGCAAGTTTAAGTTTTTTACGGATTATTTGCGATTTTCGGAAACATGTGTGTATTACATTACATCCTAACAACTGTTCATTGGTTATAAAAAAACCTTAGGAATCTCGTAATGTACCATATGTAACTAACAATTACAATTTACAATATGTATTATATATTCTTATATTTGCTTCTTTGTTTATTTTGGCATTGGGATAGCAGAAAATAAAACAGAAAGGGTGCTAGAACTTTCTGTTAGAACATATGCGTTTCATCCTCAAACCTGAAATAGAGTTACGCCTATAAATAAATTTCAGTAGTTATTTTTCAGGTCAGTTTACGTAGATTTCACCAACGGCCCCCTTCACTCGAGTTCAAATTTTCCGAAAGATAAAGCGAGTGATAATGGCGCAGGCTTCGGTGCGCGAAAAGCCTTCGCCACTTGTCTTATCTACGACGATATCTCGTCAACCATTATTGTTACACTGCTGGGCACGGGTCTTCTCTCATAATGAGAGAGTTCAAGCCATAGTCCACCGCGCTGGCCAAGTGCGAATTGGTGGACTTCACACACCTCCGAGAACTTTTTTTTAAGAACTCTCGAGTATGTAGGTTTCCTCACGATGTTTTCCTTCACCGAAAAGCAGTGATAATTAATTTCTAATACGCACATAATTATAGAAAAAACAGTCGTGCGTGCCTGTGTTTGAACCTCGGACTCCCGATCGAGAGGGCAAGTTTTAACCATAAAGGCTATCACTGGTCTGCGACGACGATACTACTCTCTCTCTACGACAAAATAATTGCTGCGAACTCTAAATCGTGGCAGAACCAGTATTGTTCGACCGGGACGGTTTCACCACTATCCCTAATTCTAGTTCTTTAGGCGCTCTTGAGATAGGATATGGATGATTCATATATGAGGCTATCTTGAACCTCTGAAATGTCAACGCATTTGTATTCACGTCAGGTACAACTTTTAATATTTATCACCACTTACATTAGAACCTAAGCGTAAAAATGTAGGTATGCCTTTCTCCTGTGTCGAACTACATTATGTTATTTTTATAATACTAAAATTATTTTTATAATATTAAGTCGTATTTAAATTTAGTTTTAATTTGGCAAAATTATTTTCAGTAAAAGTAACAAATGGTGTATATAGTTTTGTATTAAGGATTTTTATGATCATTTATTTCTTAATATGTACCTACATGCGAAACATCGCTTTTCGCCAAGAATTAATGAGAGCTAAGTTAAAGAGAAATAAGCCCGCCACTTCCCACTTGTAACCATCTTGACTATAGATATATTTGCTTTTTTAATCATAGTTAAAAAAATATATAAATCTGAAGTTGTGAACATTCATGGTCATCTACAGTTTAGAAAAAATAGGCTTAATAAGTTTTATATGTAGTATGTATATTATATCTATCGTGTCGGAAATACTTGCCCCGAAGGTTTATTGTCTGTGTTACACACTTCTTGGAAAAACATAATCGAAAAAAGTATATGATACATGTACCCTATGCATGTACTATACATATACGTTTTTTTGAATAATATCGTCAACACATTATTGTCTCACTGTTGGGCGCTGGTCTTCTCTCGGAATGAGTGAGTTTTTTTTTAAACTTTGTTTATACTCCCTTTGCGAATAAAAGTTTTGTTCAAACATTTGTAACATTTTTCACAAATATTTGAACAAAATCAAAAATAAATAATTCCTTAAGCCCGACCTTTCTGGCGGAACAATCAGTGTGCTAGTTTCCAAAATTGGTTCAACAAGCGCCTTTGTTTATTCTAAAACAATTGAGTGGGACTGGGACGTTTGTTAGCACAATGCTCGTGCATAATACAGAGCTATGTGCAAGATTGGATGCGTGTGAAGTCCGTGTGAATTGCTCGTTGGCTGTGGAAACACAAAATTTAGGTTTTAGTAGTGCTTTGTATGCCATTGTTTGAGCCCTTTGCACCGAGTTGGTCTAGTTGACGCTGTGTAACTATTCGTATGTAATCAGGATGCAAACTTTTAAGGTTTTAAGTAATAAGTAGTAGGTATCTAAATGAAAAAATTGATAAGCAGTCCGATCGGTTTATACCCAAAGATATTTTCAAATATAAATTTTGCGCAAATATTGGCTTGCACTTCTGTAATAACAAACATATTTTACGAAACTGAATATTATACCTACTCGTAGAATTGCAAAGTCGCGGTAAGAACTTGTGGATAGACCTTACGAATCACTTTCGGCGTGTAGTCGTTAAAAATCTTGTATTCAGGCACTTCGCGCCATTATTTTCTTATTTTTTAGCACAATTTGTGTAAATAAAATTGTCCTTTCAATGAACCTTAGGTAGATGCGCTTTTAGTCTCATAGATTCAGATTTATATAGACGATATATGATAATTGATAATTCATGCGTCTATTTAACTTGCATGTGTCGAATCTACGCGGCTTGTATAGTTTACCTTTTATAGTACATACATACTTTTGTACTAATTGCCGACAAATGGACAATCTCTATTATAAGTTAAACGGACAGCCTGATCCATGGCAACTTCTGTTACATAAAAAGTAGTTTACGGTCTACACTTAATTACTCGAAAACTTAGTTTGGTTGTTAACCAGCAGTTATCCGGACCTTATAGCGACAATTATGTTTCCCAGTGGCCATCCATTCCGTTTCAGCGAGGCTTCCTGAATCGCTAAGCGCTCGTAAACCTGTCCCGTTGCAAATTAATCTTTCGCAAAATTTAAATGGAGATCCTAGTGACTTATGCTAGGCTGTGCTACGGTTTCAGCTTTGACCATTAGTTAATTTAAACTATACTTTACAGAACTTGGATCCTGTATTTTTATATATTTATGGAGACAATATTGAAACACTTTTATAGAAATAGTATTCACATAGCTATCACCAGGTAACCTGTCTAGTTATATTTAGGTAGGAAAATATTCTATATTTCACCATTTTAGTATTCCAACATAAAAACAATATTACAAAACAAAGAATATGGTAACTATCTATTGTTTGAAAATCAGGTAGGTAATTTATATAAATTAGAAGTAGCAAACGAGCAAGCAGTCACCTGATAGTAAGTGATAACTACCGCCCATGGAACAAATGACCAATATAAACAACTACATGTCGAACAGTGTTTTTTCCAAAAGGCAATCACAGTTGTTATGCCACTTTCAAGGATTGAGATGGTCGCCTTACATGAAAGAAGGCTCGCAACCAACCTATTAAAACGAAAAAAATGCTTTACGTTAAAGAAAGAAAACAGTCGAATTGAGAAACTTATCCTTTTGGAAGATAGAAAAAAACGAGGTGATGGTTATTCTTTCCCAGTCTAAAGATACTTTTTCTACCACCTTGCATACTCTCCTTGGTAAGTAAGCACATACTATAGGATAAAACCTTACCTTCAATATTAATCCTACTTATGTTCAAGACCACTGTTACTGATGTTATCTGTTTGAGTCGGGTGATATTTTGCAAATAAAAGTCAGTGGAGATTCTGCTTGAATTGTTACACTGAGCAGACAGGTACAATGATTGTACCTACGTGTTTTGCAATACAATGAAAATATTTTTCTTCTTAAACTGCCTCTTTCTATTCGCGATTGCCGGTCAATGATTGTGTTAGTATAGGAATATCAATCAGTGTTATATTTACTTTTTCTTTTTTAATCACAAAAAATAGGTATACATAATACCATTTTCTCGTCAACTCATTATTGTCCCATTGCTAGGCACGGGTCTTCTCTCAGAATGTGAGAGTTAAGGCCATAGTCCACCGGGCTGGCCGAGTGCGAATTGGTGGACTGTGCAAATTGGTGGATTTATTACCACTTATTACCTATTATTAGGTTACCATTACTTCTTGTTAAGTCAAAACAATTTTACTAGCTTCATTATTTTTTTTGCCGGCAGTCTGCCATCTAGTATCGAGTAGCGGCAATAAATTACAGTGGCTATTCACATTTTATTGTCTGAACGGTTACTAGAGGGCGGGCTCGGACTATTTGTTTGCCAAGGCACGAAAGCTTTAACAAAAATATTATTTGTTAACGGAATTTAAAATGATGGAAGACAATAAAGCCTATTCACATGGACTTTTTCATAGAATTGAAATGAGAAACGATGAAAGTCAGCTGATGGTAAGTGTGACCACTTATTTTTTTTTATAATAATGAAGTAGTAAACGAGCATGCAGTCCACCTGATGGTAAGTGGTCACTGCCGCCCATGGACATTTGTAAGCAACTTCATATAGAACATAGGTGTTATTTGAAGTCAATCACAGATGCGTTGCTACTTCCGAGGACTAGGATGGTCGCCTCATATAAAGTGATTGCATATCCATTGCCCATGACCGTCAGTAGCAACTATTTTGTTCAGGATAGTATCCTATGTGAAGTCAATCACTGATACGTTACTAATCTAGAGCAGGGTTTCTCAAACATTCGACTCCACGTAACCATGTTAAAGTTTTCAAGTGAAAGCGAATCCCCTTTACTTAACTAATTAAATCCCCCCCCCCCCTCCCCAAAGAAAACAATAAATTGACTGTTGAAGAAAATGATGTTTTTATTTCAATAAAAGTTAACAATAAAGTGCTAAAAAAAGAAGTTTTACTATTATTCACGTGACGGATGTTTGTTGTCACAAATGGAGTCAGTTTTAGGAATAATTTTGTATTTTTATTACGTAAATCTTGTCACGAACCCCCTGCCGTCGAAAGGCGAACCCCCAGGGGTTCGCGTACCCCACTTTGCGAAACCCTGGTCTAGAGGACTGAGATGGTCGTTTTAAATGACAATAAGCTGGCAACTACAGCTTTACACCGAAACGCAAGAAAGGCTTTACGCTGGAAATAGGGGTGGCGGTGGTGTCTCCCCGGGCGTCATATACTCGTTCTAGCACCTGTTAAATTAAATAAGTAGAAGTAATATGATTTTATTAGTATACACTTGTATAATGATTATGATACAAGTAAATACATTAGAGGCAGAATCAGAAATATTATAAGTAACTGTGTAATTTAAATACTTAATACTAGGTATCTATGCTATTTCCAAGACGTATTTATATTACATATTTACAATAAATACAACCTTATAAAATTATTGGTATACAAGATCAAATAGCATTGCATAAACGCATAGCACATGGCGGCGGCTGCTATCAGCAATGTATCCCGGTTATCCTGACGATATTATCCCAAAGCCATTTCTCGCCGTTCAATGGCCATTAGTCGTAATTATCAGGCGAAAATTAATCTACCCTCCTGCTGGTGCGTTCGCGGGGAAGTATAAAATATTATGTAATTTTTTCAAACATCATTTTTAAATCCTCCGATTAAAGACTAGATAACTCGATCTAAAACTTAATTTACTTCGTTTTATGCTTTCATATGATCAGGATCTATTAAATTTGTACATTGTTAAATTAAAAATTGTGAAACTTATTTGACAACCTGTATTAAGAAAAACCCAAAAAGTACGAAATATGTAACAATTTTTCCAAGAAAAAAATTACAAATACATGCTTTTTTCGGGCACTAACTACATAGATGTAATCCTTTAAAGACGTATTTATGTTACGTATTTGGAACAAGTACAACTCAAAAACATTTTCGGAATACAAGGTCAAACATTGCATAAGCCTACGCATGGCACATTGCGCGGCGGCTGATATCAGCAATATATCCCGGTTATCCTGACGATATTATCCCAAAGCCATTTCTCGCCGTTCAATGGCCATTTGTCGTAATTAACAGGCGAAAGTTAATCTACCCTCCCGTCGGTGCGTCCGCGGGAACGTAACATATAGGATGTAAACAGATGATCAGCTTTACATGAAATGTTTTAATTTATGCACTATACAAACGATAACTTAATAAAATTTTTGCCGCATTATTGGGAGACCTACGCGGTGTCTAATGTTCGAATCGTTTCTCTCCATTTCATGTACCTATTTGTTTAAAATAACAATATACGTTTACATAACCATGTACCTAAGCTGAGATTAAATAAAATGTTACATATCAGAATAAGGTAGGTTTTTATAATGTGATAAATATTTTTCTTTGTTTCGTGGTGTGGGTCTTTAACACAAATCCCACCTCTAACACTTTTTACAAATCCTTTGAAAGTCATAGAAGAAGACTAAGGAGCAAAATCCAAGAGATGGGAACCTTTCTGTGTAAGATTAACCTCCGCTGTAGCATATTTGCTAAAAAGTTTTATAAGCATTTTTAACATACTTATTTACTCATGTAATGTATAGTATTAAAGTAGTAAATAAGGAATTTAATAATATGTGGTTACTGAATGAAATGAGTTGAGCAGTGATAGCCTAATGGTTGAAATTTGCCCACTCGATCGGGAGGTCCAAGGTTCAAACCCAGGCACGCACCACTGATGCATATTATAAATTAATTATCACTGCTTTTCGGTGAACGAAAATATCGTGAGGAAACCTACACACCCGAGAGTTCTTTAAAAAAAAGTTCTCGGAGGTGTGTGAAGTCCACCAATTCGCCCTTGGCCAGCGCGGTGGACTATGGCCTAAACTCTCTCATTCTGAGAGAAAACCCGTGCCCAGCAGTGGGACACTAATGGGTTGACGAGAGAGAGAGAATGAGTTACTTGTCTACAAATCCTAATAAAATAATAAAATAAATTACAGATTCGTAGCTCTTAACGTCCAGTTTACAAGTCAATAAGTCCAGTTAATTTCTATTATCTCCTTATTTTTTTTGTAGAATCAGTAGCAAAGCTCGTTCTTTAATTTTTAAACCTTCCTACACATACATACATAAGCTACAATGTAAGCTCTGTACCCTGTACCTATATAGTGTGTCGGGTGTCGCGCCGCCCTAAATCACACGGGACTGCCTCACGACAGCCGAGTTTCGGCCTCGGTTGCGTAAACGTTATCGTGCCACATGCGACCTGCCATGCAACTGAAGGTCGGTCTAACTTGAACCCTGGTTGTCCACGTATGTGTGTGCCGAGGTATGCGAGGTATGGAACTATCTTATTAACATTGTGAATTTGAAAGTTTGTGTAGATGTATGTGTTTGTACTCTTTCATATAAAAATATTGGTCGGTTTTCCATGAGATACTTTATGACCTAGATTAAAACGTATGATATTTATTATTATCATGATAAAGGTGATTAGAGAGGGTAGAGCTATTCGAACAAGCTAGTTCATGATATGGAATTGTTAGAAAGTATAACTAGGTGGTAGAACGTACATGGTACATGGTAAAACGTACATGGCTCTTAAACTGATATATCAACTGTAAGAGTAGGTATAAATTTTAGCTGGAGTTAAGTCCAACAAAAAACATCATATTGTATATATGTCGATAACCTATTACATTATACTCGTAAACCATTCCATATCACCTGTCTTAAGAGTTTCACTTCTATCAAGATATAACTAACTTCGAGTATTCAAAGAAATTTGTAACAAAAACCAAGTAAAAGTTAACTAAACTTAAAATTCCTTCAGAAGTCGTTGCATGTTTCATTAGTATAGGAACTCTGAACTTGTCCAGAGTTGTTTGGGATCATTTATTTTCGCTTCTAATATCTGTCCGTAAGATTAAACGAGAGATCAGTGCATAGAGTTAGAAGCCACGCCAGTATTCTTTCGTTATTTTAGGTAAGATTTTATTTGCCTACAAACATTGTTTTTGTTGGTGTAAACTTATCATTATAAATAGGTACGAATGTTTGTTGATATACGTGTGCTTGTGACTCTTTCACCCAAAAACTACTGGTTGCATTTAGCTGAAAGTTGGTACACACATAGTTTATAGTCATAATTAATACATAGGATAAATACTCATAATAGTGGTGGCCGCGACCAAAGCGGGACAAGCCGCGGGAACACCGTAGTATCGAATATATAGACAGATAAGAAACATAGCAAATAGACACTAGGAAAATACACTTCAATCTCGTATTAAAAAAAGACATACAAGGAAAAAAGACTAACCCAATGAGTTTCTTGCCGGATCTTCTCAGTTGAGGTCGTAGTCCGATCCGGTGGTAGTGTAAAAAAAAATATATATGTAACTGACAATTTGTAAGTGCCTATTTTCAATAGGCCTACCTATTGAAAATAAAGACATTTGTTTTATTTCAAAGTCCGATGAAAGTATTCATACTCATTCACATACAAGAATAAATTAAACTATTCGTAGTTACTGCTTTTTGCATAAAACACGATTGTCCTCTATGACAGCTCTCCATTATTTTTATAAGCACAAAGTTTGTATCATGTCATCGGTTTCTCCAAGTACAGTTTATTTCTAAAGGAGATCAATAAATGTAGCAATTTCATCGATAAGGCACCGGTTGGCCGGTGTAAGTTCTTGTGTAAGCACTTTCGATGGGGATCGCCGCCCTCTCTGTTAAGACACAATACGCTCGTAGATACGGGCGATTCTATGACCACTGCGAAGAATATATAAAAGAAATAGAATACATATATGTAATAAGTTTGTAATAAAATTTAAATTTTTCAATGATTTGATAATTGAAAATATGCCGACGAAAAAAGAATTGCCTATTAACAACAAGAAAATTATATTTATCGTGAGCGTTTTTCTCATGTAAACGTGAAGAATGTTGTCCATAATAATTATGAACTTAACTACCAATGTTTAATTCTTATACCGAATTAGCAAAAAAAAATTCGTTTAATTTTTAACCAACGTTGGTTTAAAACCAAAGTATTCTAAACAAATAGGTATATTTTTTAACAGAATAGTGTATTACCTTTTTTTAAAATACATTTGTATCAATTATTGATATTTATGGAATAGTTGTCAAATCTTCATTTTCTTGTGTAGCTTTCAATAACATAAAACCAATATTTTTGCATTCAAACTCTTACACAAATAATAAGACCATTTTATTATGTAACGGGTACTCACGATATGCGATTTTTGAATTTCTTTCTGTCAAAATTCGACCCACTTGCATGGAAGAAAGAAATTAGAAATCGCATATCGTGAGTACCCGTCATATAATAAAATGTAATTCTGTTATAATACTAGTTTAAAATCAAATAATAAAACTAACATACATCCAATACATCATTTAAAAATGTTACAAAATGGTATTTAAAAAAATAAAACAGTCACAGAAATAACACACAGAAACAGAATTCGCACAAACGTTGCAGAATGGCCGCCACGCGAATGTGGCGATCATAAATTGCTTGGGTTTGATTAAGGCGGCTTGCAGCCCTCGCTCGGTGCATCGCTGCATTTGTCTACAGGCTGATCATAAAAAATGTAGTTACAACTCTGTAACATATTATGTTAAATGAACATAAGTCGTTCAGAACACGTTACGTCACGTTATAACTTATGTAAAATTGTCAAATTTATTTGTAAGTTAGTTGTAAAATTTATTTTGTTTTTCGCGATGGGTTCCAAGACTTGTCTTAGAATTCAATGCGAAAACGAAATGTCAGAACGAAATGAATATCTCTGGAGGAGGCGTTTACCTAAAAGGGGTTCTTAAGCTTCATCTTACAAATTGAATATATTTTATGATAATGGTAAAAGTATTTTATTTATAAATTTGAAAATATATAATTTATAAATTTAACTAAATAATTTTGCAGGGGTTAATTGCTTTATTATTATGTTTTATTATAATGTAAGAAGTGTACTTTTATTATTTTATTGTAGTGTTTTGACTTTTGACATACCTTTAAGGTATCAAAGAGCACAGTTAAAATAGACTTACAATATTATTTTTAGTTTTCTCATGGAATAACATGATACACCTGCAATTTAAATTATATTTGTAAGTATATGTATCTTGTTGATTATCATAGAAAAAGGTAAGATTTAAAAAATATGGGCCGAATGTAAACCATGTAGATAAAATGTTTAAAAATAATAATATTACCTATAAAAGTACTCGCTGTATATCAACACATTGCCTTCTACTTTCGGGATTACTATTGTAAGAAGGGGATCATTTATTTCCTTTCTGTAAAAATGGTTCTCAAACTATTACCCAAATAACATTTGGTTTTTGCTGATAGAAATAAGTGTTAATTTAGTATGAATTCTATAATAATTCTATATTAATACACCTTATTCTACTGCAAAATAATATGAAATAAAACAATGTTGGTCAATCCTTAAAATATTCTTATTGATACATAATTATGTAAGTTAAACTGGAAGTAACAAACAAGCACAAATTGGTATAACACTTACAAGACAAGATGGAAGTATAAAGGAACCTCAGATTTTAAAAATAGCATAAGCAAAAAAAAGAGTCGTGATAGTTGAAACAGGTATCGAAGGGATTTTATTCAATTAGTAAAAAAAAAACAAAAGTTAAAAAACAACATTCTCCGAAAATAGGAATTTTATTTAAACTGATGTGTAATTCCTTAATGAAGCGTGATATTATTTATTTGTCACTCAACCTTCAAAATTTGGGGACCACTTGCCAATCGTGTGAATAATCGCAGCGAGCAATACTGGGATTTGATGAAAGAATCCGGGAACTCCTGAGGGCGCGAGGTGACGTCACCAATCTTTAATGCATCTTAAGCTGACGCTTTTACTTATTTTGGCTATTTAGAGAAACCATTACAAGCAAACGCTTTTGAATATAAGTTTATTATAACATAAATTTAATATACATATATATATGTAAAACTATTCCTACCAGGATTTATTAAAACTCATTTTAAATCGTAATATTTCGTTACCGAGGAAAATTACATTTAGTAACTCCGATTATGTCTATCAGAGTAATGAGAATCCTGCGTGTTAATATAGGTTAAAACTATGTTTATACCAAATTTCAGCGAAAACCAATTGATAGTTTTTGCATGAAAAAGTAATGAACACACATACACCATCACAAAATTTTTAATTATAATACTAAACTAGCTTATTCCTCTCTTCGCCCGTTTCGGTCATGTATGCCAAGGTATTGAGTATCCTATGTTGTAATCTAGGACACGTGGGTGGCAAATTTTGGTGATATTAAAATAGTAGTATTCGCGTGAACACGTAACAAACAAAATAACATTCACATTTATAATATTACTAGATCTTACCCGCAGGTTCACTCGCGTTGAAGCCTACATTTACTATTGTTTTGTCACCGATTATGTCTGCCACAATATTTTCTTTTTTTTTATTAACCGGCTCCCCAAAGGAAAAAGGTTATCTATTCGTCACGTATATTTAAAAAAGTAGCCTATGACTTTTTTAACACCTGTGCAGTGTGATTATGTGCACAAAGTTTCATGATAATCGATTGAGTAGATTTGGCGTGAAAGCGTACAAAAAAACTTTCATTCACATTTATAATATTGGTAAGGAACTACTTCCTACGGATCCCTACGGATTACGGATTAATAAGTATAATATAAGATAAGATACCTAATTGAAGTACTTAGCTATACTTATTCTAGCAGTATACTAACGTCTAACAAAGGTTTTGTGTAGTACAAATTGTAGAAAAAGACATTTAGTTTAACAGTACCTCGCAACTACGACTCTGCACTTCTCTATTTAAGGAACAAGATACGTGACTAGACTTGCACTCATCTAGATTCTCGCCAGAAATGCTGAGTTCCTCAGTAGTTTTGTATCTATTTAAGTAGTAAATCTCCTTCAACAGGATTAGACTTTAATTTAACGAAGCATTTTATTTTTTCAAATATGTTCAATTGTTCATTGTGTATTACAATATATGGATGTCATTATTTTTTACAAATAACCCGAACGCATCAATCGAACATAAATTTGAAATAGTATTTTAATAAAGACAAAGGTAAATATAAAAATAAATATAAAGTAGGAATATATTAATGTGGCTACTAGTGATGTGAATATAAGCATTCGCATTTGCGAATATTCGCATGTTTTTACATATTCGCATATTCGCAAGAATTGTGCGAAATGTTTTGCGAGTCAAAAAGTCATCAATCTAAACTACTTCTATATTTTACGGTATAAATAATCCTAGCGGCGCCCATGTCCGTGTCGAATTAAAAAAAACTGAAGATTCGCATTCACATTCGCGAATATTCAAATAATAACATTCATTACATCACTAGTATCTTCTATTGCTTTAAGACTTAAGTTACGTGATAAAACTAATGGAGGCTTTAGAGCTAAGAGGATATTATGCTTAAGTAATCATTTTAAATTAACAATGCAAATTTAAAGCGACTTATTACATAAACAAAATCCTATTGTCTATTCAAGTTTTAATCATGAGTAGATACGATTAATAATAGAACTAATTAGTTTTTATTACCCATTGATAAACCAACAAAAATGATTGAACCATTCAAGGATTATTTTTTTGTGGGTATCCAGCATAAATCTTAAAAGTATTTTTTAATACTTCAAGTATCCGATTATAAGCTTACTGTAAAATCACAGACATACTTAAATAATATTAATTAGTATACATTTATTTTGTTCGTACCGCCGACTGCAATATATGATTCATTGTTTTCGGGGCAACGTAAGCCGGCACATGAGATATTCCACTTAGTGCACCAGAGTGCTAGGACACCTGTGAACTCTTTGTCTCAGTTAGGTTAGTAAACATAGCTTATTTCACTGGATCTGCAACGATTATTATAAATACATATATTATTATATCAAGATGGAAATATTAGTATGAATTTACATGCGTAAGACATTAACGTTTTCGGAGATGTTTGAGTCTAAAAACTTGTAGTCACAGTTGTGCAATTTGCTGTAAAACGTAATTATTCATGTCATTATAATCATAACAGTACCTACCTAGTATTTATTAAAATTAGATGTACGATGTACGTGGTTTTGATATATAATTGATTAAATGTAGTAATATATTTACATCCCTGTAGTTCCTGGATGAGAATAGGGCTACGGTATCCCCTGTCTGTCGTAGGTGGCGACTAAAAGAGGCTTCCAGGGTTGCGGGCGGCTAGAGTGGGAGCTCGAACCGTTCGATCAGACGACCCCGGGAAGGACAGCGGTATGCGTGGCCGCATACCGTCGTAAAGAACAAATGGACCGGCGGGCCCAGCTGCTCATCTGGGAGGACGCGATGGGGCGACGCGTTTAGAGAACTCCGGTTGCGTCCTTTGATCCCGGAGTCCTCTTTCTAGCGCCGAGGACGGCCGCCGGGGGGTTTTATGCATCAACCCATTATTGGCCCACTGCTGGGCACGGGTCTTCTCCCAGAATGAGAGAGTTTAGGTCATAGTCCACCGCGCTGGCCAAGTGCGAATTGGTGGACAGTGCGAATTGGTGGACGGGGGTTTTAGTGCGGTAAAAATCCCACATAACCCTGCCTTGCTCCTTGGGTACCTTTTGAAGGTTTCGCCCTCGAGAACAAAAAGGAATATTAAATATAGGTACATACGTGTAATCTGTACCAAGGTACATACTTTATTAGTCAGTGGAAATAATTTCGTGTACAATTAACTTCGCAGTTTTATAAAAGTAACTTAAGAATATAAAAAGGTAGACGTTAACATCATTACAGTAAAAGCCAAGATGATTTGACTGCATATCTTTAAAATTCATTACATTTCACGTTCAACAACTCCGTGCCTAAACCATAACGTAATTTGTATGAAATATTTCACTACAATTAGAGTACAAAGGACAGACACCCATAGAGAAGACAAACCCATTAAAATGTGCATTCAAAGTGCAAGTCATCTGGGGTGAGTGCCTTGTTTGGGGTGCACTTGAAGTAATTTATACAAGCGCTGATGCGTAAAAATGGATGAGATGGTAACTACAGGGAATGTACTTTACTAATTTGTTTTGCGAAACTTCTGAATTCGACACAGTACAAAAAATTGGAATGACCTAACTTTTAATGATAAGATTCAAGGAAATAAAAATAAAGGATTATTAAGAAATTTAGATAACTTTTTTGGTGTTTTTGTAGGGCATGTGCGAATCAACCTACGACGAATTAGGAAGTCAAAAGTAATAAAAAATATGTCATATCTATCATAGATACCAGCCTTTTCTCCAAATTGTACTACATTTCGTGAAAAATATGTTTACCTCCCAACGTACATACGTAAGATGAATCTCCGTGCACACGCCGAAAAAATTACCAAACGTTTAATTAATACATATTTTTTACATAATACTGCATTCTTATAAATCGTGCTTCGTATTTGACAAAATACAATTAATTTACAAAACACAATTACCCAATATTCATGAAAGTTCATGGCTAATCATATTGTGTTGTGTTTGCATGTAAAGGAAAGGAAGAAAAATTCACAATTTTGCTGTGCATTCCTTTGATCCTTCTTTCTACAAGATTTAGCTATTTTCAAACTTTTAGGGCGAGATCAAAAAGCCATCTTCCTCCACTTTAAGTTGTCAGCGCGAGTTATTCAAGTTTACGTGACGTTCGCGTTGAAAATACGAATAGGTATGGGTTACGGGATATACGTCTGCTGAGTTACAAATACGATCTATTTATACATAGAATGAAAGCCTAAATAACTTATGTGCGGTTTTTTGAAATCCCGATGCATTTTTTTTTCAGCTTATAACTAGTTATCTAAAATGTTTCAGACAATCATTTGATTAATAGTATTTCTCTGAAACATTTCAACATATATATTACATAAGTATTCGATAACGTCTACTAAGTTATTGATAGACACATAATCTAAATATGAATATTAATTTTAGTTTTTAACGTCTGCTCTGTTCAGATTCTTTGAATTTTTCTCTACTCTGACACCATGTAATGCGAGGTGTCGGATAGACCAAAAATCTTAGTCGTCAGAACAAACTTCACTTTAATAAAGATATTTGTTTTATTTTTTAGATAGCAAATTGTTTATTTCTACCACGATGTTGGTGACAACATTTAAAGTACATCAGGGTATATCGCTGACTTATATTTTTTTAACTTAACGTAAGAATGAAAAGGTAGGCTATGTTTATATCAGGATTTTTTTCTTAATTCTTGCGATAATTTTAGTTCCTTTCAGATTTCTTATATATTCAAACTGTAAATAACTATATTTATTATGTACTAAGCGGACAATTTGTTTGCATCACTTAACATTGTTATGTAGTGACACAACATCAACCATTAGCCTTCTGAGGTCCACTGCTGGACATAGGCCTCCCCTAAATGGCACCACTCAAATTCCCTCTGCCCTCTGAACTCAACGGTTTCCTGCTCTCTTCTTCAGGTCATGGGTCCACCTAGTGGGGAGCGACCTGTGCTCCTTTTGCATGCCATTCTCCTTTTGCGACACGACATATGTTTGTTCATTTTTATTTAAACGAATCGTCTCACGTCAATTTGGATACATTTCACTTTATTTCTCGTCGAGAAATTTATATCGAGTTAACAAGAACATCGTATAAATTCAATTTAATATGATATACCTTAAGTCTATCAGCTGTGTGGTGTCGGCCTTTTAGAATAGCACCACTCCCTCTCTTCCCGTGGATGTCGTACGAGGCGACTAAGGGATAAACATCCAGGAGATGGGCAGCAGCATCTCCTGTGAAATTCCAACATTTACTGCGGTCACCAACACGCTTGCCAGGCGCGGTGACTACTGGCAAAACCCCCTTATGACAGGTGCAGAAAAGCCACGGCCCCCAGTCCCCGGCGGCCCCGCTATTCCGGGCTATGGTAGCGGCCAAGGTAACGGCGGGGCAGGGGGTGCTAAGAATCTCCGGAAGAGATCCGGCTACCACAACCGACGACTTCTGCACCTGGCAACATACAACACCAGGACACTGAGGACCGACGAGAAGATACAGGAGCTGGAAGAAGAAATAGACAAGTTAAACTGGAGTGTTTTGGGATTGTCTGAAGTCCGAAGACAGGGGGAGGACACGATAATCCTCAAATCTGGAAACTTGCTCTATCACCGGGAGGGCGATCACCTGTCCCAGGGTGGTGTCGGGTTCCTCGTCCACAAATCCCTCGTGAACAACGTTGTAACAGTCGACAGTGTGTCGTCAAGGGTAGCGTACCTTATACTCAGAATATCTAAACGGTATTCGCTGAAGGTCATACAGGTATATGCGCCGACTTCGACACACCCAGACGATGAGGTTGAGGTTATGTATGAGGACATAAGTAGAGCCATACATACCTCAAAAACCCATTTTACCGTTGTCATGGGGGATTTTAATGCAAGACTAGGCGTGCGAAATGGTGACGAACGGAGGGTGGGGCCCTTTGGAATTGGACAACGGAACCACCGAGGTCACTTGCTTGCCAACTTCTTGGAGAGGGAAGACTTCTTTATGATGAACTCTTTCTTCAAGAAGAAGGCACAGCGAAAGTGGACTTGGATAAGTCCTGATGGTTCCACTAAGAACGAGATAGACTTCATTTTGGCAGACAAACGGCACATATTTAATGATGTCTCTGTGATCAACAGGGTGAAAACCGGAAGTGATCACCGGATGGTAAGAGGCACATTAAATATCAATGTAAAGCTGGAACGGTCACGCCTGATGAAGTCTACGCTCCGACCAACACCTGTCCAAATCCAGGGCTCCGAAGAGTTCCAGCTACAGCTGCGAAACCGTTTCGCGTGTCTCGATTCTTGCGTTTCTGTGGACGAAATTAACACCAAGGTAGTAACAACTGTCCACGACGTGGGGTCTAAGTATTTTAAGACCCACTCCAGTGGTGGCTCTCAGGTTCTCTCAGAGCATACTCTCGGTCTTATGAGGGAGAGGCGAGAACTATGTGTGCAGTCTCCAACCTCAATGTCGAGATACAGACTGCTCAATAAACAGATCTCTCAGAGTAGGCGACGCGATTGGCGTGCTCACAACACCCGACGCGTAAAAGACGCTATTGAGCGAAACCGGGGCTCAAGAGTGTTCGCCAGGGATCTGTGCATTGGGCAGAGCCTGCTGACGAGGTTGAAGACCGAATCGGGCACCGTAGTTTCGTCTCAGCCCGATGTTCTGAGAGAAATTGAGAAATACTACGGACAGTTGTATGCTTCCGCACGAGCTCCCGCCCGTAACAAGGCGGACGACAAACGTGCCAAACTGACCCGACACTATACTGAGGACCTCCCGGACGTCAGCCTGTACGAGATTAGAGAGGCTCTCAAACAGCTGAAAAACCACAAGGCACCGGGGGATGACGGAATCACAACAGAGCTGCTAAAAACTGGCGGTAAACCCGTACTAGTGGCGCTCCAAAAGTTGTTCGATTCCGTCATTACTAGCGGGACAACCCCGGAAGCGTGGAGCAGAAGCGTAGTGGTGCTGTTCTTCAAAAAGGGCGATAAAACCCTCCTGAAGAACTACAGGCCCATTGCGCTTCTGAGCCACGTGTATAAGTTGTTTTCGAGAGTCCTCACTAACCGTATTGCACGCAGGCTTGACGACTTCCAGCCTCCCGAACAAGCCGGATTCCGAAAAGGCTACAGCACCATGGACCACATACACACGCTTCGGCAGATTATACAGAAGACCGAGGAGTATAATCTGCCGTTATGTGTTGCTTATGTGGACTATGAGAAAGCCTTCGATTCTATCGAGCACTGGGCGGTGCTGGAGTCCCTTCAGCGATGCCAGATCGACTATAGGTACATCGAGGTGTTGAAGTGTGTATACACAGCCGCCACCATGTCAGTCCGAGTACATGACCAAAGCACGAACCCCATCCAATTGCAGCGGGGAGTCAGGCAAGGCGATGTCATATCGCCGAAACTGTTCACCGCTGCGTTGGAAGATGTGTTCAAGCTGATGGAGTGGAAAGGTCTTGGCATCAACATCAATGGCGAACACGTCACACACCTTCGATTTGCCGACGATATAGTCATCTTGGCAGGTTCGCTGACGGACCTCAGCACAATGCTAGGCGACCTCAACAGTGCCTCACAACGGGTGGGTCTTAAGATGAACATGGACAAGACGAAAATCATGTCTAATGTCCATGTCACACCCGTACCGGTAGTTGTTGACGGCACTCCTCTCGAAGTTGTCGACGAGTACATTTACCTGGGACAAACGATCCGGATGGGTAAGTCCAACTTTGAGAGGGAGGTCACTCGAAGAATCCAACTCGGCTGGGCTGCGTTCGGGAAATTTCGTAGTATCTTTTCGTCCACAATTCCTCAGTGCCTGAAGTCGAAATTGTTCGAGCAATGTGTGTTGCCAGTGATGACCTATGGCGCCGAAACGTGGTCCTTCACTAAAGGCCTCATTCGAAGGCTCAGAGTCGCTCAGCGTGCTATGGAGAGGGCTATGCTCGGAATTTCGCTACGAGACATGATTCGTAACGATGAAATCCGTAGACGAACGAAGGTTACCGACATAGCTCTCAAAATCAGCAAGCTGAAGTGGCAGTGGGCCGGTCATATCGCTCGAAGGACGGATAACCGATGGGGACGAAAGGTCCTCGAGTGGCGACCACGTTTAGGCAAAAGGAGTACAGGTCGCCCCCCTACCAGGTGGACCGATGACCTGAAGAAGACAGCGGGAAACCGTTGGATTCAGAGGGCACAGGACCGGTTGGAGTGGCGCCATTTAGGGGAGGCCTATGTCCAGCAGTGGACATCAAAGGGCTGATGGATGGATGGATGGATGGAAGTCTATCAGATAACGTTATTGAAATTTCAAACGCGATCTTGTGTAGTAAGGGCAAGAGTAGAAGCAAAATTTCGACATTTCTGCTCGATATTTTTGTAATAATTAAAACGAACAATAAAGAGCACGACCCTGAGTAACATCTAAGTATAAATACTTAATACGTATATCACTTTATATTGGTATATAGAATATGTACTATAAATGTATTACCCTATTAAGACGTAACGTGGATCTAACATCATATCCGGAAGCGATTCGCGCCAGGCAGTCTCGCTACGGGAAGTGTTGGTATCTGGGGCGAGCATAACGACTTACAACTATAACACATGCTAAGATATGTATTTACTTACGCTTTAAAGGAATTGCATAAATACCGTATAATATTAGTTAACGAATGTGAATCTCGAATGGATATAAAACAAGCACCAATAATGGCAAAAATATAAATCTGACTCACTTTTATACCTACGTATTAGCGACCATCTTTGTTCTCGAGAGTAGCGCCGCATATGTAATTTACTTCAGATAGAATCTTTGTTTTATATACATATATTTGCCTACACATATGCATGTGCGATAACCACTACTTACCATCAGGTGGATTGTATGCTCGTTTGCTACTTCTAAACTATAAAAAACTCTGTTATATAGAAGCAGTATTAACGCGCTTATAAATGTGTATGTGTGGTTTTGATATACATAGTTTAGCGGTGGTGTAACTACGTGAGACTCTAATGCTGAAAATAGTGCTTCGCACCATTAAGGCTACATTACACGTGGCCATTAGCACTACCAAGCCATTGTTCTGAGTGCCAACATTTAAGATATTAGGCTGTCTCTAGATGTCTGTAGTTTATCCCTTGAATATATACACAAAGGCGTCATAAACGCCGCAGCTCTTGGAGAATGACGAACAGACAAGGCGTGGATGTTTACATTATACTAACATTAAGTGTAAAGTTACTTAGATTCTCTATGTCCTTACTTTTTTACACTTAGACTCGTTTACATGTAACGGTACGTAATAAATTAACGAAATACAGTGATGCTTAAATGTAGGCACATATTTATTGAGATATGAATAATAATAATAATGATGCGTTAGTAAATATTACTTTTACACTTATTTTTATTAAACATTAAACGTAGAAAAACACCTTGAAATATATATCTTACATATTATCTATTAAAACAGTGTAGAAGAACTTAACTTTCAACTTAACATAGTACGTTATCTACAATATGTATTTTCAAAAATAATAAGAAACAACATAACATCTACGATGTATTGACTGATCGTGACATATTTCTACGCCTGAGAAAAAATAGGTCTACGTAACAAGAACGCAAAATGGGTTATGAGTTAAATAAGGCTTGTATCACAGCTTGAAGACATACGTTGAAAGAACTGCAAATGCGCATCCGGGGGCGGGGGTGGAGGCTGCAGGAAACTTGTTTTTCCACCGTAGGGCGGCAGTCCGCCTCGCGCGCCCACCGCGCTACGACCTCTGTCGGCTGTACCGCGAACTTACGTACATAAACATGTACACTAAATAAAGTGTGCTCTAAAGTTTAACCGCCGCGAGTGGATGCAACTATGTTGAGTGTGAAATGTTAATTTGTGTGAAGTGAGTTTGAAGATCGGATTGAAACATGGATTTAAATATTGGTAATTTTAATACAGAATCGAATTAACTGGAATGTTTTTACTGATATGTTATTATTGATTTATTGGTTTGATATTACCGATAAATTGTTGGAACAGCGTGCGTTGGCGATATTTATATGTGTCATATTTCTTGACACGAGTTTCCGTGTTTCCTTTTCTGCGACTGTAATATGTCGGGAACCTTTTGGGGATAATATTGTTTGTTTTATGGTATTGCTTCATGTGAGTCGAGCTGGATGTATTAACTTTCATTATTACATTTGATACAAAATCCATTTTTTAATTAAATTACTATAAATCGACGCCATAATAACCTACGTTTATTTCTGTGATTATGCTTTACATACTGGTACGCTTAGTATGTATGTAGGACCTATACTTACTAAGCATGGTAAAAATAAATAATTTAGGTTTAACTTGTCGGGTAACGAATACAGGACATATTGTTTTCGTATATATTGATATGGCACAACGGTATGGTAATGCAATTTTCAAATTAATTTAGGTATATTAATATAATGAAAGTGATATTGTTTGTCGGGAAATATTAACTATATAACTCTATATCTATATTATAAAGACAAACTTTATTAAGGCTTTTCCTTCGGGACTAGACAACGGACTTACGTCTAATGAAATCTTACTGCTTGTGTAATTACACCGTGACACTGTTATTTGCAGCATTCTGCCGTGTAAATATACGCAACAATGTTTATACAAGAACGGTACAAAAGTACTACGCGTTTCATCAAAACCTGTGGCGTTTATACGAAAAAAATGAGAAAAATATTCAGAGAATAATCCTGTACAAGTACAATGATGACTTCTTCATATGTTTTCCGCGATGTTTGAAGTTTCACTGGCACGTGGTCCATATACCGCATCATTGGTCTGAACCTATATCATTTTTAAAAAAGCCTGTGTGCCAGACAGGAAGAAAATATTTATTTTATAGAGAAAACACTTTAGAAAACACTAGATATGGTAATGAAAATCTATAAATAGCATATTACAATTTATTATATTTGCATTTAGTTTAAATTATGCACTAACATCTGAGTTACACGTAAAGCAAGAACTTGACGGTATATTTCAAAAAATAAAAAAGCAATTACCGTACTCGTACTGTATGGGTAATAGAATTACCCAATGTGATGGATCGTCGACTATGAACTGTGACTCATCGGGTTAATATGTCAGCATTTTTATTGTACCGCGTTTTTTACTGTCATTGACAAAAAGTAAGCGAAAATTTATTTCCTGATCAAATCTTTCGGCCTTAATTTGCGTGCCTTGAAACCAAATATTAATTAAATACCAGTAAACATGCGCTTTGTATGAGTTATATGGGGTTAAAACGATATGAAAAATTATTTATTTTAGGGTTCGCTGGTTAGCGTTTGGCTGGAGTTAATTACCATTGCGTTTAGAATGAGAGTATGTTTTACATTGTTATCTATTATTTAATTTATATTAATCAGTAAGTTTTGAAAATGTCGTCATCCCATTATTGTCCCACTGCTGGGCACGGGTCTTCTCTCAGAATGAGAGAGTTATAGGCCATAGTCCAACGCGCTGGCCAAGTGCGAATTGGTGGATTTCACACACTTCCGAGAACTTTTTTTTTAAAAGAACTCTCGGGTGTGTAGGTCTCCTCGCGATCTTGTCGTTCACCAAAAAGCAGTGTTAATTAATTTCTAAACGCACATAATTAAAAAAAATCAGTAGTGCGTGCTTGGGTTTGAACCTCAAACCTCCCGATCGAGAGGGCAAGTTCAACCATTAGGCTACCACTGTTCGTTTCGTTATGGAAATACTTATGTGAAATATTCAACTGTTATCAAGGAGTGCTGACATTAGTGTAGCCATTTGTATGATAATCTATGCACAGTTATACCTATACATAAGTATTAAAAATATTCTAATATCTTTAGAATTTGTTTCAGTTTATATTATGATTTTCTTGGCACAAAATACAACAGTTTGTAAACTAAGCGACATTAAGTTATGAGCGCAAAATTATTGTCAAAAGATAAAAAAGATTAAAGGAATAAATTTTGAAGCCATTTGTAAAATTTACATTGGATACGGTTGGCATACGGTTTATATTTATACCAATTGAAACTTGCAAGCATGCATTTCCGCAGAGTATTTCCATGTCAGAACTATTTGTCTGCAAACCGTTGAAATGTCTCCATTTGAAAGCGAAGCTCTAGTTGTTTCTATTTCCGACGATTTATTGACATCGATTTCCCTCGTCTAGGAATTGAAGGCATCAATTTCATATTGCTTTACTCTTTTCGTTATTTATTTTACCTTGCTACAGATCCTACATTTTCGTTCTGAGGCAATACTGTTAATATTACTTCCATTTTCATTCTACGTTGCTCTTGTGTGCTTTGTATACGGTTAATACATTTAATTATATAGACATTTAAGTAATTACATCATTTAAAAAGTAGGATATGAGCAATATTTGCTACTTAGTTGAGCAGTTAAGGTACAACTATAATCTTGTTAATATACGGAGAAGATTCTTTTCGCGAGAAAATAATAACAGTACCTACTTTTTTATAATATTGAACGAACAACCGAACATGCAGTCCACCTGATGGTATGTGGTCACTGCTGCCCATGTACACCTGTAAGCATTTTCATATAGATCGGAGGTTCTATCTGAAGTCAATCACAAATGTGTTGTTACTTCTAAGGACTGAGATGGTCGCCTCATGAAAAATTGTCCGGTAACCACACCCTTCCATTGAATCGCAAGAACTGCTTTGCGCTAGAAATAAATGTGGTGGTGGTGGTACCTCTTCGATTGAACTACACTGGTTCTACCTCAGACCTGGTATTATGTATAGTTTACAATATGTGGGGTCCACGTGTTGTAATAAATAATAGTTAAAAAAAAAACTAAAAAACACGCTTTTTATAGAAAACCGAACTCAAAAATAGAAAATAAATTTAAATGAATTTAAATTAAGAAAATAGTGTTAAAAATTTCAATGAATATAAATTAATAATAGTGTGAATAAAAAAAAAATATTTAAAAAAAAGCGTGGGGTGCATGGTGTCAATGGTTATAGATATTTTATTGACAGATATGAGTAGAGTGATTATCATTTCGATAATATCTTAAAAAGCACCCCAAGGTTTTATTTTAAATAAAATATTTTTTTTTATTCACACTATTATTAATTTATATTCATTGAAATTTTTAACACTATTTTCTTAATTTAAATTCATTTAAATTTATTTTCTATTTTTTTAGTTCAGTTTTCTATAAAAACCGTGTTTTTTAGTTTTTTTAAACTATTATTTATTTTCTACTTTTTAGTCAAATTAACAAATGGAATAATTTTATCAAATTAGTGTATTGTCATCGGTCCTCAATAAATCTACAAAGTTTGAACGAAATCTGGCCGTTTAAAGTGGGTCAAAATCGCGCCCAAAAAAGTCGGTTACAAACGAACATACAGGCGAAGCTAATAAAAAGCTAATAAAAACAGATATCATTCTATTGAAAAATAACACAAGAATATCGATTTTTGTTCAATATTCGCTTACGTTTTTTTCTCGGTGTACATCCATATCGAAATTCTATTTCGGTAGAATTGATTGGACCGTCGTACGCGTACGTATGCATACAGAGTGTATGAAAATTTAATACGGATTATTTGATATTCTCAAGTGAAAATTGTAGCAGGCGAGGATGAGTCAGTGTGGAATTATTGGAGACGTGACCGTGTCGCCGTGTCCCGAATAACAATACCTTGCGACAATATTTGTTCCTGTTTATGAAGATGTGTACGTACCCTTTTGTGCTGTTCGTTATACATTTCTTTTAGTAAAAATTTGTTGTTTTACAGTAATTTCTGTTATGTTTCTGCTTGTCAGATGCGTATTGATCTGAATAAACGGTATTGAAACTTGAATTGGGCATTTCAACTTAATCTTCAGGGTATTCATCTTTAGACAATTAACACGAGACTGGTTTATTTCTCATATCATACGTCCAACGCATTTATGGTCGAATTCAGGTAGGAACCTAATCATATTTTAAATTGTTGCAAATGCAAATGGGAATCAATTAAACAAATATTATCTCTGAGATTAAAATTGGAACGTCTTTAATGCAATATGTAATTTCTCTTTGAAATTTTACTTCTTAAATCCGAATATAATATCAAATTCCGGGACCGATAATGCGACAATTCTATAGTGAAATCATCTTAAAGTGTTCTACGATCATTAACCATCAAAATGTAATAAAGGATAATATATATCTGAGACAAATTTCTCATTATACTATCTAGCCACGAATGACCAGGCCTTAAATTGGATAAAGATATAACTATTATTTGACGGAAATGGGACCGGAAACGTGATTCGAATAACAATACACAACGAAAATCCTCCGTCGCTTATAAACGCTACAGCGCTACGGGCGTAGCATGTGTTTCGTTTTTCGTAACGTTTCGGATTTGTTATAGAGCTACTAAACATGTAGATGGAATAGTAACTAAATTATAAAAAAAAACATGCGTGCGTACAAAGTACACATGTCAGAAGTGAAACTTCTTTGGCGAACTAATTTATAAATCTTGTTTATATTTATACAAATCTAAAACTTTAAATTTCCAAGATTAAGAGGAAGGGAAAAAGGCGTGATACGACGTTCGCTCTGTCTCACTTTTTCTCTCAATCTTTCTCACTCGCTTGCTCCCTACTCTCACTCCACGGCTAGTTGCTCATGCTACGTTCGCCCTGTCTTACTCTCTCTCAATCGGTCTCGATCACTCTCTCTCTCTTTTCCGACACTTCCGTTGCATACCGGCGTGACGTTACATCTGTAAAAATTTTACCCTCATGCGCCTAAAGAAGTTTCACTTCAAAAAAAATGACCTTATGTTTAAAGCTGCAACGGAACAGTACGATAGAGTATCGACGAAGACTTCTTCGATTCTGCGGAAACATTAGATCATAAAATGATTGAAGCTATTATTCTCCTAATAATATGATTTTATCTCTTCAGACTTGATTTCTAAAGTCGTTACCTATTTTACAAAAACTTACCTATTTGCTTTTAGTTTAGGTCCAAAGATAGACAGAACAAGTTGTGATAACTTATTAGTTTTAATAAGTATATACTTTTCTAAATAAAATTAGGATATTAAGCATATTCATAATTAAAGAACTACAATATATTTCTTGCTCAGCTATATGCTATGGAATAATTCCTACAGTAAATAGTTTTTTCTTCATTGTAGAAACAATTATATCCTAAAAATGTAATTGGTTCATTTACATTTTATATTTTAATAAATAATATTTAATATAACATAATCATGTTACATTTTAATAAATACAGTTGCAACAAAAAAATTATGGTTGACTGGTATTTTAAATATTTATTTGTGATTCATGTATTTGTAACCGATATTCCATATCAGTTATTTTGTACAAAAACTAACAACTTGATTGAAAATATACAAGCTTAATTGGGCAAACAAAACTAGTTTTAACGAATGAACAGGAACGCGATGCGAATGGCAACACATTTATCACGAATTTTTGCAACACTCGTGCTACGGACACAGGGACGTTCCGCGACAAATGTTCGTTCGGAGTGACGGTCGGACTTGTTCAATCAATTAATGAATGTTACGTGATCCGTTTGGTTCATTGTTTTTGTACTAAAGTAGCGGTAACGGAAAATATACATGTTGAATTGGATATCATTATTCGTTAAAATTACTTGTAGCAAGCAGTTTCACATATCTGTAATATTTTTTGATAGAATTGATGAATCTTATTCACAGACTCGGTCGAGTCTGACACCAAAGTTCAAAGTCAGACAAACCGAGTATGTCTTTACTGTAATAGGAGCAGTTATTTGTAGGTTATAAAATTTTATTACTTACACACAGCGTATTATCCTCAAATAATGTTTTATAATAGTAGATTATAATTCATATATATGATATCAATTAATTACAATTGACTTGTAATGAATTACATTTGAAATTAATAAAATTCGATAGCACAAACCATAGTGCCCCCAATTCTTAGACTTTTTGCTTTCGCGCGATGAAAACCTGACATCCATTGAACGTCAAAGTCGCTTACACATCGCTTGACATTTAGTGAATCTCAAACGATTACATTTACTACCAAAAAGATTTTTTCATAGGTAAACATTACATAAATTAATAAACGTAATGAAGTTATGAATTATAATAATTCAAATGGTGACGAATTAGAAGAATTTATACTCGTATCAAAGGAAGAGATGTGCGTAGGAACTTGAATGGAATATGTTGGAACTTTTTTCATTAAGTACATCGTTTATTTGAATGCGTAGTATGATAGATACCATAGTAGGAAAGTATACAAAGAGACGAAGCGAAAGCGTGCTTTACGATAAAAATGTGCGCGCATATAGTTTGTGCTTGCTCGTCGTGATTGATATAACGACTTAAGTCCTGCCTCAAGACATGTTTTATAAATATATTTTGTAATTTTATAAATAGAAGCAATAGTTTTGGTTAGATTCGATTTCAAATATACAGACAACCAGATTTAAAAATGTAAATGTCATAGAAATTTGTATTATTTTTCATTGGCAATTAATCCTTCAAGTCTTTTTTTACAAACAAAGTAACTTGTCAAGATTTAAGAACAGTTAAATAAAAGAAAAACCCAGAAAGCTTATTTTTCTATTGTCTAAGTATATGAGAGAATGATCAAAATTAATAGAAAAAACTGCGGAGTTTTTTTCGTAGAAGAACCAAATGTTTATGGGAATGTTGGGTTTATTCGATTGACATATTTAAAGGTCTATATGTACATTTTTATTGGTATTAAAACTTTCCGTATCGTCAAGAGTACATAATTAAGTAAATTAGGTACATATGTCACAATTTATTCTCGGCTACTTTTATCAAATTTATCCACATTCATAATAACTACTGGGCTTGTCCAATTAAATAGTGAACGCGTTCAGTGATACATCCTTTATAATTTTATATCAATTTAATAAAGTCTTTGTAATATTGTTTTTAGAATTGTATTGGAATGTTCAATATATTTACTAAGTAATTAATTTCTCAACCAAGGAGTTGTCATTCATATAAATTAGAAAATCAAAAATAACAAAAGTTTATGAAATTGGTATACGGGCCTAACATTTGCTGCTAATTCTAAACTAAAAAAAATATTTTAAAATTATTGTCCATAAAACAGCTCTTTCGCTTATATGACCGCGTAGTTACGAATTATCTATAAAATAATTTGTTCCATTGAAAAAGAACTTGTAAATTGTTAGTTTACTGTAGTCCTGTAGTACTCGTAGTTTTTGTAACTCTGAATTTGCCAAATTTAAAACGTCTCGGATTTAGGTGCTTTTACCTTAATATGAGAAATCCACTATTGTCTAATATAATCCCTTAGAGATAATGGTACAACGATGGGGATTTTACTAATGTTAACCTTGTATGTTACTTTAGAAGACTCGGTTGTACCAATATAGAGGGTTCCCGGAATGAATTTATTATTACAGAATATAGGTACGTATTTGGTGGCCTTGTTTTTATGGGTTTAAAGTTATCGATTACAAATTCACTGCTAATAATGCGAAATAAAACAAATCTAATTCGGAGAGATGACAAAACAAAAACAAAGTGTCAAGTTACAAGTAGGGCGGGCGGAGAGGTTGTGCATTTGTTTTTGATTAAACAAATTGTCCGCACAGTTTATTGCTCCCCCGTGCACGCCTCATCTGCGACTTTATGGGTTACTAGCCTTCCGTTGGCGAGTTCGGAAACATTTCAAATAGTTTTGTATTTTTTTTAAGATATTTTTACAAAAGAAAATGCTGTCGATAATTACGTTCCTAAGCTAAATTATTACACGGAGCTTTTTTATATTATAATTCGCAGCTTAAGGGAAAATGTTAACGTCGAAAGGTGAATAGTCAATACTTATACATGTATATTGCCTAGACTTCTTCTAACCACTAATTGATATGGACGTTGTTATCAAATACTAAAGAAAATGACTAAGACTAGCCCAATTTTGTACTGAAATAACGTCAGTATCTGACAGTTCAATTCCTTTGGTTAAGTATAACTATTCCTATTTTTTTTTATTAAATATAATAAAACTGACTTTGACTTTGGAGAATGTGAAAATACTGTTAATTAAGTTGTTGATACTGTTAAAATACTGTTAATTAAGTTAATGCAATCACTTTTTGGTGCTCATGGATTCGAATATACAAATAGAAGTGGCATCTTCTTATAAACTTTTCACCATAATTACGGTAGCGTCATATTTATTATGTACTTACATATGTGTACCTTTTAACCTTCTTAAGTTCCAAACCTTAAAAAAAACAATTGCTATAACTATTTGTAGTAGTTGTTGTAGTAGTTGTAAAACCGCGGATATTCCTACTGCCATTAAATCGATTTACATTTATGTCTATCTTACTATCGGTGATTTTCGCCATCTCAATAGATACTACAAATTTATTTTCCATATACATGAAGCCGGGTATCACACATGAAGCCAGTTATCTTCCTGTGACATTCAAATTAGGCCCGAGGGTAATGGCACTCGGTCTTCAGTATCCGTAGTTTGTGGGTATGTACTAGGCATTGCCAATGTATCGATTTCCAATTGAAAGTTACTGCTTCTGGCTACAGGAAAGTATTGACGACGTAAGATTTGTATGAAACATCTCTTTACTTTATAAATAACATATATCATGCGTGTATGAGTCAAAATATATCTAGTAAACTTATTGAGTTCGTTTCACAAATATAACAATATCATAATACAATTATTCATGATGCACCGTTAAATTTTATAATTCCCTATAACTAAAGCATTCAATTTGCGTCGTCAAAAAAGTTGAAGCTGAAAAATAAAAGTACTAGACATTGAATATTTTCTAATAAAACCAATTAGCAATGGAAGCTTCGAGACGTGCCTTCAATGGGGACACGATTATTTCTAAAAACTAAATGTCGCATCGTTCGTGAACGGCAGTGGCTTAAGAATACTTATTATGTAAAGGTTTTGTCATTTATTTTAATATGTTTAATATTTCGTATACAATTTCACAAAAGTTTAGACTCAACCGTTTTATGAACAGTATGAACAACTAAAACGAGCGATTACATTATAGTTGATACATTTTTTTCAAAGTAATTACGTGTTAAATATAACAAACATAACTATTACAAAAACGATCATTAATACTTTTGGGTCATTGACACTTCAACATTGTAATTAATTAAAAACCGTTTTGCAGCGCCAACCCACTCCTATTTCGAGCATTTGTAAGAGTTTGGGGAATTCCAAATTTCGTTCACAAGGAAATTATCAAGAAACATTAAATTGAAACGTGCTTGCTTACCGTTATAATAGGCTCGGAAAAATCGTTTGAAGAGGGTAATAAAATAAAAGGTTTTCGAGTATTTCCGCCCATTCTCCGCCGGCCAACTGTCTAGACCCCTCTTTTGGCTACCTTCTTCCAATGGAATTGCCGATGCACCTGACAAGCATATGTAAGCGATTTTCCCTTACAGCATTTTTACGCAGTTTTGATCAAGACTAGGTATTATACGATTATCATCGCAGTACGACAGTATTGACTTAGATAAAAACAGATCATAAATATAGAATACTTACGTAGAAAAACGCATATTTTCTTCAGTATTTAATATCAATGCAGTACTTTAAAAAGATTTTTATATATTTTACGCAATATTTGTCAATACCAAACCCAATTTAATTATTTTATTACCTATATCAAATTAAATTAAACAATACCAATTTAAATTTTTCTTGTACTATTTTACGGGCTTATATTAACTTTATATAATACTAGCTGTACCCGCGGCTTCGCCCGCGTAAAAATGAGTGTATCGCAATTTTTCCCGAACAAATCTCGACCCCCTTGAAATTATATGATAAAAAATAGTATATAATTATGTTATTCCACAACCTTTTCTATAGTGCAAGTCCTATCCAAATGAGTTTAGCCGCTCGGCCGGCGATAACCCGGACATACAAAGAGTGAAGAAACGAATTTAAAGTATGTCTTTGTGGTTAGGATCATAATTGTTATGTAAAAATATTTTAAAAATAAGACAAATTAAAATTAGAATTTTAAAATTAGAAGATTGTAAACCGCCTTTCTTTGAATTAATTAACAATCTTAGTGGTCACACAATACCAAGAAGCACCTTGTAAACCAAATCCTCCTCCACATTTAAACCAAAACGCATCGATTACAAAGATTGATTTTAACTTTTCCGCAGTATGTTTAAAAGTTCTCAGGGTGATGCTGCAGGGTGAAGTGCAATGTTTGTACTGGTCTAGTACAAAAAGACGCTACTATTACAAACTCATTTAACATTCGTATCCTACTCAACACTGGACACTATCAAGTGGTCAGATTACTCTAATAGTGCACACGCATCGGTGGCCGGCTTGTATTAGCATGCGCGAGCGAGACGGTTACCTACCCCTGCCGAGAGACATCGCGATCTTTATTATTTTAAATCCCTAATATCTTTAAAAGTATTTATTTGATGCATATAGTGTAAAAGCTAACGAATGCATTTATTTATATAAGGATTAATACCGAACAGAAGAAAACACACTCGAAATTAACGTAATATTTTTAGTTGAAATATGGAACATAAAAAAAATATTGTGACTTATCCATAAGTTATAGAGATATACTATCGCGGATTAATTTTATATTTAAGGTTGCAATCCAGTGATTCGTAGCCCTTGACGGAATTATTAGTATTCAGCATCAACATTTAATTTATCGATAGACTTCGTAGTTGTTTTGTAAATAACGCCACCTATCGCATTCAATGTAATTTAACATAGTAGTGGATGATAGATGGCGCAAGTATACCTAATATATAACTCATCGGTAATTCCTCGTAATTTTATATTGTGGGTAAATTAAATCAAATTTATATCACATTTATTTGTATGATAATTAATTGTTATCGATTTATAGGTATGTATTATTTCATAATAAACTAAGGATCAGGATGACATCAGGGCAAAATGGCTAATTTGGAATTGGAGTTGGAATTTGGAATTAAACAAAAGTCGCGATATACCGAGTTTTACAGATATATGTATGTTTTCGACTCAAAACCAATGTTTTTTAATGTTTTATTATTGAAATAAGTTTTCAATCAAGTCTATCTTGCCCCTTGATGGAATTTTATTATCGTACCCTTTGAAGGAAATTATATAATATGATATCTCTAATAACAGTGTAAAAGACAATTTTGATCTTTGTTATAATTACGAAGCTAACGAATGCATTATTTACATAAGGATTAATACTGAACAAAAGACAACAGACTCGAAAATAACATATTATTTTTAGTTAAAATATGGAACATAAAAATAATTATTGTGAGTTAACCATATGAGATATAGATATGCTTTCATGGATTTATTTTATATTTAAGTTTGCAAACCAGTGTTTCGTAGCCCTTGACGGAATTATTAGTAATTCAACATCAACATTTAATTTATCGATATTACTTCGAAGTTGTATTGTAGATAACGCCATCTATCAAATGTTCATTTAACGTAATTCAACAGAACAGTAATAGCGCAAGTATACCTAAATATTTAACTCATCGGGAATTCCTCGTAATTTTATTCGTATCTTTCGCATTATAAATACATTTTCATATTATAAACCCATATTAAAATTAAATCATAGATAGATAAAAATAAATGAAAGAACAATGCCCACTTCCCATACATTTGAAAACCTGGTATATTGTCTCATAATCATTTTTAAGATTTGAACATAGCGAAGTTAAAAAAAATATGAATAGGTTTATTAAAGCTCTCGTGTCCTGCTCAATATCGACTCCGCGGAACTGACAGTGTCAAATGTCAAAGGAAGAAAAACCGTTTCAGTTGTGTAGTTACTCAGTTCATACTACATACATGCGATTTGATTTTGATTGATTTGAGATTTGGATGGATTTAAGAATGTCAATATTATTTATTATTTTAGATAGCATACATTTAAACTGTTAGAGAAAATCTTTAAAAAAAGTAAAAAAAATATAAAGAATTACTTGAAAGAATAATGAAAAAAAGAATTATTCAAGTAGCAATGCGTTAAATGGAACGTAGTGACGTGAAATGATAGTTGAGTTGCGTTCAAAACATGTAATTCGTTAAACTTTTACCTTGTTTATTATATACAAATATTCAAATAACTTTATTTCCTGCGTTCCTTTTAATTTAGTAGCTGCATTTTAAGATTTTTACATCACTATACACGATCAGGTGAAAATTGGACATCCTTCTTTAAATCACATCTATTTGAATGATAACTAATTGTTACCAATTTATATGTATTAACTGAACGTACTCACGATGACGTCCATGCGAAATGGCTAATATGGTGATTGTCATTTACATTGGAATTTAACAAAATTCGCGACATAGCGAGTTTTACGAATATATGTTGTCGACTCAAAATCAATATTTTTTAATGTTTTATTATTCACTTAAGTTTTTAATCAAATCTATCATACCCCTTGACGGAATTATTAGTACAGCTCTTTGTCAAAAACGAACTACCATACAAACATTTATGCTCGATTTTAACATTTTCAACCCATTTTTTGAAATAAAAAGTAGCCTATATTGGATCCCAAGGTTACCACTATCTGTGTACACAATTTCATGAATTTCGGTTCAGTAGTTTTGGCGTGAAAGAGTAACAGACAGACAGACAGACAGATAGACAGACAGACAGAGTTACTTTCGCATTTATAATATTAGTAGGGATTGTTGTTTTAATAATATAAAATAAATAATATTTAAAAAGGCCACATCATATAGAACTATGCCTCCTGTGAGGATTGAACTCACGACCCCTGGTTTACGAGACCAGTGCTCTACCACTGAGCTAAAGAGGCTTGTAGTTACGTCCATGAATTTTATTATCACTTACTTCAGCACTGATTTATTCGGCTTTATAAGGATTTTTGAATTGTTTAAACTTGTTGTATAAGTATGGTTTTTACTATTTACTGAAAATATTTCCTTTGCGTTACTTGATTATAGAGTTATATTTTGCGTCATAAATAATGATGCAATATATTTATGTTTATCTATATAAAAAATCGGAAAACAATTTAAATATTGCATAATGCATATGGATTATCCTCATTAAAGACAGAAAAATAGAACACTGTTTATCAAATAATGTTTATTAAACACATATTTAAATAATCGTTCCTTTGTCGTTGTTCTTAATGGTTATTCATCCAAACACTTTACTACTTTGTCAGGAGTCCCGCAGGGATCGCATTTAGGGCCAATTCTATTTAACATCTTTATTAATGATCTTCCCCAATACTTCTCATCTTCTTCTCCATTACTCTTTGCCGACGACCTGAAGTTGTACAAAACCATTGACACATGGGAAGATGTAACTTTATTTCAAGAAGACATAAATTCTCTCGTTCAATGGTCATCTGATAATGGAATGGAGCTAAATGTTGCTAAATGCTTTCATATTAAATTTACGAGGAAAAATAACTTTATTCTATCTCATTATCATATGAATAACACAACGATCAGCGAAGTTGACACAATTAAAGATTTAGGTATACTGTTAGATAGTAAACTCACTTTCACACCACACATTGACGTGACAATCAAAAAAGCATCAAAAATGTTAGGTTTTATTTTGCGGAACGGTAAACTATTTAGAAAACCTTCAACTAAAATAATTCTGTACAACAGCTTGGTAAGATCAACATTGGAATATGGCAGTGTAGTTTGGCGACCCCACTATGCGACACATACTTTGCGAATAGAGAGAGTTCAGAAGCGGTTTGTAAGGCATCTATCGTACATTAGTGGCATGACAAAATCCAAATTTTCATACAAAAGCTTGATCAATTATTTTAAAATGGAAAGCCTGGAAACACGGCGAGCAAATGCGGATTTACTTTTTCTTTATAAAATTGTAAGAAATCATTTGTATTGCCCGCAAATGCTATCGAAACTCTTATTTAGAGTTCCCCCTAGATTACCTCGTAAGCCTCTCCAGCTCTTCGTACCTCCGCTTCGAAGAACCGTGTTGGGTACTAATTCTCCTCTTTGTAGAATGGTTCAGCGTTACAACCGATTAAGTGGGTCCCCGGACTTCAACATAGATATTAATTTGATGTCCTTGGTTCAATTTAAAATTTTAATCAAAACTATAGGAAGACTCTAATATTGGATAGTATTGTTATGTTATTTTTTTTTTTCATTGTTGTTTTTCTTTTATATTTCTGTTACTTTAAAAAAAAATGATGCTTTTATGTTATTATTTATTAATGCTATGTTTTTTTTCTGTTTACAAAGTTACTTTACTATAGCTAGCAATGTTCACCTGTAAGTGATTATTCATTTATTGTTAAGTTACTATGTTCTACGTTTCTATGTCAAATTTAAATGTTATAATCGTTGGTGAATTAAATACATAAAATAAAAATAAATGCTAAGTGCCTATTGTCTAATGAATTTTGTAACTATCTATCTACTGTCACTGCTTTCGTCGTCAACCCATTATTGTCCCACTACTGGGCATGGGTCTTCTCTCAAAATGAGAGAGTTTTAGGCCATAGTCGACCGCGCTGGCCGAGTGCGAATTGGTGGACAGTGCGAATTGGTGGACTGCTTTACGGTGAAGGAACCATCGTGAAACCTAAACACCTGAGATTCTCTAACACAAAAATCTCAAAGATACGTCAACTCTATTCGCACTTGGCCAGCGCAGTGGACTATGGACTGATCCAGTATCAATCTGAGTGGAGACCCGTGCTTATCAGAGGGGCAAAAATTGCTTGTCCTAAAGATAAGGAAGATATGTTGATGGTGTATGACATCATTCACATAAAATTACATGTGTATGTACACCATGCTATATTAGAGATATAAAGATTTTATTTATTTATTTATTTATTTATTTATTTATTTATTACACCTTACGCCTAACATTACAGGATAGTACCTAATTCGTTAGCGTAGTTTAATATATTATGAATACACAACAAATTAAAATAAATGCATTATTAATATCAATTTAACATTACTTATAGTCCAGCATTAGATAAAATTAAAATCATGTCAAGATATGTATTAAAATAGATACAAATTAATATAAAACCTGATGTTTTCAAAGTCGCGTGAGTTAACAATATTAGAACCCTTTGTCATTATTTATTGAGCGCTCGACAGTCGGATCGGAGCGCGCGTTACACATAAATATCGAAAATCTCATAACCTCGGATTGAGTTAGCGAAAGCCGTAATAGCTAAAATGTTATCCGAATTTCTGAAGAATACATTTGGTTCAAATTTGGTATATATTTTGGTTTTTTTTTTCTCAATATTTTCTTTTTAATACATAAAACAAACTTGAGTTTTTCGCATTAAATGATTATTTATTACTTATTTTATTTAGTAGTGGAAAGTCACACGTATGAAATTGTATTTTGTACTTACAGGTTTAACATACATTAATGACATGGCCAAACGCACATTTTATCTTAAATAATTGTGATCCTGAGAAAGCTCAGATGTGGGACGATAATGTATTGAGTTGATGATAATGTTTAATAAATCTTGCTTTTTATAGGAAAAATTCATTAGCTATCAAATGCATGAACAACATTTCAAAAATGTTGTGCTGTGTTTTTATTTATAAATTAGATTTCGCTTGAATACTCCATAGGTAAATAAGTACAATACAAACAGATAGATAAAAATATTATATACTTTTTTATATTTATTAGGCTTGCGTAAAAAATGTAGTTATGTACTGTGCGAAAGTACCAATAGAGTGTATGATCTTTTACGAGTAGAAATAAATTTAGGCAAAAACTTTGTCCATCAGATTTAGGGTTGTTTTTGTACAAAATTGTTAACTTCGTCTGCAAACTTGCCCACCCTGATGAGAAATGTCACTGGTTTCCAAGTTAATGAATAATTTAGAAGCTGAAAACTCGAGGTGCATGTTGATGACATATATTTCGATTTGGTAACGTAGTTATAATAGTAGGGTATTAGAGAGAATACGATTAAGTATTAACGAACCGGTACTGATGGTAAATCGATAGTGTTTTTTGAACGCTTCAGTGGCAAAGACAAAGGTTTCGTGTATACACTGTTTTTATGTTTATTATAAGGTATAACTTTTTATAAGTTAATGTAAAGCTAGTTAACTACAATGTGTGCTACTTTTTTACCAGACTTGTAACGTTAACAATATTTATAGCATGTGTAGCACAATAGTTAGAACACCTTCTAAACTATACTCGTAAATTAATAAGTTGGTTACATATTGGAACCAAAATTAGGGAAGTTTGTCCAGTAAAACGGGGTTAAAATCAAGGACGGCCATAAATAATTACTCACCCTCGCATTTGTTGTCTCTACGATCGTAAATATATGCTGTTTTATAATTACCCTATACCTTTAATTGGCGTTGAGCACGCATGCTTCGACTTGAAGTGATTTAGGTGATATGAATAAAATTAAAATCGATTGTAGTTTATTGTTATATTGGTTATCAAGAAGAAAATTATAGAGAGAGAGAGAGAGAATTATCATATGGTCATTTAATTGTAAATTATAGAGTAATTAATTTTAATTATTATTTATTAAGTATTTTGTAGTAATATATGATAAGCCAAAAAGATATTTAATAATTTACACAAAAAATATGTTTTTAACAAATGCAATTATTACGGATACAATATTTAAAGTTGAAAGACTGAAAAAGTTCAACTAATGTTAACTTACTAACACGGAAATCTGTGTTCGCTTGAAATCACAAGAGCTCATTAAAAGCGTGAATGATTAAAGCGACTTCATAACGAGAATAGCAAAAGCGAAGAGCAAACTACAAAATCTGCGATAAGTGCCTTAACTTCAAGCTAGTTAAGGTAAATAATTTACATTCTTCAAACGTGGGCGTGCAATTGAAACCTGTAAGCGGAAAATCTTCACCATAACGTTTTTCATGCGATGGAGAAACGGATTTAATTACTTTTTGGTACCTATGTGTCTTTTGTGCTAGCCCTGCTCTATGTTTTTGGTGGTTTATAAAGTTCTTTTGCATAAATGGCTCTTATAGATATAGTTTTATTAGATGGTGTTATTCATTCTTAGTCGTAATCCGAGACATGTCTATATAGTGTAAACAAATATATACATAGTTTCTAGGAATACAGTTAATGCTTAAAATATTGTTACAGCGCTAAGATTAGGGTATTTAAAATATAGTACAATGGACTATGAATTTATGTGTTACTCGGGCTGTAAAGATTGTTTTTCAAAGAATTTCAAAAGCTTCCCTCTTTTTCCACCAACAAATCTACATTAATTGAATAATTGAACTCTTTGTTAAAATTTGTACAAGCGATCACCGTCATAATTGATTTGAAACTGAAGCAACATCACTTATGTAAATGTAATTAACATTCTGTTTGCGTTACGCTTATCTTAAATTGAAACGGATGTTAACTGATCTATGTAATTAGAATCTAATAACGGTGATTATGAGATAAATAGCTTTATTCACGAGTAAAGTATAAGTATCGCTATACTTTTTGCGTTAGTTATTTTTAAACACTACTAGGTCATTTGTTTTTTAAACAGCCTCTAGCAACAAAATTACGGTTTTACTACTGTTTTAAAGCAAGTTTAACTGTGACCACTCGAACTTAAAAACTTTTATTGTTGTTGTGTTTAATTACTTTAGCTCAGAGGTCGAAATTCGACAACAGCCATATTTTTTTTATCCCTACACGTAGTCAACTTAGGTTTTGTAGCAAAACGTCCATGTAGTTCCGGGATCAGAATAGGGCTACGGCATCCCCTACCCGTCGTAACAGGCGACTAAAATGGGCTTCCGGGGTTACAGACGGCTAGAGTGGGAGCTCAAACCGTTCGGTCAGGCAATCCCGGGAAGGACGGCGGTATGTGTGGTCGCATACCGACGTAAAGACTGGACGGAGCGGTGGGCCCAGCCGCCCATCTGGGAGGAGCTTGATGGAGCAAAGGCTCGGAGGATTCCGGTTGAAGTCGTTTCGAGATCCCGGAGTCCTCCTTTTTAGCGCCGAGGACGGCCACCGGGGGGGTTTTAGTGCGGTAAAAATCCCGCATAACCTTGCATCGCTCCCACGGCGTCGGGTACCTTTTGAAGGTTTCCCCCTCGAGAACATAAAAAAAGGTAAATTGGTGAACACAAAAAAGGAGATATCGAACAGTTTCATCTTTGCTTATTTATATATAGATAATGCAACAAAGCAGCTACGCCACTATAGATTACTATAGATTCGTAATCTACAGATTACTCCACTATAGTGTATTTACGTCTAGTAAGTTAGTCCATCAAGTTTTCCTGTAAGGTATCAAATTGTGCATAAATTAAAACTCGCGATGAAGCTATTTTGGCGCTACCGACCGTTTATTTCCCAATTATTCAGCAACTGGGAATTGCTCGTTCGATCGTGTGGTTTGGCAACTGTGTATGTTCGTAGTCAATCGCCATTTTGCTTCACTGATCGAGTTTGAGCAGCATTTTCAACATTTATTCGATTGTAATTCGTTGATCAATCTGAATTCTTGTGCGCGTATTAGTACCTGTTCTGTTCATGGTGATATGGGCATGTAGCGTAGCTATTTTTATCTATTTGATACTTGCTTAATAAATTATGAAATTGAAGTGTTTATCGATTAATTTTAAAATAACTTAAATGAGGTTTGATGAAAGGTATACTTGTATTCACTGCAAAAAAATCAAATACTTGTTTTTTTTGTCTCGCTGCCGACACGTCTGTTTATTTGTACCTCAACAAAAAACCCTTCATTTGGTAAATTACTATAAGATGTATTTATAGTAGGGTATATTATGTGTAATATGGTAATTAGCGGGGATAACAAAAGCGCGTGGGTACACACGGGCTGAGTGGAGTAATATTAAAAAAATAACTTAAGTAAAGTAAAAGAAAGACAAAAACGCTTCAATAAGAATATAACAAAGAATATAACTCTAACAAAGGTTTATAATTAGTCTTCCTAAGGACACATAAAGATGTAATGCAAGTTAAAAGTTAATTTCTGTGGAGCTATGTATATACTATATATGCTTTTTCTCCCCTAACCATAAAAGCATGCTAAAAGTGTTTATTTTATAACCCCCGAACTTCGTTTTCAGTTCAGTGTACAGGTAAATGATTGGCGGTAAACGACTCTGACGGCGAATGTTCGTTAATTTATAGCCTGTCGACTACCGGTCATTTTAGATCAGGCTTATAATACCTGTTGAGTTACAACAGGCTTACTTTCAGCTCAATATCCGTTGTTAAACGATATTGAGTTAAATGGTTTTGTTAAATCTGGCTTTATTTAAATATTCATGTGTCACGAGTTTTATGTATGTTTGTCTACACAAAAATGAAGATATAACTACTTATATCTTTATTTTTACCTTTGATCTTTTAAAAGAAATTCGTGCGAAATGCGTATTTATTACCAACCTTTGGTAGGATTCCAATAACAACAGCCTTTGACCATAGTCGTAGATACTTAATACTTATGGTCACTAACTATCAAGTGGACTGCATACTTGTTTTCCACTGTATTATAAAAATATTAACAAAACCATCTAAGTATAAAAATATCGATAATAAAAAAAAAACACTTTATACACTCATAGCCCCACAGTAGGATTTTCTCCTGTGTCGTGGGTACCATGGACACACACCAGACGAATACATAAACACCCAGACCCAGAACAGGAATGTAAACTCATCATACCTGTCTGGCCGGGAATCGAACCTGGGACCCATTGCGTGTCAGTCCGGTATGGTAACCGCTGCGCCACGCGGGTCGTCAAACCCGCGTTAACTATAAAATTAACAAGTTTACACTAATAATTATTATTTAAGAGTGCCTATTAACTCACGCTAACTTCCTTATGAAGATGTTATGTAATCTGCCTACTTTGTATCGAATTTATGGCCTGTCGCGCCCCGGTCATTTCAGATCAGGGATAAGTCCTGTTGAGTTACAATAGGCTTAAGTTGACCAGTCGGCTGTCTGACCTTTATCTGTGCTGAATTGAAATTAAAGTGCAAGAGGTAATGGGAGTTCGGTATACAAACATATAATAAAAATAAATGCTAATTTAAGACTTAGAAATTGGTAACAGAAATTTATATCATTTTCAGATTTTTTACTTTTTGAAATCCTATTAACGTAAGACTACTAAATTTAATTAAAAGGATTAATTAATATACATATACATATATCTTAAATTAAAATTATGTTTTTGTTTCGTTATAGTCTATCAAAAGTGATCGCATTGAAAGCAATTTTACAATTTTTAAAAAGCGAGTACTTACTAAATTTTTTAGATCAATAAATACCAAATTCCATTAATAACTTATCTCGTCAAAAATTTGTCCAGAATATCTGTTAAAATAAATTTCCAGAAGTTGCAACATTCTAGCATACATAGATTTATTTATCATCATGATAGTACAAGGAAATGTAAAAAGTATTAACGGTTTCCCGCCGTCTTATGTACAAAAGTTTTAATACGGGTAGCATTATCAATACAAAGGTAACGTAACCTATTCAGCCAAAATCAATTTTCTTAAAAAATATTTCTTACATTTATGTTTCATTAATTTGATAATATATTAATTGTGTTTAAACAAATGAACTGAATATCTTTTTTGTTTAAAAACAACAGTTTTAATTGGGATCATTTTTAATTAATCTTTTAATCGGGACTTGTGATTTCTGCTGGCAATATTTTCATTATTTTGCCCGAGCTCGCTCCCCTACTTAATAACGTCTAATTTAATCAGATTTCGCTATCTCAAGACTCAATTCTCTCGAAAAAAACACATAAGAATTCGCAATTATCTACTCGGGACGTCCTAATCTCGCATAGAATTTAATTACTTCGAGTCATATCTTTTTCTAATTTGCGCATGTTTTAATATATAAATATATATTTTATACAACTCATTTTTATATTTAATAGACTTAGTTACTTTACAGGCCGGTATGGTGTTAGCTTTCATAATAATATAATATTACGTATAAAGATCAATTTGTAATAATCTTTTTAATTGGATTAATATATAAACCTGCCAAAGGCATGCCACAAATGTAATTAATCTGCCAATCCCCCGAACATATTTAATAATAAAACGAAATGTCGCCTCGCATTAATTAATTCTGCACTGCTGATTCTTGCTCATCGCTTACTTCGACAGAGTTCTATGTTTCTCAACTGCACCCTTTCCGGAGTACTTTTTCCGTTTATCCGGGCGTCATTAAGGGAATGATCCGGTGGCTTGAACGGATAACTTATGGTCGGTCATGGAATCTGCATATAAATAGGAACGAGGTTCATAGCAGAGGGATTACTGCGCGGTAAAGTAGGGGATCGCTTTCGAGCTGGTAGCCATAAAATTTCAGAATGTTGTATTTTTTGTTAATTTAAATTTACAATGAAATTAAATTTTATTAAGTAATTAAACATATGAAATATTTGATCTTTCGAGTCAATTGAATTTTAATTTAATCTATTATACATTTATGATTATATCGACGTTACAATACAATGTAATGTGGCAAAACTTAGTTAAACTAAGATGACATCTAATATTAATTGACACCACCCACAAAAACCCAGTTATTAAAGTGAATGTCCTTGTACCATCTTTTGGACTCCATTACCGCATTATTGTAAACACTATATAACAATAAATTACATAATATGTATGTTTTAACTTGTTTAAATACTATTTTACATGTAGTTTTAAATTATTCCTATTCGTAGAAGGTTTTTTCAAAGCAACATATCACTGTATTTTTTTATATATATTTTTAAAATACATAAAAACAGTCGTATTGTCCAAAACTTGTGAGTAACAATATGTCGGTTGTAACAAATAGTTCTTACTTTAAAATAGCTGGGCGGAATTAAAAAGCTCTCCTCGTTTCGTAGACTATTGTGTAGACTCTTTAGAGTTTATTAGTTTCAGCATGAAACGTATAAACCCTACGTTTAGGAACGGTTTTATGGTTAAGTAAAAAATATGGCTTCGGGGAACAGTAAAACAAGAAACATTATAAAAGTGTGTATGAGAAAATTCGCTTTTACGGCGTTTTGCGGCGCCGGCACTCTGGTACCGTCAGCAAAAATATGGTAACGATATTTATTAAGGTACGAAGAGATTGACTGTAAGGTTCGTTTAGGCATGTAAATAAATATCTATTTTTTAAAGTTTTTTATATAGATTTTTATTAAAGGATAGTTATATAATTTTTGTTCCTTTTTTGGTACTACGATTTATACAATCCTTAACATAATATTCAAATTAAGCATTGCAAAAGATATAGAAGCAGCATTATTTATAATGTTCATGTAATCATGAAAAATGTGGTAATTATTTCGGAATGGATTTTTTTAATATGTATTTGAAATTTGCTGTAGGTCCCAAACTGTAAGTAACCTGTGAGTATCCAAGTACTTATTAAAAGAGATATTCGTTCAAATTGAATCAAACATATTGGCAGATTTTAAGCAAAATAACATCTGACTGTACAAACTGATCCCTCAGTAATGGAATGGTGCGGGGAGAAAAAATAATTATGGGGTGGTTTTGTACAAATTTGATTTCGTCGCCTCGTTCTCCGGCTCTATGAAATTAACCTCTGTTTCTTCTGTTTGACTGAAACTTAATACGGATAGAAAACACGATTTGCCCTTTTACACAAATTTTTAAAGAAAATTGATTTGAGAGGATTCTAATTCCCCTTTTTTACGAATAATTCGTATATTTAAGAGATGTTTCATAAACGTCAACATTTTGTTTACCTACTGCTCTTTAGTATTCGTTTTATGTTAATACCAACTAGTTTTGCTATGACTTATAATTGATTGTAGAATTACTTTTACTTATATATATTCTTAAAATTTAACAAGAGATTTTTTTATCCGAAAGTGACCAAATTAAATTTGAAACTTTTGTAGAAATTTGCTTCTATTTAGAATTGGTTTCTTTATGGTTTGTTAGCTTAACAGGTTTAACAAGTATTTATTCCAGTATAAATTATATTACTTCATACTATTATTTTTCTTGCACCGCCATGATAAGAAGTATCAAATGAAAGAGGTATCTGAGAGGAGTACGAAATAACTGATATTATATTAAATATCCTTTTTAAAACATATTTGTTATAAAAAGTATTTATAATTTCAGCATAAAAGGCATACATTGCAAAATGACTTATAAATATACAGTCACATTCGCAGGACAATACGAGCGCGCATAATATCTCGATTCAAATTCGAAGGGCGCGATAAAGCGACGCTGTTTTCTTATTACATTATCATATCAAAGGATTAACAGATCTTGAAGAAAACTACAAACACCATTCCATTAGAGTGAAAGCGTCAACCCCTGCACAATTAGGGCATGATAAATGGATCACGAAAAATCTCATCTAAATATTTAATCGAAAATTCCCCTACGCGATGCACTGTGCATTTGTTTTGTGCCAACAATATGTATGAGGAGATATAGATCTTGGACGACAATAGTGTAAATTCGTTCGGAATTCCAGTTCATATCCAGAAAGCGTTTTAGAAATAGTTAAAATTGCCTTATTTCAACTATCGGCGAAGGATCTATACTTTTCTTTATGATAATACAGTTTTAATCAGTGTTTGTACTATTTCTTTACAAGCTTTTAATTATAAAATTTCTTTTAAATTTTGACTTAAATTTTGTATACGATAAAGATAAACATTGTAAACGGAGTGCAGCTAAACTATAATGTTTTTAGTACAAAAATTAACTAATAAAATAGCATACATCACATCTGAAGGTCAGTCATTGTCACAGTCTTAAAGCAATAGAGACATTTTATAAAAGCAAATGACGAGAGAACAATTTTAATCGATTGCTAAAGTACTGAAACTTAAGGGGTGGTCGTTACCGTTAGACAATCGGATTTAAGCGCGTTTTTTCTTGCACGCTGTGTCCCCTCCGTGCGTGTACAATTGAGCGAAGACAAGTGCATGGGAGTGCAGGAATGCAGTCCGTCCTGCGCTAGGGAGCCACCCCTGCGTCACGAATGCAGATAGGGTTGGGGCCAACGGATCATTCGATTATGATTCTACATTAGACATAATTATTATGAATCGATTTTAGACATTTTTGTCGAATATCATTTTCATTACCTATTGGAATTATTGCGGTATAAACCATCTTTGGAATTATAATCGTTTATATTTATGCCATTAAATATTATTATTGAGAGCAGTGATAGCCTAATGGTTGAAACTTGCCCTCTCGATCGGGAGGTCCGAGGTTCAAACCCAGGCACGCACCAATGATTTATGAGCGTATTAGAAATTAATTATCACTGCTTTTCGGTGAAGGAAAACATCGTGAGGAAACCTACACACCCGAGAGTTCTTAAAAAAAAAAGTTCTCGGAGGTGTGTGAAGTCCACCAATTCGCACTTGGCCAGCGCGGTGGACTATGGCCTAAACTCTCTCATTCTGGGAGAAGACCCGTGCCCAGCAGTGGGCCAATAATGGGTTGATGCACAAATATTATTATTATAAATAGTTAAATGATGTTTATGCCGTTGTCTCTAAAATCCCCAAATTTCGAATGCCAGTGTCATGATATACCTATAGATGTTAGACCATGAGATAAAATAAAATTTACATGGTTAATTTATACGTTACTGTAAGTTGTCACGTTTAAAGGTAACAAAGGGATGAAACCAAGAAAATAGTCAGCTGAGAAATTATCCTTCTATAAACAACGTTCAGTAACACGTACAATTAAATTCGTCTGTACTACAGCAAATTATACTTTTCCAGGGAAGGCATTTGTCTTTTTTAGATCAATAAATCAATATCTTTTAAATACCCTATTATTATTTACGTACTAAAGAAAATTACCTACTTCTAGATTTGGCACGTATTCATGCAAGTATAAGAAACACAACACAAAAATAACACGTATTCGATTATTTTCTCGCAAAGTTACAACCCACCCCATCACTATTCCGAATAATATTTCTTTCCCGACAGTATTGCCGTGTTAATATCACACCAAAACGCCTATACATTCTCCCCATTGTGTACTTTGTGCATAAATCATTAGTTTGTTTTATTGGCCGCGAAAGGGCATCAGTTTGTTTGTGAAAGTATTACAGTGTTATTGAAGTCCATTCATTATTCTGAATACTGTAGATTTATAGGTGTTGTATTGTGCAATCACTATCAGTTTATTTCTTAGCACTTGCTAAGGACGTAGTATTGAACACTCGTTTTAGAACAATAAGTCACCTTGCTCGCTCGCTAAAACAATGATAATTGTTTTACTCACCTATATATTAATACGTGAAGCAAAATATGATTCGTTTTTAAGATACTTGAAGCGGACGGAGGAAGATGAAATTAAGCACGGTTACAGTTGATGTTGAGAAGTATTACCAATGCTAATATTTTTTCAAATAATGCATAAAACATACCTAAAATCAAATAAAAACGCATACCACACACTACCTTGCATTTGACACAAACAATAATATAATAAACGAAATAAAACATTCAATGTCTTACTATGAAAACACAACTTCAAAAATGTCAGATGTAATTGTTAAAATATACGCTATTGCTTTTTCCCACTTTTTACCTTCAACGAGTGATTTTAATCAACAAAATCAATACAATTTATTAATTGAGCAATAGTCGTGCTACTTTGGACAATATGAAGTTTAGTTTTTTAATTTACGGGTGACTAGTAAGATTGAAATAGCAAATGAATATGCAGCCCACCCGATAAATGGTCATGCTGCCCACGGATATCGAATAGGTGTTGTAAATGAAGTAAAAAAACTGATATGTTGCTAATCCTGAGAGAGGTAACATACCTATTACCTAGTCGTAAGTAACATACGCCCTGCGTCGCCCACACAGCGTCAGGTACCTTTTGAAGGTTCCCCTTCGAGAACAAAAAAAAAGTTACCTTTAATATCTATAAACTCAAAAATAAGCACATTTATACTACTGGGGCAAGGTATTCACAATATTTTTTACGAACAATCCAATTATTTATTCCATAGGCTATGTCATGGCTACAATCATTAATATTTCCTTACATATAACATAAAATAGTATAGGTAGGTATACTATTTTTATTGGTTATACCTAAATATGTTCCGCACCATTACATCGCACTAAGGAAGGAATTACAGAAACATTAAGGTAATGCGTGCACTGTAAAATGTATTTAGGGGAAACTTTATACTTAGATATCTAAAACGAATTTGTTTGTCAATGAAACTACGGGAATATATTTTCTAAATCCTATCTAAATAAGGACAATAACAAGCTTAAAATACAACATTTGCTCTCAAAGTTGCAGTCAACTGCCAAAAGTTACAACCAAAATTAACTTAATTTCAATCGAGTTAGCGACTTCAGAGGCGCTCAAACTTTTGCTTTCGAATCAGCTTCTTTTTTTAATTTTCGTCAACGGCCTTTGTTGTGAAAGTACAGCTACTCAGTAACTCTCGAAGTCACTTCGTATAATTTTCTAATTCCAGCCCTATACCGTAGATTTTACTGCGCTTCGGTTTCCCTAATGCCAAATTGCGACGTAAACTTCGCCTTCCTGACCTATTTAGCCGGATATTGTCGGGGTGGCTGTTTCAAATTTAGAATTCGACACTGTAATTCGTTGTCCTTTTCTGTTGTTTTACATGAGAAGAAGAAGGAAAATCTACATTTTCAGAAAGTAATACGGTTACTCTGTTAAAAGACTGTAGGTAAACACAGGCTAGCTTATCACGGAACTTTTATTAAAAAAACTAGTAATTATCGATACAAATTGCAATTCACGAATGTGATGTATGAATGTAAAACTTGATTGTTAAAAAATTACTAGTGTAGAGAGATATCTCTATACGATGACGTATGCAATTTAGTTTGCTATAAATTTAAGATCTATAGATATTTATTCATTGCATTTTAATTTTTAATATACCATGCCGTATTCCATATGGCATAGTAGTCACCCAACGTCTTCTAGTTAGAAAAAAAGTAAATGCTTACACAACATATATATAACCCTAGCGTAGAGTTATGTACGTTAGGCGTATATCGCAACTAAGTATAGTCGTTACTTGACGGAACCGTCTGTCTTGTGGACAAACACTGTTCACTAGATCCTGCGAAGGCTATATTCACGGATGGGTCGCAAAGCGCCTGTAAATCACTTAGACGGACGGCGACGGGCCCCGCAGTTAAAGTTTCTGTTTTCGTTCACCAGGGAATGGAAACGTAACGATAAGAAATATTTGAATGGCTAACCCTTTTTGGGTATATCGAGGAATAACGGCTAACGAAAATATAACATTTTGTTTTTGAGAATTATTTTTTAAATACTTTTTTAACTCCATTAATGTTATAATTTTAAAACGAATAACGCGTAGGAAAATAACACTATAGCAAAACTTAAAAAAAATCATTGATTATATTTACACGAGCGTATACCTAATTATACAGTTCGGGTACAACCTATAATTATCCCGCTGCTGGGCACGGGTCTTCTCTCAGAATGAGAGAGTTTTAGACCATAGTCTACTGCGCCGGTCAAGTGCGAATTGGTGGACTTCACACACCTCCGAGAAATTATTAACCTCCTTCTTCCTCCTCCTTAAAGTTAGAATAATTGAGTTAGTTCATTTCAACAACCATAACATATAAAGTACCAAAGTTCGACATAGGACAACACTATCTTCTAATTGGCTAAGTGCATGTAACGGTCCCCTCTGTAGAGTTATTTATTGCAGTTACTTTTCGGTAATTAGGTTACCTACAGACACTTGGGGGCAATTTGTCAAAATCTCTTACTAACTTCCAAGTGAAGTTCGTTGTTAGTTATTCTGTTACTTGGTGTGGAAACGAGAATCGTGGCAGTTGTATGAAGTAACTGCTAGTTTAATCTAGTTTATGTTTAACTTTTCAGAAGATACTGATTTTTTAGCTTTGTCGTAAATAAATAAAATTTGATCTAGACCTTTGTGACACCACAGTAATATTGCTTGTACCTAATTGAAAAGTACAGAATTGTAAATGAAGCGTTTGAAAAAATATTTAGAATGTTTCTTTTATGAGAATCATCCGTAGTTGATTAATTCTAACGAATCTTTAAAAAATCCATAGAAACTTCTTACAGCAACCTATCACGAGTTAAAAAATACAACCCTATAAGCACAGTATACGTCATTTTAGTCCTCTTTTACAAAAACATACATATTACTGAACCCACAATTATAACTATTCTGAAAGTCAAAGAGAGCTTTTGTCGAGGTGATAGGAGACAACGGCCAGGCGGCAAGTCCGGAAGGTAAAAACTGTCTTCCGGTCTCGACGCCGGGCACAGGGCAATATTAAGTATCTTGTTTAAACATTCGTTCAGTAGTGTTTTCGCATACATTTAGATACGTAACATACTCTGCAATGTAAAGAACATTGCAGAATCAGAAGAATATGTATTTAGTAACATTAAAGTACTGAATTAAAAAAAAACACGCATTCTACACTCATAGCTCCACACTAGGATTTTCTCCTGTGACGTGGGTACCATGGACACAGAAGACGAATACACAAACACCCAGACCCAGAACATGAAACTAAAGTCATCATTCCGATACCTGTCTGGCCGGGAATCGAACCCGAGTCCAATACCGCGTCAGACCGGTATCGTAACCGCTCCACCACGCGGGTCGTCAGATAATAAGACGAATACCACCATGTTACCTTATTTATAACCTTCACAAAATAACAACGCAAGCATCGGTCGTCAATTTGATTCAAGTCAAACAATATACAAGTAAATAATTACTCAAGCGTGATATCCCGATTTTAAATCTATACATGCACATTTTTTTGCTTTTCTTAACCATTCACATGAAATTGTTATTGACTTTTGACATGAAACAAAACCTTTTACTGGCTAAAAAAATCAATAAACGGCTGCTTAGTGAAAAGCCATTATTATTCGAAACTTGATGTATAATAAAAAGATATATTGATACTTTTAACTGTATTAAAAAGGATAAACCTACATATCTATCCGTTTAATAGCCAATACCTACGAATTGGCCTCATGTGGCATCGGCGTCAACTTCGTAATTAGATAACAATCGAGCCCGACTGCATGTTCGTGTCCGATTCTACAAATGAACAGTATGTGTAGCTAAATACACCCTTCCCTGTTCAGACAAATGTGTCGACATTCGAACGCTGTTCCAACAAAACGTAAAGTTAATCGATCTGTAATTACATGCCGTGCAATAATGTTTCAGTGAAAGTGCTTTAACCATGTAACTTTAATGATGACAAGCCCAAGACGTTCAAAAAAGAGTGTTAGTCATTGTGCAGTCCAGAGCTTGGATTGGGACTCTCCGTCTACCGCAACTGGAACAGTTAAAAGAAGACGATCTTCTTGCCCAGAGAATACAACATCGCAAACTGTGCAAATACATGAAGCAATATTTGAGGAGCAAACACCATCCGACTCTGGCAGTGGAACTTCCCGGAGCATTGACGATGATAGAATTGATTGTTTAGTAGAAGTAGAACAAAGAATATCATGTATAATTAACGAAAACAGATCCTCCCAAAGTAATTCTGAATGTAGTGATATTGATATAGTAATTGAAAGTATATTACAAAACCCCGTGGATGAAGATATTGTAGTTAGCAACCAAAATGAAGCATTGGGAAGTAATCGTAGCAAAACATTTATTAAAAATCAAACTCCGACCTCCCTGGATGGAAAGGTTAAACAAGCTTCACCTGACAAATCTACTATTAAAAAGATTAAGGAAAGAGGTCTAAAAACTCCGGCGCCAATCAAAAAGCTCAATAAATCTTTAGATATCGTAAAAACTAGCTCAAGGTTGCCAAAAGAATCTCATAGACCGGAAGACAAGTCAAGTGTATTACCTGTATACAGAAGTACCATACATGACAGAAGCATCGATTTAAGTGCAAATAGTTCTAAGAAAAAAACTACTTCAAAATTAAAATTACCCTTTTCACCAACAAGAGCAATGGATAAACCCAAAATGAACTTCTTTCAAACAAAAAACAACTTACAGGAAACAAAACCATCTCCTTTATTATCATCGCCTGTAAGGCGAACTATATCAAATGAGTATGTTAGATTAAAATTCACGAATGACACAGTTATACGACGAACTATTGATGGTAAATCTGTGCCCAAAATAACTCCTAAAATACAGTCAATAATCCCCGAAAGTCCTATAGATAGTGAAGATCCTTTCCTAAATTTAAGCCCAAATAAAAAATATACAGTAACTGTCAATAATAGAGTAAGATGTGATAAAGATAATTACGTGATATTCGATCCAAATACTGGATTTAAGCCCGATGGCTCTCCTCGACAGTCAAAAACTTCAAAATCGCCCGTAAACGAAAGGTCAAAAATTCCTCTTAAATCACCGGTCGGGGAAGGAATTGCCCGAAAAGCAGCAAATGTGAGTGATACGGACAGTGGTATATTATCTCCTAACTCTCCTCTAGAAACAAGTGATAAGGCATCGGCTTATTATGTAAATGCGGCTTCATTCAGCGTGTCGGCGAAAAAAAGTGATACCGCTCTCGACATAACCATCGTCGATGCTGAAATTGCGAAGAAAGCTGCAGAACAAATACAGGTGAGATGAAATAAATATAATTAACTATTGTAATTTTAAATAAATTATTGTAGTCCCATATGATTTTAGTACAATTAAGAGTTACATTTGAAAAAGAAACAAGATTTTACGCGTATATATGTATAGAATTTCTAATATAATTATGTATAAGGCTATTTTCGTGGCCTAATAATATATAAAAAATGTGTGATTTTATTATTTCTTCTAAATAACTCAGAATTAAATTTAAACGTTACAGCTAGCGCCACCTGTAGCGAGTTATAAGCATTAATCGTGAATTTGATTCTTTACTTTCAAACGATTCAAATATCCGTTTGTTGAAATATAAGCAATGAAACGATCACTATACTGAAATAAGTATTTCATTATTGTTCAAATTAATATAAGTTAATTTCTTAAGCTAAACATTTTTCTGAAGTTGTGATAGTTCTGCTACTCCACGCTAGATGGCGCTTATTCCAAATAGTTTCTTAAATGTACCGTGAGTTTGGTTCCATACAACTTCCCCTTCATTTGTTTAGTGCTTTCCTGATATATATCGCTCGACAGTGCCGCATTAAACGGGAGCAATCGTGCAGTTAATTTCCAAATGGGCCCATTTAGCGAAAATAACAAATGGCGTGGCGCAAGTGCTTTGCGCTTACTTTTGTTGTCGTATCGTTGTTAATTACACTTATGTGGTGGCTAATAATAGGTATACATAACAAGAAAATATGAATTTTATAATGTCAACAATATTTTAATGAGTTTGAATACCTTTCATACATTTATATAATATGTAAATGGCTATTTGTACCTACTTGTAGAGGCAGAGATCGATAATGTTTTGTATAAAGGAGATAATTATTGTTTTCAGATATTCATATTGAAAACCTATGATAAAGAAAATAAACGTTCTCAGCGCAATTTTTGATAAAAATAAATGTCGTGGTATGTCTCAAATGTCTTATTCCAAGTCTAATGCCAGACTGTTGCATTTTCATCGTCCAGTCTGTTTATGCAAGTTGCGTTTCGTAGTAGAATCATGCATGACACGTTTCTCATTAAAGGTAGACAGTCCTTTTGTAATAACAAGTAGCACCGCTACTTTCACTCTTATGCTCCTTTAGGAAACAAAAAAATGACATAGGGAAAATGTTTTCCAAAAGGTATTCTTCTATTTTTTTCTACTACAATAAAGTCAGTGACTAAAAATCTCAGTAAGACTATATTTGAAACCTCCTTTCTTGTTATTTACCAGATTATTAAGTACCTACTAGTTGAATTTAATATTTTATAATTCTCTAACATTAAACATTCATTACCAACACATATAATATTTGAATTTAATATTTTATAGGTAATTTAGAAACATTAATTACGAACACACATCATATTATTTGACATGACATATTACGCGGTAGAAAACAGATACCGAACGTTAGCAGACTATACATCCATTATAATTTACAATTGTGAAATAATTGGATAAACAATTCGTTTGTTCAACTAACAGTAGATATTAAATCCCATTGGAATCCTGGCCAAACGAAAGCTTTAATGAAAATAGTACCTCTGTTTCAGACAGTTCCACAGAGGAGCTAATGAATACACTTCAAAGAGTGGCCTGTAATTACCGTGATCCTCTTAACTGCATTCTCTTGCACACTAGTCTCGTATTTTGTTTCCTTTTCGGATGAGGCCGAGATACCTGCAAATAAAAAGCAAAAACTCTTACGGTTTTATGAAACGGTAATCAATTTCATTCGTTTTACTATTTTAAAGTTAAAATTACATAACTAAATGTAGGTAGGTATAATATTATACGTCTATAATACATAAATTTGTTACTAGATAATGCGAGCATTGTCGTCATTAATCCATGTAGGTACACGCTTAAACTCTGTCTACACTCATAGCCCCAGAATAGGATTTTCTCCTGTGTCGTGGGTACCATGGACACACACAAGACGAATACACAAACACCCAGACCCAGAACACGAATCTAAACTCATCATTTAGATACCTGTCAGGCCGGGAATCGAACCCGGGACCCATTGTGCATCAGACCGGTACGGTAACCGCTCCGCCACGCGTATTTTCAAGTACCTATATATGATATATATCCTACGTTTTCATACTGTGCTGCATGTCATCAATATGTATAAAAGGTTATTGGTATACATATATCACACTTACAAAGCTTCAAACCTGCTCAAGAGAAGTTTAATAACTTTAGGGTGCACTAAACGCCGGAAGTTAAATAGGGTGTGAAACCCATCATTACTATGGAAAATAATGTCTGTCTATTTATTTCATTTTTACTATACATAAACGTATTTTATATTATTCACGTAACACGTTAGTCGAGGTGGTAGAACCAGTGTAGTTCGACCGGGGAAGTAACACCGCCGTACCTATTTCTAGCATGAAGAATTTCTTGCGTTTCGATAGAAGTATGTGGTTGCTGGCACACTTTCACATGAGGTGACCATCATAGTCCTCGGGAGCAGCAACGCATTTGTGATTGACTTCAGATGGAACCCATGTTCTGTATGAAGTTGATTATAGATGTCCATGGGCGGCAGTGACCACTTACCATCAGGTGGATTGCACGCTGGTTTGCTACTGCAGCCAGATAAAAAAAATAACAAATGAACATGCATTCCACTGGATAATGGGTCATCAGTAGAGTCCATAAAGATCTGTACGCAACTCACAACTTCATGTAAAACAGGCTTTCTGATTATAACTGATCACAAATACTTAAAGATAGAAGTACCCCGTAGTAGAAAAAGAAAAAATAGATGAATTATGCTGAAAATCAAAAATTTTTGATCTAGCTGAATACGTAATTTTATATACAAACGTCTTTAATTATTATTACGTTAATCAGTATTTCGGAAATTCCGTTTCTCTTTCTATCGAGATATAATTGTCTTGTTACTGCGCGATAGTCTTTGTATCTTAATTTTAAATATATTTATGCAGGTAGCTTGTAACAAACATCAAATGCAACACACAATACAATTACATTACGATCATGTTCATTCGTAACATCGGTAACGTGAAAGCTGTTTTAATGAATAAGGAGAAGCGACCGACTGTGCTCGTATAAAATAGATTAACGATCAATCACACGGACCATTGTGGCCATCCATTGTCATTAAGACTGAAGCGAAGTGTAACGGTCAAATGAGTAGGTGTCAGAATGCATTCGTGGTCTCATTTGTAATTTAATGTGCAATCGCCACGCAAATCACATTCGATGCAGCGACCGGTGAGAATCTCAAGCCTGATTACTGAGTCCGCATGAGGTGAATGCATAAGCATAGTAAACACTAGTCATGCAACGAATGTTGTTCGTTGAAAATTTGCCAATGCGAATGTTGTTTTTGAAGTTATACTTCTTCAGGCGCGTTATGAAAACTGATGAGAGTGAAATTTTAAGATTTGTTACACAAAAATCACAGTATGTATGAGAATAGGAACGCTATGCAATAGCTTTACTACGGCAGGCCCGAGTGCCGCACGTTATTTTTTTTAAGTTATACTTAAAGCGTTATGAAAAAAATATGAAAATAAGGCGAAAGATTATTTTTTTTTCAATATTTTAATCTTGTTACGCCAGAGAAGTACAACTTCTAACGCGTATACATACATACACATTTTTTTCAGTTTTTGGTGTAGATTTGACGACCTTTCTTTGTGGTTGACAAACTGCAGTTCCACTTTTTGTATTGATTTTGCGATCTTATTTTCAAAGGATTGCAATTAAATATTTGCAAAACATTCGCACAATTCTTGTGAATGCGAATATCTAACATGCGAATATTCCCGAATCCGAATGCGAAGGTGAAATTCGTTACATCACTAAACTCGTACACGATGCAGACTTCCATGATATAGAATATAGAATGCTTTGTATAATTTCGGTGCGGTCTATAAAGTGCTGGTGTCTATATTTTTGCATAGCGTAAAACGATGCGCATGGAATATTGAATAAAATTACGCATTATGTGGTAATATAAAGGTATTTTACAGCAACTCATTTTGAATAGGTATTTGAATATTCATATAACAGGCAAAAGGTTTCCTAAATTATATACATTAGCATGACCACGTTACATCCATGTCTGCAAATTTCGAGGCAGATATATGTATCTACTAAACAAAAAAAACCGTCATATCTTCTTTTTTATTTTTCATATGTAAAAGAAATTAATGGGTGCTATACAAACGCAAAGTTGAACACAAACGCATCATACAGGGATCTAACTCTGTAAGGGTACTTGAGATAAGCGGATTTTATACCTGCTGTGTTATAAAGGCTTGAAACAGAAACAAACACAGCTTTAATGTAATGCAATAGGTAATACACATAAATATTTAAAGTGGTCACCAATTTTTGGATTCGGAAACTGACTTCAAACATGATAAACTAAAATGGACCTCTCCAGTAAAATATTGAAATGGTCCATTGTATATTCGTTCCTAAGTACTAAGTTATAAAAACTGCTGTTAGTTTCGAACTATTAATAAAAGTATATATTTTTTAGTAAAAACGTAAAATTAGTTCCTTTGATAATCATTTGGTGACTTCTAAATATTTGATAAATTAGAAATTAACAGATAACGTTCGAAATAAAACATGTTTCAGAATTTATAAAAATCGAATAAATAATAAGGCAAGCTTGGGGAAAACATAAACACTCATATTGTGTGACGAAAAAACCCGACTGCGTAAGGGTTCTTTAGATGAAACGGCCTTAAACCCAGTTTGACGGTAAAAAGTCGCCCAATTGCAAGTCGCGAACTGGGCGAGAATTAAACTGCGCAGTGTAAATATCAGATTCGGAAATCTTAGCTGTTACGAAATTGGTAGAGCTCTTCACTTTAGAACAGATGTAATTTTGTAGGTATTCTGTCTAGCCTCATTTGAAAAATGTCATTAAAATGCCAAAATTATAAGATACCAAATAACTACTTCTCATTTTCCACCAAATAAATATAAACAGTAGTGACATCAAAATATTTTAGATAGTATAGAACAAATAACATGGTTTCAGAAATTGTTACTAGATACACGTTACATTTACTTGTACATATGTGTTACCGAAAAGTAGAAATTAAATTCGTGTCTTACAATTTTTCTAATTTTATTGTACTCGTGCGTACTCAGTGTTAGTCGCACAATCAAGCCGAATATAAAAACTACAAAATAAGTTAGCAGCACGTCATAAAATACACACACACCGGCACACTTTTATATGATGCGACCATCATAGCCCTCGGGAGTGGCAACGCATTTGTAATTGACTTTATATAGAACCCATGTTCTATTTGAAGTAGCTTATAGGTGTCCATAGGCGGCAGTGACCATTTACCATCAGGTGGCATGCTCATTTGCTTATTCGATCAGATAAAAAAAACATACAAACATAAACTGAAAATATAACCCTGTCGCAATTGCATAACAATCTATATACATATTATCTATTGTTTTCCTACTATACTATAACCTATATCCTGCAAAATGCAGACATATTACAAGTGTTTACTTTACCTAGATTCAACTGACGATAAAACATGACAGAGGTAAACGAAGGAATGAACATATTTCACGGTTTCAAGTTATTAAGTGCTTCAACCAGCCCAAAGCAAATGCAAACACTCCTGCCGCGTGAAGCAAGGGATGCTAAAATAAAGGCCACAAAACATCGTTCGGCACTGCTAGGGTCAGTGTTGAGGAAATTTTAGCAAATGTTATACAATTTGCAGTATTTTTTTCGAATTGTAGTTGCTTTTGGTAGCGAGCCTAAAGCTCAGTCCGGACAAGAAGACTATGGTCTGAAAGAGGAAGGTGGTTTTGGTCCATGGTGCAGAGTTCCTCGACCGTCTTCGTCTTTGCCGTCTTTGCTCGAGCGAGAAATAGGTACATACCCAGCAATTGCCTGAGTCCTGACTATCCGCCTTTTGTTATATAGGGATTGCGGCTGACCTAAGAGGACCCGTAAGGTACAATAACACAATTTGCAACGAAATTTTATGGCCTTATAAAAACAGATACCCGACGCTAACGCTTGCAGCGTTAGGCGCTTAAATCGCTTGTTTCATGGCCCTCGGTTAAGGGTTCTACGCGTCAACAACTAAACGAGTGTACCGAGTATACAGCCTTAAAATGTGACTCAATGCCGAATTGATATTCATTTTGCAAATTGATTTTTTTGTTGAAATAGCTTGAACATTTTGCACTAAACTATATTGATGGATTATTATGTAGGTATTGATTATGGGATTATTTTGTGTCTTCAATTTAAAATAAATACTAAAATCTATCTGTTTAAATAGATATAGAGAGAATATAAAAAAAAATAATGAACTGGTGTTACCTTAAATTTTATAATTATGTACACTGTATATATTTATGTATTTAACACTGAACTTTCCGAATATGCCCTAAATGATAAGGTTTTTGAAAATTAAACGATCGTAACAACTACAAATGTAAAAATTTGTAAAGAAATGTATTATATATATATATAAGAAATGTGTTATGGAAATGTAATATATAAGAAAGAATTTTAATAAAATTTTAGATAGAATCTAAAACATAATTTTCTGCCTACGTTATTGAACTTCAATGAAAAACACCAACAGTACAGTTATATCTAGACAAACGTAAAATACGTATAAATATAAACATTACGCTTTATAGCGCGTCCATTTCCTAGGCAGGGCCGAAATCAAAGAGGGCCCGCAGGCGGTAACGCGCGGGCCGTAACTTGATTACCGCTGACGCAGAGCTTCTGCCGATGAGACATGAAATACCAAAATGGATACCCGTAAGTACTTTAAAAGCTTGAAAGCAAAGGGTCACTTTTCATTTTATTTCACGGGTGACTTCACAATACGAAAAGTTGTAATTTTTAAATAAGGGTCGAGGCCGGTACCTTGGGCCCTTTATAAATATAGCATTTACACAAAATACTACAATGTTATGTATATTTTACAGTAAATGATGATGGTATTAAAACAAATAATATTTATTATATTGACGGGTCTCTTATAGTACTTTTTGGTCGTACCATTGGGATTTTTAAGTCCACTTCTATTGATGCACTTCTCGAAAAAGATGTTAATAATGTCGAATGCAGGTATTCCATGAAATTACCCAGGTTTCGATGATTCCGATGGTCAACGCCAATATATACCTTACAACTCATCGCTACAACGAATGTCTAGCTGTGCATTGAAGAATCACATTCACAGCCGTGAAATAAATTTTGAGTTATGAGATATGTTCTAACATAATCTCAACCTTATCTGCAGATGCGTCACCGTCGCTCATAGGTTTATTTCTTTTATACCGTTAAATAGATTTTTGTGTATGTTTTACAAATTCAGAAATTTATAATACTTTTCACTGCCTATTCGATATGTGGTATAAATTCGTCCTACAAGTATTACGGGCGTATTAAGAATAGGTATTAGATATAAAAGTTAATGTTGGTATTGGTATGGTAATAATAACCAATGTTTGGATCATAGAGAAAACATAATTCTTTTTTAATTATATGTTTTATGGTATAACCATGGCGTGGTTTGTAAATTATGTGGAAATATGCCTATTATACCGCATCTAATTTGCGTCGGGTGTGCTGCCAAATTATATTTTCACGCTATAACGTGCGGTTTCTATAACCGTGCCACTGATATATTTAACGGGTTTTAATCTATTTTGTCTGGGTTGATATGGGAGGATACTATTTAATTTTGAAATTTTTAGTTAGTTATAATTGAAACAATTTATTTCTTTTCTTTATATAATATTGAAGTTGAAAACGAGTTTGCAGTCTATTTGATGGTAAGTGGTCACTGCCGCCTATGGGCCTATCTCTAATTAATCCCAGATAAAATCAGAGACTTACCACTGCTTACCACTGACTGACACTGAGGTTGGCCATAGGTGCATTTATACTACTGAGAACCGAATTAGGACGTCTTGAATAAATATTGCAGTCCTATCACGCCCTTCATAACAGAACACTGATGTTTTGAGAAAGAAATATTCGTAGTGACGCTTCTTCCGGAATCGAAGCACAGAGACTATTACCAGTAAAAATCTGTAATTTTTTTATATTATCTAAAGACTACATAATTATTCGTCTTCTCTTGTAATATAAAGTCCTAAATGTTTTCTATATGTTTCCAGTAGGCTCCGTTTAGTCTATACTAATATATTATAGAGGAAAACTTTGTATTTTTGTATGTTTGTTATGAATTAACTTAAAAACTACTAAACCGATTTTTCAAAATTCTTTCAGCATTAGAATGCTACATTATTCCTGAGTAATATAGGCTATTTTATTATAGTGAGCGCGAAAAAGTTGCGTAGGTTCTGCTAGTAATCCCGGGAAGGACGGCGGTATGTGTGGTCGCATACCGTCGTAAAGACTAGACGGAGCGGTGGGTCCACCCGCCCATCTGGGAGAAGCCCGATGGGGGCAACGCGCTCGGAGGATTTCGGTTGAAGTCGTTTCGAGATCCCGGAGTCCTCCTTTTCAGCGCCGAGGACGGCCACCGGGGGGGTTTTAGTGCGGTAAAAATCCCAAAATCCCACATAACCCTGCGTCGCTCCCACGGCGTCGGGTACCTTTTGAAGGTTTCCCCCTCGAAAACAAAAAAAAAAAAAAAGGTTCTGCTAGTAACAGATATTAATTAGGATTGTAAGCATACCATCCTAAATGTAAGCATACAAAAACATCTAAGGTCACATTTAATTGAATATTTTTTAAACATTGCAATTCTATTAATTCAATATTCTATGGCATCATCACGTCTCCTTCCGGCCAAATCTTGGGTCCTAAAGAGCCTATTTCTCGATCGAGCGAGGGTGCATCCATTACACCTCTCCCTTGTTAAAGCACATGTATTCCGTAGTCTTCGGCGTACCACCTATTAGATAATTGTTGTACTGAAGTATATGTAAGGTACGAACTGAAATATGGGAACATAATGCATTAAACATAGATTGAATAATCAAATAGACTTCTAATGCAAAATACACTTTTTAGTAGTTACGAGATCCATCAAACGGTTCATAAATACATGTATAGGGTAGAGATTCGTTCAAAAATATTATTCTCCTACTTCAACTAGCATTAAAATATATTATCTCTTAGGAGTCTGTTTGTTTACTACTTCTTATAAAAACGTATGACGAAAAGTCTTATCCCTATTGCTATATCTGTCGACTTAACGTTTCGTCCCTTTCATCCTTATGTAAAGCGACAGAGATAGACAAATATAGGAAAGAATACGACGAATTGTTGATCAAGCGTAAGTTAGACCGGAAACGCATATATCAGTCACTGCCCGTAAATATTCTACCGCCGGATCACACGTGGTGAATATCTTCTAGTTTAATAAAGTATGAGTGTAGCCCCCTCTGCGCAAATACGTAAAGCAAACTGAATGCATTATTAAACGCCACCCTTTGAGGCTGAGTACCTCCCGCAGAGACACCTCAGACCTCAACTGCCTTTTGTTGATCCCTGATCGGATATCGATGGTTTTGTCAAACACTTTATTACATCGGTTATATTTTATGTTGTTTTTTATTGAATAGATAAGTAGCTACTAGTTGTGAAGACAAATCAGTATACGAGTAAACTGGAACAACGTACTAAATGCCTATAATTTTTTATTTTTTAGACAAATGTTTCTAAACAAATGGTGTCAAATGTAGTATCAGCTGGTTATCCTCGGATGCCAACATAATACTGAGCAGTATCCAATTCATGATGTTTTGCACCCTCTTTTCTCTTTTTTTAAATATTGTACGCATGTATGTACTAAATGTGTGTGTAAACAGATCGAATAAATGATTATCCTATCTTATCACAATTTCTATACACTAGCTGAAACCCGCAGCTTCGCCCGCGCTTAAAAAATACATGACATATACATAGTCATTCAAGAGGAATATTTCTTTCATACATATATTTTTGGTATCTTAAACCTTTTTCGCAGCGCACGCAACGAAAGCCCTCAAGGATGAAAAATTTTCCTTGTTTTTTTTCACATTTTCCATGATTTCTTCGCTCCTTATAGTTGCAGCGTGATGTTATATAGCCTAAAGCCTTCCTCGATAAATGGTCTATTCAACATAAAAATATTTTTTAAATTCCAACCAGTAGGTCCTGAGATTAGCGCGTTCAAACAAACAAACAAACTCTTCAGCTTTATAATATTAGTATAGATATGACATTATCCACTGAAAATGAAACTAGGTAGGACTTTTTTAATTGAATAAGACATACCAAAGATACATCTAATACTCTTACCGAGTTTATTAATATTACTAATGCGAAAGTCTGTTTATTTGCTACTTTGTTTGGCTTTTAAATTAAAAGTTTGAATAAGTGTATTTTTGTTGAAATGTAAATAAAACGTATAAATCATCATCATCACATACAGTTCAAAGTTCGGTGCGTAAGGATACAGTTAGTGTAGTGTGTCGTGATATGGAACCTAAAAAAGAAAAACGAACTAGACGTAGGGTAGATAGGTTAATCTATCACTAGTGCTTGTCAACGGTTTCTCCCCACTACCGCAGTTTCGCCGTGATCAGGATCCATGCTAATGCAAAGAATTCGAAAAGGATTCAAAAACCGCATATCATGAGTACCCGTTAAGTATTAAGTGTCAATTCCGCGATAATATTAGTCTAAAATCAAAACGTATAAATATTTATTACTATTTGTAAGTGTTAATAAGTTCTATACGTAATTAATTATACCTAGTTACGTATACGTATAGCCCAAACTTTACAGCTCACAAGAGCCAGTAAACGGCCGTATCCTGCCTGGATTTATTTTCGTTGTAGGAATTAGTAGCCATAAATTATTTTCTTTCGACTTGAATTATAGCCGTCACAGAAGACACCCGTTGTTTTACGCCCTAATGGGGTGACAATACATATTTTACGCCGACTTCTTTCTGAGTTTACTTCCGTGTTGGTTGCTAAAGGAGATAACGCTTTACGGCGCTTAGGTGGGTAAGTTTGTTTTTGTTTTTTACTTTTTGTGTATTCTATTGTGTTATGTATAGCAAAATAGCAAATTCGTGTAAAAAATCGCGAAGTTAAAGTAGCAAACCAATATGCAATCTGAGTTATGGTAAATGGTTACTGACAACATCGTAAACTACTGTATAATACAGGAGCTCCACCTGAAGTCGATCTCTAATGCGTTGTCACTCCTGATGAATTAAGGTTGTCGACTACAATATGACAAACCGCGTGGCGGAGCGGTTACCGTGCCGGTCTGACGCGCAATGGGTCCCGGGTTCGATTCTCGGCCAGACAGGTTGCAATGGATACACACTAACTACACAAACAGTCAGACCCAAAACAGAATTCTAAATATATCATTTAGCTAACCGGGGATGGAACCCGAATCATACTGGGTGTCAGACCGGCACAGTGACCATTTTGCGACGCAGTTAATTTAACATCTATTAAATCAATGTAAGATACAGTACCTCATCAAATATATGTATTGTAAAAAAAATGGTAATGTTATGTATTAAAGCTATTTCAGGAAGCCTCTGTTGCAAAATATATAAGTAGACTGAAGGGACTGAAGATAATTTGAAGGTGAATTTGTTTCCAAAAGTATCCCTTATAATTTTCTACGCTTCTTATTCCAATTAGCTATGACTCCGTTGTAATCTCGTGGTGGTGATAACATTTAATGGCGGTGATTTATTATGTGATATTGTTCATTTTATTTTGTGCACCATTTTTTTTTTACAAAATGGAAGATAGACTCTTACACAAAAACGAGTGCATATTATTCGAAACAGACGTTTTGATTGCCGTAAGTTTGTAACTACAATTAAATGATGATATTCACAAATTCCTCATAATTATTCGTCTACGCTCATTAATTATTATCAAAAATATTATACACTACCTGTGCTCGCGACTTTGTCCGCGTGGAATAGTTATTTTGGGCATGATTTATTTTTGCAAACAACCTCCTCAGCTTTATAAATTGTAGCTGTTACCCACGACTTTGTCTGCGTCATTTTGTTGCAGCGTGATGTTATAAAGCCTAAAGCCTTCCTCGATAAATGGTCTATTCAAAAAGAAAGAAAAATCAATTCGGACCAGTAGTTCCTGAGATTAGCGCGTTCAAACAAACAAACAAACTCTTCAGCTTTATAATATTAGTATAGATTAACTTGGGTAATAAGTAGGCATTATGACTAATTATTGCAGAAAAATAAAGGGCACAATCACTAGATTGTACCCTCCATTTTTATGCGATAATTATTATATTATAGATACCCGCACCAGGAATTGAATCCAAGTTTTATTAAGCTTTTGTTAGTAATACACACACTGAAAGAATATTTATAAAAATGTAATTTTAACTGATAAATGAGAAAATATTAAAACAATTAATCAAACTTACACCAAAATTGATTGCAGTGAAATCATATTGCGCAATATTCATGGCGTAAGATTTCATATAAATTACCCCTGAATTTATCTAGATCCCCTAGTGACGGATGACAGGGGCGATAATTAGTATGATCGCTATTCCGGGCCCTCCGTCGCCATGGGCTAAAAATGGCCCAATCAGTCAAACGGAGCTACGGATGGAAACGTAGCGTAGGATTGATAATGAACTTCGTAAGCAAAACTTCGTGTTATATTTCACTTTTATGTTTAATATTGAATAATAACATAAATGTAGCGACGACACATTAAAATGAAGTTTATTTGGTATTATTGTAAATTAAATTAGTTAAGTGAAGTACTTATTTTCAGAATTTAATGTTGGTTCTTATGACTTTCCTTTTTTTAGCTTTTTTTTATCTGACTGAAGTAGCAAACGAGCATGCAGTCCACCCAATGGTAAGTGGTCACTGCCGCCCATGGACATCTGTAATCAACTTCATATAGAACATAGGTTCCATTTGAAGTCATTCACAGATGCGTTGCTACTCCCGAAGACTATGATGGTCGCCTCATGTGAAAGTGTGTCGGCAACCACACCCTTCTATCGAAACACAAGAAATGCTTCACGCTAGAAATAGGTGTGGCGGTAGTACTTCCCCGGTCGAACTACACTGGTTCTACCACCTTTGTTTAATGTTGAATAATGTAGCTACGAAACATTAAAATAAAGTTTATTTAGAATCACTTCACTTCATTTACTTAAATGAAGTTCTTATTCTATTTTATTTAATTTAATGTTGGTTTTTATGTCTATGTACAGAACCTGTAATCTAATATCGTTTATAACTGTACTATTACATTAGTGATAGACTATTTATTCTGTGTTTATATCGCCCAGTAATAATAATCGTAAGTTTAGAACTATTCTGGGTACAGGTTTTAGTGTCGAGTGCACAAACTTTGTGTGTTCATAGTATCCACGATACAAAGAACACTACTCCAGGATTATTTGGGTAGAAAAAGACTTTTATCTTTTATAACATAACATCAAAAATACAGTATTCAAAACACGAATCGGTTATGTATTGTCTCATTTTGTATTTCAGGATAAATACAATATTTCACTGTACCTGAGTGGAGCTCGGAAATATTTCAGTAAAGCCGGTTCATGTCTCCCTTTCTTTGCGTGGGGCTGAAACTCAAAGGATTGTTTAGTTCAACAAAGTTTACGTGAGCTTTCACTGAGCTTTTGTTTTCCCACAGGTGTTCGTTCCTATTTGCATCGCGGCTATGATTAAAAAGTAACTCGTGCCTTGTTTTTTTTAGAGTAAAATGTTGTGTTAAACACACACACAGCCACCCACACACACTAACATTTCAGTAACAGAAAAATCATTGATATATTATACTAAAGATTGACAAGGGTAACCATGAATTCAATTAAATAGGGCGAAATAAAATGTTATTAATGATCGTCATATTTCAATTAGATTTTTCGGTGGCGTTCCCCATGTTCACTAAGGTACAATAGTAGCTATTGACTATGATTTTTTTCTTTTCTTTTTTTATTTGTTTTTTGCTGCTAAATTCTAGATGATACTTACTATAGTGATACTATAATTTTGTCTCTATCTGTTTTTATATTTTATTTACCGCCTAACAATAACTACACATAAAGAACGTAGTATACGTCGAACGTAGTTTTGCAATTTACCAATACGAGAATCTTCTAGCAATTTACTTGACTACAACTACAGCTTACAATCACATGAATTCTCCCTAACTTGAAGGGAGTATTTCGCTTACTTAACTAGAAAAGGAAAGTGTTCTTTATTCAAACTCTTACTTGAGTAACTCAATACACTTTTCAAAGGGACAGTCGCCTCAAATAGATGGCCCGTCGTAGTTCAGATCCGAATACGTGGATCTTCTGTGAGTTATTCAATTTGTGGGCCTTTGTAGATGTAGAGATACTGAATGTGATTTTATCAGTTGTGTTTTGTAACGAATATAATGTAAATTGAGTTAAACTTCCTGCTTTTATAAGTTAATGTACACATAATTGTAAAGTAATTTGTTGATTTGTTTTGCCGTCTATACGATACGTAGACAAAGAAATTTTGAGTTCGATACTAGTAAAACATTTTCGAAATAGTTTCATTTCGTTTTCGATTCTTGTAGAATATTGTCAAAAAAATATATTCAAAAAATAATTGTGTCAGGAGCACTGTCATCAGAACTGCAATTCTTTAGAATAATTATGATTGATTTTCTCTCGCGCAAAAAAGGGTGTTACGACTTTGACGTGGGTATCTGTTTGTAGGTTCCATTACTAGTACTTGTACTACTACCACTGCTAGTAAAGCCAGTACTTGTTGTACACTTACTTTTAGTAATATACACTTAGCAGTTCCCGAACTCGGTGACGCTCAGGTAAAAATATTACTAGTATTAGGAAAGTTAGTAGGCCAATATGTACCTAATATTTCTTGCTCGTTAAATGACTTTATATATTTTAGGCCGAATTGTACAACTCCGGCTTAAAAAATATAAAATTTAAAATAAAGTTTTATTATGTCATTATGCGCGCTGTTATCCTGGCACATCCAGTCCTTGCATCCGCATCCCCGCGGGACGATCGGCGAACAGGGCGGCATCGATCCGCCCCGCAGTCGCGTGCCGCGCGCTCCACGGACGCCCGCCCGCGGCGAAGCCTCCACGTTTAGGCGGGAAGCTACGACGTTATCCGTATTCGCACTCGTAGCGTAACAGCGTAGCGATAAGCGCTACCTTGTTTCGGACGGTTTGTTGTTAGCGAATAATTTGTGTTTTTTGAGATTTTGTTATTTCTCTTAGTATTTTTTTTACTTTTAATATGGTGTCGTAGTAAAGACGTAAGGTAAACATCGGATATTGACGTGTCATTTTTATTCGGACTATCTTATAAAGAGGAATTAATGTTTTTGTAGTAATCAACCCTATAGCAATAAACAACTTCGGTGTATTTTTATCATGAAACATGTAAATAGTTAAAGTGCGCGTATTTCATGTGATTTTATTGAATTTTTAGTATGTAATTTTATTGGCGATATTACAGTAATGTATGTATTTTATATGTACATCTTATTTTAAAGTACTATACTTTAGTTATCGTAAAAAATCTCTTGAAAAGCTGAACAAAAACGTGTTACTGACATCCTCGTGTATATATTGTTCGGCTCTTAATACAAGTACGACGAAACTTATTTGCCAGGGATAAATAGGTATAAGCTTACAAATGGCTTACTTAGGTTAGGTGGGTACTTTGTTATGATTGCGTCCGAAGCCGTAATAAAGTATCGTAGAAAGTTTATTCCCACCCTCTCGTAGGTAAGTTTTAAACTCGTTTATTATAAAATTGGCGAAGTTCATTCAGAAATGACTAATTTGTTGTATAAATTGTGTTTGTTCTGCATGCGAAGGGAGAAGTTTTCAGTGGATAAAGTTTGGTTCGGTTTTGGATTTCCATATTTCAGTATTTGTAGGTACGTTGAAAGTAAATTTGGTGGTTTGCTTCTTATGAAGTACGAGCTGAAATAATTTTATACTGTTTGTTTGTAATAATGTCGCAGAACTATATATATTTGTCGAAATGTGTACATATAATGATGATAATATTCTTAATATAATATTTTAAACTGTATATATATGTATGACGCCACAGTCGTTTATATATACAGATATCACTACATAGTATAAAACAAGGTCGCTTCCCGCTGTCTGTCCCTATGTATGATTAGATCTTTAAAACTACGTTACGGATTTTAATGCAGTTTTTTTAATAGATGAATGATTCAAGAGGAAGGTTTTTATGCATAATAAACGTAAAATATAGTAGAGAAACACTGATAATTTTAGATTTTAGACTTTTAGGTGGAACGCAGTTCGCCGGGTCGGCTAGTATGAGTATATTTCATTTTTGAAGATCATTTTGCTATGTAATGATCTATAAGTGTTATGTATATAGATAAACATATATTGAAATAGGTAAAGAATAAACTTTTGGATATTTTTTGATATTGTTGGTCCACTGTTTCTTAGTTTAGTAGCTATTGAAGAACTTAAGTGTTTTATTTTAAAAAAGTACAATGTAAATGTATGTTTTCTCTAAATTTTAAATAATCACGGACGAATTTTCTCCACTAAGCAAAACGTAAAATAACTATCCATCCTTTACGTGTAACACACAAAAATCAAAATCAGACCCGATAACTCTAACAAATATTGTTAGTAACAGAATTCAATTTCACAAATTGTAAACCGTTCGAATCACCGCACGCGTGCCGAGGAGGTTCCATCAGGAACATGTCAGGAGCGATTAATCCCGTCCCCCATTCCCCACCACGTCAGCGTCTGCGGACCTAATCCCCGAAACACGCAACCCGCACCGAATTACGAACAATAATTTTATTTATTAATTTAATTCCATTCGCTTGGCGTCTAATGCTATGGGTTTAATCGGGTGCCCGGATAGTTATGAGTATTGGTGGTCGGATAGTTCTTTAAAAGAATGTCTTATGGAACACTACGATTATTTTAATACTTCAAAATGTTGCTTAAAATTTACATAAATTTGTATATGTATACATTTATCTCTTTAATGAATAGCTCATGTATTGGGCGATAGACGATAATTACGGTAATTTTGTTCCTTTGATTGTAAAAAGCTTAAACGATTTAAATCTTGTATAGCAAGTTAGTCGTTAGTAGTAGTTAGTGAATATATTCAAAGTGTAGAGTACTCTGCATACCATAATGGAATTTATAAGAAGTTTATCAAAATTACGACGGCACAAAACGGCGTTATCTGCTAAAAATAACAAGTATCCTATCCTATATTTAACTGCAAAAAACAATTTAAAGATTCTTACAATGTAGAACACCGCTAAAATTAACTTCTAAATCAATTAACGAGAAGACAAACGAAGGCAGACGTAATTCATTTTAAATTACAGGATGTATACAAACTTTTCTGGGGAGCGGTAGTCGTTAGAACAAGTCCCAAATAGTCCGGATACAGCGACGGACAGAAAGGGATACCACGATTCATTAAGCCCATAGATATTTGGAATTGGTCCGATACTGTACCGTGGCCTTTGTGTACCACCCACATAAGTATAGATATCGTATCGACTTATCTTTGGTCAATTTATCAGGCTAAAACGGACATGCTTCGGAGATTAAATAAGTTTTATTGTGTTTAGCTGCGTGGCTGCTATGTATGATTTGTAAGGAAAGTGGATTCCATTACGCTAAGATGGGTAATGAATACTTATAGAGATCTTGTAACTCTGGAGCGCTGGTAGCAAAGATGGCAAAAGTTACCCCAAGTTATGAATTATGGGGTTGTGCCGATATTAGGTGACCAATATTGAAAAATTAAGTGTTCTTAAGTTAAGTCTTCCATATATTGATTGAGTTAAAGTTCAGTTACGAGACATTAAGTAAATTGTTAAACCGATTAAGTAAATATTTAAACCATACAAAGCTTATTAGTGCAATTACAATACTGATATTGTACTCCTAACTCATACCTGTTTAAGAACAGTAGGTATTTCTCGGGCCTCTTTTGCTGAACTTGGTACGCCGTTGGCCAAATTGGATATTAAAAGGTTTCTTTTAAGAGCGGACCCTTGAATTGAAAAGGATTTCATTAAATTTTTGTCTTTGTCCTTTATATAGGCATTTAAGAGACATTACAAGATATTAGTTGCTTTATTTTAAAATATAATTTATTTTTACACAAAATGTAATAGTTAATTATCTGATACAAGTTTTGTTACCAACGCCTAAAAATACAAAGGTACCGGTATTTTTGTACAAACAGAGTAACCCCCGATCTAACATTATAATAAATTTATTCTTAAAGAGTGAGGTAATTGTAGTCCTTACTACTATAAATATGTATATATTGACCCTTGTAATGCGGTAATTGAAACACTTAATGAATGTTAATCAGGAGGTTATTAACATAAGAAAAATATTGTAATTATACTGTTAGAACTTGACAATATTCTAATATTATAAGTCATAGGCATAAAATTAAAAAAAAATAAGTCGAATAATTCAGCCATGTTATGAGTTGTTATAGCTTTCAACTTAGTCCTTAGAGGTAGCAAAGAGCATTTGGCTAAGACCCGCTATTTAAGATACTGTAATAAAGATAAAGGAATATAATGTATTTATACATAGCATTGATCGCTCCTATCAATGATATATACAAATACATTATGTTGTCTCTTGCTAGCTCTATTTTATCTACCTTAGGTAAGAATTACAGTAGCTCATGGGCATTAGAATCCCTTTACCATCATGTGGACTGCATATTAATTCTGCCACTTTCATATTATAACCAATGCTTACTTCCCCAATAGTAAACAATAAATCTGTAATCGGTTTAGCTAGGTCTCATGTCATATTCCGTGTTATTTAACGATGCGAGATATCATCAGATGTATTGCAGTATTTTTTTTAACATTTTATATATAGATAGTGTCGTATTTAGAATGTTCATAATATTCCATATGTATGGTAGGTATTGCGTTTTTCCAAATTATTCGTCCAATATCCATTCGTTGATATTCGTCCAATATTGCAACGATTGTCACATCTGGTCGCTCGGAACTCGCTTTGCATATTTGAATCAAAATGCTACTTTTATTTCTTATATCTTTTGACACAAGTGTGACTGAGGGTTTTGTTTAACACCGTGTAATCTATGGTAATTCTTTTTTACGTAGTGGTGCCTCTGATGAAATTAGTTTTTTAAAGGTTCGACACTGTATTTCTGTAACTCCACTATAAAACAGTGTAACTGATAAAGATAATGATAATGTACTCTGTCGGAAAATATAAACTTTGCAAAACAGCCTATTTGGACACCCGACATCTGTCAGCGTTAAATTTCAGATTTATTAAGTTCTAATACTATTGTTTCGCTACTCAATATTGAGAATTGTAACACATCGTGCTTTGATTATCATGACGAATTCAAGTAAATAAAAATGATAATAGGGTTATGGTTAATTTGTCTACATATAGCATAACACACATAGACAGTTAAGTGAACATTTACGATATGTTTAAAATATAATTTAAACATTACCATTTTAAATTTTGCAGTTTAATATAAAAATAAACGAACCATGAAATTCAATACTCTATCGTTGTCTGTAATATAACCAAACCGATACCTTTATTGAAGTCATTCGTTTCGCGCTATTCCCAGTCGAATTTTTTGCTTTTCTTAAGAAACGTCCCCTTCAGAGCCCTTTTGTAAATAGCTTTCTGAACCGACCGCTATTGAAGGGGGAATTATTACATTTCGATGACATGATGAATTGAAGTTGACATGTGCGAAGCCAAGCCAGTCCTTTCACTATTCGATGTCCATACGCAAAGAAATATCGGATTTTAAATCGATATTTGGATAGATTCCTTAGTTTCGGTTTTGCTTCACTAATAAGAGAAATTCTCTATAGTTTCCCTTATAATACTGCTCACTTGGCTTCTATTTAAAGATTGCATATATACGTACATGAACATAACACGTTACGCTTAAGCCCTCCGGGAATATCGTATGTAGTAACTACGGCATGTAACTAACCCCTTGCGTCTAAGACATGTATAATATAATACGTTAAATTACCTGCACTTTTCTTTATATACTTAGTTTATTTTATTACTATAGGCCTCTGATCTAAGTCTGTAGAGTCCATGCGTATGTCAACGTACAGTTAATAAAGGCAAACCTAATCAGAATTTTAATTAAGTGTCAATGAATATAATTCTCTAATGTATAAGCACTGGAAGCGAATACCCTGTGGGATTTGACTACTGCTACTGTAATAAGATTACTTTCACTTACCATTCATATAAACCGTGACATAATAATTTAAATGAACAGGCTTATTCCTAAGCTATTTGTTATTAGCTTCAAACATTTTAGCTTAACCCTTCAACCGACGTCTTATTTTACATTCAATCGACCATGTCCCATTGAGGAGCCGTAATCCTTCACCGTCAGTTCAATGACCGTCGGAATGGTAGATGTCAATGGAAAAAAAATAGAATAATGGTGGTATGACTACGCGGGATCAGAAATAGACACGCACCCCATATGCCGCGCGCGAACTTGACAATCTACCCGCATGTTTATTTTTAAAACTTTCTTATTGTATTCGGAAATATACAGGAAACAAGATGAAAGTTACTTTGATGCAACAGTGAGTTGACGTCTTTACAAACATCCTTTTTTCTTCCACTAGTTTTGTTCGCGGTTATTCTTGTACGTATTATTATTATCATCGATTTTTCCTATTGAATTAAGATGGCTACCGTCTTTAGAAAGTTCCTAAAATGCTTTCAGATTTTTACTACTTTTTTTACTACTACTTTTATTAAGAGAAAAAGATGTTTTTTTTTGTTTCTCAAAACGTGCTCACTCACTTCACTTTTTGTCTAAAAATAGTCTTAAAACTTTTCATATAACCATGCAAATACTTCCGCATAATTATATGACACCCTTAATCCTTACGTACTATAGGTAACGTATTCACTTAAGTATCTTACAAAGTATCATGCAGGAAATCTTAATTAAGACGCGGCGTGAAACAAAACCGAATTAAGTTTCGCATGTTCCCCGGGGAGGTGTGAGATGGAACTGTCATAAGTTAATGCGGTAGGTGGCAACAAACCACGCGTGAGTTATTGCCGCCGTATTAGGCAAGTACGTAAAACCATAACTTTAATAGGACTTTCGCTGACGTAATAGGAAAATATTACGCATTTTAACGGTTGATATAAGTGTGTATCATAAAGTGGGTAACTTTTTATAATGATCATGTAGGTCGGGGTATGATAAATGGCCATTATCGCCTATAAACACCTTGTTTTGTTTTCGAGGGGAAACCTTCAAAAGGTATCCGACGCCGTGGGAGCAACGCCGGGTTACGTGGGATTTTTACCTCACTAAAACCCCCCCGGTGGCCATCTTCAGCGCCGTGTGGAGGACTCCGGGATCTCCAATGGAACACAACCGGAGTCCTCCGAGTGCGGTGCCCCCTTCGGGCTCTTTCCAGTGAGCATTGTTCCCACTGCGCCTCCTGGTGTTTACGACAGTATGTGGCCACACATGCCATCGTCCTAACGGGTCGTCGCTTGGCTGGACGGATCGAGCTCCCACTCTAGCCGCCCGCAACCCCGGAAGCCTCTTATAGTCGCCTCGACACGCAGGGGATACCGTAGCCCAATTCTAATCTCGAAACTACAACACCTGTGAAACCCTAGGTAAGATTAAAATCCGGATTATACATATCTGTTATCTTTAACATAATATGCGGACATACTACAAAAATAATATATATAGTTAGAGGTTGTCGCGTGTCGGCCACCGCAGAAAGGTAGGAAGTGGCTCTACTATTTCCTATCTTTCTGCGGATGCCGTACGACTTAGGAATTCAGCAGATAACCAGCAGAGTTTAAATGCGAAGTTATTAATATACCTCGGTCTACTGAGTGCGGAAATTATAGCCAAGCCCTCTTTTTAGCCAAGCACAAATGCGGTAAGGAAGTGCGTGCGTGTGCTTCGCTTTCGGACGGATGGACAGGAAAAATTGTACAAAATTTGTAACGTTTGTTCATTTCATATAGATATCGATATCTGAGCTACCCTTAAATCTTATTTATACCAAAATGAAATTCCGGGTATAATCATATTATACGAGGCGACCATCTTAGTCTTCGGGAGTAGCAACGCATCCGTGATTGCCTACAGATAGAACCTTTGAAAAAACCTTCTTTACTCTTTAATAGTGTAGCTCAGTATATATATGACTGATTTGTGACAAGCCCAGTAGTAGTTAGTAGTTAGATATAAATAAAAATACCTCTGTACCCATAATTAGCGTCCAATAATATTTCATTTTACCGGTCACTTACTTGCGAATAGAATAAATCCAACAATTTCAACTCATAAGTAACATAAATAATACCTTCACAGGGATAGTTAATTTATGTTGTATAGTTTGCATAATAACTTCATAACTTAACGCATACGTTCCCTACGTGTATGCAAGTGTAATGTATGTGTACACACATTGTCTCAAATCAACACGTGATTAAAATGCAAATAGCGCCCATGGACGTCAGCGTAGGGCAATCGTGCAATTATTGCCAAGTCCGGAATTATCTGCGTCAACCACGATGGCTCTATCACTAGGGGATGAAATGTTTTTATGATAAGCTCCACATTATTGTATAGTAATAAAGTTAGACGCACTTTACACAAGGACAGATTTCTGAATATGAGTGTCATTTTTTTTGCTTAATAAATGTTCGCGTGTAACAACTTTTTTAACGTATTACGATCACAAAAAATATATGTCCAAATGTTCCTTATGCCCTTTTGCTCTCGAATTGAAGGTGGCGGAACCAGTGTAGTTCGATCGGGGAAGTACCTACCACCGCCACACCTATTTCTAGTGTGAAGCATTTCTTGCGTTTCGATGGAAGGGTGTGGTTGTCGGCACACTTTTATATGAGGCGACCATCATAGTCCTCGGGATTAGCAAAGCACCTGTGATTGACTTTAGATAGAACCCATGTTCTGTATGAAGTTGATTACAGATGTCGCAGGGCGGCGGTGACCACTTACCATCAGTTGGACTGCATGCTCGTTTGCTACTTCAGTCAGATAAAAAAAGAAGTATCCAATTATCGTTGGTCGTTTTGTAAGCCTGTGGTACGGAATTTTCGATTTAAAATAAGAGGTAATAAACTACTTTCGACTCGCAGATTGTAGATAAGAATTTCATAGTGACATTAAAAGTTTGGATCGTACACCTGTTCTATACTCCCGCTAATTAATCTCATTTGCGAACAACGAGGTTGAATTTATGGTTCCAATCATTTTCAAAGCTAAGGATGGAATGGAATAGGATGGAAGTATTGGTGTGTACGAATTGTACTAGTCAAAAGTCATATACATATAAATGATTTATTGTAAAATAGTTTTCACACAATTAAGACAATTTTGGAATAAATCGCTTAGTTTCAATATCGCTACATAGTATAAAACAAAGTCGCTTCTCGCTGTCTGTCCCTAAGTATGCTTAGTATGATTTTAATGTAGTTTTTTAATAGATAAAAGGGTTCAAGAGGAAGGTTACTTGCATAATACATGCATAATTTAGTGAAGAAACAGCGATAATGTTAGATTTTTCTAATATGATGTCGTACTTGTAGACAGAACCAATGCAATTAAAACTATTGATCTAAGTCACTTAGATTGAGACGAATAGCATACATATACCTATCCTACGTACAAACAGCACATTCGACACAAACATCTCTGTGTTATACGACTTTCCGTATTGGAATCGTGAGTCGATTATCTACATCAGCCAGGCGGTCAATCGCCCATAAGCCCGACTGACCCGGGTTATTGTCGCCAAACAAATCGGACTGCACATTGACTGGACCATATTCCGTTATGGGGTTCAACTGTATGTATTTCGTATGGTATAAGGGTTCAAGTATTACGTTTGAAGTATGACGCAAGATTGAAGATCTTAACTCCCCCTCCTCCCATGTAACGCAAGGTAACATTTTGCTGCACCTCTTTCTCCCTCCCTGAACTTTGGCAGCAAGTCCCTGTGGCCCTATTTTACTTAATAAAGTTTTATGCTTAAATAAAAACAAACACGTTACATAACGCATTGTTAAAACTTCTTCTTCTCCTGTATCGCATCATAACATTTGACAAGACCTCCCCTCCTCCCAATTTGGGTTACGTAATCCTTAAATGCTCCCTAATACAAAATACAAAGCAACATAATGTAATACATTTAATAATGTAAAAATATTAAGATAATTTCAGTCGTTGTAAATAAATTTCATAAAAATGAGAGGAGGTAACACCATTTTTCATTTTTATCTTTTTTTTACTACTTTATTTGTACTTTTATCATAAGCTAATACTGAACTATCTTAATACTACCACGGTATATAAATGAAAAAATTAACCCAATTGCAAAAAAATATATAACAATGTAAAATTTAATACGAAAGACGTCTTAAACGTCTCAGAGCATATAAGTGATGTAACTTCAAACACACGTCTTACAATAACACCTCTCAGCTTTTCAGGCTCCATTTTAGTATACAAGAGAAAACAAACTTAATCAACGCGGATATTTATAAAATATACTTTATTACGATCACTTAAGAGTTAGGGTTAGTGATTTTGAAAATTTTGCAAGCAAAAGGTGAGGGTGGCACTGTTTACCCACGCACAACGATCGATCCGAGGAAGCCTCCGCGTGAAAATTGCAACCCGTCATAGGGAGCGTTTCAGCAAACTTAATAGAATTACAAGAATCGATAATATCCCACAAATCGCATGATTTAACATTTACAATTGTATATATTTTTACAAAAACCCTTTTTTGGATGTTCTTCTTAAGCTTATTTATTACTTTGTATTTTTTTTATGTAAACGAATATCGCCAATAAAATTACGTCTTCAAATACTAATAATCTATAAGTGTTGTGTAGAAAAACAAATAGGTGTTCATTAATGTAACATATAACTATTCGCTTCCTATTAATTGTAATGGCAAGAAAATACATGGAGCGAAGATTTTCTAAGTCGCACCGCACAACTATACCAGCCAGTTTCAAAGTGCCTGAACCTTACGAATTTTACAACAAAGCAACACCGTTTGTGCAACGAACATTACTTTTTGTCGCTGACGAAAACTCCGGGCCTAAGCCGAGTGGAAGCAACACTGAGCCGTCGTTTGATCAACAAGATGCTCAGATTGAAGAAACAGTCGCGTCTGCGTCTAAATCGAGCGAGGAACAAGAAAAATCACCGAAAAAGAACTCATTTTTCTTTTCTCCCTCGAAAAGTTGTAAGATTCACGGACGGAGCTTTTTCCGGCTTCAGACGAGCCCCAAGAAGTCGAAAACTGAGCAGAACGAGGCCGCAGGGAGCCGACCGGCGACCACCGCGCCGGCGGGCGGGGGACTTATTAGTTATGCCCCTGGTTGGTCTCTCAAGGGCGAGCACCTTATGAAATGGCAGGAATCCGGAAAAACTACTATCGAGGTAAGTTGAAGTAACTTTTCGCGTGTTACATTTTCAACCGCATATTAATAATTGAATATGAAGTTGCTAAACAATGACGAACATAACAAATTTTACTAATGCTTCAGGATTTATACATTTATTTCGCAAATTAACATTTATTCCATTGTTTCAATAAACAGAAAAATAAATTCAAAAGCTTAAAACGAACTTTTCTGAGTGTTGAGCTTACAAATGTATTAGAACAGAAAGTAAAGGAGAAATTGTGCATGCAAATCCGCGTCGCCAACAGGGGTGAAAGTGGGTTGTTTTTCACAAGAAATGAAAATTTCAATTTAAACGTGTCCCCAGGTGACTCCGCCGGCCGAGCAAGCAAAACTGTGTACACTCTTGGAATTAAATTTTAACTAAAACGCTTTTTATAAAAAAGCTCTTCGTAGCAACATGCTTTTTAAGATAATTACGGTACTCAGTGCCCGGATATTTTGCTAGAATTGAACGTGGTCGCGTACAAGTAATTTTCATTGTACATAAATTAAAGTATAAGAAATAGTTGAAATAAGGTATACCGGTATATTTTCACGAACAACTATAAAACGAGATAAACTGTATGGTTATTATAAAAATAAAAACCATACAGTTTATCTCGCTTTATAATATATACATATACTAAAAATACTAAAATAGTAACACATTTTACGAATCGCGTGGCAGAGCGGTCACCATATTGGTCTGATAGGCAGTGAGTTGCGGATTTGATACTAGGCCAAACAGATACATACGCATGATGCATTGAGATTGTCTTCTAGGTCTATGTGCTTATGTACTTGTCGTTGCAAATATTATGGAATACATTTGTTTATTTATATTTTTTTATATTATCACTCCATGCCTTACTACACGTCAGCAATATCCAGCTCCAATACCGTCGAAATACTCGTATATTGTCGTAAATATATTTGTTAGACAAATTTACAACTGCGTTAATTGTTATACAAGCTTCATTTAGCAAGTTTACAGTCATAAATCAAATCGACAATTTATCTCTATTGACTTCCAATATTTCCGATAGCCGAAGCCAATGGCGCGTGAAACACAAATATTCCGCGCATTTCCGATTGGGCTGCTTCACATCGACGCGGTTAACGAATGATTTAAATATGTGACAGTTTACAGGCTAAAATTGTATCCGATGTGTGATTTCCTCGCATGTGGTTTGTTTTGTTGAATGCTTTCATTTTTGGTACTTCAATTGGGGCGTTCGAAGTCAGTATAAAATTAAAATAAAATGAAAATCATTATTCATTATTTACTAAAGGGTTCCTAGGGGGAGGGGATCTGAGTAAGTTTAAAAAGTAAGCAAGTTTTCTTAAGTCTAAATCTTGGATTTACGTCTAACTGTAAGTTTTAGTGATACTAATCATTTTGTAACAAGAAAAATAAGAAAAGAGAGAATGTCCTATAGGTTTCTAAGCAAACATACAAAAAATATAGATGTTTGTGTGTTTCTCTATGCATGCTTTCGAACTGATTGATCGAATTGTAACCGTTCTATTTTATGTCCTACATTTACAACAACTTCAACTCACCAACGGGAATAATGCAAGTTTTATGAAAATTAGTTATGTACTTTTCAAAATATGGAATAGTAATAATCGGCACTTGAGACAGTTTACATCGTGATTGAATGAAAATCTAAAATATGTTCCGTCATTTAATACCATGCCTTATAATTACTATTAATGTGATAAAAAAAATAAAAACAAAGAAAAAATGTTTAAAATTACATAATCATTATCTAAGTCCGTTATTAAGACTGGGTTTATCAAAATTATCTAAATTGTTTGGGTAAAAAGTAGAATTAAATGTAAAAAGCTTAAAAAGTTATTTGAAAGTAAAGTACAGTAGACATACCTAATACTATTAGAGGGAATTATATTAAATTTGAATGTAGCATAACATGATACGATAATACCCCAATGTCGTATTTTGGACACAATAATATTCCCCGTATTAGTCGGCTTGCCACCCCCGCATTTTCTTTCCCGTCTTGCTTTTCGACGCGGAAAAACGATGCGAGATTGAGAATGTAGATAGCCTTTTATGCGGGTGTAATGGAGAATCTAATTTTCCGTCTGTTTTTATATATCCTACTATGGTATTCAGTTCTAACTGAATTACCACAATTTATATTATTACGTTTGCTATCTATGTAAGGTTTATGTGGTATTTATTTTATAAAACTGTTATTAGCTTATTTTATTCAAAACATGTATTAAATAAAATAATCTTATAATAGTTTTATAAAATATTAAGACCCTTAAGATTAAAAGTTTTAATAATATTTTATATAAGTTACGTACCGACTACCCGATGTGTATTATCCTAATGTTATTGTTAATCTTAGAGTACAATTAGGTTAGGTTTTTTCAAACCCTCTTTGATTTTTGTTTCAAAAAATAGGGTAAAAGAGAACGAAGATTGATTATTATTAGCTTTAGCTTAGCGTGGACGAAACGATTTAATTATTTTGCGCTTTATATTATGAAATTAGGGCTTCATGCAATAAAATATTAATATGCTAGAACGGTTACGTTATAATCGCCGGTCAACAACTGCACCATTCTGACGTTTTTACGAGTGCTTGATATTGTGTTTCATGGGATAAACTACTCGATCTATGTTCTATCTTTATTACACGTGAAAGACAAATAAATAAAGTGAAATAACGTTGTTATATACCTGTAATTAACGTTAAAAATGTACATCAACCCTCAAAGGTTCATTAGAGCCGCCCCGAAGGTTGACGTCCCTAGCGCTTTGAATATGTATGAGAAATTGAACCCGAGTGTGTGTGACGCCTGCCACGCATCGGCGGCATTGTTTGCGGACAGAGATTTTACTTTGAATGTTACTGTTGAGCAAATCTTATTGATGTTCGTGGGTCATGAGCGGTCGTTGGGATGTAAATTTAATATCTTCAAATAGGGAAGCCTTAAGTTAATCGAGTAACTTTTGGATTGGATATTTGGCTCTTATTTATAGCTCGTTGTAAACAAATCCTATTCTATAACACTGACTTTCAGGGTAGTTCATATAGATGAAATGAAGATTTGAGATTTGAGAGAGATACTGTCTTCTAAGATCTTCTAAGAAAGATTCTGCAATTTTCACGAAGCTTGATGAAACTTCCAAGTAGAGGTTCTTAAACTTATTGTGTCTACTGCTCACATTTAGGTTGAATTGTTTCCTTACGCAGTCTAAAATTGACAATTTTCGCTCTTTTCAAGAAGATTAGCGAAAAACAAGAATCCTAAATATAATCATTCGTTTAAATGAAATTAATGTCTAATGAATCAGCCAAATTAAAATACCAGTCATCACCCTCTGATATGCTGCGCTTCTGAATTTCCAGTGAGCTCTTTGCCGGCCCTGTGGCATGTTTGAGAAACACTGAAATATGAGGGTATAAATACTAGACAATATATAATTTCAGTAACTTTTTTATACTTTTCTTCCTTTATTATTACAACTATAACTAAATAACGTCTGTAATATTAGATTTTAAAGTAACATAGATACTTATTAACATGAATAAAAAGGTATAAACCCTGATTTCCCTTAAATTGAATAAGTAGAAAACAAAATCATTACACAAAATATCTATCCCATTTACACGAGTTTCCTACGCTGGTGCATAACTAAACTTTGAAAATGAAAATGTTATTTATTTATTGTAGACTCACCAACAGCATTACATACAAAATAACTTATATCTAGATAAATAAACTGGTATGCATGCCAGTTACAGGTCGGTACATTATTCACCAGTATCACTTTTTCAACATGACATATCATTATTAACCCTTGGGTATGCTATATAAAGATAAAATCAAATAGTAAGTATATTAGAAATGTAAAAAAGGAATAAAACATGGTAGAGAAAATTAAGTTGTAATAATAAATAATAATGTTTATGTTTCACATATCAGATTTTTATATACTTCTTTCATGACATTACATTTGAAACTTTAATCGGCACGCGATGACAATACTAAGTGATTATGCGTGTTCATTAATGTATCGACAAATTGACCGGTGCATTAAATTGGGGACGAAGTTCTCCCCTATTCTCTATATCTATTTTCGTATCCGTCATTAGTACAGTTTACTCATCTCAGAAAGGAAATAATATTGATATAGACTTATCACTCCCTCATATTGGTCGCCGAATATTGTTTTCTTTCCAAAGGCTCTATTAGGTATTCACCCTACGCTGAATGAAAAACTATGGTCATTTCTTATTTTTGTAACGTGTTTAGTGTTCTGATCGATGGGCAGTAAATCGAATGCGAATTGAGATTTGTGAGTCACATAAAAGTTAATAATTGAGGCGGGTTTCCTCGGAAAAAACTTCCTAAGAAATATTGAATCTTTTCTCGGTTTTCGTTGAGCGCTTATTTGTGTCAGAAATCGAATAAACTTATGGCACTATGAATCTTCGGTTGGGTCACGAACACAAACAAATTGCCTTAACTTTTCTCTAGAAAATTGTGAATACGAAGTACCTTTCTGAGCGTAGAAAGATTCAAAGAGCGTACGAGTCAAATAGCTTTAGAGAGAAAAGTTAATAGCATTAAGACTTCGTACGTAGACCATCTGAAGTATTGGAAGCGCAATTCCCCCGATGGATTTCACCGTGCGGTCTGTAATCAGTATCGACAGGTTCATTCCGAGGTCCCGCTCAGCTCACTGAATATTTCTCACAGGGACTTATTAGCTACCTAATTATACAAAGGAAGTAGTTAGGGAGAGGGGGTGTATCGGAAGAGGGGTTTCGGAAGGAGGGGTTAGTCTAAGGTTCTGCTTCTGACAGCGTATTCTACGGACGGATTAAACACCTTTGTGTTTGAAGTTTTGTGCCAAGATGTGGCTCGGCTGTTTGCACGATACTATGAATGAATAATGAAGTACTGATTGTTTAGTTCGAAGCGTGTCTAATGCTGTATTAATTAACATTTAAATATATTATTATAGTAGATAGGTATTTAAAATAGTTCAATAGCAATCATCTAACGACTAATTTAAAACGAGTTTTTGATGTTGTGTGCAATAATAAATGCTAAGTATTAAAATCAAAACTAAGACATTTTAAATTATTCTGATAAATAAATTGGTAACTAATTGCATATTTTTTTGTTTTATATTGTTTGGTTTAAATTAAGTCTGTGCCATTGAAATTTGATTATAAAGCAGCAAACGAGCAAGCAGTACACCTGATGGTAAGTGGGCACTGCCGTCCACGGACATCTGTAGATAACTTTATATACCTAAAGTTGGCTTCTATCGGAAGTTAATGCTTATCACTAGAAATAAAATAGTTTTATAAAATAGTTGAATTTTAAATAACAAGGACAATCAGTTTTTCAATGAGAATAAAAAGTGGCGACATCCATTAATGAAAAAACACATCATCTAAATTCTATTTGCAACGATTGTCATTCATATGTAGTGTAACAAAAAATCCATTCACACCTAACCCAAGGCCAGATTAAAAACAAAATCGCCACGTCCGACCCATCTACATGACTACGTGGTTATTTTAGTGGGAATTTCCTGATCCCGACTACAAACTTACTGATTCTATTGTTTTGAATATACTCGGCCAGGGGTTATGCAGAATATTAATGGACTAAGCCCATTGACAAGAATAACTGATGGCAAAACATGGGCTTACATCGTAAGTTTGAATAAGTGATTGTGAATAAATTGTATGACTCGAGACAAAACAACGCGGTTATTGTATTTGAGCGCGTAGAAAAAAATTAGATTATTAGTTTTGATTATATAGAAACCGAAAGATATGTACGTAAATTACTACGCATTTTTTTCTGACTAAAGTAGCAAACGAGCATGCAGTCCACCTGATGGTAAGTGGTCGCTGCCGCCCATGGACATCTGTAATCAACTACATACAGAACATGGGCTCCATCCGAAGTCAATCACAGATGCGTTGCTACTCCCGAGGACTATGATGGTCGCCTCATGTAAAAGTGTGCCGGCAACCACACTCTTCTATCGAAACGCAAGAAATGCTTCACGCTAGAAATAGGTGGTACTTCCCCGGTCGAACTACACTGGTTCTACCACCTTGAAATAAATGTAAGAGTAATGTAAGAGTAAAATATTGCTGATTGCTAATTTTGTATAGGTATATTATAAAGCAGACGCTGTGTATGCACATTTACTGCACGTTCTGCGTTCTTATATAAATAGTATATTAGTAATAATAGTTATTGTTTTACCTAACAATATTGATAATCTATACTATAATAAATCTGTAAGAGGTCGCTGTCTGTACATGGAATAAATTTAGGTGAAAACCATTTCTAGAGGTCTTTAATACGATATAGAACCCAAAATAATGGATTTTAGAAATCTTTTCTGTTTGTCTGTTTGTCTGTTTGTCTGTTTGTCTGTGTGTTTGAAAACGCTAATCTCAGAAACGGCTTATCCAATTTGAATATAATTTTCACGGATGTGTTGTGGGAAACTTCACTTAACATTTAGGGTTTATTTTATGTAAATCGGTTTATAAATAAAAAAGTTATGTCAATTTAAAACTACGCAGGATTTATTCTATGTTCGATAAGTGTTATTAAGTTACGTAACTGCATAGTTGAATTGGTTGAAACTAAACATGTTATGGTCTGTAAAATGTGTATTCCTTTGTTATGTATTTTTTATTGGTTATGTGTGTACCTATGTTATTTGATACTATACAAATCTATATCTATATATACTTATATAAAAACGAAAGGATGCTCTCTCACTCATCTATTGAATAAACATCGTACAGCCTAAACTGCTAAAGATACGAATATGATTTTTATTAGGGGTTCCTTTTATGACGTAGACGTCAGTTTAACCCAAATAGGAGATGTAAGTTTGTATGAAAGTCAGTCAATTTTGAGGCCACCTCAATAAAATTTAGTATTTCTAATTTTTTTGTTAAAACATAATTTTAAACCGACTTCCAAAAAGGAGGAGGTTATCAATTCGTCTGTATTTTTTTAATTTTTTTTTTTAATTTTATATTTGCTGCTCGATTTCTCTGCACTGGGTGAACGGATTTTGATGATTTTTTTTTCATTTGAAAGGTAGTGCGTGTCATGGCGTCTCATTTATTTTTAGTTCACTTTTGACAGGCATCCATAAGAAAAACGCATAAGTCTGATATTTGCATTAACGATGTGCGCGATAAATAGACGAATAACTCAATTTCCCGCCAACCGATTTTGATGATTTTTCTTTTATTTGAAAGAATGTACTTCAAGGGTACATTGATGAGTTTGATACGGTTCTGATCATAGGATCCATTTCTTTGAAGCAAATTAATGAAATTAGCGATACTCGGCCAAACCTAAGCTGTAGGAGTCCAATTGGGTTGAATGTAGAATGAGATTACTAAGCAGATATTTCCTAAAAAAATGGACCTTCAAATCTTCAATCCTATTGGGTAAGGGTATTGGGTTGGGTAAGGGTATTTCAAGACTAAACCGTAAGAGTTGGCTATTCGGTACTTACGGTTATGTAATAAAAATACCAAGCAAAGATACACGGTAAAAATTTCGACCTTCAACTCCTCACCCCTGATGATGCAGGATACTGCTAGCCTAAACTATACGAGATGGGCATTTGGTGCTTTCAGGTATTTAATATAATTACTAAGCAAAGACATATGATGAAAATTGACCTTTAACTCCTCAACCCTGATGATACAGGGGTACTTCAAGCCTCTTTTGAAGGTTTCCCCCTCGACAACAAAAAAAAAAGGCCATAGAAGTTAGCTATTTCGTGCTTTCAGGTATGTAATATCATTAATAAGCAAAGACACATGATAAAAAATTTGACCCTTAACTCCTCAACCCTGATGTTGCAGGGGTACTTCAAGCCTAAGCCATAGAAGTTAGCTATTTAGTGCTTTCGGGTATGTAATATAATTACTAAGCAAAGACACAAAATGAAAATTTCGATCTTCAACTCCTCAAGCCTGATGATGCAGAATACTGCAAGCCTAAGCCATAGGAGTTAGCCATTTAATGCTTTCGGGGTATGTAATATAATTACTAATTAAAGACACAAGATGAAAATTTTGACCATCATCTCCTCTACCCTGATGATGCAGGGGTGCTTCAAGCCTAAGCCATAGAAGTTAGCTATTTAGTGCTTTTGGGTATGTAATATAATTACTAAGCAAAGACACAAGATGAAAATTTAGATCTTCAACTCCTCAAGCCTGATGATGCAGGGGTGCTTCAAGCCTAAGCCATAGAAGTTAGCTATTTAGTGCTTTCGGGTATGTAATATAATTACTAAGCAAAGACACAAGATGACAATTTCGACCTTAAGCTCCTCAGCCCTGATGATGCAGGGTACTATAAGCGCAAGCTATAGAAGTTGGTTCGCAAGTGCTTACGTATAAGAAATAAGAATACTAAGCAAAGACACGGGATATTTTTTTTTACCTTCAACTCCTCCCTGATGATGCGGGATAGTGCAAGCCTAAATTATAAAAGGTAGTCACATAGTGCTTACGTTGTTATTTAGTTAAGAAAATATAATAAGTTTGATGACAGCTCATTCAACTGAAATGTGATTAATATATTAAACTTCAATTCATCAACCCTGATAATCTAAGTACACAACCTACTTAAGCCGTATAAGTTTGGTACTTATTGATTACAATACATTACAACCCGTTCCTGAGAGAACGTTATGATGAAAAGTGTCACTTTGAATACCTAAATCCTGAAAATGAAGGAGTATTGTCATATTATTGTTAAGAGTTGGATTTAGCTGTAGCTTTTTAAACAGGATGGGTTAGGTTAGGTTGGAACATAAAAGAAAACATAAAAAATAAGCGAGCAGGGTACGGCAGCGCCCTGCGAGCGGGTGCGCCCTGTTCATATGAATTGTAAAAGTGTTTTGATTATGTCTTCTGCTTTACAAAGAACAATGCGGGATTTACGCACACAAATAGCCCGATGCACCTCTTAAAAGATCTTATCTTTGGCCACATGAAACAAAATATGAACTTAGAATATATGTCGCTGTTCAGTGATATTCCAATTTTCTATTGATTTACTTCAAGTAGATAATAGTGCTTTGTTATCCGGAAAAGTTAAAATCAATCTTTATATCGATACGTCTTCGTTTAAATGTGGAGGAGTTGGTTGAAAAAGTATATCCCGATATTGTTAATACAACCAATAACACTATAAATTGGTTCCAAAAGACGGCTATATACCCACCCACCAATGAACGTGTCGATAAAATAAATGATTTATTTTTTTTCAAAATTTAAATACATATTAATATTAAAAGTAGGTTTACCCATAATCTTACTTAGAAATTTGAATCCGCCAAAATTACATCAAATAGTATTTTCCAACTCGGAAAAGTTAAAATCAATCTTTATAATCGATACGTTTTGGTTCAAATGTGGAGGAGTAGATTGAAAAAAAGTATCCCGATATTGTGAATTAGACCACTAAGAATGTAAAGTGGTTTAAAAAAAGCGGTTTACAATATTAGAATTCGTCTAATTTAAAATAAAAATACATAACAATACGTTCCTACCCACAAATACACACTTTAAATTCGTTTTTTCACTCTGTGTTTGACCAGGTAATCCTAGAGCGGCCAAACCGATTTACTTTTAGTTACTACTTTTTATCATAGAATTCCCACGGTGTCGAGATTTGCGCGGGAAAAACTTTGTGACACGTTGATTTGCACGTGGGCAAAGCCGCGGGTACAGCTAGTTACTAAATAAATACCTTCATGTTATATTTAGATACATCAGAGAGAGTAATTTTAATGCACGTTCACAAATACATATTCAAGGAACTTGAAGTTCCTTGAATTTTGATACCATTTTACGTAACTTTATAGTGTAAACATAGAAAATTCCTGGTAGGAGATTCATAATATTTTGTAGAAGATCACGTATAAACCATTGTAAATTCAAACATTAGTCTCTGCTAACAATCTTTAAAGAGATTCTCTCGTCAACCCATTATTGTCCCACTGCTGGGCACGGGTCTTCTCTCAGAATGAGAGAGTTTAGGCCATAGTCCACCGAGCTGGCCAAGTGCGAATTGGTGGACAAATGTGATTATGTATTATAAATGTGAAAGTGTGTTTGTTTGTTCCTCTTTCATGTCGCCACATAGCTATTATATGATATATGGTTTATATACTGGGAGATAGTGAGGGGGGCGGAGAGTGACGTAGGCTACTTTTTATCGCGCTCTGTCATTCCCATGTGAATATCGGTGTTTTGTTAGTCGATATATATTTAGTAGTTCCAGACGTTAGTAGACGGAACGATGTTTCCAGAAGTTAATAATTAGTAAAATTAATTTGCAAGTTCTGAATCACGCTATCAAATGCTAATGTTAATTCCCTTCGACCGTGCGTGCGAAGCCGCGGGTATGAGCTAATATGTAATATGTTTTCTATAGGCTCTTAAATAATATTTTTTATAATATAACCTAATCCGCAAAAATTGTAAGCATTTATGTAAATAGTCTTTCAGTTTTCGATGTATTAAATCCAATATTAATTACCTACAACTTGTTTAGACAAACAAAAAACAATGGCAATGCAGTTTGATGAGCGATCGCCATGTTCGTGACGTTATTCTTACCACAACGCGATCATAGAACTTTGTGTAACAGTTCAATTTTATACAAAATGGATTTACATCTAAGCGCATTACATCAGATGTTTTTAAAATATAAAATACTTAGCACTTGTAACATTCAAAGAGACGGCCTGCAGGATCTTTCTATGCGAATTTAATTCTTATTGTAATACTAAGTGCGGTAACTATTGACAAAAACTTAATAAGGTCAGGCCTTTGTCCCGTATTGGACTTAAAATGCTGATGTACAGAAAATCTCTTACGAGATGTTCTCCAGAAATTCGCAATTTCTATGAAATTACTAAGCCAGGTATATATAATTAAGCTAGCAGTTGCGTAAACAAATGTATGATTACTATAAGGAGATATTTGATAAGTTATACTATTCTAATACTATCCGTACTTTGTATTCCTTTTCCAAAATATTAACTAAATTTTCTTCAGTAATAGAATAAGCGTGGAAATCCGCAGTCAATTTTATATGAACAAATAATCGTTGTGTAACCATTAATGTCAACCACTAGGCATAAGATTTTGCACAAAATCAAAGCAAAACCATTGTTTTGACGTAGTCCGGGTTAGATTTTAAACATCTTTGAAAATTTAATGAAGTTTTTATTTCTAATTAAAAACAGATATATTATTTCTAGCACCCGCATTATGTAAGTATACTTATTACATTTACTTACATCGATGAATTGGTATGCATTATTATGGTTTAAGATCTGTAGTATCTCTCATTAAGAACTTTGCATTTCCTTATTGAAAAAACAGTAATTACAATGCCATGCTTAAAGAAAACAAACGAAACAACCTGAGTTGATTTCCATTTAGTTTTAACTTTTCTTAAAAATAGGCAATTACCTTTACAAATGTAGCTCTACTGTCCGTTAGTTATTCTTTGCCATTATTTCCCGAGAGACAAGACCGAATAAATTACCGCAGGCATGTTCGGATTGTGGACAGGTGGGCTCGCGTGCCCGAGGCCCCCCGAATTGCATCGGAATGTGCAACACTGCAACGGATGTTTTAACAATCTGGATGTCAGTGGTTGCATCTCGGCTGCAATCGTTTTGTGACTCATCCTTGTCGAATTTTTGCGGCTTGATCGAATGTGGCGACCTTACGTTGAATTTAACCGAAATATAACTTTTGTATCTGTATATGATTTAATATCGCCAATTTAAACGTTTAATCTATGTTTAGATTATTTGATGAAACTCAGAAATAGTGTAATCGATTTTACATAATAAGGTTAAAATGTTTTATTTCTTTAAATTTTAATTTCGAAGAAAACAGTTTCACGAAATATTTTAATGGCCCATTAGAAATTATGTAAATTATTGTAATTAGATTAGTATAAGACATGTTGGTACATGTAGTTTGACGTGGATTGGTTCATAAATAAAGACAAAAATATACATAATAATTATAAAGACGCGTATAGCTTAAATTTTTTACCTACATAGCAACTAGTAAGTATGTAAAACAACTTTACTTATCCAAATCAGGAACCCATCTCCAATCATTCGAATACTTAAGATCATGTGACTACGAAATATTGATTTGAATCGCCTGTAAAATATAGGGGCGATTATGCAATACATAGATGGACATGCGAACGCAATAGCCAAAATTTAACGCCACTGATACCGTAAACCAAACTGCGCCATAAATGTTGTCGAACAAAAAAGATTGAACGCGAATCTACCACGTTTACGGATGTTTTGCCCCCAATGGCATCACGTCATTCCCGTTCATGGTTATTTGTATTGCTCAGTGAAAATTGGTTCCTGGTATTTCCGCGCCGCCGGACCGAGAGTACTCTTAATGCATGCACCCAATATGATATGAAAACCCGGTCCTCCACCCAAACAGTTTATGAGGGGATTCGGGAAAAATCCCGTTGTTATTCTTGCATTACCGCGAACAAAATGCACGGGTAGGACCCGTTTTTGTTTTGCTATTGTATATTTAATGCGATGAATGGTTTGAAAAGAGTGACTGAATTGTTGAGTTTGTATTGCTTTTGAGGTTAACCTCTCTAGGATCTGTTGTCAACTAAAATCATTTCGAAGTCATGTCACGGATCATAAATAATGTTATGGTTTCGTTGCTTAAGTGTTTCGTCCCAGTATAAATCATAAGATAGCCGTATTATAAATGTCATACAAGTAGATATTCTAATGGACGATGGAAATTAAAAATCCGACAATACGTCTCGCATATGCTCGTCTGGTTCATCTTACTGCAGACATGTTAGAAAACATCCCGCAAAATAATGAGACTGCTCATATCATTGTGCAGAAAACGATTCACGGAATGATTACGAAAACCTTTAAACAGTCCGCGACGTTGGGGGACGTCTGTTGTTTTAATGAGAGAGCATATAATTGCAACTAGTTGCGCGTTTGTGGGATACAAGATCTTAATTGTTACCAGAATCTATTGCATTAACTATGTATTGCTATAAGATCTTGATTATATCTTAGTTGAAAATGAATAGTACAATTCAATCAAATGCCTTTGTTTTAACAGGATTGAAGTACTAAACAAGCATGCAGTCACCTGATAGTAAGTGGTCATTGCCGCTCATGTACATCTGTTAGCTATTCATACAGAAAAAGGTTCGATCTGAAGTCAATTACAGATGCAAGGACTAAGATGATCACCTCATATAAAAGTAAGTCGCAACCACACCTTTTCAGCTAAACGCTGGAACTTAAGTACTTCTTGCATTTCCTGGAAAAGTGTTTCTAGCGCTGAGTTTGCTAGAAACCGTTGTGGCGGTGTTACCTTTTCGGTAGAATCATGTACGTCCCTACCTACTACCACCTGCCTACTACTTACCAGTTATGCTATATATCGAAGCATGTCTTTGGTCGACACTCACTACGAACATCAGATTCTTTCTCTATCTCTTAAGTGTTTATTATTGTAAAAAAGTTTAAAGTCTCTCTTTGAACTTACTCATCGCAAAGACTTGAAAATTGGGTGCATGTTTAATTATGACAGTCTTAAATGTCATTTAGGTTAGCCTTATTTGTTCTTGACATGCATTCATAACAATGTCGTCATTAGAATCAATTTTGCGAGTGTCGACGGCCTTGATTTTATTGTGTTCAATGCCACCCAATTTCTCCTAATAAATAGAGTTCAGCACTTAAAAAATATTATGCAATAAACTTGTTGAATACATGCTTGTATACGTTAGCTTTTCATATTAGTTATCATCTCAAATATAGTACCATATATATGTATGTGTACAAAACTACAAAGTATATACATTCGACTGTGTACACACACATTATAGTTATCAACTTGCTGTTATGTAGGTAGATATATTTAAATGCCCTTTACTAAATCTCAGCAGTGAGTGCTATCACAGCTCTCAGTGCAGTGATAGCCTAATAGTTGAAACTTGCCCTCTCAATCGGGAGGTCCGAGTTTCAAACCCAGGCACGCATTAGTGATTAATGTGCGTATTAGAAATTAATTATCACTTCTTTTCATTAAAGGAAAACATTAAGAGGAAATCGACGCACCCAGGAGTTCTTTAAAAAAAGTTCTCGGACGTGTGTCATTTCCACCAATTCCCACTTGCCTAGCGAGGTAGAGTATGGCCTAAAACTTTCTCATTCTGAGAGAAGATCCGTGCCCAGCAGTGGGACAATAATAGGTTGACGAGGTACTAAATCTCAATATCTGCATATAAATGCGGGACGCAAATCCCTTTTTATTTCGAGTCGATTAAAATTAACACTGCTTTCGAATTATGCACGTTATATAAATAAATATAAAATAATAATATAGAGAACTATTCAACGATAAATATCCAAAATATTTTTTGTTTACAGTAGAACTTTGACAACAGTGTCGGCAGTAATCATATATACTTAGAAACAAAATTGGGATTACAATATTAAAATCTGTACTGCTGATATCGTCGGGTAACAAGAAAAACTCACTAACTACAAATTGTATAATCCCGATTTTTTCACATAATACACTATTGCTTAACAACACATTATTATTCCGTAAATAATATATGGATACAATAACCTGTATGATATTTTAAGTAGTTGATATTATATAGTTAAATGCTGATAACTTCATGTGCCATATTCTGTAGTTAGTGAGTTTTTTCTGTCACCCGACGATATTATACATAGCAAAAAGCTAATACTAAGTAATAAAAAGTCTTTTGTTTTGTTGCTAAAGCTAACAAGTAATTTAGTCAAGATACTACATTATTTGGTAATGTCATTGTCAACCCATTGTAATTAGCAGTTACATGATGTTGTAGGTATATCGCGGTTCTGCTACACGGTTCACTTAGCTTCATGTCATTGACCTCTGAATAAACAGGTGACCACTCATTTCCCGTCATGTTAACACGTAAACACACCTTAATCTCTTTGAGGAAAACAAGCAAGTTAGAAGCTAATTATGTTTGATCCCTGAGCAACCGAATAATGATTTATATTTCAAGGTTCGTGTCCATAAAGCGGAATTATAGCAGACACGTTATATTTAAAGTACTTATCGGCAAATATTTTACGCATTTAAATTTAAATAGCATGGTTAACTGCGAGATTACACCAACAATTCTTAATGTAATAAAGGAGCGTACAAATAGGAAGACCACGTATGGCAATTATTCTGGTAATATACACAAAATATATAAAATTTAATACACCAAGGCAAGTCTTTTATATATAAAACCCTTTGGGCTGTTATTTTGTTTAATATTATAGCATTATTTTCGTTTGACAGAAAGATTGAGTAAGTATGTATATAATATTGTCAAATTTGTCTTCAAAAATTAAGTCTTTTGATGACCAGCGAAAGCAGCGACTAAGTCTGAATTCTGACAGAGATCTGTGTTCACAGTAGGACAATAGGTCGATGATGATGAAATATTAGTGTTATTGGTGTACATAAATAATGTATATCGTGTTCCTACAACACGGTCCAGTAACCCGACGTGTCAATTAAGAAGCGTCGACCGTCGCCCGTTTCAATTTAAATTTATCCCAGCTGCTAACAAAATTATTGTTAATCGGCATCCATATTTGTGTGAACAGCACTATGGATAATAAACGACATAAAAGGATTAAATATAAGTACTCCATTACGCTACCATATTCTACCCTTACTGATTACTATTTGCCAGCCCTGTCATTCTAGTTATACCAATAGCATTGAAATACAGGATTTTATGTTTGTATATATCGGCATTATATCGCATTTCTATAAAATCCTACATTTCTTTCTGTATTTTAGTATTTTTATTTTGTTATTAGTAAAAAATCTGTATTGCGTAAAATATGATTAAAAATATGATGACGATGATAAAAGTATGATGCGTATAAATATGAAATACCAACAATGTTTGGCCTGTTTAGTGAAATTAGTCATATTTTTGTTGCCTTGCCTATAAAAATAACCACCTTAAACTACCTCCGAATTGACATTAACTACCTCCGGATGGACATTTCGTGTCCTTAAAATAATTATAACATACATTTTACAGATATTTCACAGTAACTGAAAGAAATTGAAATGTCCATGTTTAATTTACTATTGATAGACTTTAACCCTACGATTGCGCGAACTTGTTTACAAAATTTCCACGTATCAGTTGGTACGGACACCCGTCATCCGTTTTAATTAAAATTTATTCCATCTGCTAACTGAATTATTGTTAATCGGGCACCATGTTTGTGTACAATAATATCACCGTCCCTAAGCGAATACGGGTCTGTCAATAATAACATTAGAACTAACAAACCAACTAATTGCAAAGCCGAAAATTCAGTCATTGAATAAGTGTACACAAACATTTGGATACAACTGTTATTTCCGCACTATATATATGTAGGTATTCAAGGTATTAAACTGGTTACTAAACTGTGTGTGTTCCATAATCTCTGAGTAAATTTACTAAAACAGCTTTAAACTGTATGAAAAGGTGGTAGGAAATAAGAAGAGAGATACAAGAACATAAAACAATCTATGAAGTTAAAATTGAAGGTAATTTTTTTGTTATATCTGTCGTCTATTTTGAAACATGAGAGATACAAATTTTCTCACTGCAGGGATATTCAATTTTACACTTTTCTGTACACCTACAAATTTTCTCGCTGCAGGAATATAAAATTTAGCACTTTTCTTGAAGAATTTCATTTTGGTAAATACGTGTATTATAAGAATTTTATTTCAAACTTAAATAGAAATCCTAGCTATATTTAGACTGAAAATATGTCATAAGTTTCTATTGTAGGAAATACTGCATAAATAGGTGTATCATTAAAAGGGATTCTGCAAAAAAACCTTTTCTTTAAAGCCAGCGTTGTATTGGCGACTGATTTGTTGTTCCAAATATCCATAGGCGATCGTAATTGAATTCCACCACGGAATCCGACTGACTAATCGTCAATTATGAGAATAAGAAAAGGCATTTTAAATACAATACTTAAAATAATTGCAACAATATTTAATTGTAACAATTATGTGTTCAGTGTTCCGACAGTTTTTTATAAAATAAAGTAGCAAACGAGCATGCAGTCTACCTGACAGTAACTGAAAACTGCCACCCATGGATATCCGTAACCAACTTCACATGAAACATAGATTCTATCTAAAGTCAATCATAAATTCGTTTCTGCTCCCGATGACTAAGATGGCGGCAAGCAAACCCTTCCACCGAAACGCTAGAACCGCTTCTCGCTAGTAATAGGTGTGGCGGAGAGAAATAGGTGTGACGGAGGTAACCCCTACCAGCTTTAAAGTAACTAAGTATTAAAAAATAGAGTAATACACGCTTTCTACACTCACAGCCCCACACTAGGATTTTCTCCTGTGTCGTGGGTACCATGGACACACATAAGACGAATAAGCGAACACCCAGTGCCAGAACATGAATCTCAACTCATTCAGATACCTGTATGACCGGGAATCGAACCCGGGACCCATTGCGCGTCAGACCGGGTTGGTAACCGCTCCGCCACGCGGGTTGTCAAAATACGAATCGTCAAATACGTTGTCAAATACGAATACAAAATACGATTCCATACTTTATTTATTGACATTCGCCACGCGTCTCATTAACGGTTCATTACGATTTGCGCCATTTAATTGGCTTACCGTTGCAGTTCGTGCTTTGAATCAAAACTGTCTACAACATCACTCACCGCGGCTCCATCTAATGAATACTTTTGCGATACCTTTGATATGGAAACAGAATGTCTTTACGTCCTTATCAAAATTAATACAAATACTGAATAATACTAATTCTTTATAATGCAAGAGCTTATTAGGTCATTACACCCTCGTGGCTTATTAATCAATGTCTCAATTGGCCATTGACATGGGGATAACATATGTGTAGTTTTATATTTATTGTGCGGATCTCGAGGGAATATTGTAAAACTGATTCACCGTTTAAATATATATCATCAACATTAAGTATTTTCCTGATTTCTTATTTAATATACAATATATGCATACATTTTCAATTTATATAAACTTTTATGTTCAGATTACACGTAATAGGTAAAGTCATTGTGACTTTATAAATTATAACTTAGTTAATTAACTTTTACAGATACTTTTCTTTTAATCTAAATTGAAGCACAAAGCTTCAATTTAGATTAATATCCGTTGATAACCTAGCTTTTTAAAAATCATCTATTCCATATCCTTAGGTCACGGTAAACAATCTCCAAACATTCTCTACAATTTGTGATGTAGTTATTTATAAACTATTCTAAATATTTTATCAAGGCGCCTCATTCTTTGGTACTTAGGTACTAAAAAAAGATTAAAACAACAGTCCGAACGTCCGACGGTTGACATCCGTCCTTATTTTTTCAACGCTTCCGTCTCTACAGTATCTGTGGAATTTTCCAAAGTTTCTAAAATAGTAGCTAATGACAGAACCTTTAGTTAATGCATTTTCACATTATGGCCTATAATATTCCCAACCAGTAACGAAATGAGAATTTTCGCTTGTCTACAGTCTAAGGTTTGACGGCAAAAACATCTTCCATAATGTTCGTTAGTTACTAGTAGTTAGTTACTAGTTCTCTCTCATCAACCCATTATTGGCCCACTGCTGGGTACGGGTCTTCTCTCAGAATGAGAGAGTGTAGGCCATAGTCCATCGCGCTGGCCAAGTGCGAATTGGTGGACTTCACACACCTCCGAGAACTTTTTTTTTTTTTAAGAACTCTCGGGTGTGTAGGTTTCCTCACGATGTTTTCCTTCACCGAAGGTTAAGTTAGTTACTAGTTATTGTTCGTTAATTACTAGTTACTCCAAAAAGTTAAGTTAATTCCCTATTTAGATTATTGGAGAGGTTTACTAAATCTTAATAAAAATTAAAGCTGATATTTTTGAGAATCATGCTTTGAATTCAAACAGTTAATCAGAAAAAAGTTACAAAAAATATTTAATATGCACTGATTTTATTTGAAGGTGGTAGAACCAGTGTGGTTGGACCGGGGAAGTACCACCGCCACACCTATTTCTAGCGTGAAGCATTTCTTGCGTTTCGATAGAAGGGTGTGGTTGCCGTCACACTTTCACATGAGGCGACCATCATAGTCCTCGGGAGTAGCAACGTATCTGTGATAGACTTTAGATGGAACCCATGTTCTGTATGTAGTCGGTTACAGACGTCCATGGGCGGCAGTGACCATCAGCCATGCACTGCACGCTGCTACTTCATTTAGATAAAAAAAAACGTAATTTACATCAATACTAACAAATATTATGTATTCAAAATATATTCTTATACACACACGTACTTATCTTACTACGAAACTTACCAGATATTCTCATATGTTCATTACATTTTGTAATATTGTGTATTGAATTCAAATAGTGAATAGACTGCTTAATTAAATTTCGCTTAGTTCTACCCCATAGAAGCGTAACTTACTTAAAATCATAATGCCGACAAAACAGTGCAATTTATTGCCATAACTTAATTACATTTTGTCTTACCACAACACAAGAAGCAAATTTATTGTCCGTATTTCTTGGCACCCCTACACGGTAAAGCGAATTCTTGAAGTACGTTTATAGACATGCCGATTCTTCACTAATATGTGCATTTTAGTTTTTTCATTTTTGTATTTGAGTTATATGGAAAAAATTAAAAAACTTAACTAAATTAAAACAAACATCATTATCAGCATCATTCTGTGAATAAAATTTAAAAAAAATCATACGCTGTATGAGTTAAATTTAAAGTAATGTTTACTTAATAGGATAATAATAGAAGTTACTTAATAACTTTGTGACGCTACAAATTGACTCGTTTTCAAAAAATTAACACTGTAAAGTATAAGTATACATTTTTTATCGGTTGTATAACAGCCAAATGAAATCATTATTTCATCAAGTACCACAAATATCAGTGATACTAAGATATAAATGATCACTTTTAGTTTAAGCAATTATTTCATCGATTTTAAACTTACATTTCATAACAATGTACCTTTTATTTAGACAAATCAAATCAACTTCTATATGATAACACCTTTTCTACCATGGGTAAATATACGTACGGATACGCTAGTGTGTTCCGTGTCTCCCATTTGAGCTTAATTGTTTCGAGCACACCAAATTATTTTGATTTATAGCTTTGTGATTGCGGCAATTCGATTATGTAGGGTCTTTGTTGGTCCCTAAATTGAATGAAATGAAAAATAAATTAGGCTACACATTATAAAGTGGAGCGCCTTCGAATAATACGATCGGTGGACGCATTGTGTCTTCGAGTGACAATAAAGCCAATAAAAATGTTACACGGCAGCTTTATAAGGCCGTTGCAACACCAGTTCCGTCCTTATAATCGAGACAAATGACTTGCGTCTTTACAAATAGAAAACGTACAATGCTCACTGCAACCGCGTTTTAAAATAGATTGGCTATTTTCATATAGGTTCTCCTTTGTAGCAGCTTAACAGTCACACTGGCGCTTACTGAAGTTAATCTCTTGGGAGTCTATTATGTTCGTGTAATGCGCTTTGATTTAAAGATGCAGGTATTCAGGTCGTTGACCTACTTGGACTATATTTTTGTATGTTTGAAGTAAACGCTATGTTCATCATTTTTTTAGCTACTAAGTAAATAATGAATATGTATCAAATATATTAGAGCATTTAACGAAAATTTTATATTTTAAAAATATTGAATAAGTAGACTTTTGTATAATTCAGCTTTACATATAAACATAACAACAAACTTTAGGTACTTTAGCAGATCTCTTATCGTACATCTTAATACAAAGATTTATCGTCCGTTGACATTTAAATTGCTATTATGAATAGATTGTTAAGTAAATTAAAAGCATAAATTAAATAAGATCACAAATCTTGTGTATTTTAAATCTAGTCTTCGTGGACGTTTATACGTGATTAATATGCCTCTAAATTACTCTAAAACGTTATTGCACAACAGCACAATGTAATAGACGCGATCGTTTCGGTGTATTTGTGTTGAGTTAATTCAGTATCTAGGAGTGTGAGTCAGTGGCTTAGTCACCACGAGTACTCGAGAGCTTAGTTCGATAAAGCTCACGCGTATGGGAAGTTTTAGGAAAACTGTGTTTGGTTTTCAGAAGGAAACCTCATAGTTGCGCTTCGTTTAATTGGGTTTACTCATTAGAAAAATGTTAAAATACCTTAATACAAAGAAAATATTTGTCATATTATTTATAACACATATTAATTGCGCAACATTGTTTTTTTAACGTTACATACGCTCATAGCCTCATAATAGGTTTCTTATTGGTTTGAGGGTACACAAAAACAGATGAATATACAAAAACCTAGATCCAGATCACAAATCTAAATTCGTTATTCAGTTGTCTGGTTGGCCGGAGATCAAACCCGGAATCTTTTGCATGCCATACCGGGTGATCACTCTGCTACTGTACTACATGGTTTCATTCAAATAAAAAAAGTAAATAAAATAAAAATAAAATTACTTGAATACATCGTGGTCTATATTCCTACACCTCCATGAAAAAAAAGGATTCTCCTAAGACATATCACTTCTTATTTCCGGCTCCCTGACTATTCCCGTATACGAGCACGCTTGTTTACGTAGAATATCGGATCGATCGCCCGATATTGGATGCGGGACGTCTTCCAGACGGTGTGAATAAGCGTCTCTAAAAAATAAATCGGGAATTTCCAGACGACAAATGGAGAAGTTAAGGCGAGTCACTCGCCATTCAGCTATTGCTTTGCCACCTCGCGGATTTTTGAGTTCTATTTTATTTTTATTAGCTTTGTATCGCTTTCTATCACTTAGCTTCACACTAGGATTCCGTGACTTTTGACTGTGGTGTATATTAGCAAAGACGAGTAAACAAACATTTAAATCTGGAACAGAAATTTAAATTAGAATCAAGATGTTTGTCATATACCTGGCCAGTTTATCGAATTCAGATCTTGGTGCTTTTTACAATATTATTGCGAATATCCGCCACGATGGTTTTTGCATTTGTCTATTTTTGTTTGCTGTATAATTATATCGTTACAGCAATTAATGACAAATACCCAATACCAACGTTATTATATTTTCCTATTTGGTAATCTGTAACAAAATAACAGCTAGTACAGGATAAAAAAGTTATATACTACTAACTTTCACTAAGTTACTACAGTATCAGTAAGTATAGCTAATGGTCGGTAAGCAATTGATATAGGTAAAAGTATACCAATTGTTTACTTAATTCACATCAGACTTAAAAACTGTATGTGTGATCACGGTCCGTCACGCTCTTTTGTAAAAATAGTCCAGAGAGGATTGCATAAGCCCGATAGCATTTAGGGCGATGGAATGCATCGCTTTTGACAAACTCCAAAACCAATTTTAAAAATGTCCGAAGCCATTCTGAGCAATAAATGACTCTACATAGCTGAAGGTTTAAATTACTCTACTCTTATACATGTGCATAAGCTTGTGTAAATTTTACACAGCACCTATACAATACAATGCGTTACAAAACGCTTTATTGTACACCACATACAGATATATTATATATAGATATAACAGAAATAAAAGACACATAATGATATTTTAAGGTTCTCCTGTTTAAGGTACAGGAGGCGGCCTTATCACTTAAATAGCGATCTCTTCCAGGCAACCTTAATATCACTAAAGGAAAAACATTTATCTAGTTTTTAGTGATCTGTGCCATCCATAAACACTTGTATTTTTCACAATTTCTTCTAACCAGCATTCATAAATTTGACTTTTTTTAATACTTTTAGAGTCCAATAAAGCTAGTTTTTTTCGTATACCCTGCGATATAGATAAATCTCCAATAATACTTTAAAATAGACGTAACAAGCTAATGTATTTCCTCTTCTATAAAAAGATAAAATCATCAAGTCAAACAGAAGCAGGATGGCCCCTCCAACCATAAGATATCCTGTACAAACATCCATTCTGTACCAAGAAGAAATATTTATACAGGAATACGCATACAAACAAAACTACAATGAACAAAATAGAATACTTGAAAATATTTTGACATGAAATCAATTATAAAGATGGATGTAATGCAACGTTTATTGTACCTGAAGACCTTTTTTCAGATTACGTATAAGTCACCTAACACTGTATTACTTATTTTATTATTAGGTTAGAAATATTATACTTCCTTAACCTTTTCAAGATCTTTGGTACTTTTGATAATATCATTAAAATTAATATATAAGCGACGTCAATTCTTAAGCAGAATGCACACACGATTAATCCTCAATATTAAGTCGGCTTATTTGAATCGTCCTTTTATACTCGTATGTTACTTTTTATATTCACTTTAGTCGACATTTTTTAATATCACAGCCAATATATGAATTAAAAGAATACCGTTTTAATAAACATAAACACTAAACATCACAACTTACTATAGATGTTACTGAAAATTATTATCGTCTAGACCGAAATTGCTAAATGAATCATTCATTAATTCATTATTCAAATATTGAAACGTATTATTTTTCTCAGCCCCGTAAGTTTCCAGCTTCGAATCGTTATGTTCGGAATCTCGTTATTATTCCTGAATTAATTAATTGCACAAAGTTCGTCCGGCGGACACTCCTTGTAATAAATGTGAAAAATTACTATAATATGTATTGTTATCATTTTATTGCCAAAAGTACGCAACTACAAATTTCCGTGTTTTGAAAGATAACATTCGATGTTAATGCACATAGTAAAACGTAAGTCTCTTTATTTTTTTCTGTCTTATATCGGATTTGCGTTTTATTTTGCGTTTGCGTTTAACTCTTAATTATCATATTCGCTATTCAACAACAACGAAATCTTTTTATTTTTATATGCGATCTCATACGGATTGACACATGTTTGTTTGCTACTCTTTTACGCAAAAGTGTTACTTAAATTTCCCAAAAAATTTGGCTCACACGTAGTTGAGTTTAGGTAATGTCGTCGTCAACCCATTATTGTTTCACTGCTGGGCATGAGTCTTCTCTCGGAATGAGAGAGTTATAGGTTATAGTCCACCGCGCTGGCCAAGTGCGAATTGGTGGGCTTCACACACCTCCGAGAACTTCTTTTTTCAAAGAACTCTCGGGTGTGTAGGTTTCCTCACGATGTTTTCCTTCACCGAAAAGCAGTGATAATTACTACTACTAGTTTCTAATACGCACATAATTTTAGAAAAATCAGTGGTGCGTGCCTGGGTTTGAGCCCCGGACCTCCCGATTCCCTCCACCGACCGCATCGGTAGTTCGTTTTTGTAACACATAGGATACATTCGGTGGTAAGCACAAGCAAAGCTGAGCCGCAGAAATAACCCAGTAAAAAATAAAACAAAAAAAGAAAATAAAAACAAATTGCACAAAAATACATTTATCTTAAAATAACATTTGCACATTTATATTTTTCTACGTAATCTTGATGGTTGGATAAACGAACCAAAAATTGCTGGAAAAATAAAGAAGCATTGAATGAGATATTTCGGAGTGGACCCACCGCGCGCCCTAATGCGGGTTGACGTGTTACGTTTGCCACTTGTTTTACTTTTATTCCACGTTCACAGCCCTCTCTGAACATACTGTTATATTCAATACGCACGTTACATTGTTCATGTCTTAAATTCTTTCAGATCGTTCCCCTCTACTTTTGTAATAAATATAAATGATATTGTAAGCGAAAAATTAAAATAATAATCGTTTTTTTAACTCATATTGTCGTATTTACTAACATAAATTGCTCTTAAAAGTCCTTTGGACACACTATTAGAAAATATTTTGAAAATAGTTCCAGGAATTGAAATTAATAAGACTGTCGTTAAAGAATAATAGAGATAGGAAAACAGCAGTAATTTCATTTCAAATTCATAAATATCAGTTTTGTGTCAGTAATTATGGATAATGTTGATAACCAATGACGAATTCGATAAAAAGTATAAATAGTATAATAATAATCAAGAATTACTTAACGTCCATAAAGACTCACAAAGACTAAAAATAATGCAAGCGCTATAGTTTTGACATTACTTCTATAACTGCAAACGTCGAAATATCTAAAACAAAACAATACCTTTCAGTTATTGGAGCTCAGTATATACCTCACATGAATATGTATTACGCAAATATTATGCACCATTAATTGAGCGATTGCGACGACCATAAAGCAAAGACAAAAAGTCGTTAAAAGTGTAACGAATGTTGGTAACTACGAAGTAATAAACCCAGTTACATTGCGTTGCAACTTCAATCGCGAGCAACCGTCCGCATCGGTAATAAAAGCCGAATTTATCATAAAAAGTCGCACATTAAGACTAAAACAGTCGTAAATAAGAAAATAAGACCATCTATTTATATTTGCGGCGTAAGTGTTTATGATCAGTCTTGATATTAAATATCTCATAGAAACTACTATCATTTATATAAACGTACAGAGCTACTATAGTGATAGTAAGCTATCACAAGGGATAACTTACTATCAGTAACTGGTGTGGAAGTTATTTAATATGTGATAAAGTTTCATTATTTTATGGCACGGGCTTTTTCTCAAAATGAGAGTTTTAGGCCATAGTCCACCGCACGGGTTAAGTGCGAATTGGTGAACTTCACACATCTCCGAGAGCGTCTTTTTTTTAAGAACTCTCAGGTGTATAATTTCCTCACGATGTTTACCTCCATCGAAAATTTTAACGTGTAGTTACATATAAAACATCTATATACTTTCAACAAAAGTTTTGGATTGATTTCGGATAGTTTAAGATATCTTATCTTATCACTATCATAAATGGAAAAAAATGGATGGGCAGATGTTTATTACTCAACTAAGCCAGAACTTCTAAATGCGGGCAAATTTGGCACAGAGATAGGTTGTAGTCCTGAATATTAGACTTTACTATGCTACATTTATGCTACTTATTTAAAAGTTGGATATAAAGTAGCGATTAAATTAAATTCACTGTTAAACAAATTGACTATTTAGTCAAAAAGAAAATTAGTGTTATTATTACATACTACCTGACGTAGTGAGTGTTATTTATAACTCTACTGGCTGACCCGGCAGCTAGTAGAGTTATAAATAACACTTTTTGTTTATAAATAACACACGCTAGATTTTTTTGAAATCTAGAATTATTATTGTTCCTACCCTATATTATGCATGTATTATACATGAAAACCGTAGAGTAGTTTTAACAATCGAAGCATACATAGGGACAGACAGCGCTAGGCGACTTTGTTTTATGATATGTAGTGATACACCTGTTTTAATAACGTGTAATATAATAATAGTTAAAACATCAAGATCTATCAGTCCTAGTATACGATCGTAGGGCGGGCTAGCGAGTAATAGCGGGGTATTCATTGAAGTGGAGCGTCGGCGGGCGTTTGCGGCAACCGACCGTTTGGAAATAGACTCACCTGTATGCCCGGAAACCTCTCTACACTCTAAATTGTGACTGTGGCTTTACTTAAAGAACGTTACTTAATACTGCTAGTAACTATTCAACAGAAATACGAAAGAACCTGTTTAAAAAATATTTAACAATATTAATTTAAAGATATATATAACTACCAGTAACAGTTAACAAATTATTTATGTTGATTAATTTACCTATTTTCATATTGCATATCGATATATACTAATTATACTTAAATTTTAATTATACTCACTAATTCGCACTTGGCCAGCGCAGTGGACTATGGGCTAAAACTCTTTCTTTCTGAGAGAAGACCCGTGTCCAGCAGTAGGACAGTAATGGGTTGACCAGATACTTAAATGTAAACCATTTCTCACACTAATAAGTATTACAAATTGTAAGGGTTATATATACAGACAACATCAGAAAGGATTTTATGCTTTTAAACTTTATGCTGAAACTGTTAATTTATAAAACGAGTAACAATCATCATTAACCATCGTTATTGTAAAAGTTATACGTTGTCTGCCATGACTTAATTAAATTTATAAGTATCCTGGGATTTATGTGCAATATTAAAAACGAATAGTTTTACTAAGCTGTTGTAAAAGCAAGCAATGTCGACACATTAAATTAAAATGTATGTGTGTAAATGCGGAGCAAACTTGTTATTAAAAATTCTCGACGCAAAAATAAGTGTTGTTCAACCGTTTGTTTGTGTCTGACCTCTATGTCTGTCTGTGTGTGTGTCTCTGACATCGTAGCTCCTAAACAGGTGAACCAATTTGGATGCGGTTTTATTTGATTACACAGCATGTTTTCCAGCGATAGCTTTTTCATGAGGGAAATGACTCTAAATATAACAAACGAAATAAAATTTGAACGTACACTATGCATTTATTTAATTCAAGACATCTGTCATCGCGATCTGCTTGTCTAAATCTACTTGTTCTAAATCCTATTTTAATTGGCAGTGTTTCGGAATGGCCGATCAGGCAAAAACGATGACATGTGCCGTCTGGGCAAATGTTATTTTAGTAAATTAGCCTCTCATAAAATCAGGTCCTTACTAACGGCGACGACACTTAATTGCTAAGATTTATAGCGAACTTAAAACAACGTTGTGTAAGATATGATGAATGTATAATTGTGTAAATTACAGTTTTTTTTTATCTGATTGAAGTAGCAAGCAAAGAGCATGCAGTCCATGTGATGATACGGGTCACTGCTAGTCTGCTACCCATGGACACCTGTAAGCAACTTCATATTATATAGTCAAAAATGAGTTCCTACTCCCGAGGACTAAGATGGTCGCATCATATAAAAGTTTGCCGGCAACCACACCCTTCCATCGAAACGCAAGAAATGCTTCACGCTATCAGAATAGGTGTACCTCCTCGGTCGAACTACACCAGTTCCACTTCCTCATGGAACCACCAGGTGGTACCACGCTTAAGAGCAATAAACAAATTATTTATGTTTAATAATTTTCCTATTTTCATTGCATATCCGTAAATAATAACCTTAAGGAAGTTCAAAGGTAGAACACTTCGTGATTCGACTCTTAGAGACACAACTGCCGTATTATTGCAATAACAACAGCATTAAAATACTGTGCTGCGTTTTGGTCTCAAGAGTGTATTCAAAATTACATATGTGCGTAGGTATATGAAGCATTTCAAGTTAGTCCTTATCAGTAGAAGCTCATTTGTCGCAAAACTCAGCCAAGACTATAAGGTCTTAATCCATTGGGTTAATTATAAGCGCTTATCATCTTCTACTTTTGTTCTTTATAAAAATGAATGTTTGTCTTTATGTCCTCTATAGAATGTTTCTATAGAAAGTATTTAGTAGTCTATTTGATCATGTGATCATGTCTAGTAGTCTATTTGATTATGTGATGATATTTAGCAAAGTTGTTATTCATGAGCTCGCGAAGGTTTCTCGAAAGGTTTCGAGAAGGTGTATTTTATTTTGGGATGGCGTGGCAACGCGCTCAGTGTACTACCATACCTATAATATGTAACTTTAATTTAACTATATTATACTTACGAAATTCCAACAGATCCTATTTTGAATGAATAATAAATATTCCCCTTTATGATGTCATATCTAATTTAATTTAATGCAATATAATTTTATTGGTGCTACGGGTATAAAAATAATGTGTTAAAACCAAACGAAGTTTAAAAAAGCATAGAGGTTTAATTTAACGTGAATATTTCAGCGTCTATTTAATCCTGAATAATCAAATAACTTGTAGGAAAGAATAAGATGTCTTCAAGTTTGGATATTTCAAATCCGTTCCAAATCCGTTTAGTCTCGTTTAGAGTTTGAAATAAACTTTACGGGATGCGTCAACATAAAATTTATGATAATAACAGAGTCGTATTCATAGATTTTTTAGATGTGCCCAAACACGACGTCAGGTTTTCCTTTATCCGGTACACAAAGGGTCTAAATACGCCGGTAGGTCAAGTGTCGGTTCCCGGACGTAGGGCCTTGTCCCTCAACAAAAGGCCGCTTTTTTACTGGCTTATAAAGCTCGTGACAGGTCGAGAGGTGCGGTGGATGATGCCAAAGATAGATACGGTATACCGAGAGTGTAGTGCAGAGAATATTTGTTATTAAAGTTAACATTAATATTGACCTGACTAACTAATTTACGTAATTTTTGGGTACTAAATGTAATACCTACATTTTTCATATAAAGAATTAATATTTTTCAGCGATATAATCAATTAAAGGAAGCTCTTGTAAATTCATTAATATTTTATTAACAAATACATACATAAGTACCTGTGTATTTGAAATGAAATAAAAACATAAAAACAGTAAAAAAAGAACTATTTAATTGATACAGAAGTTACAAAACTTAAACGCGAAATATTGCATTTTCTTCAAAAATATCATAAAATTATTTATGCAGCGCAATATAGATATCACAAAATCATCAACCCTACCATATCACCCCTCACCACTTGCTAACACTAATTAAGACAACAATCGCTTCCGTTTTGTCTTCAGTGCACTTTCAGAAAAGTTCTACGTTCGCTAATTTCCCCGCTATCTAGTGGGAGCTTTTGGGCGTCCCGCTCTAGCGAGCTTTCGGAAGTGCTTTCGGGTTAGTCAGAGTCGCGCGCGCACGGGCCGCGCGCGTCCGGCGTATAGCCCGATTACTTTTCGCGCACATCGCGATACTACGATGCATTGACATTTTGTCAAGTACATCTCATTATTGTTTTAAACAGTGATTGTAGTTCTAATACGTTAGTGATGTTTAAACTTCTGGGCAATAGTACACATTTATGTTTTTAGAATAGTTCGCGCCTAAATCTGTTTAATGGTTCGCTTGCATTTTTATGATGGAGTGAATATGATAGTTTTACAAATGTGGTTTACGATAAATTTGGAGTGAAACATGTGAAAATTCGTAATATTATAATAAAGTTTACATTACTAATTATTTATGGAATAATTCACCTACTCAATGGAATTAAATGTCGTCTCAAATTTCTAGTCATTGCGTACAAAGCAATTATTTATTATACTATTAATAATTGATGGAATTAGTCCATATATTTACAGTAAATTTGCTAGCAACTATTGCATCGAAAATCTGCGTCTATACTTTTAATATGTAAAAAATGCTAAATAAAAATGGATAATCATTAAGTTAACTATTTAGTAATCTAATGTTAAATCTGCTTGACAAGATGCACAGTATCCATGCGCCTTATTTTGCGAGATGTCACATTGACAGCGTACCTACAGCGATGGTAACAAGTGATTTCAAAACATTACTCACGATTTCTGAGAAGTAATTTTCGACATTACATTTTAGACTCAGTTTAATATGTTTTCATTCACGTCTAAATCAGTCACGAGGTCGACGTATATCATGAGTTTCGTAGAATACGACTACGACTTAGTACAAGTATACGAAAAACGGTCCGTAAATTAGCGGGGAATAAGTTATTACAAAAATAATTCGATTTGTCAAATTTTGATTGCAAACGAAATTAATCTTATATTGTAAGCGTATAAATTAATCTCAAAATACAAAACAAAAGGTTTAAGAAAGGATTTGCCCGCCAATTCGATTAAGGCTATGGTCTCACCAATACAACTTAGCACATCGATTTGTTACTGCACGCTTTGCGAAATAAAAAATATGAAGAGTGATAAAAAGTTGCTTAAAATTCGCTATACAAACATGTTTTTCCCTTTTTTGTACTTGTGAAGGTTGCGTAATTAGTTTTTTTCTCTAAAACAATTACAGCTTAGGTAACTTTACGTAAAGTACAACTGAAGAATGTTATCGTTTAACGATTAGTAAACGACACTTACCGCTTTTAAAGTTGTAAACGACGAAGCAATCATCATTAACTCGTTATCAAGCCGACATCATCGAGGCATTGAAACTACTACATGTCATTTATGTTTCGGGATGACTTCTAAGCCTCTTTCTTTGATTCGGAAAAGCCTAGAGCCTTCTCCACGATATAACCATTGGAGATGAAAGATACAAAATAAAGTTATAATTCCAACTGCTATTTATCTTATGTAATAAATAGTTGATAATGAAAAAAAACATGCGTGCGTACAAAGTACACATGTCAGAAGTGAAACTTCTTTGGCGAACTAATTTATAAATCTTGTTTATATTTATACAAATCTAAAACTTTAAATTTCCAAGATTAAGAGGAAGGGAAAAAGGCGTGATACGACGTTCGCTCTGTCTCACTTTTTCTCTCAATCTTTCTCACTCGCTTGCTCCCTACTCTCACTCCACGGCTAGTTGCTCATGCTACGTTCGCCCTGTCTTACTCTCTCTCAATCGGTCTCGATCACTCTCTCTCTCTTTTCCGACACTTCCGTTGCATACCGGCGTGACGTTTCATCTGTAAAAATTTTACCCTCATGCGCCTAAAGAAGTTTCACTTCAAAAAGTAATAGGATGGACGTCTATGAAAAGTAAAAATGCATAAAATATATACATGATTATTCAAGTTTCATTGCTGTTGCACATTATAAAACATATAACAAATCAAGACCGAGTCGTTATCATCACCCTAAAAACATCTTTTACAGCCAACCAGTTTTGATTTGACTGTAAGACAAGTCCTCGAAGTTGTCGAATGGTCTTTTATAATAAATTACAAACGGTAGGTTGGAAGTGCACTCAACGATTTATTGTAACGACGTGCTGTGCTCTGCCTTGCAAATGGTTTTGCGATATCGACAACTTCTTGCATGCATTTAATTACATATAGGTTCGCATAAACATACCATTAAACAATTTTCAGATACTGTTATTATACAGTTACTGTACATTAGTTTTTGTTTATGACACTACTAGATGAGCAATATCAATATCTATTGCCTGGTTTCAAATGTTTCTAGTTGTTAAAGGTTTAATTAAAATATGTTTTAACACTGCATTTAAAATGTTTCATTTATTTAAAATTATAACAATTGTACATACAACAAAAATGGAAATGAGAGAATTTAATATTATTATTTGTTTAAACCACTATGAAATAATATGACATGAGCAGCATTCATAATAACTTTTACACGTAAATTTCATTAAAAAATTTCAACTATGACAATATTTTCCTAGTAATTTTTCATATTAACGCATAAATATAACATACCATCATAAAGCAACGACAACATTGAGCTAAATCGAGAAAGGAGTTTCCGTTCGAGACGAAACTGAACGAAGATAGTCCACTTCAAACAAAACCGAGGCAAAACGTTGACAAATGCGACGTGGCTTCGCGACCACTCGTTTACCTACATCCCGCTTATTTATAATTCCAATAAGTCTACAGAAGCATAAATATAATGTTGCAACTGTGTCGGGTTACAAGCAGATATTTTTTAAACTTATGATTATTTTTAGCTCAAACTGCAGCAAAATATTAAATCGAGTAGGTATATCAAACTACAAAATTTTCGATGTCAAAACATTGAATACTTTTTATAAATAACCTCTTGTGTAATGCTGTGTTAAGCAACTTTACTGACTAATACTGATAAATGCCCACGTGCGCACACCGATTTTCACTGATAATAGGATAGCATAAATTTATGGCCTACTTCATTCCTCATTTCTATTGTTACGTTACAAAATAATATCTATTTAACATAATTGTACCTAAATGTTTTAGTTCAAATAGCTATAATAGTAGGTGTACCATTTTAAGCTTTTGAGTCTAATATATCCTTGTGTTTTATCATAATCATAGCGCACATTTCTAAAAAAATCATATTATTTATCAATGAAGCGTGTACAAGATTCTCGTGCTGCTAATAGCGTGGAATATTAATACCCAAAGTATTTGATAAGGTAAACATCATAAGGGACAACACTCTCATATATTATGCATACCATAAATAAAGTTAATGTTTACGTTACGTTACTAAGCCAGAAAGAATCCAAACTTTTCGCATTAAACACTTATTCACACTTAGCCGAAGAAGATACTTTATTTCGGCATTTCTCATATCCAACGACATGATTTATTGCCTTCCGACCAGATGGACAGAAAGACGGACGAATAGCGGACGGACACTCATAAGGCTTCGATTTTTGACGGAACAGTAAAATGAATACCGTTGTGTGAATTATCTCAACCAAATTTTTTTACTAAAAGCTGGTCGCATGGCTTTTCATATTGCAATAAATTATACCCACATGTCTGTAACATAATATAACTACTAAGAATTTGGTTTACGTCTGCCCAAATTAAGCGATATTATAAGTGGGATCAAAATGGATTTGAAATGAGCATAAACTTGAAACAATACCGAGATATTAATTCGTATAGCGGCGTATTATAGACGTTTCCTTTGAAAATACAATAACTATTTAATAGATTACTTAATAGAATATCATATATTGAGTAAGAAGAATATGAGGATACATTAATACATAAAGGTATCTTAGACTGATCAACATAAATATTACAATATTCAAAACTGGATAGAAGGAACACTGGGGTTTCCGCCGCTAAGACTTCGACGTAACCACTACAACAACCCCGAAGAAGATAGTATTAAAACGGATTTCGCCCCGTGAAAACCTTTAATTTTTAAAATTACATACCTATTTTATTTAATGACAGCAACGATGGAAGAAGTAGGAGAAGAAGTTCGTAGTTATGTTTGCACGCGCTTGTAACTAAAGAGCGTGGTCTTTTGAAGTGCAACAAATAATTAAGACTACACTTATCTGTTATAGAAGTGATCGAGTACTTGGAAAGTGCACTCAACTCATAAATAACTTAGCACATCTGCGCCCCACATATGATCAAGGACGATACATCCTTTTATCAAACGGTCCAATAACTAAACAGTTCTGTTCGGAAATGATTGACGCCTTGTTTAGACTATCGGTCACGTAAACAAAGGGAGGACTTCGATGTAGATAATGTATTAGGTAGTGTTATGAATGTTCGAACGGAAAAAATAAATTTGTAAAACATTGAGAGGCTGTTAAACTTTTTGGACATCTTAACTAATTGGAAGGATGCTAAGAATTAGGATTAGGATTGGGATTTAATTTATATATACTTCTGATGATATTTTTTTATTCCTGTGAAACCTCTAATACAATCTTAACCGTTTTGTTAAAACCACTTCCAAAATTCACCTAAACATGAAGTAATAGGAGCATAAATATATTTTTTTAATATCTCATAGAGTTTACTTGGAATCTTAGTTCTGGGATCAGAATAGGGCTACGGTATCCCCTGCCTGTCGTAAGAGGAGACTAAAAGGGGCTTCCGGGGTTGCGGGTGGTTATAGTGGGAGCTCGAACCGTCCAGCCAAGCGACCCCGTGTGTGGCCACATGCTGTCGTAAACACCAGGAGGCGCAGTGAGTACAATGGTCACTGGGAAGAGCCCGAATGGCTTCGCGTTCGGAGGACTCTGGTTGTGTTGCATTGGAGATCCCGGAGTCCTCCAAGCAGCGCTCAGGATGGATGCTTGGGAGGGTTTTAGTGAAGTAAAAATCCCACTTAACCGTCGTTGCACCCACGGCGTCAGGTACCTTTTGAAGGTTACCCCCCTCGATAACAATAAAAAAACATGTCACTAGGAATTCATATTTGTATATTTTAAATACTTAATTTTTTCGATAAAATAAATGTCAAACTAATCTCTACTTTCCTATGTTACTGTAAGTCATATTAACTTACAAATACAATATGTATAATGGAACTCAAAACCGGAACAGTTACGTCAACTCGTGACGTATTAGACGTAATAACACACGATAGACGTCCATAAATCCTTTTACGTCACTCATATCTACGTCCATCTACAAGTGTTTTAAGAGGTGCTTTGTTTCACATTGTAAATGGTTGTTTTATGATTATGTCACAAGGGTCATTGCCCGGCGCACCTTCCGCGGCTATAAATACGCGCCGTGTGTCGAACTTTTGACAAGCGTGTAAATAAACACCGTATCCGATACGGACGTCGTATTCTGTCTACGCGGCTGTGCTCTGTTTCAATTGTTGGTAAATAAATAAATAGACTGCAAAAATCAATACAGACAATGATGTTACCTTTGTCCTATTTGTTTCCTCCGTTTTTAATTATTTTCTATGGCGATCAACGTGAAAATACTGTGGTGAAAATAAGCGGTTTCTTCCATTTCTCGTTCACTGTTCAGGCGGTATTGCTTTGGAACTCCCTGCCCGCTCACATTAGGAAAGCACCCAGTAAGTTCATCTTTAAAAAGCTTGTCCGAGAGCATTATCTGAACACTGTCATTGTTTCATAAACATCTTTTATTTAATTTTTATATAATATGTATTGTTTTTTGTTTATTATATGTATGTATAATATATATTTAATGATATAATATGTATATGATGTATTTATAACATATTAAATATCTTTATTCTTTGTGTTTAAAACACCTGCCGCAAATTTTCCAGCCACCCAGGGTTGACTGGCAGAGAATGCCATCATGCATTAAGTTTGCCCTATTGTAACTTTTTAAAGGTGCAATAAATATATAAATATATAAATAAAATAAATAAATTATTAATACACTAAATATCTTTTGGATGGCCATCCTCAGCGCTAAAAAGAAGACTCGGGTATCTTCAGCGAATCGAAGTCCCGGTCCGAAACCTACAAATGACCTTTGAATCATAATTACTTACAGCGAGGAAAATAATATAAACGGTGAGGAAACTATCGCGTCTGATTCATCATCACTTACTCACGGTGTGTGAAAATATATGAGAAAATTGTTCTTTAAGTTCTGACGAGAAACAATCTGTGTTCAACCGGCATCCTAGTCTAATAAATCTCTAGTTTATTGTAGCAATTTTTGTTCTAAACTATAGGTTTTACAGAATATTTTTATTAGGTCAGGTATTTTTAGTATACTGACTGTTAAAGCCACATGTTATACATGGTTTATACATTAATTTATATCGTCTTCCCTGAATATCTATCTTCTGTGTTTAGATTACATTTCCACCGATGAAATTCATTGGACATACAGAGATTTATTATAAATATTATAGGATACTTTTACCGAAAACATCGTAATTATAGCTATGTGGAAATGTGGTGACTAGTTTACGATATTCGAAACGACGGTGACTTCAAAGCGGCGCTAGAAATGTGTGTGCTTTCCACTTCCTTCGTAGGCGTTTTGTTTTTAATTACGGATATAGCCAGGATTTCCACTAGCGAATTACTCACGACTGAATGTTTTAATGATGCCGTGGAAGATTTTAAAATCAGTATTCAAATTGGAGTTGGAAGCAGTAATAGTCATATGGTATGTAATTCGAACTTTCCCTTCAGACGTCAGAATCATGAAATGCAATTTAGTGGCAAAGATAACAATCGTGAGAAAGCCTACATATTTAAAACCTTAAAATAAGTCTTCAACGGAAAGCAAAGTCTACTAAAATGTCTATCTCACCGGTAGATTATGGCTTAATCCTTTCTACTCTGAGACGACTGGTGACAATAGGGTTGATTATGATTATTGAATTTTCATAGTTTAGCCCAAGAACTACGAAAACATAAGAAAATTTCGCTTCAAAACTAAAAGTTCGCTCTATGCTGACGCTTTCGATTTTATGGCCTATGAGTAAGTATTATACGAAATGCGTTCTATGTTATATATATTTTCTCGTTAATTTGTATAAAACCAAAATTTCCATTAACGCATTACTGGCGTGCAAAAGTATTTTAATGAGACCGCTGAAAACCATTACACTAATCCTAACATTGCAAATTTAAGCGCATTATGTTTCCCAACAGTATATTATTTTAAATTAATTAAATTGCAAGTTAGATTGTTATAGTAGCAAATTAGTATTTACGAGTAGTATTGATTTAAAGAAGAGTTTGGCAATGGTTGGTTTTATACAAAATTTAAAGTGTTAAAAAGTATTCAAAGTATTACATTATTTTGTAAGTAATACATTTCGCTTCCTTACTTTCAAATAAACACTAAATATTTGCTTTACATTTAATTTTGTAAGTGTTTTATATCAGAACTCAGACTCTATAACTTATAAAACAAAGTTGATGTTATCTGTAAATAGATTTTTTGGGTCGTTTTGTCTGTTAGTATTTTTTTTACAGTAACAAAACGGATCAATATAATTATTATAGATGGATAGCTTATACCACGTATTATAGCATTAGCTCTTGAATGTTAAAGTTTAATGTGCCAAGTATTATAACAGGCATATAATAGGTTTTTCATCTATCTTCAACTTGTTAACGGATTTAGCTAATGATAGCCAAGTGTTGCAAGCGATATTGCCTAAGATCTAAGTATACCCACGCGTGGAGGAAGGAACTGTAATCATCCTGTACGCTATAATATCACACAAACCGTAGTTTCTTACTTGTAACCTATAGTGATTTTGAAAGCAAGATTGCTTATTATTATATTGTACGAATAACAGATATAAATATTGTACGATATTCTATATACTTATCAATAACAATATTTTGTTATTATATAAATGCAGTAAACGAGTAAGTAGCACACCTATTTCTAGCGTAAATAAGTATTTATTGCGTTTTGATGGAAGGATGTGGTTGACGGCACACTTTTATATGAGGCGACCATCGTAGGGAGTAGCAAGGCATCTGTGTAGTAGGGGTACAAGCCATTATTGTCCCACGGCTTGGCACGGGTCTTCTCTCAGAATGAGAGAGTTTTAGGCCATAGTCCACCGGGCTGGCCAAGTGCGAATTGGTGGACAGTGGACGGACAAGTGCGAATCTGTGATTGACTTCAGATAGAATGCATATTTTATATGAAGTTGCTTACAAATGGCCATGGGTGGCATTGACCACTTACCTTCAGGTGGACCGCTTGCTCGTTTGCTACTTCAATCAGATAAAAAAATTGCCACTGCTGCTCATGGATAGCTGAAATCAACCTCTAGTAAAATAAGTCCTACCTAAGGCTGGCTACAAATGCGTTGCTACCCATTGGGTTCAAGTTGGAACGCATCAGATACTTCTTACTTCCTTTAAACCAAAATAAAGCAGCACTTAATACAGCTGTTATTAGACAGATATAGATATGGCGGTTATACAGACTCCAACGACAATGTTTTCAACTACCATCGAACTCATTTATATATTATTTTTTAACTTATATCAATATTGTTCAGGAAGTGAAGTCACCCACATTATAAAACAAAAGATTCGTAGTCATTTAAACCACGCCATAATATAATTAACATAATATAATAGCAACAAATTCAACTCATTACACCGTTGTGTAAGTACAAAATACGTAGGTGAAATGGTAATATTCTAACACTGATTCTAAGGCTTCCCACACTCTTCCTACTCTGGCATTATTGTAGATTAGAGTAAAAATGTTGAAGTTTTTTTCATATTTGGCAAAAAACAAGGCAGCATAGCGTTTTATAAATGGTTTTTAATAGAAACAATATAACGATCTGTAGGAGAAACAATTGTCATTTAAATATTTATCGCAACCGTTAACGTCCAATTGGCTTGGCTTGGTCTTTTCTCAGAGAGAGAGAGTTATGCCGTAGTTCACCGCATTAGCCACGGGCGAATTGTAAGACTTCCCACACCTTTGAGAATTTTTTGAAAGAACTCTCTGGTTTGTAGGTTTCCTAACAATGTTTTCCTTCACCTTATTCAAACCTATCCTCATCTAAATATTACGGGAAACTACCATTAGACGGCTATCAAACATTGGCTTCTCCAAAAATCTAATTTATTAAATGAAAAGTATACTTATTTGTATATATGGAGATTAACATTTAAAGCTACTACTGCTCCGTCTATCTACCGACACCTCTGTCGCTCCGTGTGTAGTAAGACTTATCCATGTGTAGATAGAACAAAGTACTGGCCCTCCCACTAAACGGTTCTGTCATTGTTTCAACCGAAGTACATACTATTTCATTTTAATATAATCGCTCCGAAGCGCCTACACGCCGTTGCTATTATGCAGATCCAATAAATACTATGTACATAAATCCTTTGAAGTTGATCAAGCACCATGTTCACTCCTATTCAAGCTTGTATAATTATATTACACCTAACTTGTGTTAGTGATTTACGTGTTTAATTCAAAGACAGCTAAAATATTACACTATAGAATTTAGGAGTAGATTCTACTTAGGAAGCCCTTTATGACTGGACTCAGGAAGCACTATCACCACTCCTTTTTCTACCTCATGACAGCAGTACTCTGGTTTGAAGTGTGTGGCAAAAAATACTTATCAGAACTGTTCCAAGTATTTAGGGTTATGATCACGCCTTTGGCTAATTTGGGTAATTTGGTAATGCTGCGTGCTCGTTTGCTATTTCTGTAGAATACAAAAAAATCTAGACCCTGCGGAATAATTGAATTTATTTGCGAGTTGGGTCCAAACCTGTTATTTTACACGATGGAGCAAACTGGTGGCGTAGTATATACCGGCGTATATATAATATGTGACATATTAACTTGCTATATACATATTAAAATCTTTTATTATCATAAAAATCATAATGTTTACTTGTCCCATAAATTCTCATTTATTAAAATAAAATATAACACTGTAAGACTAGCTACAGTATTACGAAAAGCTATACAATACAATGTAACATTTAGACGCAATTCAGAGCGTAATATACGAGTGAAACTGCCTTATAAGCTGCTATACTGGTGTGACCGATTACCCTTTCCATACTTAGCTCAAATAACAATAACTGGGGAGGTCTATTCTAGTACTCATATCGCGGCGTGACGCGGCGGAGTCTCGACGTGGGCGGAGGCGCCGACCGCTAGAGTAAATATTCTCAGAAGACTTTATCGTGCTTAGGGCTGCGAACCCGCCGTAATAATAATAATTATTACGTTTGTATATAAGTCAATATTTATATATGGCAAGAATAATACAAATTAATAAATATTTCCAGAAAACTTTATCTTACAAATACTTAGGGTTGCAAACCCGGCTTTTTTTGTTATATTATTATGTATTTACATAAGCCAGTGTTTGAACTTGACATGAGTATCATAATATATAGTTAGAAATTTACAGGTATTTTTATTTTGGATCATTTAAATTTCGCTACGTCGATGTGTTACTTAATCAACTAATATTAATAATACTAATTCTAATTTAATACAACGTAATCGGGTATAGTTCAGACTGCCTCTAATTAATATGTATTTAAACGAACGACGACGAAATGAAAAAAATGCGCAAACGTGTATAATGCATTGAAATTTTTAGATTATTGCTCTATTTTTGAAATATTTTTCTGCAGAAAATGACAACCCTAATCCCACTACACACGCATCCATTCATTCATGAACTGTGACACACGCTCGCCTCATACCTGCTAGTCATCTGTTTTCCTCAACGTCTAAAGGGCTCGCGGCTCAAAATAAGTCGGTTTTGTCACTCCTTGTGACACCAATCCAAACATTTTGAGGAAGAAATCTGTGACTGAAATATTCCAGCGAACACGAGTGGAAATGTTTTACGGAATCTATTAATATGTTTTAATTGTGATGACTAAACCTATTTTATTGCTTAGTAATATAATGGTAATAGGTAATTAAATCCACCGTTCTAAAAATGCAAGTGCAGTAATATAAATTCTTATTTAAAATCTAAATAAAAGGAAACTTTATCTTTTCTTGTATTTTCTACAGTGTACGTTATCCAGAAGTTTTATGTTTTTAAGTGGTATCAGTTCTCATTAATAAAGGACTATGTACAAAAACAAGATGAACGTGCAAAGACAAGGTTTTAGACTATTTACGGGACTTATAATATTGTGACAATGATTCCTACGTGCATACGAGCCCCTCGATCTATCCAGGGGTCCACCGACGATGTCACCCGACAGACTCGCTCTATTGTCCAGGTAAGTAACAAGTATTACATTTTCGAGCAAACAAATATAACATTTATAAGCAAATAACCTGTGCTTACTACTACTGACAATGAAAGGACTGATGGATGCATGAATGGAACCTGTACTTATACTGTTTAACTTTTGTTTGAAATGTATACTTTTAATTGCCTTTTAATAGAACTAAATCCCTTCGTCGGGTCGATAATATATTTAGTATAGTTTTTTACTAGTTATTTTTTACTACTTATTTAGTAAAGTTTAACTACTTTAGAAGATTAAGTTTCAGCATTACTACACTATTGAAAAAATATCATGGACAGATTCTATTGCTAGAGTATAGAATTATTTTTTAAAATACCAAAAATCTAGGTAAATAAATCAATGTCATACATGGACACCTGTAAAGACCTGTAAAGGTGTATAATATTAATCCTAACTGAAATGGTCTTAAATGTTGAATTATTTTATAGTTGCTTATGTGTATTTTGTTACTCCTTAGGAGTTAGAAGTCTGCCTTAAAATTGCATTTGCTTCAGCATTAAATTAAATACAACAATAAATTTCTGCTTTGTTGTACCTTCTCAAATGAATATCAATGTTTTACATGAATAGATTATCTATATATTAATACGTGAAACAAAAACTTGTGAAGCATTTTTATGTAATATGCCGCGGACGGATTATTATGAAACTTTGCACAGTTATAGTGGACGTAGAGAAGGAGTGCAGAATGTTAATTTTTCTAATAATGCTGACAACATATATTAAATTAAATAAAACACATTACACACACTACCGTGCATTTGTCACAAACACATAAATAATAAACGAAATAGAACATTCAATGTCTTATTATGAAAACACAACGTTAGAAATGTCACAAAATACGCTATTGCTTTTAAATGCGGTTTAGCTAATTAAACCTCTTTTTAAATTAAACGGGTGCGTTCAAAATTACTTGAAAATTATTACAATTTATTAAAATAATATTGGTTCTACTTTGGACAATATGAAGTTTAGTTTTTTAATTTAAATTACGGTCGAATTTCGACCGATGTGACGGGTGACTAGTACTTTTAAAATGTTAACGCTAATGAAACCTATTTTGTTGGTCTTAAAAACCTTTATTGGTAAAATTGCAGCGTACAAGCAACGAAATATGACGCCCGCGTAGTAGTATTAACACTTATGCGTATAATTTCCACGCAATTCCTGGAAATTTTCGCAAATTCTGCACGTGGGGGTTAAAAATAAAACTGGGCCACGCGAACCTCCTAACCCGTATCTGAGACTGAACCAAAACACTGTTGCAAAGTAAGCGTTCTTCTGCAGAAGACAGAAATAGATTTCATCTCACTGTTCCCTGGAAAGAAAGGTTGCAATGCGGACTTTTCTTTGACATGAGATTCATATTTCACAACAATTGTTTGACAGGTGAACTAAGAACTCTTTATAGTGCTTCTGCCATTGTTATATTTCTAAGCAAGAAGAGCTTGTTTATACTAAGAGTTATCTGCTGATGTACGACGTCTATTAACTATTTATTAAATGCTACATTTACACCATGGTTCCATTAACTTAAAAAAAGTATACTTAATATTAGTATAACTTTTGAAAGAGTTAATTATGATTTCATCGATTGTCAAGTGATAGGGTAACATTTAGTCTTTAATTCTATTATAAAGGTATTTTACAGTAAATTCAGTATCCTTCGTTGGATAACAATTACAAACGCATGGACAGATAAAAAACCTAAAGTATATGTTTCTTATCTCTATCTCTCCCTCTCTCATCTCTATATAGATAGGGATCTAAATTCTTTAAACGTTTTTTTGCAATATTTGTGCGTTGTATAGATAATTAGGAGTTCATTAGGGGAGGCCTATGTCCAGCAGTGGCCATCAAAGGGTTGATGGATGGATAGACAATTTAGTTTTATTTCTGTAGTTAGTTTTATTAGTACCTACTTAAAATGAATTATTCATAGCTATAACATGGAAGTAAGTCTCTTCTGTTAAGATTATAGATTTGGTTTGGTCAGTTTTACTATTCAATGATAATTGAATATTAGAACAAACTTATTTAGTTTCTTAAAACCTTGTTATTTTACTGATCACATCATAGTGACGTTAAAACGATGAAATATTTTTATTTATTTTATAAGATTTGTACACAAATAATACATAACAACAGACATTATAAACTTAAGTACAAAGGACTACTTATTTCAAGATGATTTTTTTTATTTATTTATCTTAGTAACTTATTCTAACAATATTTAAATAAGTGTCATCAACAAAAACAAATAGATTAACTAAAAAACAGAACCAAACCTATTATGAAACACGTAAATCTACTGTTGAAATTTAACTAAACACCCGCAATAACTAACAGCAGTGAAGTTACTTTGAAGATCATTAGTATCGTTGTTTGATTTCCAACTGCCGTAATATTTCAGTACAGAAACAGCGTCCATGGTGTAACTGCAGCCAGCCGCCCATCCGCGATATTAAAAGCTCGCGACCCGGTTTAGCTTCCGCACTTTACAGTTTTAGGCCCTCACCTATCGTGCCACTGTTTGGCCTGATTTTACATATAGATTGACTGAAACCTAATTATTTATAGAGTCGTAATGGATACAGCACTGCTTTAGTATGATGCTAAAGTAACGTGTATATATTCCGATTGTTACCTAATGTTAGTTGGTAAGCAATCTTAAAGGTAGAGTATAGTTAAGGGAACATTTATTGCCAACAACAACGGTTACAAAAAATCGTCTTTATTTAAAACCAGCTGAATCCACGCGACTCTGTTCGCGAAGACTATAATTTATATCCAACCATTATAGCCTATGTTTCTCAGGGATAATGTAGCATTATAATGGTGATAGAATTATTAAAATCGGTTCCGTAGTTTTTAAGTTAATTCATAACAAACATACAAAAATACAAAGTTTTCCTCTTTATAATATTAGTAATATCATCGTCTAAAATCTAAAACTGTACAATAAAATCGCTTGCTTTGTAACATTGATATTAAATTTATTTATTTATAGTTACGAATGAAATATACTTGTGATGATTCAAATTATAACCTTTATATTCTCCACCAAACCTCCGTAGAGTCCACCGTATGCCAGGTCTTACCAAGTTATGAGGAGAAACCCGTGTACTACTGTGGAATTAAAATGTGGTAGGCATATTCTATTTTGTGACGTTTCAACCTAACTTTCATATCGACACACACGCAGCTAATGTTCACTAGGCCACAGCGCAAATTAAACCGAAGTGAAACTAATTGAAATAGGTCTGTTGGTCTGTGGCCGTCTTGACAGGCTAATTATTCCGAGTTGTATTTGTTAAATCAACATATGGGCTTACAAATTGTAAGGACGAATCTCGAAAGCGAACCCGGGGTCAAAGACTTGCAAATGACTTCATTGGCCGCTATTAGTCTAGATTGGACCAATTGCTGTGGTTGAAGTAATTTCTATAATTATATCATATTTTAGAACGGACAGCAAACGTCTTTCTAATAGTTCTAAGAAATACACTTGTGAATATGAGATTTCTTCTGAGTACTTGTTTGATGATAAATAGACTAAAAATACGATAATGATGTGATATAGGTCTAAATATGTGTAACATTCAGGTAATAATTAATAGGTATTCAAGGATAGTCCACCAATTCGCACTTGACCAGCGCGGTGGACTATGGCCTATAACTCTCTCATTCTGAGAGAAGACCCGTGCCCAGCAGTGGGACAATAATAGGTTGACGAAATTCAAGGATAATCGGTTTAACACTGAAAAACATATAGTTTGAAATAGAATTATAGCTTTTATGTATTCATTGTGATAAGACCCCAAAGCAGTTATTCCCTGGGCTTTATCACATCTTTACATACCTACGTTTACAAAATACTTGATCCACAACTAATTTAAAGCTTCGCATGTGTATATAGTGTATATGTGTATATGCCCAGCAGTGGGACAATAATAGGTTGACGAAATTCAAGGATAATCGGTTTAACACTGAAAAACATATAGTTTGAAATAGAATTATAGCTTTTATGTATTCATTGTGATAAGACCCCAAAGCAGTTATTCCCTGGGCTTTATCACATCTTTACATACCTACGTTTACAAAATACTTGATCCACAACTAATTTAAAGCTTCGCATGTGTATATATTTCCTCTAATATTTTAAACTAGAATCGAAAAGAAATATATCCGCAGATTTTTGAATTTTACTTAAACAAGGTATGAACAATGAACTCCTTAGAAATCGTAAAGAATAAAAGACTATAATTGATAGTCTCAGTACACGAAATGTGGGTCAAAATTTAATGCCCCATGAAAGTTTATGAAAAAAATTTTAAACAAAAAATACAACCGACTTCCACGCCACATAAAAGTAAAAAATAATTTAAATACATGTTGGTTTAGAGCAAACACAGTTCCTAGTACATAGTCCCGAAGTCGGCGCTTACCATATTTGCTGGATCATGACGAAACTACATGTATCTTATATGAGCGCCGACTTCGGGACTATGTACTAAGAACTGTGTTTGCTCTAAACCAACATGTATTTAAATTATTTTTTACTTTTATGTGGCGTGGAAGTCGGTTGTATTTTTTGTTTAAAATTTTTTTTTTCACGCTTTTCAGTCACGATAAAATCAGTTATGGCTGTTGCTAGTCGTCCGCTAACCGGATGAATAAAATTAATTATTCGTCCGATTTTCAGATGAATAAAATTATGTGCTGACGTCATCATATAAAAATAGACTTCTTTGACTCAACCGGTCGGGGGCGCTACCGCGCCCCCTCCCTTAGATTCTGAATTGAAAAAATCTGTTCGAACCTAACCTAACCGAATAAAACAACTTTTTCTGAGTAAACATTTATTTAAAGAAAAGACCCATAATTATCAATATTTAAAGTAGAAAAAGTAATATAAACCTTATAACTAAGAGTATAATTCAACTGATACTGATAAAAATAACCCATCCAATTTAAAAAGGTTGGTAGTACTCTTGCATCTTTCAGGTAATTGTATTCAAAGTGGAATTTTTGATCATAATTATATCCTCTCCGAAACTCATTGTTGGTATTGTGAACAACAACATTATGTATACGTAAGCACAATATGGCCGATGCCTACGGTTTAAACTTGAAGGACCCCAGCATTATCAGGGTTGAGGAGTTGAAGGTCAAAATTATCATGTCATATCTTTGCTTAGTAATCTCATTACATATACGTAAGCACCATATGGCCGATGCTTATGGTTTAAACTTGCAGTACCCTGCATCATCAGTGTTGAGGAGTTGAAGGTCAATTTTCTTATCATACGTCTTTGCTTTGTAAATAAATTACATATCCATAAGTATCAAATGGCCAACGCCTATGGTTTAAGCCTGAAGTACCCCTGCATCATCAGGGCCAAAGAGTTGAAGGTCAAAATTATCATGTCATATCTTTTCTATGTAATCTCATCACATGCACGTAAGCAACAGATCCCCAACTTCTATGGCTTGGGCTTACAGTACCCTGCATCATCAGGGTTGAGGAGTTGAAGGTCAACTTTTTTATCATACATCTTCGCTTTGTAAATATATTACATACCCATAAGCATCAAATGGCCAACGCCTATAGTTTAAGCCTGAAGTACCCCTGCATCATCAGAGTTGAGGAGTTGAAGGTCAAATTTTTCATCTTATATCTTTGCTTAGTAATCTTATCAGATATACGTAGCGATCATGTAGCTAACGCCTATAGTTTAAGCTTGAAGCACCCCAGCATCATCAGGATTGAGGAGTTGAAGGTCCAATTTTCCACCGTATACAACCATTTTTCCAATGTTTTACCTTACATTTTTTTAAATATCATTTTGAATGCGTAAGATTGAAATAGCTAAGTTTTATGGCTTAGGCATTCAATACCCCTGCATCATCAGGATTGAGGAGTTGAAGGTCCAATTTTTCGTCGTATACCTTTGCTTAGCAATGTTATTACAAATCCGTGAGCAACAAATGTCTAACGTTTATGGTTTAAGCCTGCAGTACCCCTGCATCATCAGGGTTGAGGAGTTGAAGGTCAAATTTGTCATCGTACATCTTTGCCTTGCTATCTTATTATATATCCGTAAGCACTAAATGGCCATCACCTACGGCTTGGGCTTACAGCACCCTGCATCATCAGGGTTGAGGAGTTGAAGGTCATTTTTTTTATAATATGTCTTTGCTTAGTATTGTTATAACATACCCATAAGCACCAAATGGTCAACCCCAATGGTTTAGGCTTGAGGCACCCCTGCATCATCAGGATTGAGGAGTTGAAGGTCAAATTTTCATCACATGTCTCTGCTTAGTAGTCTTGTTACATATATGTAAGCACCAAATAGCTAATGTTATAGTTTAGGATAGCTGTAACCCTGCATCATCAGGATCGAAGAGTTGAAGGTCAAATTTTTCGTCAACCTATATAATCATAGATATATAATACATATTCCAAGTTTCATAAGAATCGATTCAGCAGAAGCCGAGTTATCTCAAATTATCTAAAAAACTTGAGGAGTGGTGGTGGTTTCCACCCCATAACTCAAAGAGTTAAGCATCACAGCATACCCATGTCCAAGAGAAAAAGTTGCGTGACGAAATTTCCTATCAAATGAAAGAAAGAAAATGGAAATCGGTTTATAAACACCCAAGTTATTCAAGATTTTAAGAAACCGACATTTTCCAATTTTCCGGGAAAACCGCCGGAAGGTTTTCATTTTCCTCAATATGGGACTGCCTGTGAAACTAGTCGCATACAATGTCGTATGAATCGTGTCGGTAGGTTGACGATTTCTAGCCATTTCGCCCGAACATACATAAAAAAAAAAAAAAAAAAAAAAAAAAAAAAAAAAATATACGTGACGAATAGATAACCTCTTTCCTTTGGGAAGTCGGTTAAAAACAATCCCAATAGGACCGCTTAAATCGCTGGGGAGTACGTGATACTACAATGAGTGAGCCTGAAGCTGATTTGTTTATTTTGGTCATGTTCCCGCTTAGGGACGACCAAAAGATAGCGAATAAATTATAATCTGAGACTGAAATAAACCGATCACGACTTTATGTTGAAACAAATTCACGGTTGTATGTAGCTCAGTCTAAAATATTTCAATTGTAGGTTAATTCAAACTTTAATTACATCAATATATTTACATCAGTAACAAAAAGCATAATTGTTAATTCCGTGAAATATACTACCTATTTTCTAGGCCCTAATAAGGTATTTTTATAATAAGATTAGCTTGGTCGCTTACGTATGAAATAACTTTGTAACTCACGATATGCGGTTTTTGAATTATTTTAGAATTCTTTTTGTCGCTATTTCGACCCAGTTGCATGGATCGTGGTCACGGCAAAACTAACGTAACTTTGTGTTTCTTTACTATAATCATATATCGTTTATATACGTCCCTATAGTACACATCATTATGGTTAATAACATAGATATGCTAATTTATGTTATTAAAACAAATCTTAAGGAAAATATTATCGCCGCTAAATAGTTGACAACCCTAACAAAACTTATGGGTACGTACCTACACTGTAAGCGCAAATTGCGTTTGTTGTACACAAATATGGCATACCCTTTATGAATTAATGCTGAAACTCGAAACGAGTCGATTTAATTAAATTTATTCGGAACTGGCATACATCTGTGAAATTGCATGTTTTATGATCGCTTGCAACCAGTGAGGCGGACAATGCAGTCGAGTAAGATATTGCTTTTCGTGCTAAACACCGCTGTTTATTCGTAATTTGGGCTGAATTAAGCTGACTGATTCCATGTCATGCAGTATTAAGGAAATAAATGTATATTGGCATAAACGGAACTCGCCTATATAACAGTAATAACATTACCGTTTCTTTAGAAGCTGCATAACCTTCAATTACTACATAAATATTTTCCTTATTTAGTCGTAGAATACACCAGTACACGTATTTTGTTGACCTTAGTAGTAATAACCTCCTGTAAATACAATTGATTTTAAAAATATCCATGCATCCCTTAGTTTTTTGAGATCCACCACAGATCAAAGGTCTTGGTGAACGTAGTTGGTAGTGATGTAAGAAAAACGCTGCTCGCGATCTCCTGGATTTTGTCTCCTTAATGCCTCCTAGGACATCAACGGGAAAAGTGGGACTGGATTAAAAACCTAATCCTTGCGCTACGTAAATTAAGCACAACACATCCCTACTAATATTATAAATGCGAAAGTAACTCTGTCTGTCTGTCTGTCTGTCTGTCTGTCTGTTACTCTTTCACGGCAAAACTACTGAACCGATTTTTATAAAATTGTGTACACAGATAGTGGTGACCTTGGGATCCATTATAGGCTACTTTTTATTTCAAAAAATGGGTTGAAAATGTTAAAATCGAGCATAAATGTTTCTATGGTAGTTCGTTTTTGACTAAGAGCTGTACTATTATTTACGTCAAGGGGTATCATAGATTTGATTAAAAACTTATGTGAATAATAAAACATTAAAAAATATTGATTTTGAGTCGACAACATATATTCGTAAAACTCGGTATGTAGTGAATTTTGTTAAATTCCAATGCAAATGACAATCTCCATATTGGCTTTTGACAAAGAGGTGTACTAATAATTCCGTCAAGGGGTATGATAGATTTGATTAAAAACTTATGTGAACAATTAAACATTAAAAAATATTGATTTTGAATCGACAACATATATACATAAAACTCGGTATGTCGCGAATTTTGTTAAATTCCAATGCAAATGACAATCGCCATATTGGCCCTTTCGCCTGGACGTCATCGTGAGTTCGTTCAGAAATAATACATTTAAATTGGTAACAATTAATTATCATTCAAATAGATGAGATATAAATTTGATTTAATTTAGCCATAATATGGGTTTATAATATGAAAATGTATTTATAATGCGAAAGATACGATTATAATTACGAGGAATTCCCGATGAGTTAAATATTAGGTATACTTGCGCTATCTATCACTGTTCTGTTGAATTATGTTGAATGAACATTTGATAGATGGCGTTATCTACAATACAACTTCGAAGTAATATCGATAAATTAAATGTTGATGTTGAATTACTAATAATTCCGTCAAGGGCTAAGAAACACTGGTTTGCACACTTAAATATAAAATAAATCCACGATAGCATATTTATATCTCTTAATAAGGTTAACTCACAATAATTATTTTTATGTTCCATATTTTAACTAAAAATAATAAGTTATTTTCGAGTCTGTTGTCTTTTATTCAGTATTAATCCTTATGTCGTCGTCAACCCATTATTGTCCCACTGCTGGGCATGGGTCTTTTCTCAGAATGAGAGAGTTTTAGGTCATAGTCCACCACGCTGGCTAAGTGCGAATTGGTGGACTTCTTGTGGAATCCTTAGGTAAATAAATGCATTCGTTAGTTTTGTAATTTTAATAAAGATCAAAATTGTTTTTACACTGTATGCATCAAATAAATACGTTTAAAGTCATTAGAGATATCAAATTATATAACTTCCTTCAAAGGGTACGATAATAAAATTCCGTCAAGGGGCAAGATAGACTTGATTGAAAACTTATCTCAATAATAAAACATTAAAAAATATTGATTTTGAGTCGACAACATATATCTGTAAAACTCGGTATATCGCGACTTTCGTTTATCGCCTTAATAGCCATTTTGCCCTGATGTCATCCTGATCCATAATTCATTATGAAATAATAGATACCTATAAATCGATAACAATTTATTATCATACAAATAAATGTGATATAAATTTGATTTAATTTACCCACAATATAAAATTACGAGGAATTACCGATGAGTTAAATATTAGGTATACTTGCGCCATCTATCCTGATCTATGTTGAACTACTATGTTGAATTACATTGAATGCGATAGGTGGCGTTATTTACAAAACAACTACGAAGTCTATCGATAAATTAAATGTTGATGTTGAATACTAATAATTGCGTCAAGGGCTATGAAACACTGGATTGCTACCTTAAATATAAAATCAATCCGCGATAGTATATCTCTATAACTTATGGTTAAGTCACAATATTTTTTTTATGTTCCATATTTCAACTAAAAATATTACGTTAATTTCGAGTGTGTTTTCTTCTGTTCGGTATTAATCCTTATATAAATAAATGCATTCGTTAGCTTTTACACTATATGCATCAAATAAATACTTTTAAAGATATTAGAGATTTAAAATAATAAAGATGTGTCTCTCGGCAGGGGTAGGTAACCGTCTCGCTCGCGCATGCTAATACATGCCGGCCTCCGATGCGTGTGCATTATTAGAGTAATCTGACCACTTGATAGTGTCCAGTGTTGAGTAGGACACGAATGTTAAATAAGTTTGTAAGAGTAGCGTTTTTTTGTACTAGACCAGTACAAACATTGCACTTCACCCTGCAGCATCACCCTGAAAATTTTTAAACATACTGCGGAAAAGTTAAAATCAATCTTTGTAATAGATGCGTTTTGGTTTAAATGTGGAGCAGGATTTGGTTTACAAGGTGCTTTTTGGTATTGTGTGACCACTAAGATTGTTAATTAATTCAAAGAAAGGCGGTTCACAATCGTCTAATTTTAAAATTCTAATTCTAATTTGTCTAATTTTTAAAATATTTTTACATAACAATTATGATCCTAACCACAAATACATACTTTAAATTCGTTTCTTCACTCTTTGTATGTCCGGGTAATCGCCTGAGCGGCTAAACTCATTTGGATAGGACTTGCACTATAGAAAAGGTTGTGGAATAACATAATTATAGACTACTTTTTATCATATAATTTCAACGGGGTCGAGATTTGTGCGGGAAAAACTATGCGATACACTCATTTTTACGCGGGCGAAGCCGCGGGTACAGCTAGTATTAAATAATTTCTCATTTGGATTAAGTATTATATGTTCGATTCCGATTTGTAGAGTTTACGAGGTTTGTAACGGACTATAAAGTACATAATAAGAGGGTTGCATTTTAGCTGTATTATAAAACTGTAGTAGGTAGTGCTATCTACATTGTCTTGTCGCGTAAAAGACAGTTAAGTTTTTAAATAATTATTTTCTGTCGTCTTTTACTTCTGTCAAAAAAAGTATTATTTTTAGTTAAGGTGACAATAAGAAGATTTTTTTTGTGATGTAGCTACTGCCCTGTTCTTGTTTCCGACGAGAACAGTTTCTATAGGGTATCTCTACTACTATTATAAATGTGAATGTAAGTTTGTTTGTTACGCTTTCACGTAAAACCTTGTAGTCGGATTTCGCTGAAATTTGATACACACATAGTTTATGACCTAGGTTACTACATATGATACTCAACAGCGTACATTACGTGATACATGACTGAAGCAGGCGAAGCTGCGGAAATGAGCTAGTAATAAATTGTTGCCTGTGTCATAGTCATGGTTGTACATGAATACATTTACTATATACTACTACAGTACTAATACTGTATGGCTAGGGTCCATACTCAGTGCTTGGACATCAACGCATCAGTGATCTACGCTAGAAGCATTCATTTCTTATATTGTACGAGGCTATTCTTTTTGACTGAAGTAGCAAGCGGACATGCAGTCCACCTGATGGTAAGTGGTCACTGCCGCTCTTAGACATCTGTAATCAACTTCATACTAAACATGGGTTCTATATGAAGTCAATCACAGATGCGTTGCTACTCCCGAGAACTATGATGGTCGCCTCATATAAAAGTGTGCCGGCAACCATACCCTTCCATCGAAACGCAAGAAATGTTTCTCGCTAAATATAGGTGTGACGGTGGTAGTTCTCCGGTCGAACTACATTGGTTCTACCACCTTCAAAACCAAGCTATTCTCATGGCTTTCGATCACGTCTAACACGCAAAGAGTATTCTACTTATTGGTCACAAACTGTGTGTGTGACAAATTTCAGCAAAAATCAAGAAGTTGTATTTATGTAAAAGAGTGCCAAACACATACACGTTCTCACAAATTTTCGCATTTATAATATTAACAAGTAAAAAGAAGGAATAATTATTATGTTAAAAGCTAAATTATTTATAGCTTAATTAAAATTCCTACTTAATTAACTTAATTAAATTCTATCGTCCTGTTTAATAAAGCTTAGAACGCTTCAACTTTTCAGTTAATAATAATTATGACAAAAAGCGATGAACGATTTTGAAATGCAACGATGAAACCAATTAAAAAGCTGGAGTGAAATTAAAATGGCCGTGTATTGAAGTTAGCGTAGAGCTCCGTTGCAAACTAAGTTCTTTGAAAATGTTTCTGTTTGTGACGGCAAGCACTAAGCTGCTGTTTCAAAGGTATTATATCAAGTCGGTTACGGTGAAAATATTTTAATACTTGCATATGTCGTTTACCGGTTGCTGGAATCATTTTAGGGTTGACTTAAACCTAAAAAAATGTAAAAAAGCAGGATTATATTACTAAGACACATTATATATACTGTAAAATAAATGTCGCTCTCATCATAATGGGTTCGGAATAGCGTGTCATATAATATGATATGACTCTACATACCAGTAACATAATTTACTGATACACGCATTAAACAAAAAAATGTATTATGTAGAAACCTGTTGTTCGGTGCGCGCATTTTCTAAGGACAAAACCCACGAAATGATATTTGTACTCAATTCACTAAATTATAGATTCAGTTATAAAATACATCGACCGGTGCTTTTATGGGAGCGGATACAACATATTCTCAACAGCCACCTAGAGCGATAAAAATGTCCGTCTCCAAGATTTATTACAATCGAAAGCTATTCAGAACCGATTTGAATAAATAGTCCTGTGATAGCGGCGATACGGTCACGAATTGAGACCGAGTGCTTCGTTCCTTATCTTACGTCCACGATCTTCAAATACATCATATCATGATTATTCTATTAACATGTTCGATTACCCGATAATATCTATGAATACTTGCCATACTCTTACGAATGCTTATAGTACACCGTGCACTGCATACGAAACACATATGAAAATTCTTTCTATATTAAACACAGGTGATATTAAAATTCCAGACTGTTAACAAGTTAAGTCATGCAACACTCGTAGATGTTAATTAAGCTTGAAAAATTACATTGTCATTTACACGTGGCATCTGGCTGTCCTTCATAATTAAAGGACCGTGAACCATGTTGTCAAGAAAGCTAATGAATCGTTCTAAGGCAATACTTAGATTGTTATTTCGAAAACAATTTATACCTATCTTGTACAAGTAATAAGAAATCCGTCACTATAACTAATGGGCTGTTTACCTGCAATATCTGACATTTATCTTCTAATCATAGTCTATTCCATGAAGTGGAAATATCAATTTCACGTGTTGTAACACGATAATGTGTTAAGCCAAATTAGCGTCGTTAGTCTAGAATCCATTTGAGACGAGTCTAGGATTATTCGCACGTCTGCGTGCCTCCAGGGTCGGCGTCGGTCTGTCGCGACTACACCACTTGTCCCCATTCTCCAGCAAATTGACTCGAATATGACTTAATCCTTTTAAGAATTCACTTACGCACTGTACATCACACCCGTTTATTAACTTACTGATGACCGCATACATGTAACATCACGGGAATATACCAACCCATCGATATAATGTAACAATGAGCCATGAATAATCCCGTAAGTGCCCGACGACAAAGGCTCTATATGGATCTCCGGACATTTTTCTATAGTGAATCAGTTCCTGAGTCCTGGGTAATTGTATGCAGCATATTTTCCTCTCATTCTTCGAAAATGCTGTAAACGATACTAACGAACGATAGCCTGTAAGTCATGTATACAAATATGCAAAAATACAGTGAAAGCTCTAATAGTAAGTAGTTTACATTTGGGTACAACCCATTATTGTCCTATCGCTGGGCACGGGTCTTCTCTCAGAATAAGAGAGAATTAGGCCATAATCCACCGCGCTGGCCAAGTGCGAATTGGTGGACTTCACACACCTTCGAAAACTTTTTTCTAAAGAACTCTCGGGTGTGTAGGTTTTTTCACGATGGTTTCCTTCACCGAAAAGCAGTGATAATTAGTTTCTAATACGCACATAAATCAGTGGTGCGTGCCTTGAACCTCGGACCTCCTGATTGAGAAGTTTCAACCATTAGGCTATCACTACTGTTACACTACTCTTTTAAATTTAAGACTTGAAAAAAATATTATAGCACTTTACTTTTAAAATTTCTTACAACAAATAGGTTTTTCTATACAATACACACTGACCTAGACCTCAAAGATCTTTTCATGATCAATCTTCATGATGCGAATCACGTCTCTTATTTACATGAACAGCCCCTGTCGTTAAAGTTTTAGTAGCAATTTCGCATCTTACGACCATCAAAATCTTATCTATAGCTCTTTGTGAGTCAGCAGATTCTTAGTCAATGTTACTGCTAAGTGATTTAGTATTTTTATTGCCGACTCACAAAACCTTATAGTTATTACCTATAATGATCATATAAGGTTATTTAATAAAGTAAGATTGAGTTGATAAATAACGAAATATCTGTTTCCAACTTTCTAAAACGAAAAATGTAAACCTAGAATAACAAATCCAGATCTATTTCTACACTTTAGAAAAAAAATACTATAAAGTATAAGTTAATATACCTTCCATTAAATAGGTAAAATATCAATACATAAAAACAAAATGCGTAAATTAAATTTACTTAATTAATTAATTATTTCAGATCTACACCGACTGGGCAAATCACTACTTGGAGCGCGCACGGTCCCGGCGCAGGGCGGGCACGTCAGGAGGAGGCCTGGCGCGGGACTGCGCCGATGGCCTCCTCCTGGCAGACGTCCTGGAAGGCGTAACAGGACTAAAGGTGCCGCGGGCACATCGAAAACCACGCAATCCGCAACAAATGGTAAGTTACTTACCGTATTATGTAAACATTAAATATCTTGATTACCTACTTGATTCATAGATTTTCCTGTGCTGCGCATTTGTTATTGCAAAATAAAAATTACAAACATTTTTCTCAGTAACAGATTTTTCTGCAAGATCATGCAAGTCACCAATTTGTTCGTACCTTTAGTTAAAACCTTTAGGTACTTCACGTTAAATACATATATGCGGAATTCATACAATATAATACTTAAATCACGATATGCGGTTTATGAATTCTTATAGAATTATTTTTGCCGATATTTCGACCCAGTTGCATGGATCGTGGTTATGAGAATGATTCTATAAGAATTTTGAGTACCCGTTAAGTATTATAATGTGAATACATACTTATAATTGACATAGGATCAAAATATTCCCATATATGTTGCCTTTGGTATCTACCGAGCCGCACTTCCAGTGCACGTGTTGCATTCTAAAGCAATTAGCGATAGATTGCGTTAAATTACTTAAGGGTTACAGCTTCCAAGCGCAAGTGTATGCAATGTGCAACAATTACTAAGTCTACAGTCAGCACCAATATGTTGGATAACTTGCCTATTAGGGCACTACTGGATGATATAAAGCTATGCTCCGAATAGGTCATGTGTTGCATATGTCGGCTCGTGGCAAACTTACTCTTACACAGATAAACTATGTTAGTTGATTTATCATCGTCAAAATAACTTACCAATACCTGTAGTGAAAGATTTTCTTTATATTTAGAGATACGTATTTCGTCATCTCATCATCTAAGTCATCATCACTCGTCATCTCACCATCTTACTCATCAACGCCTGATGCCATCATTGAATATAAAAATTCTTAATTCCAATTGTAAAGTAAAAATTCTATCCAAATTAAATCAGCTGTTCACAAAATCAATGTGCTTAAATAGCTCGTATTGGCATAAAGGTTAAATGTCAGTTTTAGTATCGCGCGTATCCTCTGTTTAAGATGATTTTAATTGATTGCATAGATGTCTCATAAAATTTATCTAGACTATAATAGGTTTAACAGCCCTTACTCGCTAATCAATTAACAGAAGAAGGCCGGAGTGTAATGCAATTTCTTCGAAACACATGAGTGTCGTACATCTGCGAGCTATAACCTCAATGCGCTTAAGATAAGCACTAAGATAGCCCGAATATGTTTACTGAATTCGTAATGAGTAATGAATCATCTTTATCCTTGCCTTGTTTGTATAATCATATCTTGAATACGGTTATCCATTCGTTAAAATTACCAAAACCCTCATCATTTTCCAATTATCAATAAAATCAATCTTGTAGTTGTCAAAACATAACGCTTTCAAATATCCGGGATGTTTTATTTATTATTACTTGAACAAAAATGAAAGCGGCGTAGGAATATTTCGTTAGCTCAAAATAGCTATCAGATCACAAATCATTCGGGCAGGTACACATGCGTACGCGCTGCCCGATCCTTACTTGGGTGTACGGCATTGAACGCAGTTAATGACACATAGCCGAAAACATGCACGCTGTTATCGCCTTTACATTAAGCTACTTACGGTCCAATAACGCGTGAACAGTTTCTCAGGTGGTCGCAATATGTCAGGGTGTACGTTTATGGGATAGATAGCCCACAAACCCGAATCCTGCAGTGCAAGTCGTGATCTGTTTCCGGCACGTTATGAGAAAGTTGGTAGACGCAGGATTTATTGATATCGGTTATAGTGCATTTTAGGGAGGAACCAATTAGGGTTTCTCGGTTATTCACTTTTATATTTACTCCTTTAAACTTAGTTGATGAAACGTCGTGGCATACATGAGCATTTACATTACGTTGTGATCATTAAAATACTCATTAAAATTAATAACTAGGCAAAAAAAAATGTAGATATCAGTTGGTCTGTCAGTATGTAAACAATATCTCTTAAAAACTTGATAGATTAATTGATAAAAGCTTATTAACTCATCATTGTTCTATTTTTCATTAATTACTCTAACATAATACAAAGCATTAGCTCTGTATAATACTGGCAGGAGCCGTATAATGCACGTATATTCAGTGATAGCCTGGATATCCGGATATCAAACACAGTAACGCGATGCTTGCGGTGAAGAGGCCAAGCAGCACCCTTACCACATCCGCGATGGGGTCGGTCATCAACAAACGTGCGAACCCCACCTTTCATTCATTGACCCTTTCAATCGTGTTCGATTAGCCCTGTACTGCGGTTAGCTGACCCGATCCTCTTCAAAGAAAAGCGACCTGAAAAGGCTGGGCTTCTTATGCGCTTCTGTCTTGAACGACAAATGTCGATTGCCTGCTCTATAGCTTATTGATAGACGGAGCTTGTTAATCAGACTCTATACAATCAGAGTTTCATCTGTAGATTTTGGTCAGTATAGAACCTAATTGGTAACAGAAAATAGTCTGAATATATTTAGGAAAGTACCTTAAATACTATTAAAATAAATAAATTATGACGGATTATAACCCTACTACATTGGTTCCAGGACGAACATAAGTAGAAGTACAAACCACAACTGTTCAACCAATTTTAAACTTTAAACATATAAAATTCAATCAGTGTTATTATAGAAAATATTCGTGAAGTTTTGTAAACCCACTAAGCCTACGTATATATAGACTTTGAGACGTTGGATATTTTAATTCAAACTAGCATTTTTGTCTATGTTTTCCAAATTGGTGATAACAATTTAATTTTGTTACTTTATTTTCTCAACCTCAAGAAGTACAGAAAACCGTAACACGTATACAAATAAATGTTCTGAACTGCACTTAAAGTTAAACAGTACAATCAAATTAAAGAATAGCAGTGGAATTATACACTTGAACTTTCAACGACCAATAAAAGAAACGAGTTAACGATATTGTTACAGTAATTTATGGTAGGTGTAGCGTTCCCTGTTTGTTTGGTGTTTTGTCGGAAGTCGAGTATTGTTTGAGCAAGTGTTGAAGGAAGTATAGCACCAGGGAAACTAGTGGAATGGTTAACATGTTTAACTAAATACGCATTTACTTGATTGTTCTATTGTTCTGTTTGCTTATAAATTCTTGTATTCGACGGTAATGAATGGGTTGCAATGGAGCTATTTTTTATTTACGGTTACATTTAAAGGTGGTAGAACGTAAGTACATGATTCAACACCACCATACCTGTTCTAGCGTGAAGGAGTCCTTGCATTTCGGTGGGAGGGTATGTTTGTTGGGTCAAATTTAAATGAGGCGACAATCATAGTCCTCGAAAGTAGCAATGCATCTGTGATCGACTTCAGATAAAATTCTTGCTCTGTATGAAGTTGCTTACGAATGTCTAGAGGCGGCATAGATTATATATATGTACCTAAAAATAGTGAATTTGTATTATACATTGGTTGATAATATTTTTTATGGGTATACACGGGTCGTGTGGCCAATATCAGGTAGCCTAAGTATACTCCACCTATATCGACTCTAATGCGTATGGGTTGTGGACGTACGGATTAGTGGTCAACTCGTGTTGAATATTTTCGACCCGCCTATAAGTCCTGTCCGTCGGCACGTTTTGCGGGTTTTGCCGTCTGGTGTCCAATGTCAACCGCGATGTATAGTTTAATGTGCCTTCCCTTCAAATAACTCAAAAAATATATTGTTACTAACGGCTACCCATCCAAATCCCAGCCGTTTCAGGCGCTGCATAAATTTGATTTTGCTATAAAAATATGTAGCGGGGTTACATTGTACTTATCCCAAAAATGCAGGATTCCTGAAAAAAAAACCCTTACAAGTGTTGATACGGGTTGCGATGTGAGTTGGGTTCAGGTTATAATAAATTCTTAGTTTTAAGTGAAAACAGCTCATAGTATCCGATGAGTCACTTGGTGAGCCATCGTTAATTGAACTCAGAACTTCTAGCCGAGATTGCAGTATTAATCCATTAGATATGAAAACTTTTTATTTCAATGTGACTCATATTAAGCACATAGAATACAAATTTGTTCAGGATCGAATTCTGAAGTACATTTGTATGAGATTACATTAAAAGTTGAAAAGTTTTCTGAAACTTAAATATTTGTTCTCTTATTAAATTACGTATGGCACTATTTTCACTATACCGATCCCTGCTCTTTCAAAAAATCTTAGTAATAACAATGTCTGATCAAAGTTTGTGTGTTAGACAACCCATAACACTCTTGATGCTGTCTGCACTTAGCTCCCTAGAATACCCTACTAGTGAGTTGAGTGCGGACAGCATTATTGATGTATTCCAATATCTTTGACTTCTGCACCTATATAAGTGACGAAGGGGAAGGGTTCTCCTTTCGCTCAGTTCAAAAAAGAAAAACCACCAAACGGAAAGAGTATTTGTCTTTTTCCGAAGATCGTCTTTGTTAGACACGCCCTTAACAAAGCTAGCTGTGCCCATGTACATAACATACCTACATACTAATATTATATAATAAATTTAGTAAGACAAAATAACACAAAAAAACAATATTTTACCTGTAATATAAACATAAAGAAACTAAATTAACGACGTTGATATAACTCTCCAAAACAAGTAATGCAATTTAAAATGCCACAAAAATCAATTCACTCGAGAATATTTAGTAGTATCATCCCCAAAACAAACATTTTATTATAGCATCAACAATGCGAACATCCCAGTGATTTAAAAACCATTTAACTGAAGGAATCAACCCTTTCATTAGTTAATGGTCGTGTTAAGGGTTTCTATTAGGGGCCTCCCATAGAGAAAGATGTTTTTTTATTTGGCATCTAAGGGGTAAGAGCAAAAAATTAAGTGTTCCCAAACACGTTTTTTGCGAAACATAAGAGATACATCGTTAACGGCGTATTAACTGACAAACAAACGGTTTGTTTGTGTATTATAAAGTGATTTATTATGGTGAGGATATAATGTTATACAAATACCGAATAAACATAAAGAAGTGCCAATTATAAACTTGGAAATTTATTTGAATGAATAAAAATTTATACAAAGTACATCAAAGGGATCCCTTTAAGATACGTACTAAAAAATCGTCAAAAAAATTATCCATATCTTATACAAGTAAGAAAAAACTTAACACAGTATTTTTAGTTTTTAATATAGCTTAGAAACACTATTCAAGTATTATTTATTTTCGTTTAAAATTATTTTCGTGCAATTTGTCATGAGATACTGACAATGTGCAGAAGTTCTGAGCCTTTCGCTCGTTTTTTGAAATTTATCTTAATATATTGATGTTTCAATAGCATTGGTTTGATGACACTAGTACCTATCGGTTATTTAATCTTCAAGCGATCTGTAATAATTGTCATAACACCAAACATTGAGGAGATTGGCCATAACAATTTTGGGCCGTTATGTGAACATTGATGATGGAGCGTACGCAGCGCACCTGCTTATTATTATTATTATTTTTATATATTTTATCATAATTTGTTTGTAATCCAAAGGGTAAATGATAAAGAAAATACCTTTATTACAGATATTCTCTTAATTACAATAATACTACTATATTAACCATTTCTTCGATTTTATGTAGATTACCTTTGTAATCTATGTATATGTGAAGGATGAGTATTTTTATAAACTTACTAAAAAACTGTTGATTACCCCTAATATGTCACGTTGCCAATGGCTGCTATTAATCTGTTTACTTTTTTGATCTCGAAAACCATTTCAGACTATAGATTATTTCCAACTTTTATACTGTTGGTTTCAGCATGTTCAGGTGATTGAACCCTTCGTGTTTTGAATCTAGAGGCATCACCGCCAAATTAAGTGATGTGGTAAGAAATACATACTTAAAGGAAACGTTCGTCAGTCCTCAGCGGTGTCAGCTTATTTAAGCCAACCTTAGGTATATGTCTAATATTTTCGAGGATTGATTAAAGATGTATATCGGCGGCAATCACCACACTCCATCCAATAGTCTGCATGCTTGCTTCTAATTTTGTATAATTAATAATTAATAACATATTCCCTGATGGCTATGGATGTCGAGGTGACTAAGCGATTAAATTCAGGAGATAGACAGCAGGGTTTTCTTGCACTGTTAGTCATCCTCAGATCAGATGCGCCAGTCGCGCGCTGTGATTTGAAAAAAATCCCGCCTTTGCGAGTCCTATATCAAGCATAGATAGATGATGTACCTATAGATTGTAACGCAATCAATAATATACAATTTCATATAAAGCGATTCCGTACGATCGGGAAATTCATTTCTTTTTATTTACGTTAAAATATGAAAATAAAACTTTTGAAAGGTCATGAGTCGGTAATGGCCTTCATCAGACTATTTTATAAAATTCTATTTACTTACTAATCGTTTTTTTGGTTTCCAACATGTCTTTAAAAGTCATTAAACTCTGTATACATAATAGATATGCCTAAAGCAGAGAGGCAGCTATCTAAAATTGAATCTACATTTGGTACTGTGTAAAATATTCATTTGTAAAGAATAGGGATAAAAAATAATCCACGTCAGTTGCTTTTGTGACACCGATTGTGCCTGAAAATATTATAACAATTTTATTGTGTTTCTTTTTCAAGTGTCCATGATTGAGGTACGACGATATCCTGCAATTTCGTTTTTATGTTTATTCTACTGAGTATAATGAAAACGTGCTACATGCTATGTCAACCCATTATTGTGAAACAGATGGGCACGAGTGTCCTTTCAGAAGGAGAGGATTCAGGCTATAGTTCATTGCGCTAGTTAAGTGCGAATCGATTATGTTTATTTGGAGTTATCGTAAAAGTTTATAGACTTACATACATATAAACGGATATTAAACGAATTCAAAGTTAATTAATATTTTACATGATAATGTTATACTAATCTATATGGAAATAGAGCCTCAAGGCCGGGAACTTGTTTAACGACTTCGAACAATATAATAAGACCCGAATCTATTAAAATTTACTTCACCTTTAAATTAATACCTATTTTGCGGAAAACATAAACATTCCAAAGAGTTATAAATAAACATTCAAAAGTTGATACGAATTCTATATCAGTATTTGAATGTAATATAAATAAATTGCAATTATTAATTTGAGGTATAATTAGTGGGTATTACTCATTTATTTGCTGATAACTGAATACACTCGTAACTACCTAGTAACAATAATCTTCTTAGATCTGTAAAATTATAAAATACCGTTTTAATTCTAATGATTACTACATACAGTAAAAACTAACTTAATTTTTGCGTCTTCATACGTTTTGATCACGTTATGGTAATGAGTATTGTATTTGTTTATCTAGTTTAGAAACTGTCTGAGAGTCAAATTTCAACAAAAAGAAATAGTAACAAACACATACATCATCCTCATATACTTTCGCATTTATAAGTAACTAGCTACCTAGAACCCGCGAACTTTGTTCCGCCTAAAAATCAAAAATCTAAAATTATCAATGTTCCTCCACTATATTATGCATGTACTATATATAAAGACCTTCCTCTTAAATCACTGTATCTCTTTTAAAAAAACTACATTAAAATCCGTAGCGTAGTTTTAAAGATCTAAGCATACATAGGGACAGAGAGCGCGAAACGACTTTGTTTTGTACTATGTAGTGATAGTTAAGATATTCCAAAGATTTTTTGTTAAATTTGTACTATAATATCCTATTCTTTTTAATCCCAATATACAATTATCTGCGTCTCGCTCGTTTATTATTCCCTTGGCAAATCCAACAGACACAGTTGGCAGTTAAATAGAAAGCATATTCGCGTATCGTTCCACCACAATAACGTATTGGTACGATAAGGAAAGCTCATTTCTCGTACAAACGATTATCGTCCGTGACCTACCCGGACACAGCCTCCGATAACCATCTCATCTGATCCAGTACCAGCTCATACAAGTGCACCATTGTTACAAGAAACCGTTACGGAACCTTTGCGGTTATCAATATGTCCTAAATCCATTTGCAAGCATTTCTAACCTCATTATCAAACCATTATTACATTTCACGTTGCTTCTCAATATTATGAAATGTTTAGGGCATAATCCTGGGCCAAGTGTGAAGCGAATAAATCGAAACGGCCAACGAGCATGTAGTCACTGCCACCCATGGTGAGGTGGGTTTTAAAACAGTACCTAACGTCCCACTGCTGGGCACAGGTTTTCTCTCATAGTGAGGGGGATTGAATGGTTCTTTATGGTAGATTTCACACACCCTTAAAATATTTTTTTAAAGAAAGTCGGGCATAGGCTTTTTACAGTTTGTCAACGTTAAAACGTAGGTATTCATTTCTAATAAAAACAATTATTAAAAGTTTTAAAGAGTGAGAGTCGCAAGTCTTGATCGAACCTTATATCCCCTTTAAGACTGAAAAGCCTAACTATTACGCTACAATTTATATATGGACCTGTGTAAGAAACCTTGAAAAGGGCGCGATTCCTAGAATGCCTGAATACTATATCCTACTGCTTCCCCCTAATATTTCCTTGTAATGTTTTCTTTAACCGTTAAAGTGAAAATTACTTAAGCACGTTGAAAGCGGATATAACTCAAAATTCATCTAACTTTGCCATATTATTGTTGTCAAAAATCACTTCGCTTTCGCCTGCAATGAAAGCTAAGAGTCAATAGAGAGGTGCGCACCTACTTCGACTTAGCCTTAGGCTACCTTTGGAGAGATAAAGACTAGATGTTATCGATTTTTATCTACCAAATATCTAAAGGTAGGACAATCACCTTGCTTAATTTGCACGCTATAGATAAAATCTTGATAGGTAGGTACACTCAAATTGATCTCGACATTATACTTGTATTCGATAAAATGATTAGTGATTTCATGTTAACATAATGTTGATATCGGCGTTAAATTGTATCTATTACAGTATGTTTTGCGTGCATTTGTGAATTATAATCTAATTTTAACTGGATTTTAAATGGTCAGTAAATAATGCAACTGATCGTAAACTTCAAAATTGAAAAACTGCTAGATTTCACATTCAGAAGTGACTAGATAAGTGTTATGAACGTTTATCTTTACTTTTAATGAGCAGCGTTTTATTTAATGAAAGGCTAATTATGTTCTAAACTAGCTTTCCGGCGCAGCTCTGCTCGCGTTTTGTTGTTATGGTAGATATTTTCAAGAAATTTGTATTCATTACTACCTACTACGTGTGTAACTCTGCATGAAAAAGTCTCATTTAATTCGTTTTAGTAGGTACCAAAACAAGCAGCCGTACAGATTAAGAAGATGTACAAATAAACAGCAATATGTAATTTTATGAAAAATAGCAGTTATCATGAAATTACAAACTATTTCACCTCAATTTTAAAATAATATAAAAATATTTATGAATATACTAGAAGGTATGAGAATAAATCAAGTTTGGACGGACCACATCTTGGATTCTTTCCTTATTGTTCCTTCAACACCAGTTGCTTGGTCCGATATCGCAACCGCAACGGCTATTCATTCAATTTCATTTCATTCGGGCGCATGCCGCGTGCTGGAATGGCTGTGTTAGTTGCTTGAAGCGGTCGCTCTCCGCTCGCATAAAAACAAATCGATGTTTTCGAATACCACTTCGCGACTTTAAAGTTTACTACAATTAAATAAATACAATACAATGAGCAGTGAACAATAAGTGCTATAGTGTTGTGAATTTCAATTGAAGTGTCATTTAAAGGATTTTTTGAAACAGGTCAGTTAAACATTTTTAATTCAAATCGCGTAGGCAAATACGCAAATGAACCTCTTTATTATCTGTCTACATCATCAGTCGGATCTATCGTGTACCGGTTCCGTTAATTTCGTGAACGAACGTCCATATTTGATTTATGAGAGTGACAATTAGTGCTCGTGATCCTTGTTTTGCTAATCAATGGATTTATACACCTATGCATGCGACAGCTTATTACCATAATAAAATAAAGATATCACATTTTGATAAATGATCCGTTACACTTAACTGTTCAAATATTTTGTTGCGAAAAAATCTCGTCATCCTAAATGTGACTTACTGATGCACTTACCCACGTATTAGAAAAATACATATTTCCCACACACTTCATAACTCCTTGTACTTAATTGGAAATAAATCTGCATCGATAAACATTACGCTACTTATATAATTATGCAGGTACCTAATTAATCAGTTCTAATTTAGAATCTAATAAGAGTTTCCGACGTGCACACCTAACCGCAATACAAATAACACCTATTCAATAATGCCTACCCACAAAGTCTAATCGATACGGCAAGCCTCGCCGTTCGAGTCGATAATCTTGACATTTTCTTGTTATTCTTTATAACACATTCCCATAATACGTGTACTTTGAAATCATTATGCGCCAGTGAATCTGTAATGACAATTTTGAGCCGGTGCACACGGAATACGAATAAGGCCAACGTTTTGCCATGCATCGGCGATAAATCGTGAAGCGTGAGTGCAGCTGTAAAAATGATACGAAACGAATTTACTTTTTGTCGTGCTCCTAACACTCGTGGCGGGCGCCAGCAAGGATTACCAGATGAGACGTTTAATTTTGTTTTGTTGCTTTAATTAAAACAAAAACACGATACAATAAAAAAGTCATTATCAAGTCGAACTCGACTTGGTTAAGGTAGATTTTAGGGCATCTACTAGGTGATCTAAAATCTTTAATTATCTTTTATGTAAATTGCAGGAATGAGGAAAACCACCATTGAAATACGTAGTTTGCATGTAACAGATTTGTTATAAAACAAAACCCATTATTATTAAAAGTTTTCTGATCTTGACGGTAGTTTAAGATTATGACATCAGTGCTCTGCGCATTGGTATTGTTTAATACGAGTTTTCTGAGCTGCAAAGACGATTCCGTATTGTACCGTGATCCTGTATTGTTTACATACTTACTTCCTCTTAACTTACATTTCATTCACTCTTGCATAAAAGGTTGTTGTCCCATACAAATCTGCGCTGCCTGCCAGTAGGCCAGTATACACAAATGGTCTATACCGTCTATAATAAAATCGATCTCATTACTATACTACATAATTTATTTGTTAAAATTAAGGCTCTTGGCAACCCTAAAGATTTAAACACACTTCGTCGCCTTGGACTGTCACGAAGTTAAGAAGCAACAGATTTAATGTCAGAAGCTGTAGTTACTGTACTACACATGTAGGTATTCATATTCGTAATTGCCAAAACCAGTTCAAAGTGGGACACTGATTAATCATCTCATTTTACATTTTTTTGCGCTTGTCTACTCAACTAATGCAAAACAGGTCAACCGTTTCGAACTGACACTCATTAATTATGCTGATTGCAGATTACATCTTGAGCTGTTGTGACAATATTGTTAACATCAGATGCTTGGATGCTTCATTGTAAGCGTCACTCCGCATCGCCTTTATAATCAGTATCATGCCATCAATAACGTCAGACATCCGTCAGTTTCTTCTTTAAGCTACCTATTTTAAATGGTCTAATATTATCCTCGCAATGTAATTGTTTAATAATAGATACAATAATAACATTACTCGTAAGTGTTGCATGTAATTTTCCTTGTTTTTGATGCAAATTCTGAGTACCTAACCTAGTTCAAAGTAAGGACAAGGACCTAGGTCCCTATTCGACAACATGACTCACAATCAGTGCCCAAAAGTCGATGTTACTCAACGGATTGCTCATAACAATCTCATTGTCAATAACGTGTTTTTGCTGAACGCAATTAGAGGTTGGCTACGAGAACATTTCTGAGAAATGTAGGGTAACAAGCAATAACGCAACAACTGAATTATCTCGTTATTCGGCGAACGCGTGTAGAATGAACCAAAATAGATGACAATTATTGTGGTTACGGCACTTTATAAATTAATGATCCTGAAAATTTGGCTTTGGTGTTCCTCATAAAAATAAAGATTATTAAAGCAATACCTAGTATTATAACTAAAGCAGGATCAATTATACTCTGATGAAGATATATGAAATTATATCACAACAGCATCGCTTGTGATTAGGAAGCCTCTGTATGTAAATGATGCATGAACGTGGCAATTAAGTTCGAATTAGCTTATCATGAATTATTACAGTAACTAATATTATGTCATCTATTCAAATTGTAAAGTAATTTAGAGCAATAATAATCCTGACAACATTTTGAATTGCATTTGTGATATATAAATGTATAATTGTCAAGAAGAACTAAATATCTTAGTAATTCTCCAGACTATTGTTGTATGCATCTAGACCGTCACCGACCAATTTCTTGCGAATTGACTTTTTCCGCCAGAACGGATAAAACAGGATGGCTTTGTTAGGCTAATACAGGAAAATCGGGTTAAGGCTATTTCTGTATGAGCAAAATGTCAGTTTTACTAAAGAAACAGTAGTCGACCTTTTGACTTAGATTGAAGATTTGTAATGTAATATGGATGTAAAGCCACAATTCTAGTAACGTTTAGTCCTTGTCAATATAAATATGATTTAACCTCACCGGTAACCACTAAAGTAATAATCGAGTGAAATAAGGTATTAGGTACATCATAACAATAAGAAAAATAATAGTCCCTAACTTTTGTGACTTGTTGACTGTCATATGTCAACAAGTAATAATTAACTCATCAAAATATGCTATTCTTCATATACCTACATATTTCCACTTCTTCCGTTTTTTTTTAAAAACTACTTTCAGTAGCCGTAGTACGTAATAGTCAATGAGGTGTGAAAGGCTTAAAAATCATTTTCGCTTCACATTTAAATGCGAAAGTAAATTTTCTTGTTAGCTAATACTTCTGTTTCGGTATAAGTTTTACATTTACTCAATATTAGTACAACACATTAAAATGAACTTGATATCATTTCAGTGTTCACTAGTGACGTGTTTGGTTGCGCCTCGTTGGTGCCTATGTCTGTCTCCAACTCAATATCCATGTCTACAGATATCGTATTACTAGACAATAGTTATAAATGAATTAATCTATTTTCTTCTTTAATTTGTAACTAGGGAATTATAGCCTAACCTCATGGTAATCTTAACTATCCCTACTTCCCTACTAATATTGTAAATGTGAATGTAAGTTCGTTTGTTACGTTTTCACGCAAAAACTACTGGTCGGATTTCGGTGAAATTTGGTACACACATAGTTTGTGACTTGAATTAAGACAGGATTAATAGCGTGGTAGAAACGACCGAAGCCGGGCGAAGCTGCGGAAATAAGGTAGTGATATATAAAATGAAATGATGTGTGTCTGTTTGTAACTTAGTCGCTTAAGAACCTCTGGTCCGATTCACGTGCAATTTTGCATGGATGTTGCTTATTTAACAGGTCACTCGATAGGCTACTTTTAATATATATACTTTGCACTATTCAAAGACGGAGACTATGTTTGTGACATTTATGCCCCGTAGTGAAGCAAAGTAATCCAGCTAATAAGTAATAAAGTAATCCACAATGATGTCACGGTGCTTATGGCGCGTCACGGCGTCGGCGTCCCGGCACAATTGTCACGTCAGAAATCCTATCGCCCACAATCATAAGTCCACAGTCAGTATATTGAATATGCTCTAGCCTTTTGTGGACGGTATTAACAATAGCGAGATATTATCGAGATGAGATAAGACGGAGCCTGTGAAGATTTTTGCGTCGTATTATGTATTGAATTCGATCGATCGTTCTTTTTTAGTATTGAAATAATTAAATTTACTGAGTTACAGTATTGGAATGAAGTCGAGGAAACAAAAATGTACAACAATGCTATTTACATTACAAGTAAAAGGTACAATTGATGATGGCTCGTCCATTTGAATTTGAGTAATTAGATACTAATGCTCGTAATAAAAGAAAGAAACATTAGTTACTTAGAATGAACAACAAACAAATGTTTCGCATATTAGCTTCGAGGCAGAACCGAAGCATGTGTGACTGAACCGAAGCCTGAACTTGAACTTGTCAATCAAGGTCAATACGACTCAATGAACGATTGTGCGTACTTTGTTTTATGTGGCTAAATAACGGTCAACGACCATGTAGGAACTGTACATTGTATTAGGTTTTTTGAAGTTGTCATCGACGAGGATATTTTTTTAGAACTAGTCACCCGTCACATCGGTCGAAATTAGACCGTAATTTAAATTAAAAAACTAAACTTCATATTGTCCAAATTAGTAGAAATATTAAAATTATTCAAATATAATGTAATATTTTTTAAGTAATTTTGAATGCGCCCATTAAATACAAAAGTGGAAGCGATATTTATGTACCTATGCGCATTAGAAGTTAAAACTCCTCATAACGGCCAGAGAGGTATCAAAATTATGAATTAAAATTTTTGCTCTGGGTCTGGGTGTTCGTTTATTCGTCTTTGTGTGTATCCATGAGCCCCACGACACAGGAGAAAATTCTAGTGTGGGGATGTGAGTGTTGAAAGTGTTGTGTTATGTTCTCATTAATGTAGAAGTACCTACTAAAATGGAGATAGCAATATAAATTATCAAAACTTTACTTTCATTGTTTTCAAATTTTCATACTCAGTTAACTTATAGAAGAGATCGATCCAATACCCAATTTCCGGAACTGCCATAACATCGCAACAAATAAATTACCCTATCGTCGCAAATAAAGTAAAAGTCCAATATATCGATGTCATAACTTTGTTCTGTATTTCGATAATTAACAGATAATAAATAGATACAGAACAATCCACAAAAACACAGGCAAATAATGGTAGCGTGTGAAAACTCACAGATAATTATAACACATAATGAAGAATTTACATTTACAGAAAAAAGAGAAAGCAATTAAACTACCTTTTACTTTTTGGTTTAATTAATTATTAATGCATGAATGAATAAAGTTGCGAACATAATTAGAATTAGAAAGAAGTATATTATTCAACGTGAAATTTTGTAAGAATTCTAAAGTGGTCATAACTGCCAATAGGATAAAATAATTACATACATTTATTTTTAGGGCGCTCCTTTAAACCAGATCATAGCTTCCAAATGACAAACGGAAATCCATTAGTATTACATTAGTGATTGGTACAATAATTAGAGATCAAATTCGCAACAATAATGATATGATTTGTTTATCATCAAACGCGGATAGTTGTTATTAACAATGATGCTATTAAATCAGTCAGAGGCAAGTCGCGCTACATTAAATTATTATGTTTATTATCAAACATCAATCAGTGTTATGAATGGAGCCTAATAGTTACCTACTGTTTGAAATCACATCAATTGACTCCTTGCATTTGCGCTTAATGTTTGGTAATTTATATTACAAATTGCTGCTTAAGTTAGGGATAATAGATATGAATTATCCATTATTAAGTTTTTTTCATCTCATGGTGCTTTTAATGGGATCCTAACTATTACTGTGGTTACTCGTCGTGGTGCGATAATGACGATACCACTAAAATATTTAGATCCAGCATTTATCCAGCTATGTCCTGATTTGAACTACTGTTGCACCTTTTCTGGTACAGCAAGTAAGAACCTACTTTGTTCTTAGGTGCAAGAATGGCACTACTTTCTGCCTCTTTGTGTATTTGACAATATTTATATGTACCTACAAAAGACAATGCGTGGCGGTACGCGTTTAAACTGACCACAGTTCTTGCAAGATTAAGGCAAAGGAAAAGATTTTTCTAAACATTGCGACAACACGTTACGTTATAACTTTTAGCATTGTTTTCGTAAATAAAAAATATTAAAAACTTTAAACACTGTAATACTGATTCTTTAGCTATGAAATTGAATGAACGGCTATCAAAAACGCGTTTGTATTACTTATTCGAATAATAATTTATCGTCATTGAAAAGGTAGCAATATCTCACGACACATAAGGACACGAACGTGACTATCATATACCTAACAATCTTTAAGGTTTATCTTTCAAATGTTGTCCGTATAGACTGGTAGTTAGAAATGGTGAATAGACACGATGTTTAGATATACATGGTAGAGAAGTCCTTGGGACAACAATGGTTACTGTAGCAATGTCTCAAGGGCAAACACCTGACACCGAGACGCACCTGCTTGACTTCTATATTGAAAGAGAACTACCTACTTTCTATTGAAAATTATTGTACCTATATCGAAGTTGGCAAAATTGATGGGTAATAACTAGTGTTGCCGAACTATCGATAGTTTTTCAATCGATAGTTTTCATCTTAAAACAGCCATACTATCGATGGTCCTATCGATAGTATCGATACTATCAATAGTATCGATACTATCGATAGTATCGATACTATCAATAGTTCAAAATAAGGCAATTTTATCGGATGAGAGCGATACTATCGATACTATCGAAAGTATTGTTGCTCAAGAAGAATGGATTGTCGATTGTATCGATACTACCGATAGTATTGTGATCATAAATTATTAAAAATATTGAATGAATCGATAGTATCGATAGTATCGATAATTTGGCACCATCGATAGTCTGGCAATTTGCAATAGTATTGAGTTTGTTTTAAAAGTAATGTAATTAAACGAGGACTATTAAAGGCCTCCATAGTTTGTGTACGTAAATAAACCAACGTGTGCCAGTTTAAATTATTGTTTTAAAGAAAAAGGAACAAAGCTATACCGACTACTATACCTTAATATTGCTAACAATACTATTGTAAATTAGTAAACAATCGATAATCCAAAGTAATCGATCATATCGATAGTATCGATAGTGTTGACAGTTTTTGATTTACTAGCAACGATACTATCGATAGTATCGATAGTACCGATAGTCTAGTTCTCGCGAGCAACAATATTATCGATAGTATCGATTGTATTGCACTCATGCGATAGTATTGCTTCGAACTGAGCTATCGATAGTATCGATACTACCGATAGTATCGATAATATCGATAGGCCCATCGATAATCTTGCGATATCCTGGCTATCGATAGACTATCGATTAATCATCGATAGTCGACTATCGATCGGCAACGCTAGTAATAACTAGTGGAAAGCAGTTTACTTGTACTACCAGCGCACAATAAATATTTGTTAATCGTCTCAGATTATTAGTAATTGGATCAATTATATGTAATTTATTAATAAGGTTAGATTCATTTTTGTCTCTAGCGCTATTCTCCTATGCCCGTATACTAACTTTTACTATGAAGCTCATTGTGGTTCGGTATTCAGTAGACATGACGATATTTATATGCAATGCTTATCACGATCTAATTGTGAGGCGCTAAAATAGACACTTTGTAAATACGCTTACATTTTATTGATACCTAATACCTATGGTACGTCGGATTTCTTTTGTGTTTAATTTTATCCATTTTGGCTCTCGGTGACCAAAAGTAGGACTCTCGTTAAATCTTAAAAATAAAAATAATAAAAAAATAAATAAAATAATAAAAAAAAAAAAAAAATTAAATTAAAAATTAATAAAACGTAAAATTCTTTCTACACTCACGGCCCTTCAGTAGGGTTTTCTCCTGTGTCGTGGGACATACACAAAGTCGAATACTCAAACACTCAGATCCAGAACAATAATCTAAACTAACTGGCCGGAAATCATACCCCGGACACTTGTAACCGCACTGCCACTCGGGCCGTCAAATGTTATGGGTCAGTCACAAATGACCATCGGTCGTTCGGTGGTATTGACTCCTTTAGCAGTGGTCACCTGTTGGTCACTTTATACTCATAAACCCGCATACTTCTGAATTTCAGAATACAAATACTTAGTCTTACTTAAATAGAATCGAATTAAAATATGACCGTTGTGCTACTGGTCAATATGGTGTGTTTTCTTGCGGTGCTTCGCTTGTAATAAAAATTCTGTTAGTGAGAGTCCAATTGTAGATTGGCTCTGGAGTAGTCTGGAGGTCCAATATTGGTTCAATTTTGTTAGTCATACGAAATACAACTGCAGTTCAGGTAGGGGTGGCACGTGTTTGAATTTTGAACTACTTGAAAAAATAAAAAAATCGAAAAACTTTAGTAAAAGCTGCTTTACAAAGTGTTTTTGCTCTTTTTGGCTATTGTAAAGAGTATTTGTTTATATTCAGAGTTTTTTCAATTCAGAGTGTTCAATGTTTTGGTATGAGTATAAATGGACTATAAATTTATATGAGGACTATAAATTTGTAATGTGTGATACCTAAAAATATATGTATGTATATTATATTCGTGTGTGTTGCACAGAAAAGCCACATCATGTACTATCCGAATGCATCTTATTAATTAAATTCGTTGATTAGTATAATGCATTGCTGCATTATTCGTTTCTTAAAAAAGTTTTGTATCAGATTAAGCCGTTTTCGTACTGTGTACAAAACCTCATAAACACTGCAGATGACCAGCTAATATTATATTAAATAAGTTAATTACATAAATAACCTACGAATTCCTTAACTTTAAATTTCATTGGCCAGGACCAACGGTTGAAATTTTGTCTAGTTTACGGATATCGGTGCCAAGGCACACATCCGTTTTCCGGAAGGATTTGGCAACCCTGTTATTCACAAAAGAAACAGCAGTGGAACTACCGAATGCGGACAATTCAGCTGTATTGTTTCCGATTTCCGGAGGAGGTCAATTAAAAATTTTCTTTTGTTTATTGTTCGTGACAATTCGTTAGCAAATTTCTTTAGCGCTGTAGCGTTACCTTTTTAGATGTTGCAGTTTAAAGTTTTTTGGCATTAATAAATTTTAAATACACATCTTTTAAAAACATATAATATGAATATTCTATAAAACATATGATCATTGTTAAACACTATTTTTCAATCATATAATTCTAATATTAACCTTAATTATTTTCTGTCATCGATATTACATTTATATCGACCATATAATTTATTTCTGTCTGCTTAGTCATATTCATTTGATAGTCTGCTTTATCAAATGAATATTAACGTTTGCAATAAAACAAAATAATTACGCACCTTATTCATTTTTGCTACATATGCAATATGCTTTACTTTACTAAAATTGTTTTAACACACTAGCATTGTTCAAGAAATTTTCTTTACCTATGCATTTTATTGCAAACAAAGGCCCCTTACGTCGCATTCAATCGCTAATAGATTTCAAGTGTGATTACATAATGACTGCCTTTTCGTCAGTTCAAATAAAGTGAACTCAACGTGCCTGTGTTTCTCACGAGGAAGTTATTAGTATTATACTATAGGTACTTCGCATAACGTCTAAACAGTCACGAATTAATAAAAAATGTTCAACCATTTCTCACGATACTTCAATCGTAACATTATTGTGTAACACATGTTCCTTGCACGAAACAAAACAAGTCACTCATTTCAAGATTAGTTCCGGCCATCGGGTAACACCTCGATGGTTAAGAATTCCAAATTTTCAAATTTTGGGAACATTAATTTTGGATGTAGGTGATCGTTTGTTTTATTACTTTTGTATTATTAACCAAGAAACGGTAGATTAAAAAAGTCTTATATTTAGGTTTATGAATGTACATATTATGCATTTTATATCAAAATACATAAATTAATCATTCATATACTATAATAAAATGAATAATGATTGTCATAATTTGAAGAACACTTTTATTAAATTATGTTATAATATTTAAGAAATAACGTTAGACGTGTAATTTGAAAAGTTGTAATTTTATTATTTGTATATTTACTTATTAGGTATTTTAATAATTAACTAAGATGGTTTCATACGTAGCTTCCACGAGTTTTAAAGCTGAAATATTAAGACCACATTTTCTGTCATTTCTGCCATACATTTGCTTGCCATTAAAACAGTGATTAAAATCTTACGAGTAAGTATATGGTTACATTTGCGAGGCTGTCCCGCAAAATCCAGAAAAGTTGGCAAACGTAGTCGAAATTAGTGATGTGCCGGATCGTTAAAACAATGGATCCACGAATACGGATACGAATAGTTATTATTTCCGTCAAGATCCGCGAATACGAATACGGATCTTACTTTTGTTACTAATTTTCTAATTTGATACTCGTGTCCTTGAAGCGGCAGTTTCTTAACATATTTCCACCTGTACCCTTAGTACTAGTTTTTTAGGTTTTCTCAAAACAAATGTTACTGTCTCTGTTTTTCTGCATCATTGCCATTATATGTTTATTTAATGTTTGAAATATAAATTGTTTATAAGAATATTTATTATGTGATTCTTATAAACAATTTGGAATTTAATATTATTTAGAAAATTAACATGTAATAAATTTATAAGTCGTATACATTTAATAATAGGTATAAAAAATCCGTTTGAGCTTTGTTTAAAACGTACGTAAAAGCTGATACGGATACGAATACACATCTTTCTCGTACCTCGGATATGCCTGCACGGCACATCACTGGTCGAAATATAAGTGGGCTAATTTGTTGCGTACAACGATTTATTACTGGGAAGGTACTTTGAAGTAATACAACAGGCAAGGAAAGCCGTTAATGGGGAAGACTTAACGAAGGCGATAATGAAATTCTTGTTATTCACTTGAACTCTCACAAAAATTGGTTGGCTCAGCGTGTCAGTGGGTTACGGTGCTATGGTTCTAGTTAAGTGATCTAATATGTATTTGTATGTACAACTTTCGTCCATCTTGATCAATTATAGATTTTGTTAATATAATAATGTCAGAGGAAATTTTTAATAGAATTTCACTAAAAAATCTATGTATGACTTGGACTTTTTATTATTAATTTGGACTGATAATTTCACCGGAATCGAAATAAAAAAACATCAAAATAAATAAAATCTGTACTGAATCGATATATTTTTTTCTGATTATTTAACTTGCAAATGTGTCACTAGATGGCGTTGTCTACCAAAACAGGGTTATATGTACAGTAATTATTATCAAACTCTATTTAAAACTTTATGGTTAGTTCACGAACGTTCTTGATAGGTTACTTGAACCTATATAAGTATATAAGTGTCTGATAAATGTTTTTAAAAACTATGTGTCATTAAAAATGTTGCTATATAATATGTACCTAGTATAAAAATAAACTATCAAAACCAAGGTAAACATATTATTAATTCATGGAGACCTTGCGAATAAAATACTTACTTAAATTATTAGAAAAAATACATACAGACTAAGAAATCATTATGCTCGGTTAGGAATATAAGGTCTCAAATATTATTATGTCAAAGGCTTTTAGATACATTGTATGTTACAATGATTTTATTATACTTTTAGCAACTATCTTAACATATCAGTCTCAATAACTGAAAACGAGTGTTTTTAAAAACCACGGACTGACGTTATATAAAGTAAAATATGGGAGCTACAAATTTCTCGAGAATCGAAGTCGAGAATATAAGTGCATAGGGTTGCTAATAATATTTTTGAGTTGGTTTATTAAATAGCCATGGGGATAAAACCGTATCGTATATCTGACAATATATAGTCCACCAATTTGCACTTGGCCAGCGCGGTGGACTGTGGCCTAAAACTCTCTCATTCTGAGAGAAGACTCGTGCCCAGCAGTGGGACAATAATGAGTTGACGATATATATATCTGACAAAAATAACATTACTTCACGCTTATTGTTATGTATTAATTTAACAGTAAAGAATTTTAATTACGACGTGCGAGGTAGCTTGCATAATGTTTACCGACTGCAGCGCAGGTTGTACTACCTTTTATGTCTTTCGGCCGATATTGCTAGTGATTTCGAAACCTATAAATTTAACAAGTTGAAAGTCAAGTGCATCCCGTTATTCGGGCTTAGGTCATGGCGCACCGGCGCATGCGCATGTATGTCGAGTCCTTGTCCCGCGACAAGTGGTTACGGCTTATCTGCGTACGCGCAACCGTTCGCGCCTTCCAATAACGACCGCAATTAACGCCAGTAGACGCGGTAAAATTTTAATAAACATGACACACGTATAGATAGCCTTATGTGATAAATGTTGTAATATGCGTCTGAAGCACTTAATTACTTTTATTAAAAGCTTGCTATTTGATTACCGTAATCGAGTAAGTAAGACTCCTCAATTAACATATCTACAATAAGCGTTTTTTCGCATTATTACTTACTACCTAAATGTTATAACTTTATTTCATGTATTGTCATTTACATTTTATCACACTGAATAAGCAAACGAGCATGCAATCCACCTGATGGTAAGTGGTCAATGCCGCCCATGGATATCTGTAATCAACTTCATACAGAACATGGGTTCCATCTGAAGTCAATCACAGATGCGTTGCCAGTCCCGAGGACTATGATGGGCGCGTCATGTGAAGGTGTGCCGGCAACCACACCCCTCCATCGAAACGCAAGAAATGCTTCACGCTAGAAATAGGTGTGGCGGTGGTATTTCGCCGGTCGAACTACACTGGTTCTACCACCTTGACAACACATAGTTCGTCGAAGGAAATATCAGCTATCGTTTATCTGTAAAAGACTTTACTAACATATGCATCATTATTACGGAGTTCAAGCTAGTCTAGTAAAAGTGCCAAAACATAAACCAAACCAGAAATCAAATTATCATTCAATAGATACTATATGTCGAGCAGTGATACCTTAATGGTTGAAACTTGCCGTCTCAATCGGGAGGTCCGAGGTTCAAATCCAGGCACGCACCACTGATTTTTCTAAAATTATGTGCGTACTAGAAAGTAATTATCACTGCTTTTCGGTGAAGGAAAAGATTGTGAGAAAACCTACACAACCGTGAGTTCTTTAAAAAAAAGTTCTCGGAGGTGTGTGAAATCTACTAATTCGCACTTACCAGCGCGGTGGACTATGACCTAAAACTCCCTCATTCCCAGTCCCAGCAGTGGGACAGTAATGGGTTGTACCCCCAGATACTATTTCCAGTAATATTCCGGTAAACGTCAACATTCTTAATAAAATCTCATCTCTTTTATCCATAGAAAGTGTTTCATCTTGTTCACGGCAGCATTTTCTTTTATAAAGGGCTACAATAAATCAAGATAAAGGGCCCTTCGTAGGGAAACTGAAAAGCAGATATCAATTTAACAGAACAATGCTAAGAGAGTGTCACGACGGTCACGCGATGCACGGACAGACATAATAACCAGTTATTAAGGTCTATTGTGCACCATCAAAATCGTATTTTAGAAAATGTTTAAGGAAAGCGGGTAAATTTAATCTAAAACAATATGCACTTCCCTGTTATTATAGTGAATTAAAAATAAAAAAATGTGTGCGTGTACTAGCGTACACTCGTAAGAAGTGAAACTTCTTTATGACGTTATTTTTCAAAAAAAAATTTACTATATGCAACTTTACAGAAATTGGTTAAATAAAGTTAAATTAGATAAAGTTTAATAATAGGCTTTTATTAAACTTTATCTAATAATCTAATCTATAATAATCTATCTAATATCACGCGTGGTAGGGATAAGAAAATGATGGCGCGTAACGGAAAAAGATGGCGCGTAACGGAAAAAAAGATGGCGCGTAACGAAAAAATGTTACACTAAATTTTTTTCCAACCCCGATAAAGAAGTTTCACTTCAAAAATCACATATAAACTTTGTTTAGGTATTTCATTAGTTCACGTGTCTTTTTCATATTATGTGCATAATATGTGTTGCTAACAACCTCTGCTTCATTTATATTTAAGGGGAATTTTTTCGCAGTTTTTCTTTCGATGTCTAACTACAGGGACATCACGTTGTTTTTTAAATCAAATTTGGGTTTTGAGGGTTTATTTTAAGATTTTTTAATATTTGGGGCAGGTCTAACGAATATGTAATGTTTTGTTTTGTTATTATAAGAGACAATCTACATTCAACCTACCTACTAGAAGCAGTTTATGTAATGAAAATGTTTTTATTTTGTTAGAAATAAAAATAACACAAAAAATGAATGCAGTAACCTCGATTTGGGTAACATTGAACATTTTTTACAATATTTGTGATATTATAATCTGTTTTATATTTATTGCACCTTGTTTTTATTAAATGAATAGTGTCCTTTTTAGCTGGTTTATTAATCTAACACAATAAATTTACGGAAAAAACAATTAAACTATCCACAATTACCCCTAAAACTCAAATTCAAAGTTATCCTTAGTTTTGGGTAACTTTGAATATAATTTTTTGAGGATATAAAATCCGTCATTAATCGAATATTTTAAGGTCTGAGTAAAATTAATTAACATATTTTTGTTAATTAAAACCAAATCTATAAAAAATACATTTATTTTGATATATAAATACAATAGACAACTTGCTCTTGCCATATGAATCAAGGTCGATCAATTTGGTGGTAAAATAAGATACTAGTTTTTTTTTGATTATTTATTCCATCCATCCATAGGATGGACGGAACATCGGGTACCTTTGGAAGGTTTCCCCCTCGAAAACAAAAAAAAAAAAGGATGGACGGAACATGGACATAACATAGGCCTCCCCTAAATGGGGCCACTCCAACCGGTCCTGTGTCCTCTGAATCCAACGGTTTCCCGCTGTCTTCTTCAGGTCACCGGTCCATGTGGTAGGGGGGCGACCGGTACTCCTTTTGCCTAAACATGGTCGCCACTCCACCCACCACACCTTTCTTCCCCATCGGTTATCGGTCCTACGAGCGATGTGGCGGCCCATTGCCACTTCAGCCTGCTAATTTTGAGAGCTATGTCGGTAAGCTTCCTTCGTCTACGGATTTCATCGTTGCGAATCATGTCTCGTAGCAAAATTCCGAGCATAACCCTCTCCATAGCACGCTGAGCGACCCTGAGCCTCCGGAAAAAATATTATTTTATGATACAGGTAACTTTGAACCGTTCAAAGTTACCCATATAACATCCAATTTCGACGTCGTCAAAAGTTTAACAGTTTTACGCAATATTCAACATGGGATACGGATAGTACAGTTTCAAAATAACAATACACAATATACATTTTAAAGATAAACACCAAAACACACCTGTTTACGGTAAGTTTTATATTATAATTGCTATTTCAAAATGAAGCATCAAACACTTGCAACAACTTCACTACGGAAAAGGCGGTATTTTTTAAAATTATGACATTGAAAGGTACCTTTTTTTACTTTCATTGCTATTACAACATTTTGGCAAACCATTTTACGCAGGTACGATATTGAAACAACAAGAAGTTTCCATGTAATAAATTAATATGTTTTTTTCACAACTTTGTTCAAAGTTACACCGCTGTTCAATGTTACCCAAATTGATTGTAGTTGAGCTCTGTTTCTTTCTTATTTATTAACAAAGTTTTCTACGCGACTTTGCTTTGATGATTTTCGATTATAACCCACAATATTGAAATATTGAAGAAAAATTTAGAACTTAAATTATAGCATATGTTTTTTACATAAAATATTCAAACATGAGTTTCAAAAATTAGCGTATAAATAACCAAATATATATTATAACATAATTAGGTATTACCTATCTTTTTATGTTTTGGTATCTTGTAATATGCATTATGTTGAACTTCTTTAACTATATACAGACTTAAAATCTATTTATTGATAAAGAAACTAACAAATAGTAGTCCATGAAGGGCGAACGTTTCGCCTTTCTATACTTCGATTCAGTTTGCGCGTGCCACATTATTGACACGCTGGATTTAAATATTACATTTTGTTCACAATAGCTGTTGACAACAAAACAGAATTACTGGGTCTGCTCCACAAGAGCAGACCCAGTAATTCTATACCTTAGGCAGTTATAACTTTATTAGAATTCAACAATTCAGTAAGCTGAATATCAAGTTTCTTGCGATTTATTTTTCTTTTGTGCCACAGTGACGAAGTGTTTCTTTATGATTGTAAAGATATGACGAGATAAATCTGTCTACCTATTTGTGTTTACGATGTCTTTTGACCTCAATTTCTATTTTTTGCATACACACATTTGCATTTTAAATATTTGAATGATTCGGAGTTTCAAAGGTTGAAAAGAAAGTAGGTAAAGAAAATATGTTAGACTCTTTTGTGAAAGATTTAATTTCAAATGTTGGCAGATGCAGATACTTCTCTTCTTTGTAAGATCTCCTTAAATTTGCTATAATAAAGTTCCTTTTAGTTTTGTTGAATCTATTTATACAATTTATACAATACTAGTTGACCTGGCGAACTTCATTCCGCCTAAAAGTCAAAACTTTAAAATTATCAGTGTTTCTCTACTATGTTATACCTTCCTCTTAAAACACTTTATTAAAAAAACTGCATTAAAATCCGTAGCGTTTAAAGATCTAAGAACGCATAGGGACAGACAGCTAGAAGCGACTTTGTTTTATACCTACTACTATGTAGTGAAGTTTATCCTAAAGGTAGCTATTTTATAAACAAAGCGTAAGATGTAGTCGTTTTTGTAAAATGTTTCGATACGACGTTGATTAAGTCCACTGTTTTCCCAGAACAAAATTAAACATTGTTAACTTTCTTTTCTTATTCGTTATGATTGCTTGATAAAGGTCAGGAGAAAATTGACAATAAACGAAGCGGGATTTGATTTGCCGTTATTTTAGTATTAAATAACATATTATAGAAACCTTCAATAAAGTATATAAAAGAACCTCTGATAAGTACATTTTTTTAATGTATTTGTAAATGTTTACCCTTCGTCACAATTTGATATTTAAACTAATATGTCATGGCAAAAAACCTAATGTAAAATGTACGAATATTGCAAAGTTTAATAATAAACCTTGTAATGTTCTTGAAATGTTTACATTCTAAAAGAATTTTAATGAAATGTCGTGTACTATTGATAGGAACTGAACACGTAAATGGGTTACAATATTGTTTAGCATACTTCCTTCCAAATACCAGTTTTTGAAAGCAGATTATCATGTATAGACATGAGCTTCCTTTGATTCCACCCTGGCCGATTGTATGACATTTGCATACAGAAATACTCTGTTTTCTTCATTACGTCGTCAATTTTCCCATTTGGATTACATTGCATATTTAGACGGCTTGGTCGTCACTTGCGATGTTTTTTTGTGGACAAATGTTAGCTACTTCATGCAAAACAAGAGTTCAATCTAAAGTCCATTATAGATGCGTTACTATTCTTAAGATCGTCGCCTCATATAATATCCGGCAATCACACCCTTCCGTTGAAACACTGATATTGCTTTACGCTAAAACTAAGTGTCGCGTGGTACCTCCGATCAAAGCATATAGTTACGTTCCACGATCTTGCAAACCTTTCTTCAAAATTGACAGTTACTAGATATACTTCATACCTCCCAAATTTAAAAGAACTGGTTGAGTACGTTCTTTCACGACTCGCGTGGCCGAGCGGTTACCATACCGGTCTGACGCGTAATAGATCCCGGGTTCGATTCCCGGCCAGACAGGTATCTGAATGATAAGTTTAAATTCATGTTCTGGGTCTGGGTGATTGTGCGTGTCCATGGTACCCACGACACAGGAGAAAATCCTAGTGTAGAAAGCGTGTGTTCTCATTAAATTAAGAAAGCAATAGTTTTATTGACCACAAGTGATTTGTTAAAGAGTTAAAATGTCTTATTATATCATTATTTTAATACACAGTTTTACAGCAAACCTCGATAGAAATAATCCATAATAATAAATAATATATTTTAAGTATGTGAGTGCACAACTTTCGGCGTGAAATTAGCATTAAAATGAGGTTTGTTTATTGTAGCAATTTACAGTTTTTATGCATTTTTCAGTCTTTCAAAAATATCAGGTCAAGTTTTAAATATACAATTTCTCATTCTGCAAAGTCTTAGACGGAAGGCTTTCCTGAGAGAAGCCTATTCATTCTTTATCTTGAAGAGTCCCAGTTGAGTTGTCTTTTTGTCGCCTGAAAATTAAAAAGCCGCTTTTGAGGATCTTAGCCTTCGTTTGAAATGACTAAAAACAGAAAATAGGACGAAAGGATTTTTATTTTGTTCTTATTCAAAAATAGCAGTTACAATCGCGGTGGCATAAGTTCCGGTCTTTCGTCATGTCGTTTCATTTTGAAGGCTCACAACGGATTTGCCACATTAGAGATTATAGGTATATTAGTTCTTTCAAGGATTGAAGATGATAGAAACTACTTGTATCACCTAAAATTTTGATCTCGACGAACGCTTGTTTGATTGTCCAATTTAAAAAAAAAAATTGTAAAAAAAATATAAACGCATTTGTTCATTCAGTGGTTCTATTTACTATCACTACATAGTACAAAACAAAGTCGCTTCGCGCTGACTGTCCCTGTTTATGCTTAGATCTTTAAAACTACGCTACGAATTCCAATGTAGTTTTTTTAATAGATAGAGGGATTCAAGAGGAAGGGTTTTATGTATAATACAAACAATATAGTGGAGGAACACTGATAATTTTAGATTTTTGACTTTTAGGCGGAATGAAGTTCGCTTGGCTACGATATCCTCTACCTGTCGTAAGAGGCGACTGAAAGGGGGCTTCTGGGGTTGCGGGCGACTAGAGTGGGAGCTCTAACCGCCCATCCAACAATCCCTGGAATGACGGCGGCATGTGTGGCTGCATGTTGTCGTACACTGAAAGGCGTAGGGACCAGTCACGCTCCCCAAGAGATGAGCCCGTAAGGGGCGCAGCGCTAGGGGGCACCGGTGGTATTCGTTGGAGGTCCCGGGGTCCCCTGCAAGCGCAGAGGAAGGCCACCGAGGAGGTTTTAGGGGGTAAAAATCCCACAAAACCCGGAGTATCTCCCAAGGCTCCGGTGTACCTTTTGAAGGTTTCCTCCCCGTCACAAAAAAAGGGTCAGCTAGGAAACTATAAAAAAATGGACTCGTAATCATATCATAAAAGATTATAAACAAGATTATAACAATAATTTTAATAGCAACTTACATACAATACGACTTAGCCGAAAAATCAAACTGGTATACTATTTTGTCCTGTAAAGATATAAAGAATGTGAACAGAATAATGTAAACTATTACGTTACATAAGCTTCGCACTTCAGAATGTCCTTGCGACCATCAAAGATATAAAAGAAAACTTATCACCAATTCAAGGTGATATGGACAATACGATTAAGCGCATAACTCTTCAATGTCGCTGTATTTATTTTATTGCAAAGATTTAAAATCCATTGAAGGTCAGGTTAATTAAATATAAACTTGTTTGGTGCAACGAAGTAATAATATTTTGGAGTTAGTAGTTCCATCATATAGTTAGCCAAGTAGAATCACTTTCATGATAAGTAATTATTTTTGTGACGATGAAAATATTGTTATTTATAAATTAACACTAAATCAAGAAAAAAATGGATTTATTCCCTTGGTAATGTTGGTATGTCATCATTTCGTCTTCATCGTCAAAATATGCAACCTTTCTGATAAGCTCCATTGTTTTATGTTATTACTATAACAAAAAGTATTCCTATACGTAGTCCATAGTCTACAAAGTCCACTTATCAAGGCTGAGGTCAACTGAAATTGTAACAATTTGAAGCTGAAAAACTTTTAATTTTGTTTTCAAAGTCTTTCACCAAGTCAAATTCTTACATTTCTGCGGGTTTAAAAACCCATTTCTATCAATGTCCATACTAAAAGAATACTAAACTCAGAAAGTCTTCATAAAACATTGTTGAATGATAAGGAAGTAATCCTCTATTAATTAAACTTTGATGGATTTTAGAAATTACTTATAAGAATGCCTGGCTGGCTGATTATGTCTTGAATATAAAACTATTTTAACATTTACGATAGTTAAAGGTGTAAAAACTATTGAATACTAATTAAGTTTTGTGCATCTACTCATATTATTATACAATATAATAAGATTCTTCTTGTCTTCACTACATAGTATAAAACAAAGTCGCTTTCCGCTGTCTGTCCCTATGTATGCTTAGATCTTTAAAACTAGGTACGCTACTGATTTTAATTTAGTTTTTTACTAGATAGAGTGATTCAAGATAAAGGTTTTTATGTATACACGCATAATATAGTGTAGGAACACTGATAATTTTAGATTTTATACCTTTAGGCGGAACGAAGTTCGCCGGGTCAACTTGTGTATTTATAAATATCGGACTAAGTATATATTATTGTTCGTATATTTCTCTCGTCAACCCATTATTGTCCCACTGCTGGGCACGGGTCTTCTCTCAGAATGAGAGAGTTTAGGCCATAGTCCACCGCGCTGGCCAAGTGCGAATTGGTGGACAGTGCGAATTGGTGGACGTTAATCGTATATTTACTATTCATATATTATGTTTATCTTAAAAATGCTTACATCTTGTTAATATTATAAAATGCAAAAGTTTGTGAGGATATTTCTTTCACATAAAAACTATTGGTTGTATTTAGCTCACAGATAGGTTATGACCGAGATTAACGCAGGATACCCATTACTTTGATAAAAATGACCTTAGCGGGCGAAATGGCGGAGAAAAAAACAAATAATTTCTATTCTAAATTCATTTTTCCGTGGTTAAAAGTCGACCAGGAATTCAATAAAAAGCTGATATGATAACTGTACGAGAATTTACATCAAAAATCATATGTACATTTAACCCATATACGAAGATGGTTTGTTTATGTTTTTGTGGATTATTCAGAACTTCCTGAATTGGAATTCTTTCTCTCACAATTGGTTTGTTTAGATTGTATTACGAATTAGAATGATATATGTAGTACTGAGAATCAAACGGCCTGCGGGCGTGCGTTTATACAAAACAAGAACAGATGGTCTCGTTTTCTACATGTGTTACACGAGATATACAAAATCTCTCTATATTGTGTAGTAGGTAATAGAGGCATAATTCCATATCGTCTTAAAAGCATACCCCGATGTTTTTAATGAATTATACAATATATTTGCTCAGAAAGAAACATTTTTTCTTTCGATCAGTAGGTATGTTAGAGGCTGTAGAAAATACCAAAGAAATGGAAATAAATATCGGCTTTTGTCTACTTAATATTTAACGTATAATGAGGTGTCGTTGGATTTGTTTTAATTGGTATAGTAATACAGTAAGCAAGCGATACCTACAGTAGGAAAGTCCTGACAAATAAGGTATGCAATCAAAATTTGGTTTACACTTTGCATTTTTGCTAAAATGTTTCATTTATTGAAGGGGCAACGTTTTATACCATTACAAAATGAATAGTAAATAAAAGGTATTAATTAGCGTATTTTTATTAATCTTTACAAAATGTAAACATTGAATTATTTCCAACAATCGTATTTTTTTGAAAACCTATTATATTCTGCCGTACTAAGAATATTTGACTGAAAAATACGGCGCCCAAAATTGCGATAATTTGAAATAAATCATCGTCCGAATGATTTAATTACCCAGTTTTCCTGTTGCATACTGACATGGGACTCAAAAATCCGGTTGGGATGCAAGCGGCAGTGACCTATGAGATCAGGAGACGAGCCTTGTAAGGGCCGGCGCCACGCATGGCTTAACAGTCCCACTAATGTGGTACTAATGTGGTAACTTTTGTCGTATACCCTGTAGTTTGCGGGTATTCATGACAAACAGCGCGTTCCCTATGTGTTTTTACCTCTATTTTTATTTCAACTAGGATACTATGGTCATATATCTCACATCAGTAGTAAATTTTGAGTCTTAGGACATGATCACATGAGTCATATGTATATTTTGTTCAATACTTGTTCAATAATGTGCAATAATTTCAAAATAAGTACGGACAGAGAGATGAAAGTAGTGTATTTATGTTTTGATAACACAGTCATTCTAATAACTATTATTTTCAAATTATCAACATGAATTGTATCGAGCTTATATATCTCGGAAGCTTTTGAGAATTTGAGCGCAGCGTTTACCATGCCTTGTACACAGGAGATCCGAGTTCGATCTCAGCTAGGCAGATCAAAATAAAAGCTAAGTTATTTACCCTAGATGTACATGTTGTATTACTTGTTGAATATAGTATTCTTGACACCTACGCCAATTAAAAGATTACAAGTGTACAAAACATTAATGTTAATCCAACATAAATTAACGTAGTCTATTCGATAATTATAGGTATTTTCTCTAGTAACAGGAAGATCTAAATAAATCTTCTCAAGCGGAATTTTAACTTATAATCTTCAGAAAAATTACATCTATGAATTACCCTCTGTGTTGTAGACAGTTAAAAATTACCATCATAATGCAATAGGTACTTGGAGCCGCCTTCTCACTTTCATAACAGCTAACTAGATCGGGGTCTTGATAATGTTGGTCGAATGTTTTCACGATTTTATTATTGTTCAATGTTCTTAAGAATATATAAAGCATAGAAAGAATATACGAGTTAAATTAATCAGATAAATCAAATTAATACATTGCGTGAAGATTCGTATTTACGCGTTTAGGTACTGAATCTCTAACACGTTAACGACATTTCGGTTCAAAAGTTTGGAGTTTCGGACAAAAAGTTCAAAGCATACAGGAAAAATTCCGATGAAAAAATAAAAATAGTTCCTAGTTATTTTTTTTTCGGACGGAAACAGACAATGCAGCACAGTAGTGAGAGAGGAAGTCGAGGAGAATTGGCTAAATAGCACAGAATCAGCATACTCTAATAATTGTTATTTAGCTTAACATATTTCTGTTGCTTTGCATAACTTGCTGTCTCCACAAGTATGTAAAGTTGCTAGCTATGAGAGCTAAGCTTAACCAATTCGCGTTGGTGCTTGGTCTTAAGTTCCAATTCGTTTTCAAATGGCAAAAAAACGTTAATTTTTTGTGGCGCCTGCTGTAACAAGCGTCTTTGTGTAAGTAATTTAGAGGGAGAATGTCAGAAGGTAAGGTGAATTATCGAAATAAATCGATCCACATTTACCTAAATTTTTACTCACGTTTATTTATGTCTATGTAACAGAATTGCCGCAACGGCTTACTAAATTGGCAACACACTAAAAAGTAAGACACGGATTCGATGTCTACTTTTTTCAAGCATTGATTAAGTATAGATTTATTGAATTACATATGCTCCACGCGTAGCGTATGTCGCGATGTGCGCCTTTGAAATCACAATAGGGCATCGCAAACCTATATAGTCTATAAAATGTGCCGAAGAAATACATTGATAATATATTATATACGTTTTTTGTTTAGTAGGATTTTAAGGTTTTTTTTATAAAATGCCGTCTCCACAATTAGAAAAACCAAGAAAATACAAAATAATGACTATTTGTGACCCTATGACATTATTTACAATTTAATCTCGATGTGTTAGTTCCCTTCTTATTCAGAAATATATAAGTATAGCAATATAATAATAATAAAATTATTATTATTATTATAGGTAACCTAATATAATGGCGCTTTGTAAATAGGTACGTTAATATTACTGATATTAACGTACCTATTTATACTTTCCTACAATGCACCTAAATCATTATGTAGTATACTATTTTCGTAAGGGTACCTACCCTTTAATATTGAGTAACCTTGCTTCAAAATACTAATGTCTCTTTTTTCATTCTTTCCAGTTGGAGAACGTCCAGTGTTGTTTGGATTTCCTGCACGCACAAAAAGTCCAGGGATTGGAACAAGTGACAGCTGTAGACATCCGGGACGCAAAACTTAAAGCGGTCCTTGCATTATTTTTCGCACTCAGTCGACATAAACAAGCGACTAAACAAAGAATAACGCCACCTACCGGCAATGGTCCGAACATTGGGAAAAGTTCAAGCGAAGACGTCGCGTTAAGTTCCGTCCAACGAATAACAGGTGGCAGCAGCTGCGATGAAATTTTAACAGCGTGTGGGAATAACGTCGACATGACGACGTTAGCTGCAAATAGGTAAGTAATTCGAATTTATTTTACAGTATTTTTAAAATAGGTACTCACCCATCCATTTATTATTTGTTGATGTTTTAACAGTTGATACACATAGCGCCATCTTACGGGAATTATTGAAACTAATTCAACAGTACGTGCTAGTGTTTACCAATAGATTTTAGTAGTATACGATAGATGGCGTTAGCAGCTGAACTTTTAAACAACTTTTTTTATGAATGAACACAATTAATTTTCTATATAAAAATTATACCTAGTTCAAATAACATCTAAATGATACTGTCTTTATTTTGCCTATGTCAAGTTGTAGGAGAAATAGAAAACTTAATTTATGTAGGACTAATTTAATTTCGGATGTCTGGACTGGTCTATCTACTATTTTGTTAATCATTAACTGTGATAATAAGCGCTACACCAAAATATTAATACTAATGTTAAAAGAGAAGGATAAGTAGAGGCAATTTTTCTTTATACTCAAATATATTCATTCATGTTTTTTTCATTGCTTTCTCCATTATAACAATGTTTTTATTGTCATTATTATAATTTATCAACCTTATAAATAAAACCTCTCTACAGTAGGTACATAAGTTCTAAAGCATTCAGATTGAACTCACAAAACATGCATTACGACGTGTGATGCGGTGATGCCACACTGTCGCGTATAGGTATCTGACGGTTACTTTGAAGCGTTATTAATATTATTTCATTTATAACGCGGAACGAGTCGCTTCGGCTGCTCGAGACGTAACGAGGAGTCGCTGCACGCGCCGACTGACGTGCGATTAGTCATGCGAGGGCTGCGGCTACAAGAACTGTTAAAATAACAATCTATGCCGTTATTCAAATAAATAAAATTGAAGTCCGCCTGAAAATAACTGCCCTTTAAATTTATACGCTTTGCGCCAAATAAAAGTATAAAGCGGGTAGCTCTTCTTCTAAAATCATGTATAACTTTAATGAAAATCTACAAGTACCAAGTGCAGATTATTCGACGTATTTTAAGCAGTATTTTTTACATATAAGTGTAATAATATAAAAGAAACTGCTTTTGATTGGAAGTTTCCATGATCGAATAGAATCATAATTATGTTCGGCATTTTCATAAAAAATATGTAATTACTCGGTCAAATTTATCATACTAAGCAAATTTTATCAAGTGGGTCACAATTAAGTATTACATTCATTGTCGAGTGGTCTTGAAAAGCCCTCCCTCCCTTTCTTCTATAGCATAATCCTGCTCATAAGAGCAGCAACCTCTTCCTGTGGAGCGTTTCTGTGTAACCACACCTATTGCGGTCACCAACCCATGGGCAACATCCCTTATTAGGATAGACTTATGTTTATACTGAAAAAAGACAAAAGACTGATGAATACATCAAATTCATTTTCTGATAATGGACACACTCAGCAACGAACAAACGAAGAAATATTATTTTCATACCTTAATTGTATGTCAAATATATACCTACGATCTGTGTTACTATTCGTTTTAGACTCCGATCCAATAAAATACGGTAATCACAAACAATGAAGTGAAAACACGTATCGTCAGCCCTAACGCTAAGTTTATAAATAGTAGCGCTTTCCAAGTTTATTCCTCTTTTAACACGACCAAATTAAAAGCTACAGGATTCGATGCATGCTATTCCACAGATTGAAGTATACGTGAACTGGATGAACGTTTAATCCGTTTACAGACTACGCGTTTTTTAAGAATGACGTGTATGTAGTTTATCTGTTGATATGTAATCACTATAATCTTATGGCAACTTTTTGTTTGGCAAAGTTTGTATGGGATAAGACCTGTGGTTAATTTAGGGTTATTTTGTTTTTATTTGTCGTCGGCTGCCCACAGATGTTGATTCCTGGCAGTTCATTTGAGATGGACTGCATCCATCTTAAAAATAAATTGAGGTCACAGTCTACATTTGTTTTATAAAAGAACTTAGCAATACTTACATTGGTACCTAAACTAACGTATGGCCATAATCTATTTCGAACAGCGCGTGTATTTTCAAAATGCTCCCACATTTGAAATTTATGAATACGCGAACAAGGGCGGCTTATATGCGCAGTTTGTGAAAGCCTAACGGAAGATCGGAAATGCCCACCGCAGAGGCCATAACTCTTGTTTAGTGCTCGACTGTTGCCCAGCGACATTCTATTTTTGGCAGAAGCGCCCTCTATTGGCGAGTTGCCGAGATCGTCATTACGGGTTTACTCATGCTCTATGTTAGTAAACAAAGAGGTCCTGAGTGCATCAGTACAGTTATCGTTAACTTATGATATTTAGCTAAAGTTTATTGCGTAATTTGCATTATGAATGTACCTATTAATTCAATACTAAATTGCTCAAGCTTGTATTTTAAGATGCTAGTTATTTATCAATATTATCTTCGTATAAAACAGTCTTTGTAAATGCTATAAAGATATCGCTAAGGACAACAAAATGTAAATTGTTTTCTAAGATACAAACGATATTTGCATGTGTGATGATTTCTTTGTTATTGACCTCTTATTGATAGTTATAGGTCCTTAATTCTACAAAAAGTAGCTATTTCCTCAATTAAAATTCGTAGTTAGTAACACATTAAAATATGAATGGCATATTTATTCACAAAATAGATTTACAGTTTAAATTACAATTGAATTTATTACCAGCTTTCAAATATATGTAAAATCCGGCACGACCTAACCGTCGTCATGTGGATGTCACGACAACCCGCTTCTACCGAATCCAAGTTCACGACATTCACCCGCGCCCGGTCATCGCTTCCCGATCGTACTGGCTTCTCAGTAGTCACGCTACACTTGTGTAAATATTTTACTTTATTGCTTTTTATTTAATGCTTTAACATAAATAATACCTGTAACGAAATAATAAAGGAGAAGAAGCAAGACAAGACAATGGTTTGACGAAGTAACCGTAAGTCTCTTTATCATCGTAAAGGAACCTGTATGTCCGAGAGTTTAATAAAACGTATTCAAAGATTTTTCAAGGTGGTAGAACCAGTGTAGTTCGACCGGGGAAGTACCACCGCCACGCCTGTATCTAGCGTGAAGCATTTCTTGCGTTTTGATAGAAGGCTGCCGGCATACTTTCACATGAGGCGACCATCATAGTCCTCGGGAGTAGCAACGTATCTGTGATTGACTTCAGATGGAACCCATGTTCTGTATGTAATTGATTACAGATGTCCACTGGCGGCAGGACCACTTACCATCAGGTGGACTGCATGCTCGTTTGCTACTTCAGTCAGTAAAAAAAAAGTTTTGTTAAGTCTAATTATTTGCGTTTGGTGAGCGTGAGGGACAATAGCCCAAAAAAATTAATATAAGATCTGAGCCTCACAGTAGGTCTTAAATGGGTTGATGATGATTTTAATGACGACATTTGCTACAAATAGTTTATTAAGTTAATGCATTTCATTACGTGTTGGCGGATGTGTCACGTACCTATGTCACGTGGGGTACGTGTATTTTCATAAAGGGGTAGAGCTTTTCCTAGTTCTTGTGCAGTTGCAGCTCGGAAACAACTAATTCAAACAAATCTATGACACTATCAAGACAGCTGCATTTTGAACGTCATTAGTGATTAATGTGTTTTATTAACCATCTCTCTGATATATCCAATGAATACTTGCTATATATATATATTACGATGTCACATTACCTGATCCATACACTTATTGTCTACTTCAGAACGTGGACTAAAGAACTAGGGAATTATTTTAAGTTTGAAGTATTTCTTACTTACCTATCGGTGGAAAGGTAGTGTTGCCTGTCCTCGAGAGTAGCAACGCATCTTTCATTGACTTCACATCACATCAGAAACCCTTGCTCTTCATATAATTGCTTATAGATGTCCATGGGCAGCAGTGACCACTTACTATCAGGACTCTTTCTAACCTTACTAATATTATAGGCAAAAGTTTGTGAGGAATTGAGGATGTTTGTATAATTGTTAATCCCGTGTAAAACCTGCGAATTGTCTGAAATTTGGTACACATCCGAACCGGTGGTAGTGTAAGAAAAAAAAATGTAACTGACAATTTGTAAGTGCCCCCGTGTATAGGCCTATACAAAATAAAGACATTTCATTTCATTTTCATTTTATTTCATTTCACATATAGTACATAGCCCGGATTATCACTGAGGATACTCTTTATCCTGTAAATGACTAGAGCGGACCTTTATTTTATTCTCGAGGGGGAAACCCCCGAAAGGTACCCCACACCGTGAGAGCGACGCGGGGTAATGTAGGATTTTTACCACACTAAAGCACCCCCGGTGGCCGGTGGATCTCCAAAGGAACGCAACCGCAATCATCTGAGCGTATTGCCCCATCGGGCTCCTCTCAGAGGGGCGGCTGGTCCCACCGCTCCGTCTAGTCTTCACGACGATATGCATCCACACATACCGCCGTCCTTCCTGGGTCTCCAAACCGAACGGTTCGAGCTCTCACTCTAGCCGCCCGCAACCCCGTACACCCCTTTTAGTCGCCTCTTACGACAGGCAGGGGATGCCGTAGGCCTATTCTAATCCCGGAGCTACAGGGACGGACTAAAGCGGACCTAGTCGCAGTAAAAACCTAGTCTTATAAAAATACAGTATCTATGTATAACTTTAACCCTGTACTTTAGGTCAAAGCTTCCTAATACCGAAACAATACGAGGATGTCACGTCACCGAACGAGTCGTGACAAAGGGCTAACAAAGCATTGTTTGTCGTGCACCCGCCTCAATGGATGTTAATCACACGTGTTTTTGTATTTGAAGCGGTCTAATGATTTTTGTTTTGAATGGGGCGTAATTATGTACTCGTTGTTTTTAAGGGTTTTAATTTCTCTTCATTTTTTTCACGCATTTTTGTTTTTATATACAAGAAGGCGCCTATAGGTATATAATGGTTACAAGTTAACTTTTTCACATTGAAAATGTCAAAACTTTTCGTATTTATCTATTTTATCGAATATAATAACCGTACATTTCAAGCTAAAGTACAAGTAAATATCAATTTCTCATACACGCATTGTAAAAAAGCAGTCATGAAATGAATCTTGAATTTTCACAATGATACATGAATGACATCGTAAAATTAAAGGTACATACATTTCTCTACGACTTGCCGGCAAGAAATTTATAACTGGAACATCAAAATTCGATTATTCCACTGTTCCATTTGTTTTATTCCGTCTCATCGTTCCACACAGAATACAACCAAAGCAAGGCAAATGCAACCAGTTTTGGCTTAGAATTCCACGGGTTTTTCTCATAGGTGAACAACCGGCGTCCCATACATACAATGGGACTGCCTTCCTTACAGGGCTGTAAGTCCTTGTACGGACGGCGGCCACAGCGCTTTACGCCGGCTTGATAACGATCGTGATATTGAAAATGATTACACGCCGATAATATGAATGATAAATAAATTATTCTGTTTGACGTCGTACTACTACACTCGGTATGAATTTATAAGTAGCTTTTGTTTCGTTTGAATTATTTCTAGTGTCGGTCGTGATAGCGCCACTCCCTTTCTTCTTATAAATGTTGTAAGGTGTTACTAAGAGACAGAATCCTGAAGATAAGCTTCAGCATCTTCTCGTGCACTATCTGTGCCTACTGCGGTCACACGTATGCAAGACGCGGTGACAATTAGACATTGGACAAAACAAAACCTGCTGGGGAGGCCTATTGACTGATAGATAAAATAGATTTTGATGCGTAATAAACTATAATATAAATGAATTTAGCTGTTTTACGCACACAATAAAAAATATGTATTACTTGCCTAAGTTTGAACCTCGGACCTCTCGATTTATAGGGCAAGTTTCAAACGTTAGGCTATTTATTTATTTAAACTTTATTATACCTTAAATATGGTACAAAAGGCGGACTTAATGCTAGAAGCATTCTCTACCAGTCAACCAGTGGGCTAAGCAGAAAACATTCAATATATCACTATTATATATCATTGCTCTATACATATATTATTGCAAAGGATTCCAATATGTAATGTATTATTCCGAATATCATAAATTTCATACCATATAAATTGTAGGACACACAAGTAGGTACTCATAGTTAAATGGCAGTTACTTGGCAGGTTTCGAAAGATTTTGCTCATAAAAATATGTCATCTGTACCAAAAGTGCAATGTAACTAATGGTGAAAGCATCATCTATCATGTTAAAGTGTTTCTCGAGTCTTCATGCACATAAATCACGAGGGAAAGAAGGGTTTAATTTTTGTATGACATGACACGTTCACAAAATTGGGGTTGATGAGGTAATTATCAGCTATTTTTGTTTCTTGTGTGTCTTTGTTTTGGTCGAGAAGTATTGTTTAAGGGGTGAACGTTATTTCAGTTCAGTGGAAAACTCGTTATTGTCCTTCAGCTGGATAAGAGGCTCCTTGGTAAAAGACTGGGCTTTACGCTACGGTTTTCAAGATGGTAGAACCAGTGTAGTTCGACCGGGGAAGTACCACCGCCACATCTATTTCTAGCGTAAAGCATTTCTTGCTTTTCGATAGAAGGGTGTGGTTGCCGGCACTGAAAGTGTGCCATGAGACGACCATCATAGTCCTCGGGTGTAGCAAGGTAGCAACGCATCTGTAATTGACTTCAGATGGAACCCATGTTCTGTATGCATGTTGTCGATTACAGATGTCCATGGGCGGCAGTGGCCACTTGCCATCAGGTGGACTGCATTCTCGTTTGCTACTTCAGTCAGATAAAAAAAAAACGCTAGTCAAGTGCCGATTAGTAAGCTTCACACGTCATTGAGTACTTTTTCTTACAATGTCGTGTGTAGGTAGGTAACTTCAACACCCACTGCGGTCACCAATAGGCATCCCAGTAAATCCAAAATAGCGGAGGTCTATCTCTATAGAAGAGCCTCCTTTGAGGTACTGGCTAGAGAGCTATGGACCTCAAAGGGCATCAGACCTTATCTCTATCCCTATAGCCCTATCCATCATTATAATACATATCAGTGCTAATTATATCTGTCATGGTTTTATATAATTGTAGATGTATAAAGTGATGTGATGTGTCTGTTTTAAAGGGGTAGTTTTAAGCAAATACTGTATAATTTCAATAAATTCTCAACAGGATTTGGGTTGTAGTGTTACAGATAAAAAATGCTGTCAACGTAATACGAGTCGTCAGGATGACCTTCTGAACCTTCTGAAAATTTAATAAAAAGTAACACGCGGGCTACTGTTAAAATTGCCATTTCTCAATTTTATAGTCATTATATCGTCAATCTTCGAAGTATATTTTTTACGGTTTTTCTGTAATAACAGTTAATGCTAAGTAATGATAACTTTTTTACTTTAAATCGATTATAGTCTTGTATTTAACTGTTTATGTCCACTAAAGAAGAAATAAATGCTAAAATCTTTAAAATGGTCCATGACTTAAGTTTGTTTATTGGTTTTTCAAACATTAACATTGTAAACTTATATGACTCTGTGACATGTTTATGGAGTATGATTTGTTTATAAACTTGTGTGACATGTCCCATCTGCTGACCTATTGATTTACTTTCAAGGGAACAGTATTTTAATTTCAACTTTGTTGTTGTGTTGTTCGTAAAGATCGTATCGCATAGTGATATCGAACGAGACCTAACTAAATATTTCTGTAAAATTAGGTTAAATATTTGAAACTATTCTTAAAAAACACTCATCTATCATTCAGGGTATTAACAAGTACGATTTCGCGCTAGTGAAGTTCAAACATAAATTTTTCGTCCCTTTAATAACCTCAATGCTTTAAAAAAGAATACAAAATGCAAATTTTGGGACCTGATGACCTGAATTAAGGGACCCGTCCCATATAGGTATAGGGACCAACTACTCAACACCTCTGTGTGTTAGCGTTTCTACTAAATTTCTAAACAATCGTCTTTAACATACTTAATTATTATGAAACTCCCACTGAGTTTATGCCTAAAACTTATTTCCACTTATTCTTACGAACAAAAACAAACCTGCTACTTAAATAAAGTTTTAATGCTTACTTGTTTAAGAAAATATACCTGCAAAACTTGGGTCATTCCCGCTCGGTAACACCCCGTCGTCCACACTGTTGACGAGTGGGAATTAAAAGTTGCAATTGTGCACAGTGTTGACGAACGCTACTTTTTTTTCCCGTTCGTCCACGACGTGTATAGTCCGAGAGACAAGATATAAAAAGTAACATTAAATAAAAGATAATGCAGATTTCAAGTAAAACTTTATCATAATGTTTAGCTAAAAATATACTTATGCTTCATAAGTACGTAGATAAGTACTAAATATTTTTTGTAATTCACGCAAAGTTCTAATTTAACAGAACTGTTACTATTTATACGTCACAAATAAAATCATATCATTTACAAATACTTAATAAATAATAGTCTAATATTTAGTAGGTATTACAACATCGTTCCTGTAGTTCCAGGATCAGAATAGGGCTACGGTATCCCCTGCCTGTCGTAAGAGGCATCTGAAAGGGGCTTCCGGGGTTGCGGGCGGCTAAGTAGCTTGAACCATCCAGCCAGGCGATCCCGGGAAGGTTGGCGGTATGTGTGGTCGCATATCGCCGTAAATGGGCCAGCCGCCCATCTGTGTGTGTCAGAATCGCGGGTGTACCTCACGGATTTAAATATGTCTTTTATATTGCAAACGTACTTGCTGTGTAACTTAGTGTACCTAACATAAAATTCTGTGTCCTTATATGCATAGATTTAAAATGAAATAGGTACACCCGCCATCCTGACGTCAGAATCGCGGGTGTACTTCTAGTCAGCATATGTACCTAAGTAAAGAGTATACGTAGATTTGGTACCTCCTGTGTACCTGCAGAAACAAAATATTGAATAAATAAAAAATAGGAAGGTTGCTGAGAAAATAAAAAAAAAAAAACAGTTTTCTTTCTTTGACGTCGTTTTTATTTTATAAAAATAACTACTGTATTAATAACTAAAGTTGAAATTAAATATTAATTGCATCTGTTAGAATAACAAAAAAATATATTGCGTTTGTTTTTTTTTATTGTAAAAGATTTAGGATTAGCATGTTTACCGGTTTTTTCGGAATGAAAATTAAACGAGTTTTGAAGTTTTTTTTATTATTTTAATATTAAGTAATTCGAATGGTAACAAAAAAACATTTCATTTTAAATCTATGCATAGAAGGAGGTAAACAGGATTTTATGTTAGGTACACTAAGGTACACAGCAAGTACGTTTGCAATATAAAAGACATATTTAAATCCGTGAGGTACACCCGCGATTCTGATACACACGTCCATCTGGGAGGAGCCCGATGGGGCAACGTGCTCAGAGGATTCCGGTGGTGTTTGTTGGAGATCCTAGAGTCCTTTTTTTTAGCGTCGAGGACGACCACCGGGGGGTTTTTAGAGCGGTGGGTATGTGTTTTTTCTTTGTATTTTTTGGCCATCTTGTTTTTATCTTACATCTATATCTATACTTATAATAAATCTGTAGAGAGGTCAATTCTGTACATTAAATATATGTTGGGAAAATGGGAGAAGTTACTCCATTTTTAAGCTTTCGTCGCGTGTGCAACCTTAATGCTTAAAGCTACACAGAGATCATGTATGACGGAAATATTTTCCTTAAAATTACATAAAAAAATATCCGACAACAGCATATGTCTATCTTTTATGGTTGACTCACAATAACACGTGTAACTCCCGATAGCGTAGCAGTTCAATGCTTTCTGATTATATTTGTCTTCTCTTACGTTTATAACACTCTCAGTCATCCCTAATTAAAAAAAGTTAACATTATTTAGGCGGAACGAAGTTCGCCAGGTCAACTAGTTTGTAATAAAAGTTAACTCCAGCCTTACAATTCGCTGCTCAAGAACCATATTTGGCACGATACGCTACACTTTGACATTCAATTAATTAAAACGTATTGTTCAGTCCCAAGCTGTTCTATCTTCTATATAACCAGAAATTTTATAATATACTTTACGACTAAGCTTGACTTCTTAATAAATGATTTAAACTTATTAATTGACAAATTTCTGATTTTGATTGGAAGTTTATTATAAAAGCGTATACACCGACCCATAAAACAGGACATATGAGGCGACCATCTTAGTCCTCGGGAGTAAGAACGCATCTGTGATTGATTGCCTTACAAAACCCAAGTTCTATATGAAGTTGCTTAGAGATGTTCATGGACGGCAGTGACCACTTAAGTCAGGTGGGCTGCATGCTCGTTTGCTATTTAAATCATAAAAAAATTAACTGCGCAACATTTCGAGAAAATGTCCTACTGACAAATTACCAAGTGTTAGCTCTATTTGAGCGTTATGTATAAATTCATCTTTTTGCTTATATTTTTCATCTCTTGCTGGCGCAGAAGTCATATTACTATGAATTTGACGACTACGAACAGTGTAGAAAGCAGCATCTTCAAGCAATATGTTTAGTAAATGCAACAAATTTGGTCCCTTTTTTCCGACCGCAGAGTTCAATTTATGATGCCAAGATTCTAAAAAATTTGTAGTTCTGTGTTTTTGTCCATATGCATTCCATATTGGTATGAATTTTTCTTTCAGCCATTGTTTCTCCATATATATTTTAAACTTTTCCACAGACATATCTTCCATATCATGACGTGTGATGTAAGCCCATCCGTTCATCACTTCACTCTGTGGCAATAAAGGTAAAACTGCACTGAGTGCCACCAAACGTTTCTTTTTAATATTTTTTGATTTCACAAGACCCAATTCTCGACCCTTAGCCCAAATCGCTTTGTTATAATGAAAATAACAACCTTTGACTTCAATTTGGGGAAAAACTTGGGTAATGGCTTTCATGGCTGCTCTCTCGTAGTCCATTCTTAACGTTTTCGGCTTCCATTTAGGAATTTGTGCCTTGATCAACATAAATAATATTTTATATGTTTCTGTTGATCGATTACTCATGAGAGCATATACTAGAGGCATCAAATTTGTATGATTTATTGTGCTCCCAATATCTCCATGAATACTATACAGTTGTTCGAAGGGGGGAGAGCAACTTTTGAACGTACCGTCAGCGAAAAAGTCTTCATTTTGACAAATTATTTGTTTTGCTTTTTCTGAACAAAATACGATTATCCTTGTATTACCATTAGTATAGTCGGCTAAAAGAAAATTTTGGTAAGCTGACGGCACTTGTATATCTTGTACAAGTCGACATTGTATTTTCGACAATTCAGCTGCAGAGTTTCTGTACCTATAGAGTGAACTCTTTATGCTACTAAATTTTGGTATTTTGCTGAGTAGCTCTGTGCTTGCTTCTTTTAAACTCGCGACTTCGGAGTTATACGTATTCGGTACACTGGGAAACGATGGTGTTATTAATTTTTGCTTTATGTTGTATAGCGATGTGTCAATTTGATTTTTTTCAAAATCTGGCGTACATTTATGTGGCGTTTCTTCGATGATTTTATCGTTCTGAAGCAAAATATATAGGAAGCTATTAGTTTAATGAAGTAAAAACCAATCAAGTAGGTATCGATATTCATGATTAATGAATTGCTAATAATAATAAAACTAATAATATTAACAAAACATCGAGACTAATACTATTCATATCACTGCTCATATTGAAAGTACTTACATATTAAGGCCTAGCTAAGTACGTTCATAGGTAGCAGTTTTTTACAAGTAGGTATGTTACCCAAGATAATAATAAATAAATAATAAATAACGCTTCACACTCATAGCCCTACACAAGGATTCCCTGTGTCGTGGGTGCCATGGACAACACACAAGACAAGGACATACATCCAGACCAATAACGGAAATTTAAACTCATCATTAAAATTTCCGCCTCGCTGGGAACCGAACCCAGGATCCTCGGATTAGCGGACCGGCGTGTTAACCATTGCGCCATCCGGGTCGTCAATAATCCGGGATAATATAACGCTAAAAAAATATGAACTTACTTTGATTCTGACAACTCCGCTGCACTTTAATTTACGCTGACTGCAACTCCAAACCACTAATCCACTATTATGTTTCCTTCTTGTGTAGTATTGGTGACCACCATGAAGTAAAACAGTCCCATGTTTCCTTTTTATGTAGTTAAACACAGATGTTCCACCTGAACTACCTGCTGTACCTGGTTTTGAGGACATAACTACGAAGTGCAAGATGTAGAGCCAAGATAGCAAGAGAGAAAGAGAACTTATAGATAGACTTATACAGAAAAGATCAAGGCGAGCGGCGGGCACAAGAGAAGAAAATTTTCCGACAGACGTCAAACCGAATGTGTTCGCTTTTATTTACTTTTGAATTTATTTTTTCCCGACCGTCGCACGTTTGTACATAAACAAAGTGGTTTCTATCGTTTACATGAAGGTTGATCCTGAACTGCACATTTTTAAATAAAGTTCCAGAAACATGCAACAATGCTAATGTTAATACGAGCGCATTATGTACCGCCATGATTAGGTACCTACTTTATAAGAAAGTATTAGTATTATCCACCAAATAAGATTCTACCAAATTATATATTTTTAACTAGCTGAAACCCGCAGCTTCGCCCGCTGAAAATACGTTGCAGCATGATGTTATATAGCCTAAAGCCTTCCTCCATAAATGGTCTATTCAACATAAAAACAATTTTTCAATTCGAACCAGTTCCTAAGATTAGCGCGTTCAAACAAACAAACAAACTCTTCAGCTTTATAATCTTAGTATAGATTAAAAATTTACGTGAATTAGAAAAAAAATATTGTACGGAAGTTAAGTACTTATCTGCAATATTTTTTCTAATTCACGAAGCATTATGATAAAGATTTACTTAAAATCTACATTATCTTTTATTTGTTAATGTTTATTGTTTATTTGTTATGTTACTTTTTAAATCTTGTCTCTTGTACTATACGCGTGTACGAACGGGAAAAAAAAGTAGCGTTCGTCAACACTGTGCACAATTGCAACTTTTAATTCCCACTCGTCAACAGTGTGGACGACGGGGTGTTACCGAGCGGGAATGACCCCAAAACTTTACTACAAAGTCATGAGAAGTTTTAATTTTACGCAATAAGTTGTGCGTCATGCCTTATATGTGAGCAAACTTCTACGTTTAAGCTGTTTGTGTTATTGTACAGTTTATTTAAAGTAATTTCGAGCTATAATATTTACATGATTAATTATACAATGTTACCTATTTGTCAGTGGATATTGAATGTTTTCTTCACTTTAATATTACGAAAATGATTAAATAGGAGTTTATTAAACTAAATTAAAACTCTGGAGCCCTCTATGAATAGGATTTTTAAAAATGTATAATATTCTAATTATGGCAAGTAATATTTAATTTTAATTTAACCCAAGACTAATATTTAATTATAATTTAACAATAAATATAACTTTTAATACAATGGCCACGAAAACTTCGCGTCAATCGCTTGAACGCGCTATGAACGCCAACGATGAGTTATTGAAGACAGATTATGGATAATTTTGCTGACTGTTACAGTATAAGTTCTGGTTGATCGGTTACAGTATTGCGCTAATCTGTTTCGGGTTACTATAATCCTCCACCCCATTTGGAATAACAAATCAGCTGGAAGAGAGCACTAATCATCGCCCCCGTTACTCTTAACGTAACGTAATGCCTTGTAACTTGAAACGGATCACCCCTGAAGATATACGTTACATTGACGAATGGTTTTTCAACAAATCACAAACACCTCGTATTTAGGATTGTATCCTGTTTTTCTTGCAATAACAATCGATTAGATTTTTTTTCGTAGTGTATACAGCTGTTTATGTTTGAAAGGGAAGGGAATAAATCGATTCCAAAAGTCGACAGACTCTCCTTTTTAAAGTATTGTTAGATTAATAAACCTTTACTTAGGGCATAGATATGTTAAGGGAATACAAAATCCTGAAGGGGTCAAAAAATAGATACATTCGATTCAATGATTTTCCGCTTGACACTACAAGCGTAACTAAGTCTAAGTCTAAGTTTAAGCGTATTTAACTACAACTCAAAACGTAGGTATATGCTCGTTCATATAAGAACACGAAATTTTGTTTTAATTGTAGTAAATTGCACCGAAAATCGTTTAACGTTGACGCTTGTAGTGCCGACCGAATGTTTTGTGGCTCTCGTAAGGCAAAAATTATTCCAAAGAACGATTACTATCGTGGTCATGATTTGTTTATTTTTCCACCACAGTTCTCGGCTCCGTCAACAAATACTTCTTAAAAGTCGGGTTCTTTTACTTTAATAATCTCGTGGGATGAGACTTTTTTTAGGACAACGGCTTTTATGAGTTTTCATTGTTATGAAAACAAATCTAGGTCGGGTCTCTGGTTGGCAGTTTGTAGAAAATTTCTTTTGAAAATTCTTTGCATGAAAAATTACCTACATTTATAACACGTTCGAAATAAGATTTCATAATACGAGATTTTAATAGTATATTTTATTACACCAAAGCAATATTATACAAAAACATTATAATAAAAATTGTCGCTTAACTGAAAGTTCCTAAAATCCTCGGGGAATTTAAGTTTGTCGGAATTCTGTTATTAGTGCAATACCTTAGATATGTAATTGAAAATCAATAAACAAAAATAGACATTAATTAACAGACAACATATTCCTTAAACCCGTTGTCTAAAATTATAACATATCTTTCAGGATTTTCTTACTAATTTTTAGGTAATAGTAAGATTCTTTACATAATTTCAAGAGATCGGTGAAGACGGCGACGGAATCTAGTATCTTTTATAGCATATTTTTTATGTTTACACAGTGAAAATATGCTATATGTTAATCAGGGTCATAAACTACCTGTGTTTTTTTCATCTGACCCAAGTAGCAAACGAGCATGTAGTCCACCTGATGGTAAGTGGTCACTGCCGCCCATGGACCTGTAATCAACTATATACAGAACATGGGTTCCATCTGAAGTCAATCACAGATGCGTTGCTACTTCCGAGGACTATGATGGTCGCCTCATGTGAAAGTGTGTCGGCAACCACACCCTTCTATCGAAACGCAAGAAATGCTTCACGCTAGAAATAGGTGTGGCGGTGGTACTTCCCCGGTCGAACTACACTGGTTCTACCATATTTTGTGCTAAATTTCATCCAATCTGAGGTATTAGCGTGAAACAATACCAAACATCGTTCGTTCATCCTAACAAATTTTCATCTTCATAGCAATAGTTCTAATGTTATAATGGCGCATGCTCGTTTCGAGACATGAAAACTCCTATCACTTTTAAAATGCGCTACTTCAAGACATAAATTTTAGTGTCTTTTCTTGTATTTTCTATTAGAACATGCTTCCCTCGATCGTTTACGAGCGTCTGGCCATGCGATCGACGGGCCTTGATGAAAATTCCACTTATTAAACTGCACTTTTTATGTCCTCGTAAATTACGAGTTATGAGTCCAATGCTTTCTTTAATCCGGCTCTTGTTTTACTCCTAAAACTGAAGTTACAGCTTAAGTGCTGTTTTAAACACGGAAGCAAAAAAGGGTTACAAGGGGTCTAAAACGGGTTACATCATTATCCTTACATATATAATGAAAATAAAACTCCCACGTGTTAAATGTATCTCATATATTTGCAAACAGACAGTTTGGAGAATTGAGAATGAGTAATAAATAATTGCCATTCCTATGCTTATTACAATATTTGTCGGTATTTTAGCCAGTGTGTTTGAAAAGACGTCAGAATTAATCTAATTAATTTAATGGACTGTTCATATATATTTATAATCCGTATCATGGGGTAACAATTGGTCTTTATCTAATTAAAATCCATGTACTATATCAAAAGCTATCAACATATTTTTAATACGTATTTTTTCGAGTTAAGACAAGATTGCTTTCCTGCGTCGTATATTCAATCGTTACCAAGTTCTAGTTATTCTTTGAAGTAATATATTCTATATATATTTAAGGAGTTTATGTATGTAAGAATAAGCTCATGTAAATTTCAGAAGATAAATTATCTTCTATACATCATTTACATCGATATCATTTAAACTATATGGTCTGGGCGGTTTAAAACTTTCAGACGGTAATTCATATCCCCTTCGGGTTCGGATATAAATCAGGGAATACTTTTAGAAATCCCACGAATAGTTTTATCTGGCTTAACAAGCGAAAGGGGAATTAGTAGATGCTTATCAACAGACGGGCATTTCCGCATTGTTTTACAATTTTAGATTTTGCTCTCGTCAATATTTTTGCTGATTATTAAAATAGTTTGGCACATGGAATAATATTGAACATTTAATCGTTTGTAATAATTATTAATCGATATAACTCACTCAAACTTTTTATAGAAAAGTTGAAGGTGCCTTGACAGATAAAACAGTTAATAAGATTAGTAAATAACATAGTTTATTAAAGTATCCACTTTGACAAACCTTATTTACATAAGAGATGATTTATCTGGTCTTCCCCTCTGCATATAGGAAAAAAAACATGCGTGCGTACAAAGTACACATGTCAGAAGTGAAACTTCTTTGGCGAACTAATTTATAAATCTTGTTTATATTTATACAAATCTAAAACTTTAAATTTCCAAGATTAAGAGGAAGGGAAAAAGGCGTGATACGACGTTCGCTCTGTCTCACTTTTTCTCTCAATCTTTCTCACTCGCTTGCTCTCTACTCTCACTCCACGGCTAGTTGCTCATGCTACGTTCGCCCTGTCTTACTCTCTCTCAATCGGTCTCGATCACTCTGTCTCTCTTTTCCGACACTTCCGTTGCATACCGGCGTGACGTTTCATCTGTAAAAATTTTACCGTCATGCGCCTAAAGAAGTTTCATTTCAAAATCTTTAATCTTTTGTTATCGTATTATTTTTCCAATTTTAGGGTCTTATACTTAATCATAATTTTAGGCCGTTAAAATCTTCTAAAAGTAAAATAAATAACATTTATTGAGGTAAAATTTAAAGTCTATTCACGATGAGGATTGTTGTAGGTACCTATAGTTAAGGCATAGCAATGGCTAGTTCCTCATATCCATCGCCACGTTGGTGCAATAACACCATACTCCTACATCGAAATCATAATAACACAAATACTCATATTTTAGCTTAATCGGTTCATTTATTAATATACTAGTGAAACCCCGCAGTTTCGCCTGCGTTAAAAAAAGATGTATCGATTGTACGGTTGGAATAAGATATTATCCCACGGTAAAAAGTAGCCTATATGATAATCCAGTGTGTCAGCTAACTTCCTACCAAATTTTATGAAAATCGCTCCAGCCGTTTAGACGTGAAGAAGTAACAAACATTCACACTCACATAACATCGCCTTTATAATATAAGTATGATTAGTATGATTAAGTATGATTTTTTCATTTAACTTATAACGTTTGAAACTATCTCCGCAGGTTAAGAATAAAAATGATTACTCCGTGGTATTTGAGTTGTGATATCCGCAATGCACCAGGCTGCAGTTGTAAGCGCACTATTTGTCCTTTCTCTGTATTTTTCCCTATTGTGAATGAGCATATCAGATAAAAGCCTAACCCACATGTCTACCCGTATAAGGGCCCGCCTATTATTGTCGTACGTTTATTATTTTAAGCGATTTATTCTCGGGGATATTTTACATGTTATATTTAACCAATTCTGAGTAACTTATTTGAATTGAATGAAATATAGACCCAATTAGTGTTATTTTAACTGAAATGTTTAGTTTAATTTACAACTTTGCTTTGTTTAATTACAAATAGAATATGGGCTCTATCTGAAGTCAATCACAAATACGCCTCATACAAAAGTGTGCCGACAACCACACTCTTCCATCGAAACGCAAAAAAATGCTTGGCGGTGGTACTTCCCCGTTTGAACTACGCTGGCTATTTTTTAAATTACTGTGTTAATATTATTTAAATGCCTTTATTGTGTTCAGTAAAAAAGATTCATTACTATATGTTTAAAGAGCGATTTTTGTACTTGATAAATTGGATTGAGTGTTTTAGACAACAAAGATACGCAAGCAATGAGCAAAGAACTCAACAAGATCACTTATCCATCCAAATCGAGCACTATATCAGTTAAGGTAGTGGCTACTTCGTTCAATTACATTACCCGTATTCTCTATTCCCCTCTCACTTCATGTATACGAAGCGCCTGAAGCTTTAATTCCTATCGTGGTAAATGTTTTGTGACGGACAAATATTTGTCTTGCGTCTGGTCTCTGTGGATTTACCGAGTACGGTTTAGAAAGTGAATGGCTCGTGAGCTTTGATAAGCAACAGAGTTAGGGAATTGAAGTGCGGTCGCTGGCTCGTTTGTTTGCTTGGATGAGTTTTAATAGATTGTAATAGGTTTTTACCGCGGCTTCGCTTTGGTTATCTCTAACACGGTTATGAGTATCCTATGTGTTAATATATCTGTGTGTGCGAAAGTTCAACGAAATAAACATAATCCTTACAAACTTTAAAATTTATATATAAAAAAACACGCTTTCTACATTCATAGCCCCACACTAGGATTTTCTCCTGTGTATGTCAGGGGCACACACAAGACGAATACGCAAATACCCAAACACAGAACTTGAATCTAAACTTAATTCAGATACCTATCTGGCCGGGAATCGAACCCGGAACCCATTGCGCGTCAGACCGGTTGACCAGATGGTAACCGCTGCGCCACGCGGGTCGTCAAATATAAGAAATTAAGATATTTAATATGGTATAGTAATATCGGTTCTTGTAATAGGTATTTCATATTAAACTAATGAAATTGTCAACTGTAGTAAAATAATATTAAGAGGGAAATTTCAGATCCGAGCTTCCATGCGGAGATTAGGTACGTGTGCGGTTTTTATTATTAAACGTTTGCTTAGGGTCCTAAATATGATCGTGGTAAACCACGTACGGTACCTGTCACCACTCGTTATAATGTCTTCTACTTTCGAGTAACTCTGGACTTTTATACAAAGAACTTTGCGTTATGTACATATATTGAAATGATCTGAGAAATAACGCCTATTTTTCGTAGGAAACTGTGGAGACGGTGTCGTAGAATTTCTGCCGCAAAGAGTTCGATTTAGCTTAAGGGACCTATTAGAATCCTGTTAGAATACATAATACAATCGAACAACTATAGATTAAAAAAAAACATGCGTGCGTACAAAGTACACATGTCAGAAGTGAAACTTCTTTGGCGAACTAATTTATAAATCTTGTTTATATTTATACAAATCTAAAACTTTAAATTTCCAAGATTAAGAGGAAGGGAAAAAGGCGTGATACGACGTTCGCTCTGTCTCACTTTTTCTCTCAATCTTTCTCACTCGCTTGCTCCCTACTCTCACTCCACGGCTAGTTGCTCATGCTACGCCCTGTCTTACTCTCTCTCAATCGGTCTCGATCACTCTCTCTCTTTTTTCCGACACTTCCGTTGCATACCGGCGTGACGTTTCATCTGTAAAAAATTTACCCTCATGCGCCTAAAGAAATTTCACTTCAAAAACCTGCATTACTTTCATATACTAGTTGATAAAATGGCATGTATCCAATTTAACGTCAGCGCAAGATGAAAGAAGCCTATGATGTTTCTTTTCGCTTTGTGTTCGCTCCTTACTTTGTTCTCGTTCGCAGTGAGTTCACAAAGAGATAGCTTTGCCAGCCTAGGTATCTAGTTTTCAATTTGGATTACCTAGTTTTTAATTTCGTTTGATGCGAACCTCTTACTCTCTTTACGATATAGATGGCATGTTTTAAAAGGTTTTTCTGTGCGATTATTTTATTTAAATAAGTGTAGTAGTAGTTTCATGTTTAATTTCAGTTAGTCACAATATGTTTTTTTATACACTTAAAGTAAATAAAAAAAAATAACTTAAATTGTATCGTATATTATCTTTAATGGATATTATGAATGGATAATATCGATAAGTATGGATGCAGTGATGCAAGAGTAGGGCCGGCCGGCACACACCCTCTTCCTATGCGATCAAATGTTATTGTCATGCGAGATATAACCATGAATAATATTAATATAATGTATTTAAATATATTTAAGTATTTTAACATTCCAATGTTACGTTAGAGGTGAACTCTCTCTTATTAAATTTGGTTAAGCTTTAACTGTAACAATTGTTATTGTTTTTAGAGAGTGAATGTAATCTCTTGTTTAATCTTATAATTTGTTAAAGAAAATTAAACATTTTTTTACGGCAGATATATACAGAAAACGTTCTATATCATCGTTTATTACTAACGCTTGTTCACCTATTGGACAAAAAATGACCGGAATTACATACATACATACATTTTAACGATATTTCATTGAAACAATCAAGCTTTACTCGTCAATAACTACCAAAGCTAAATATCTTAGCCGCCGAACTGTTTTGTCTTAGCCTATTTATATCATGAAACTTTAAAATATTTACAAAGGTGTATCAAATCTCGCGGGCACGTTTGTATATTAATAAATTCACGACCCTTTTCCGAGCCGTCCGCAGCAGAGACATAAATGGCTGTAAAACGGCCACGGAAACCAAAACTTAGTATCAGCGGGCGGTTGTTTACCGTTCGTTGCGTAAATTATTTTACCGCACGGCCAGAGATTAGGCCTATTGCCACATCGCCGGCGATTGTCGTGGGTTACGATAATATTTATATTCCTACCGATATTTTCAGGGTTTATGCATATTTTAATAAAATAGTTTTTGTTAAAAAGTTTTGAGCTTGGCATACTCAGTTAAAGCTTGTTTGCACCCATGTCCATTATATATATTTTTTCGTTTGTCCAGTAGGAAACTAGTAAGTTAGAAATGACTTACCTTAAACCCTGTAAAGGCCTTCAAAATCAGTTCAAAAGCATTTTCAAGTTTAGACCAACAAAATTAAAAGCACATGCTTAAGCGAATCATGCTCGTCTGTATGACAATTTGCTTAGGTTAATGCGATTATTTAAAGCCCACATCAGAACTTTTTTGTATGAATATAAATAAAATCATACATTTTATATTTGTGAACACGGTTGTAGCACTTTGACTTTGTCTCTCTCTTATACAGGTAGAAAAACTGCATGTACGTTCTGTAATGTATCTTTTTGCTTCATCGCTACTTGGTTTCTAGTCACGGAGGTGGAGTGATTTAACGAGATAAGCCGCGAACCCTTCTGTGAGTGCATAATGTCATCCCGCTAATGCAAGGGCTCCTCCCCGACGCAGATGGCACCCGTGCCGTCAGTTTTTCATACCATATAGGGCTGGCAGAAAAAAACTATTGAGATGCGGGACTGTGACTGTTTGGAAAATTTTAATAGTCATAACGCAAACAAATAAATAATGTATGGCTCTGTTTTTGTACTTTGTGGGTCTCTTACATATCAATAAGGTTTGAGCGATTTGAGGTATGGAAACCTACATTAAAAAATTATGTTGCGTTTTTATGTCTGAAATAATTATACACAAAACCCGATCGAGTGTTAAGATATAATTATAATCTCTTTTTATTCTTTTATTATTATAACATTATTTTAAAGCTGAATAAAAAGTAATGGTTATCAGTCATATTTTTAGTTGAATATTCCATCGTCAATACCAATATAATCGTAAAAATGTTTAAATTAATAAACTGAAGTCAGCCCATAAACAGCTTAGATTGACCAACAAATCCTAGCGCAAGCGTGTATCCATTTTCAAAACCGGAGTGGTTCTAGGGCCGTGCACACTGTCCAACGTACCAACCAGCCCTACAGTATTAGCATTCTGCATCCCGCGACAGATTCGGAAGGGGCGAAGGCCCTTTCAAATGGTATCCCGTCTATCGCGCGGACGCAATGCCCGCGCGAGCACGTTTGTGCGTCGACGCGCGCGCTCCTACGTGAAGTTGTGAACTATTGTTTTGCGTAACTAAGTAGTTCTAAGTATTTATAGTACTCCAGCCGTTTGAGTGGACTTAATGAAATCTCGTATAATGTATGGATGTGAAATGATTCAGTGATTAAATTAGTTTGATTCAGTGTCGGTTTCGGTACGATTGTTTTCTAAGTATGTGCTCCGTGAACTTAGATTCTATGTGTACTTATCGTGAGATTGTTTGTAGTTATTGCGAAATTTAAGAGCGATTTTGAAGTAAACTTACTTTGAGTCAGCGTCAGATAAAGTTTACTATTAGTGGATCTATAATATAGAAGAGGACGCACAAAGGTTTATGTTTAATATGCTTGAAAAATAACTTAATGAATATTAGTATATACTTATTAAATTGTGTACTCTCTAGTCATACTTATGTTTAATGTAGGATCTATGTTGGTGCAAAGTAGGTACAAATGAGATCGTAAAGTTTTTAACTTTATTATCAAAATTTAGAAAGTAAAGAAACAATACTGATATTTTTAGTCATTTTTGGAGCGTTAAATTCTTTATTCGGAAAAAAATGTTTTTAGGTTAAATATGTTTTAGGTCTTTATTATTTTATAATGAACAATAATAATTACATGCTGTTAGTAATACTTTTGATACGGAAAGCTTAAGCAGTGTTATTGGAAACTTTTGATCTATTCGCGAATAGTTTAAATGAACGCAACTAAGCATGACGTTTGTTGATTTTATTTTGCAGTAAGTAAACAGAACGATTGTTTCCATTTCTTCATTTCGTGTATTTGGTTAACTATATCACACTATATAACGATATCTAACTTTTTTAAAACTTGCATTAAAATTGCATTAAAATTATACATTCTTAGTAGGTAGTGAGGATAAGTTTTACATTTATATACTTTCCTATTTTTGATTTTCAATGCTATTGTCTAAACTACTGTGTACTAGAACTACTAGTACACTAATTGCATGTTTACCATAGTTTTCGAATTTGCGTTTGAAGTTCTCCGGTTAGAAAATTGTGATATTTTTTGAGTATTCGCGGATGAAACTTTCTTTAATCGTGATAGTACACGTAGGTGTTTTTACTGTAGAGTTAAAGCTTATTTGCGGAGGTTTATTCCACCCATAACGTGCGAATACAGAAACTGTGTGTTATTAAAAGTACACAAAGCAGACGCGCACGAAAATACGCCGAATCTTTTTCGAACTGAACCGGATACATACGAATAAAGAATTTTTTAGCCGCCAATATAAGTAATAGTTTCAATTTTTTAACCCGCGAATGTAGAAAACGCGAAATCAGAAAGCGTTTCGGAGTTTTGACTTTGTACATGCGTTTGTCGAAGATAAGATTGTTTATGCGTTGTGTGAAGGCGGTGCAGTATTTCTAGTGAAAGCTATTAGTATCTTTCGGTTGTAATACCTTTTTTCTGCTTCACGCAGCGAAGTTAATTCGAGTGTAGTCGTTTTGTTTACACGAGCGTGTGATTCATGTCGTGCTTCGTTACTAGATGAACCTACAGATTTAACTTGACTCGCCGGCCTTACTGTCAATACGTGTGTAATAAACTACTACACTCTTTATAAAAGTTTTGTATGTTAGCTTTCCAAGAATATATTATTAACGGGTTCTTAATGAATATTAACGGGTTATTAATGAGTAGTGGTTGCATACCGCCAATGATTTTTTGAATATAACAAAAATACGCAATTTTTTCGTTCATTTTGAATTCTCGTCATATCATTGTCTAATCATTTTTACTATCAACCAGGGTGGGCGCCATATAAATATAGATCATACAAAAATAGAAGTATATTGTTATTCTAGTACTTTTATTATAGAGTATACTCCTTACGTATGACAATTTATTGAAATAATTGATAATATACCAAACAAAAATGGACGTTATTGCTTGTACTTTAATTTGAGTTAGTAGCTCAATCTTACGATAATTCTACTAGAATTATGTGCTACGTAGTGTAATTTATCTTACGGCTTTTCTTTATTTTTACTTTTGTAGGATCGATCGATCCTTTTTATATCAAGCCCTACGCAAAAAGAACACATAGAAATCTAAAGGTACCTACGTCAATAAGGGAAAAAAGATTTAAGTTAAGTTCAAGTTAAATCACTACTTGCTGTTCTCTCTCGTTACTTTGTTAATTCTACACTGCTGTGCACGGGTCTCTCAGAATAAGAGAATTGTGGGAAATTTAGGTGCGCCGAATTTTGAAAAATGCGCTGGCCTAGTGAGGATTTGTAAACATTTAAAGACTTCTTTTAGAGTACTCTCGGGTTTAAGTATCATCACTTTGTTTTCTTTCGTCGTAAAGCTGTGATAATTTCTAATAAGCTCATCATTTTACATATAATAGTGGTCTCTGGAGTTGAAACCCCGGACCTTCGATCGAGAGGCCAAGTTTCAACCATAGGCTATCATGTTGTGACTTTTTTTTACATAAAAACTTATACTTTGAAGATATATTTTAGAAGCAATTTATCCTATTCCTGATGTAAATGTATGTATAAATCCCGTTTCATACATATTTTTACTAAAAGAAGTTAGTATGGCTATAAATAAGTAATACAGGATACTTTTTTGGTAATAACAGCTATTATACGTCGTAACGACGTTAATTCTAGTTAGTAAATTCGACACGATCGTGTGATTAATGTCAAACTTCATTAACTGACATGCACCTACGGGTCTAAGTTATTGATTCTATTCAACCTGTTGGTCTCACCATAATCATTTAATCTCACGATTAATGAGGACGACTGATCACGATAAGCGTAAAGATATTGAAAAAGGCTTAAGTATAGTATAGTTTTATAATTTGTATCCTATAATTTGCTCTCACGTTATCGAATCACAAGATCTTTTCAGTGCTATTTTAAGGCTCGATCCTTTATATATTACAGAGCACCCACGTAAAAAGAGTTTTATTTAGTTTTCAATAGAACTGATATAGATATGGAAATCCGTAAATAACTGGTATAAAAATATATTACCTTAACCTTACTGGATTTCAATTGAACGTTGTCCCTAGGAGTTTATTTACTCAGGACTCTCATTACATTAAAACGCTGATTGCAGATGTCTTTGGGTGATAATAACTACAATTATTGGACTGCAAATTTGTTTAGTACTTCAATCTTATAAATACAGTTATATGTTCTAGTAAAAATACAATTTGTATATAGTTCGAGTAAAAATACATAAGTAGGTATTACATTTTTTTATTACAATTAAATTTTTCGGCACGAGTAGTGAACATTAAAAAAGTTCTAAGTAAACAGATGTAAAAAATAACTTTGGACTTAATTTTTTCTTCCGATGTTTAATTCTCATACACCTGATCTCATTAACGATAACGTTGTTTACACAGTTGTAGCTTATCAATTGGTTCCATAAAAAATATCTCAGACCTCCATTGATTAGGAGTTCCGATACATAGCAATAAGTTTTCTGAGTTCGGTTGTTACAAAATTACATTTAAAAAAAGATTTTGTATATATGAAAAAATAATGAAAGGTACACAATTCTGACTAATTGTCTTACACCCTCGCTAAGAAAAGCTTTTATAAAATACACAAATACAAGTAAACAATATAACAAATTAATACATACAAATTAATAAACCTATCATACTATACAAAACTGAAAGTAACAAATATAAAATATACCACCTCTAAAAAGGGTGTCAAATTTACCAATTCACGCATTAAAGTAAAAGTAATAGAACTATTCCACTTTGATATAATAATAGTATCTATTACAACTTTTGTAATTTATAGCAAATGTCAAAAACATTTTTTTTTAATAATTATTAGGCACAGGCAGACATTTGATCGCAATCTCAGCTGATGGTAAGTGCTGATGCGGTCGAATATGTAGCATGCCTGCCTAGAAACAGCCTATTCACTCTGTCCTCGACATGTAATGTTTGTTTTTTAGCAATTGCTTAAATATGCGTTTAGATACTGCCATGTTCAAATCACGTAATCAATTGTCTTTCTTGAAATTTCTTCGTCTGCCGCAAAATCTCTTGTTATGCAGTATTCGCAATACGATAGGCATCGTGCTATTTCTGTTCAAGTTTTGCATTTTACACAGCACACGCACCCGGTTATCTCGCCAGCCTCACGCCTACGACACTGCTCTCGTGAATAAATTATGAATATTATTCATTAAACTTAATATATTGCATTAGGGATAGTTTGTTGCTTATCGAATGCTAGAAATAGATTATTCTTTTTTCCGGGGAATGTTGTTGATACAATTGTCTGGCGCAAAGTAGTTTATGAATGCTACATTCGTAACATTATAGCTATGATATTGAAATTATAGAAAAAAAGTGTCATAAGATTTCTTTCAATACTAAAGCGGAAGGAGTACTGCTAGTAATAGCTACTAAAGATTTGATAATAGCTAAACACATACCAGACAACTCATCCAGTAATAATAAATTATAACGATTAATTGCATGATAATCCATTTTAACGGCAATTTACATTGTGACTGCATAAAAAGTCGCAGTCGTAACTTTAAATGCAATATTCTCACTACCGAAGTGTTTGTGCCAGATTTGCGTTTTACTTATTGCAATACGCGGGATACCGACCCTCTTGTCTTACGCCTACGAGCGCGGTGTCTATTTTCCAGTAGATAAGTTAAATGTTGTAATGTTAAAAGAGGAAGGAGAAGTAACACGATAAATAATGTACGAGCAATTAGATAGTCGGACGGATGTATGTACAAACGGACAGATGTCCGGACGAAGGAATGGCAGTCGGACGTCCAAATAAACGGACGAACTAAAGACAAACACACGGACAAACAAGCCCTAAGTTTAACAAACATGATGATGATTTTTATATCTGTTATGGTGCAAAATTTGTTAATACTATAAATGCGAATATTTGTGAGGTTGTATGTGTGTTTGTTACTCTGAAGTAAAAACTACTGGTTGGATTTCGCAGAAACATGCCACACAGATAGTCTATGACTACAGATGCGCTGAATATTCGGTTGTTCTTCGGTATTCGGCATCTTTTCACTATTTGTATTCGGCCGAATTTGTCGGTTTTGACGCCGAATATATTCGGTTCGAGTTTTTCTATTTTCTTGACATTTATTTTTAAACCTCATATCAACTTTTTTTTCTATGAATACACTTTTTTTAATAAGAAAAGAAATGGGTAAACCGAATAATTTGGCCGAATATTTCGGTTCGGTGAAACTTAAACCGAATAGTATTCGGTATTCGATTATCCAGTGAAATCACTATTCGGAGCATCACTATTTATGACATACGTTAACACATAGCATACTCATTATAAACTCGCGGGAAAAACTAAGTAAGCATATAAAAATGGCATTAACTTTAAAATCACGGACAAGCTTTATTCTATAGCTTGCAAAATAGGTGCATACATAAAGGTATACGAGGTTCGTGTTTTACTTATTGCACGAAACGCGGGCGAGGAGCCGGTTATCTCGTCCTCACGCCTACAAGGCGACAGTGACTCGCACGGATAAATAACATCATTCATTAAAACTTAATTGCTCACGTAATTGCTGCTTTTAATTGAAAATCAAATTACCAGAGAAGTCGTGCAGATGTGTATGAGAAGGAACATTGTGCTTAATGGCAAAGTAATTTACAGTTATGTTTTGACGACTTACAAACGATGCTTATTTATCGTTCAGTTTTAGGATGGCTTTCGCAGACAAGTAAAGTCGTTAAGTAAGTGGAGTTCATCGTATTATTATAGTGGCGTAACTGCATATTATATCCTGTTTAAAGCTTTTTTAGTGCACATAGACATCATTAACAACCACCAAACGAATCATAATGACGACCCGCGTGGCGGAGTGGTAACAATACCGGTCTGACGCGCAATTGGTCCCGGGTTCGATTTCCGGCCATACCAGGTATCTGAGTGATGAGTTGAGATTCATGTTCTGGATCTGGGTGTCTGTGTATTCGTCTTATGTGTGTCCATTGTACCCACGACACAAGAAAATCCTAGTGTGGGGCTATGAGTGTAGAAAGCGTGAGTTTTTTAAAGCGTGATATTAACCGTTTTACTTTAGTACTCGAAGGTAGTAATGCTCGTCGAATATTGCATTCCTTCTGTTTGAAGTTGCCTTTATAGATGCCCATATAGCTCATTAGTATGAAAAAGTAGCTCCTGAAATATTTACGACGAGTTACTAACATGTCAATGCTTACAAAATAGCACGCAACCGTATTACAGACTTGACTTCCTTAATAAATAAGCTGACAAATTTAGTCACAGTCGGTATAAAATCGTCTTCAAAGGATTATTTATCAAAGTTGAACATTAACAATAAATCATTTATCATCCCGGAATGATTCGGTCGTGTCCAAGTCATTTGCTTCTATGCAGATGTAATGAGATTTTATATTCGGATGCTTATCTATTCTGAGGGTACATAAATGTTCTGTCAGTCGTATTTAATCATTGCCAGCTAGTAATATTTCATAGGGTGACAAGTTTGGCGATAAATTCGAACAACAGACCGGGCAACCAACTCTGGTGTAAGATTACAATCTCAAGTCGTGACTATAAGTAAGCCTTTCGCTAATAGAAAATCTCAATTCCTGTACAGTATTGCAGCTAGGTCGTAAAACGTTAGTTATATCTTCATTTCAAGAATACTTTTTGCTAGGAAAGGAGAGTATTGTTTATCTTGGGAATATGAGAAACTAAGATTTTTCATATGGTATTTTTCGGTTTGTATATAAGTAATTATTTTTTTTATAGGCTGAGTTTTCATAGGTATAAATGAGGATACACATTTAAAGACAAAAATAAGAAGAAAGATCCTGAGTTTTCAAATCAACTAATTTCAGTGCAGATATTTACATCAATACTTTGCGATAAAAAGCAGTGACAGCCTAATGGTTGAAACTTGCCCTATCAATCGGGAGGTCCGAGGTTCAAACCCAGACACACAGCACACATAAATCAGCATATTTGAAATTAATTATCACTGCTTTTCGGTGAAACCTACACACCCGAGAGTTCTTTAAAAAAAGTTCTCGGAGATGTGTGAAGTCCACCAATTCGCACTTGGCCATCGCGGTGGACTATGGCCTAAAACTCTCACAATCCGAGAGATGACCCGTGCCCAGCAGTGGGTGGCAGTGGGAATAATGGGTTGACGATACTTTGCGATACAATAGTTTAATGCAACTTGTTGGTTGCCCAAAAATGGTTACTTCCCGTTATGTGATCGAAGTTGTTCTTAACTTTAAGGACGCTTGATAAAATAACACCTAGATACAGTAGTAAACATTGGATTAAACTTAATACCTTTCTTAATAAAAGATAATTTAGATCTTTTTGCATTAAAAATATTATTATGAAAGAAAGCTTTATAAAAATCATTCGAGAAATGAATTATTCATAAAATTTAAAAGCTTTTACTTATTTTCGGATATAGAATATAGATACAAACTTTTTTAAAAAAAAATCATCCTTTGTAAGTAGACCTAATTGAAATTCAAATGCTTATTTTAAGTCTCTTAGCTAAGAAATCTTCGTAACGATCTCAAAGGCGTAAACTACCAATGCATATTTGATTTCCGAAGTGTAATAACCCACGTCCATTGGACATTAATTGGTAGATAATGGTGATAACTGGTCACAATAAGCGTTAAGTAGTAACATTATCTCATTACAAGCCAGATGTCTCGCGTCACCCATTCCGATTAGCGCTAATAGGTCGTTGATACAAGTGTCACTCTTCGAGACTATCTTTCTTCGCTACTTGTCATCGCTATCTCTTCTCAGTAGAGAAAAAGGAAATATCCACTTGTGTAAAAGTTAAACTTCGGGGAACTGTTAAGTGTTGTACGTAATGAGATTTTGAAGAACTTTAAAGAGTTTATTTTTTGTGGTGCTAGAATATTTCATAGATTCTACAGTCTTTCGCTTTCTACAATCATAGCCTCACAGTACGATTTTCTCCGGTGTTGTGGCTACCATAGATACACATAAGACGAATACACAAACACCCAGACCCAGAACACGAATCTCAACTCATCATTCAGATATCTGTCTGGCCGGGAATCGCATCCGGGACCCATTGCGCGTCAGACCAGTAAGGTAACCGCTCAACCACGCGGGTCGTCAAATAATAATCATAGATGTGCATTAAATATATAGATTAAATAGCTGGATGCCAAGTTATTAATTGTAGAAAAAAATACGTAGAATAATATACTATGTTCATTAAATTAAAAACATAACTGAACATAAACAGTAAAGTAGAATTAAATAATAAATCAGTTTCGAATCGTTAAATGTTCTCGCCCCGTAAGGAAGGCGTCGATCGGAATTTGTGATTTCAAGAAATCGTTAGTATGTTAAACAGCGTTGGATATATATGTTTATTGAGCGAAACCAGTTTGGTGCGAGTACGTGGGCGTACGAATGGTGCAGTCCACTGCAATGCAACAGGGAATGAAATTCTAAATGAGTGTTGTGCTTATTTTACAGTCAGCTTTATCGCCGGTTTATTTTTCAAAGGTACCTGTATCGGCTCTTTACTGCGCGGATTAATGTTGCACGCCTCGCAATTTTATCGTAATCCCTATCTGGATTTAGCGTACATTAATGCAGCGTGTGCTGAAACAAATCATAAAATTGTTATGATGCAATTTTCGATTACTCCTGTTCTATAAAATATATCTCAGTGAAAATAAAAAATTAAAAAGTTTCAAATAAGTATGGCGTATATAGACAAGGCTAAAACAGGCAATGCAGATGATTTACAGATCCTCACTTATAAAATACCTACTACATATCGTTGCCAAAGTTCCATATTTTCTCCTCATCCAAATAAAACCTCTGTGTTAACAAAGTATTTTGTAGTAACAAAATTCTTATCATACTTGCATGAGAACCACTTTAGCTTAAAACAAGAAGTTTTGCCAACAAAAACCTTACAAAAAATACAAAAGGAACTTCTCAAACGACGATAAGCTTTCGACTTATGATAATGAAAATATACATTACATTTGTTTTGTAACTATGAAACTGAATAAAGCTAATTTATACAAATTGCACAACAACTATGCAACACATTTAATGTAGGTAGCAATGCAGGTAGTTTAACTGTGTAGGTACCAACGTAAACTAATTTCACGGACTGTGTTGCAGGTCTGTAGTTTTTGAACATTTCCAACGTAACTTTAGCGCAAATGCAAATCATTTCCCCGCGGAGTTATCTCACACATTTGTATTGTACATACCTGTATTAAAGGCAATTATCATGAGTATGAGCAAGCTTTTCACAGTTTAATTTTGCTTTAACATAACTTACTTGGATTTTGCAAAATTTCAACATGCCTGTTGAATTGTCGCTATTGGTGTCATCTCTTATTTAGTTATATTTCTCAATATGATTTTTACATTACATATTTGCATAATATGGTTACTGTTCAACATTGTTGGGACTTATATCGTTAAAGCCGTAGTTTACCATGCTGGTCAATTGGGCCATTTCGTATAGATAACTCGTATAGGTTAGAGTAGAGTAGTAGTTAGGTATTTTATGGAAAGCTAATTCAATATTAAATTCTTATAGTTATACGTATACCTACACCCTGCGGAGACAAATATTCGATAGAAAGTTTTTGTCTCTCGAGCCACCCGTTTAAAATGATCTCCACCAACCAACCTTTTGCTGTAAATGGTCGTCAGTAACAGCAGAAAATACCTTTTGCAGGTATTATCTGAAAAGTTAGGAAACAAAGGATAACCGTGCAGCATTATGAAACAAAGGATATTCCAGTAAACTCGCAACGTTATGTGTTATTTTTACACAAACCAACATTATTTTCGCATCATTTCTTTTCCAGGGATTTCAATTATAAAACAATGGTTGAATTTTTTGTTTTCTGTAGTGTGTTGGATATCTATTATATTTAGCAGATTACCGTTTTATTTTATTGGATTTAGATAACTAATAAATGAAGATACTTCTATTAAATAATAATATATTTTAACAATACTTTCGTACCGATAAAGGAGTAGTTACGTGATATGAATAAGCAAATAACTATATATCAAAACAGTACAGTGTGCTACATACAAAGTTAAACAGTTATTAATGATATTGGTGAAACAGATTTTTCGACTGCAGATCGATATTACGATAATTATATTTTGGACACAGGAAATCATCCTTTGTAAATTATGTCTAGCAACATTGATTCTACTCAAATGAACATAGTTTTATCAGTCCAAGCTGACCAAGTACCGACTTACACGCAATTTTATTGACATCCTTAAATAGCGTAGATATAATCTTGAGATAGAGTTTCACTGCTTAAATACATACTTACTTAAGATATTGTAACAAACCATACCAAACATGCGACTTTTACGAGGGCTCCGATAGTTTTTTACTAAACCGCGTAACTTCTTTTTTATAGTCACCCAAACAAAGGTTACTATTCAGTTTATGACGTTTAAGAATCAACAAAAACTGAGTTAAATATAGGGAACATGTTTGCTAGTTCAGTTTCGTTTGTCGAAAGAGGGAGGGCTGCCACCCCAAAGATTCTGCGCCCCCGTCTCTGGCATAACAATAGTTCACACGAAATAATCGATAACACCCATAGCAGTTGAGAACCGAGACCCCCTTTTGGCCATTTCGAATGAGTACTTAAGCAAGCATTATGGCATCTACTTTTTTTGGTTTCCTCAAAATACAGGTATAAACAACGTCATACCTATTTTTAAGTCTTCGTAGATTTATATTGTGCTCGACGCCTCTATTACACTTAATTCTGCCTAAAAAGATAATGTTGTTTTCTATAGACACAGTTTAAACCCACCCGAGAGTTCTCTTTTACAGTCATGAAATATGATACTTCAATCTAGAGTAAGATTTAATTGTCCAATTGTTTATTCTATTTTAATTCTATATAAATAAATTTACGGTAGTACACACATAGACTTTTAGTTACAATGCGCCTGAAATTGTATGTGGAGTAATTATACAAGTCTGTGGACGACAATATTATTTGACACCAAACCCTGGGTATATTTGGCATTTGTGTATCTGCATTAAAATATAATTTTAATACTACTTGTTTGTCGTAATTGAAATCAAATGGCATACGGAAGTAGTGAAATCTATTCAGAAAAGTCAGAGTATTCCAATAAAAGCTTGAAAAATTCAAATATTCCATTTGAGAAACGAATAAAAATTTAGCTTCGTCTTGCTCGAGGGTCAAAAAGCAGAGGGGAGCGAGTGATAAATCTGACTTAGTGTCGTGAGTCCGCAGTTCCAGTACAGGTATGGGGACTAATGAAAATGTATGGGAAATGCGGCGCTTTTCGGATTTTGTCCGATCCATTTGGACATTAAACTGTTTTTAATATTGTTTTATTTACAGCTGTGTACCTCACGTATAATGTCAGTTGTGTCTTTAGAACCTCAAACTTCCATTAAGTTCTGTCCGCGTGAGTCATTGGTGAACGTTTTAGATCCCTTTTTGTTTTTCTGAACCTTTTTCCTTTAATGAAACAGACGGCGAGTTGTGTAAGTCTCGAACTTTTTGTACAAAAGTTTGAGGTTATCGCCAAACTTCCTTTCAATTAATTTCTCGTTCATTTTGAGTTTATACGTGACTACCTCTAACTTTGTATTTCCACCCGCGTTCAATGTTAATATTACATGTATTTTTGATGTATTGTAAATGGATTGTAGTCATTGGAGTCAACTGGTGCCTAAAATTAATGAACGTTTCCGTGCTCCGAACGGTTAAGCTTTTCGGCCTTATTTGTTTTACATTGAATTAGATTTTTAAATTGACTAAATAGGATTGAGTTGCACCAGTTAGCTAAGTCAGTAACATATTGTTTATTCAAATAACTGCATCGAAGTTGCACGCACATGATGCAATTTTCGATTGTAATTGGCGAGAATAAATATTTAAAAACAATAAAGGATGATTTATGGGGCACGCCGTCCACAGGAATATTTCTCACATAGCAGAATGGTGACAGGGCATTTTTACCAATTGGAATTTCACACAAAGGACTTTATAACACTGCTAACGGAACCAGGATAATGAAAGAGGATTTCGCTTTGCAACGTTTGCCGCAAGTTAAAGGCGGAAGAATGACGAAACTTAGCGAACGTTCGCTCAGTAATATGAACGATCCAATGTTTTGTTACAAACTCTAAATTTTATCAATAGTTACTAATGTACTAAAAAAGAAAAAACAAGAAAGAACTGTTTTGCCTTTATTTTTAATAAGCATTAAATTCTTACCGTATCTAAACAGAAACAAAGAGAACAAAGAAAGACAGTTAACATTATTTGGTAAAACATAAATCATTTTTACATAAAAGTAGACTATGTACATATGTAACATATGTACATAGTCTGCTTTTAAGTAAATCTGGTCAATAATGTTTGACTTTTAGTGAATTTATAAAGACAAGTTCGTTATTTAACAAATGTTAAATATCACACAATCTACCCAAGCTTTATTATCCTTGATTTATCCAACCATTAAATTCCGTTATTTTCCGGCAAAATTCGCTTCATAATCTTCACCCAATCATTTTAGATACAATAGATCTAATCAAAGCAATTGTTTGTGTAGATTTATACGATCTTCTCTTAACTACGTTTCCTCAAAACTTATGCCTTGCCAAGCGACTAAATGTCCAATGTTCCCACCAAACGGCAATCCTCCTATGACTTGCTTCTATTTTCGGTCCGTTTCCCTCACGCCTCCCTGTTGCTCAAACAAACGCCCTGTTTACTGCCGCGCATTGTACCGGCTTAATTAATTTGCTTTTATGCCAACACTTCGGATACGTTGAATCATCATAAACGCAAAATATGATCACATGCGTTATTTTATAACGTAATGGCCGATTTGGATACGGCGAGTGTTAGGAGATTTAGTGATTTTACGCGGTAATTTACAAAGGCATTTATTGCGCCGTGTAGGTACAGCGTTGGTTTCATGCATTCGTGATGATATTTAGCACTATATTTGCATTGAAATTACATATTAAATTATTCTGCGTTATTGTAAATCATACAAATGATAGTGGGTAGCACATCCGCAGGTGTGATTTTGGTCTTACAGCTATGAAGTTGCAATACTAAGTTTTAATATAAAAATAGTATTCGTAAAGCAAAGTGCTTCAAGTCTGTTCAAATATCAGCGTCAGGAACGTTACATGACCTAATGTAGAAGTCCTGTTAGATGTATACGCTACTTTGTTACCTTTATTACCTCTATAATAAATAACGTTTTCATTCGTCAAGTCCCACATTTGAATTTTCTATTGAGGTTTTGGATACTATCAAAGTACACAAATATCAAGACCCAAATAATTAATGAGAATTCTGGACGTTTTGCTTGTGTGTGGTCAGTAATTGGACGTAGAACATAAGAAAGCTAATACGCGAGGGACTTTTCATGTTGACGACGAATCGCTGAGTGTCGCCGTCTGTCGCGAGCGACTGTCGATGACGGCCGTCGACATAATTATGCCTGTTATCAACGATTGCCATTGGTGGTCTGTCAACATATTGCTGCAACTATCGGCGACGCCCGTTAACAAGAACTCATCGCTCATCACCTCAATGTCGGTCGTGCGTTATCTCCCATACAATTGTAGGTTCATCTATATAATGACCAATTGACTGCACTAAGTTGTTACTATAAATAGTACTGAATATATTTTTAAAGTTATAATATACGCTTAATAAAATGAAATAATGAAAATAACAAGATTCAGTGCACAAATGCCTTGTGCATTATTATACTTAGCTTAAACGAGGGTGCGGCATAAATCTGTCGTCTCAAACAAGCAGTTACCTTGGACTTGACTGGTTTATGGCTAGAATTTCTTCCTCAAAACACAGGGCTGTACTTCTGGTTATTGAACGCACCATAGATTATGAAAAACGACAGATGGAGGAAGTAGAACTCGAGAAAAATATGAAAAACCTAAGTAGTTATCTAAATATGTGCGAGGAAGACCTCGGTCAAAAGAGTACTTGTAATTTATTGTCTATATTTGGTATTGTTTTCTGTCCGGTCATAAAATAAAGAGATTAATGCAATAAGACAGTTCTTTACAGCTATATTATAACTAAAATTATGTTTTATGTCAGTTTATAATATTGTTATGTTATACCTTCCTACCTATATTTATTTTAGTCGGTAGGTATCCAACATTTCGCTTTGTACGTGCGCTCTATCTGATGTATTCTCTCTCATCTGTGGTGGACGCAATAATCGCGCATACATTATGATCTCGCTCTCGATCGCTTTAAATGACAAATCTCAGTTTCCTGCTATTATTTACAGTGACATATTAAAGCTGAATCGGACAGTTTTGCACGGCAATATTTTATTAAGAGCAGCAACGGTTTAGTAAAGAGTGATTAACGAATATAATACTATACCATTTAGATACAGTAGAACCCCATGGTTCGACTGTAACGACAACACCATATTTATTTAATCAGCTTTTATTTAAATATAAATGTTTGTGCGGTAATATCGTATCTGACTTTTTGCATACATGTTTCGTTTGGGTTACAATGTATAATTAGCTTAGTAACATCATTCTTAATCTCTCACATGCACTTCTATGATATGGAACGAAAGGGTTTGAGAGGAAAATTAAAATACCGTGACTCTAAATTTATAACGGTAGACTCACAAAGATAATGGCCGTGTTAACTTTAAACAGTCAGAAATATTATTTGATAATAAAGAAGCAATTTAAGGAATTGAAAGAGAAATGTGTTGATTACATTAATGCCAGACTAAATGGCCGACGACAAGATTTGACCAGAACGAAGCATCAGTATAAATCGATTTGTTCTTAATATTTAACTATTTTCCTGTCAAAGAAAATATGTATCATCACCATTTCTCAACACGGTAGCTCAGCTGCCCGAAGCAATATCTAATCCTGTATCGAGAGCTTCATGCATAAATTAACATAAAACGTGAGCCTATGTACTGGCTTGTCAGGCTTCCACGAAAGGCAATTCTCTACCCGTAGGCGGCTGACACTACTCAAAGGAGCTTACACCATCTTTATTAAACTTGGGGCACGTTTACGGCGATACAGCGCGTTAGGCGTGTTAAATCTCGTTGTGAAAGGTAAAGAAAAATATTGTAATTTATTCCACATGTGTGAGAATTCCTGAATTCCTTACAATATTTTCAAACTTGTCTGAAATCTTATCATACGTAACGCTAAAGATTTGCAGGTAATCTAGGCCCATCAGTGAAGGTGAACGACTAAGATCATCAAGATATTGCCTCTTAATCTTCATAGTCTTCGGGACTAACAACGTATCTGTGATTGACTTCAGATGGAATCCATGTTCTGTATGTAGTTTATTACAGATTTCCATGGGCGGCAGTTACGACTTACCACCAGGTGGACTGCATGCTCATTTGCTACTTCAGTCAGATAAAAAAAAGAAAATCTAAGCGTATTTTAGTTTAAATACCGAAATCAAAAATGAAATATGGTATGCTGTATCAAAACTTTAAATATCAGGCTTTACCTGAGTCAGCGGGACGGTAATGTTTTAACATAAAAATGTAAAAAGGAAAGAAATGCCATGAAATCAAATGACCATATTTGAACTTATATTATTGTATTGTTACTGCTGGACATGGGTGTCGAATGAAAAAATTAAGGTCGTAGTCTATCGCCCAAACCAATTGCGAATTGGCAGTTGATCTTGTGAAACAATACAATACCTAAATTATTGCAACTTACGGAACCAGATCTAATGAAATACGTCTGTGTGTACGCGGTTTTAGACCGCGGTATTGCTAAATTGTTGTCGTATCCCGTTCGTAGTTCGAACTGCTTATTTATTGCATGTCTTGTGGGCTGCCGTCTATCTGTCATCTCATTCTTATCAATAGACAAAGGGAATGTTGATTTCGAATTGCATTGAAGTTCTTGACATCAAGCGTTTACTAGTTTTTTTGTACTAACTAAATTTTACTTGTTGTAAGACGAGTTTCTACACGCTGGTTTGCTCGCTTGCATCCTTGCGCACGATTACACTTTTTATTTAGCATTTAAAAGTTGAAAAGTATGATCAGTCGTATTTCAATCCGTATACAGTCTTCTTTGCGTTAATATTAGAATCGAAATATACAAATATTTAAATATCCCTTCTTATCTTTTAGTACCCTGTAAATAAGCCTGTGATACATACATACATACTTACTCGTATCACTCTCTAATAGGAGTTAGTATGTATGTGTGTATAGAATACGCTGAGAAGCCTAAGAGGCACCGAAATCTGTATTCATTAAATTGACTATAAAATTTAAGAAAAATGATAAAATCAGGGCCCTTATGCTTGTGTATTGCTTTCTTTTATACGTGGATTTAAATATTACCCTTAATTTCGAACATATAATTTTAAAAAGAATATAAATAATCTAGCCGTCGAACACTCTGTTCATTTCGTTAAAAAAATACTTTAGCACATTCTTTGTTGATTCACAAATTTTGCGAAAGCTTCATTCATCATAACACAAACAAACTTTACCTGTCACTTACCCGGCATGTATTTCGAAAACGCGCAAATTATTAAGAAAACATTCTGGTTGCGGACCAATGATGTCACCAAGTGAAACAGTGCCTAAATTTAAACACTGTGCCTGCAATGAATCACACACAGATCTAGTTTTACCCTCACGAATGTCATTTGACATCTCACGAGCTCTAGATCCTTTCAAGCGATTTATCCATTGTCATTATGTAGGCTTGGATTTGTACTATATTCACATAGCCCGGTGTTAGGTGAATCTCATGAATTATGGAGGCCCATTTATACCGTCACTTATCGCAATTTCTCGTTCTTGGAGGTGTAATTCTTGTAAGCACGACTCTCCTGCATTATGAAATTGTTTTGTCCCTAGGGTTATACGGTTTTGCCTTTATTGTTGTCGGTTTAAAAGTAGAATCTGAAGACATTTTAAAATCAATTGATTAATATTCTTATCGTACAATAGTGAGTGATAGAAATTTTTGTAAGATCTTATTTCTCAGTGTAGATCAGTGATAAACATTTTATTTTAATGATGTATATAGGCAACTGGATTTCTTCTTCCTTTATTTATTGAACCGTTCCCTCATATTTCTTTCACTTCAGTACAATTTTCCAAATACGTACATACATTAAGGTTATCTTACAAATTTAAAATTTCTTCTCATTTGGATAAAACGCTCATGAAATTGTGTGTAAATATACATAACTACGTGGAAACAGACTGGCGGCTGCACGTACGAATAAACAGACGAACTGAAGAATGGACATAAGCAGGAACAAACCTACAAATACAGAATGACAATACGAAGCCCCATTTTTATCGTGTGGATACGGAACCCTAAAAGTCAATAAAAAGTAATGTGACAATTGTATTAACAACATAACAATTGTAGTTAAATAAACTGTTTTTTAAAACGGAAACACAATGCACGTTGATGCGCTTCTGAATAGTGTCGTAACCTAAGAAACGTAATGATTAGATAATAGTTCTGGTAACTATGCCATTAACGGGAATTGTATTGGGTTACGGGTGCGTAAAACGTTAAAAAGCGTGTATTGTCACAGGAAGAATGGAAAATAAATTGTTGATGCTCCCTGCTTGAAACCGTAAAGGCATGTACAGATTAGGAGTATTTGAACATTGGTACTTAATGATTATGTGTTGATAAAAGTTCCATCTTACAATTCAAACAAGCTTTAATTAGTAATAAATTAAAATAATAGGCTTTAATTAACTTTAAGTTAACTAAACAACTCTTGATGTTATTAATAGGTACACTTTATGATGCTATAGAAAATACCTAGTGAACAGCTGCTTTTAAAATATCAATTAAAGCATGAGAAAAATAAATTTGTAAAATCCAAAAGTGCACGACTTCATTATTGTGAGTTTTAGTTTTTCGTTAATAACTATTAAACGAAATTAAAGGAGATTACCATTTTAAATACCAATCACCGCATAGTAGATATCAAGCTAATAAAAAAAACTGAATAAATTAATATTTTTTTACGCAAGTTATCGTGTTTTTAAAGGAAAAAAGTGTTGATTGACGGGAATCTTTCTTTTTCTATTTCAATAGTTTTTTTCTGGTTTTATTATCTTAAATATTTTTTACCAGTGACAGAATTAATCTTCCTTAAATTATCTATAAAATAGTGTGCGTAAATAAAGGAGATAACGTGGATTACCAATCGTGTAAATAGCTAAATAGTTGCGGCTAAACGGATTTTTCGGTAATAAAGCACTCTCTAATCCTTCGCATTATGAGTCGTGCAATTAATTCTTTATAATTAATTTTAGTTTTTTTAGAACAAAATCATTTGATAGAAATCTGTTTTACTCAATAACTGTTTTTTTATGTATCTATAATAATAACATAAGCTTTCATATTTTAGTTAAAAGTTGAGTGACAAAACGTAAAAATTTTACCTATGTACGACCTAGCCCTTATCTTGTCGGTACAGTGCGCTCTGCTGCACAGTACCGAATGCATTCACTGTAATCATTTTGATAAAGCCTATTGGTAGCACACGTTTACTAGTTTTGAGTTTTACTTAACTTTATCATTATTATTATTGTTATAATTATACATGTTTCTGTTTTGCAAGGATAATCGCACAATTCATCAATTTTAAGTTAGAGAAACAGTTTTATCCAAAAAAGGACTACCATTAAAACTTCTCCCAAGTATTTAACTAATAACGGGGCTAATGCCCTTTTAAGGGCTATTTTAACATACATACAAACAAACATACTTATACATACATACGCTCGGAAAACGCTACCCTCGTTAGGTCAGTGAAAATTAAACAACAAAAACGTTGTTTTTACTCAAAAACAACGTATTCTTGTGTGATTTTCACCTGGCTCTCCTTTAAAATACAAGTAGTGATAGGTTTTAATATTAAGCACTACTTATTATCAAAAAATGCTATAAAATGAGTACGGAAACCATAACATATACAATATGTAAAATATATAGTGTAGTGTACATATGTGTACGCAACAGTCATTTATGCAAAATCGGAAAAACATATTTGTGTCTAAAATTTCTCGCGTGCTATTTTTCCGTTACATTACAAAATGTACAAACAGGTTTTGTATGTTCAATACTGCACAAAAGTATTATTTTTTAAAAAGATTTCGATTTGTAACGACATGAATGCATGTTGCAGATTTTTCCAAACATTTCATGATACCATTCCGAAGTGTCGAAAGGTTAATGAACTTAGTTCTTCGGCAACATTCGTATCGTAATTAAACTTTTTCCATTGTCCTTGCTTCTGGGAACGGCGACATAATAAGCAATCGGTCGTCCCCTTTTTCTATCGCTATTAACTCAATTGTTTAAGTGAATTTCCTGATAACCGCTTAGTTTCGTTTGGGTACCTTAATTTTGTAATTAGGCAACGAATTACATATTGGTTTTGAATGCTTTCCCACAGGAATGATGTTATCTATTCAGCCTTTATATACCTATTTCTGTTATTTACCTATGGTGTGTGCGGTGGTAACACTCATTGTGGTTCGATTGAGTTGGCATTCCCCACAGCCCACACCTATTTTTGTATTTTATGTAGCACCTAGCTAAGTTACGCGCTGCTGGAGCGCAGTTAAAAGGTATGATAAGGGAGAGACAGTAACTGACAGTTTCTACAGGGAGGTAAAACACAATTCGTAAGTTATCTACGACCGTCGGTAAACACGACAAAACGGACTACATAATAATTTTCTATTTATTTAATAAAGTTTTTTATTATATTACAGATAATTATCTTGCATGCAGTTTATTAAATGCCCACAGACACCTGTAATAGACCCTAGATAAGATTAGAAACCTATCTGATGTCAACCACTGCTGGACGACTTGTATAAGTATATCTTACGTACTTCAATTACCTTTTCAATCAGAATACAGGCGTGCTTAACACTGTTAATATAGAGAAAAATCAGTTGAGGTGATTATGCGGCCGAAGTTCAGTCAAAAGGTGCTTCCACCTTTGCTGTTTTGCCAGTAAAAAAAGCAATCCGATATAAGATTGATTCTAGTTTCACTGAATCAAGACACCGTTTGTATTTGTTAGGTCCCTGTACGAAAAATTAACTCGAGTACCGAGAGTGCACAGGATTGTAAATTTATATCGGTAGCTAAACTGTTTAACTATGATGTTTGTAATTTGACGATGTACCGTGTATCCTACACGGTTCATGTGGTGTTGATGAAACCTTCAATACAATTAGACCTTTGATGTAAAGATACTCGCAAATGAAACGCCACTTTTTTGTCACTTTGTTATAGCCGTAATGACGGAGCATGAAATAATCTATAGAGAAAGAATTTACCTGCTTTGCCGTACCTTATACGAATAAGGAAAAAGGACCATATATGAAGTACACGAAGAAAAAATTACACGTCATTCTCTAGGCAAATATATCTCATATAAAAGTATATCTACGAATTTTATTTGGCTCATTATTTGCTGCATTTGTTCGGTTCGATTACTCTGAGCATAACGGCCTATGCTCCATTTGACGGCGCGTTAAAAGTTATTCGTATGAAAAATTATCCCAGGTTAAGCTATTCCTGCGGTTTCGCGCGCTTTGATTTTGTTTAACACGGTAATGAATATCCTATGTGATAATGTAGGTTATAAAATACGTGTTTGTCAGATTTCAGCGAAATCCGAACAGTAATTTTCGTATGAAAGAGTAACATACATATATATGTTTGTTTGTTCAGATTGTTTTGCATTTAGTTCTAATATTAAATAGCTTTAAGACAAGTTAACTAGTGTATGTATGTACTTATGTATAAAGTATGTGTTAAAGTAGACGTTAATTAGAGGAGGGTGGTAATGTTAGTCCAATATGCCCATGTAAAGTTTTGCTCACGAATATTGGGCTCATTATTTGGTGCAATTCATTTGGACCAATTACTGGAAGCATAATGACCTATGCTCCATTTAGCAGCGCATTCATAAACTTGTTCGTATGAAAAATTACCCATTACTATTATAAGTACGTATAAAGCGTGCGTTAAATAGAACGTCAACTAAAGGTGGGTGGTAACCACCATCATAATATAATAGTCCACCTACTTTCAACATATTACCAATTTTGGAGTTATTCGTGCGGTGGACAACAGGCAAGCTAGATTTACCGTCTAAATCGATCTGACCTTTGCAATGCCAACCATGCTTGAAGCTATGGAGAATGGCATTTAAGGAGCTCGGTTGTACCCATACCTACCTTTGTATCGGACATCAATATTCACTATCAGACCTCTAAATAGACGGAATATTTGGAATAATGATTATGGATTTATTTGCGGGCGTTACGTTATTGTCTTTACTTGGCATTTTGATTTAGTGTCGTGATAAATCAGAATAATCATCATAAAATACTCCTAAGTAGCATTAAATATTTTCACATGAGGCGGCACACTTTCCCATGAGGCGACCATCATAGTCCTCGGGAGTGGCAACGCATCTGTGATTGACTTCAGATGGAACCTATGTTCTGTACGTAGTTGATTACAGATGTCCATGGGTGGCAGTCACCACTTACCATCAGGTGGACTGCATGATCATTTGATACTTCGGACAGATACAAAAAAAAAATGTTCAAGGATTCCAATTGATTGTAATCTCATAATACATTTATGACACGTGTGGGCTCGTTAATCGCTTCGCTGTTTGACAAATTGTTCCACGATATGTTCGTCTGGCTTAAAAGTGTACGAGTGATCGTTTATAAATTCGTAAGTGTGTAAACATTAGTTCGCCCCGTCACTCAATCACTAACACTTGCCAGAAAACCTCAAAGTCAAAGCCAATTCCAGGAGCGGCGCGAATCACGTCCCGAATGATCAAGGAGCCTACACTACACACACTAGGAGTCTACACTATGAGCACGAATATGTAAACATTCGTGCTCATAGTGTAGACTAGTTATTCGTCTCGTTACATCAGAATATGGCCATCATAAGTATTTAAGGAAAAATACTTTATTTTTCGTAACGTATACTTAGAAATATTTTGAACAATATTTTCATTTATAGTTTTCTGCAACAATAAGATCAATGCATTGCGTTCATTTAAAATTATGAACTACTGAAACCGATCACATGAATTAAAAATTCATGATAATATGAACTTGTGGGTAGAACGTAAAATATGTATCTACAAATATTATTTTAAACGAATTAGATATGAATTTATTCGGTGAAGTGCGGTTTGAATGAAGTGAAATGAATATACAAAAACTTGAATGTGCAGTGAATTAAAAGTGTTATGTTCATCAAAATGGATGTCAAGTGATAAAGAGAATTTTTAAACTAATCAGCCATGGGCAACGCTAACTCAGGCCACGGGAACCCCAGGCATCACGGCAAAAGCAGAAAATGCAGAAGTTTGCCTACCTCGCCTGAAGTCAGAAGGTATGTAAGCAACAATAGCTATAAATTGAAGTGTAATTGTATTTTTGTAACTCCTTAAGCATGTTACAATTGTTGCAATATTTTGGAGTTTGGTGCCCTTAAGATATAAATTATGCCGACATAATTTGATAGCAATTATTTCGGATATATCCGAACAGCACCATAGGATATATAAGGAGTCAATAGCAATTCATTGATTTGTCTATTTAGTAAGTCTGTAAGGGAATAAAAAATATATAATGTAGAATTCTACATATCTAAAATAGATATGAAGAATTTTACATTGATTTTAGAAACTTGTTTTTGTTGTACGAGCAATTTATTAGTTTTATAAGTTATCATGTCTAAATATACCTACATAAACCGTTCTATATTTAATGTCATAATCAGATCGTCTGGTAACGTCAGGCAACTAACATTTACAATGTTATAAAAATCTAAGCCTCATGTCGCTACTTAATAAAGTAACAAAGCTTATTTTGAAAAGTAGGTGAATTTCACGCGTAATTTGACGCTGGCACGCACATTCTTTGTTCTTGTAGAGGAATTAAGCTAGTTTTCTTAAGTGGAGAGCTAAAAATACGACGGGTTTACTTGAAGCCGATGCTTCGATCTTTTACGAGTGGAGCGCCATATAATCGATATCGTAAAAGCAGAATGTACCAGTAATCTTTGATCTGAACACGGTGGAGGTGCACAGATAAACAATGTAGCGAGGGCCTTGTAGATTTCTTGTTTCGCCTTTTATGGAGTATTATTCGTTACTGCCGTGTTTTAGATGTAAGGAGACAAAGGTGATTAAGACTTTCTACGCCTCTTGCGTCGTGACATCTACTTTCAAAGTACTATTAGCATATTATATTAAGTACTTACTCTACTTAAGTAAGATGTTAATAATCTCTTAAGTGGATCTTGACATAAATTACTTTTACCCTGCAGGACTTTAATAAAACAGTAGTTTTTTTCATTTACAAGATACTATGTATGCTTTCTTGAATTTCTATGTATTTTATAATGGCAGTAGAAATGGCATTAAAAAGTACATATTATGTCTTTTAATAAACATATTGATGGTTGTAGAATTCTTCGTTGACTCCGTAAACACCACCACCCCACCTATTTGTCTTCTAACTTCTTTTTCTTCTTCTTCTAAGTATATTGTCTGATAACAGTGTTGATGCGTTGCGGTGTTTGAGAAGGTAAAAATACATTCATGTTCCAACTTAGTCCCAGTGTTTAGCAACCTGTCTGTGGCAAAACTCAAGTTAGACTGGTCGTTGATTAAAGTTGATGAGCGGCAATGACCACTCTCTATCTAGACTCTGTTTTTTTGCTACTTGCATGAAAAAAAAGTTTTAAAATACAACCTAAAGATTATTACGGCTACAATGTTGCCAAGTATGTAATTGTATTGCATAAGTGTGAATCTTCACACGCGTTGCAATTGCACATAACATGCAATTGACGCAAACCTCTGAATAATAGTGTGGCTTGGCTTTGGATAGCTGACGTCATGAGTAAGCTCTCGTAGTGAAGTATCCGCGAGTTTTGACCTCAAAAGTTTGTGATGATAGAAGGCACAGGCTTTGTAGGACAGTTTTAAACGTTTAGAATCTATCTGCTTTACAATAAAATACAACCATAATATTTCAAGCAACTTAATTAAGCATTTTCAGCAGAGTTAACACTATCTAATTAAATATAAAATGGTAATATGTCATAAGATGTAATAATATAAATGAACTTTTATGATAGTGGACGGTATAAGAAAACATATTGAGGCAACCTATATATGATACCTTTAAAAATAAGATCTATAAGCGTATGAAGTCTATCAATATGCATTTTGCAAACGCGATTGACTATAACCTAAAGTCCTCTCACTCTGGGAGTAGAGATGAGTGCCATAAATTTAGTATAATTTTCAAAGTTAAATTAGTACATATGTCTAAGTGTTAGTGAATAGCGAATATTAAAATAGAGTTTATGTATTTTGGTTTTACTTCTTAAGCCTAGCAACCCATTGGTGATCGCATATCTTATTTAAACTTATCTAACATCTATGTTCGGACTCATACCAGCATGATCAGCTTTATATTATAACAAAACTAGTCGACCTGGCGAACTTCGTTCCGCCTAAACGTCAAAAATCTAAAGTGATCAGTGTTTCTCCACTAAATTAAACATAAAAACTTTCCTCTTGAATTACTCTATCTATTAAAATACTGCATTAAAATCCGTAGCGTAGTTTTAAAGATCTAAGCATACATAGGGACAGAAAGCGAGAAGCTACTTTGTTTTATACTATGTCGTGATAATAAACACATAAGGACACATAAATTACTAAAAAGTTACATTTATATTTACTACATTTATATAACATCATATATCATGTTTGTGATGTCTACGACAGGCCTAGTTTTGGAAGGCAAAACGGACACAGACGTCACGCGTTGATGTTATTCCGGTATATTCGCGTGTAACACGTGACATTTGGAACGACAACCCTTATTTCCATTCCTTCGAGTAGAATAAAGTGTTGAAACAGTATGTCACGCGGCATTTATTCTGACAACATCCACTTCTAACACGAATGCGTCAGCTCCTTGACTTGGTACTATGATATTATTAGGAGTGTTAGATTTGCTATTTTGTATAATATACCAGGTGGTACAACCAGTGTAGTTAGACCGGGAAGATACTCCTGCTACACCTATTTTCATTGTGAACCAGCACTTGAGTTTCGGTGGAAAGGTTAACGGCTTTACCACAAGTGGACTTCATGGTCGTTGGCGCCTTCAATCAGGTAAAAAATATATAGAAATAGCAAACTTGCATTCCATCTCACGTCAAGTAGCCACTGCCGCCAATGGATATATCGCCAATCTACTTCAAATAGAATCGGGGATCCATTTGAAATCGGCCGAAGTTGCGCTATCACACAGATTGGAATTATGGGATTCCATTTTTTAGACACATTTAAACCAGGAATATGTCAGCGTTTACCACCGCTGTTATTGGGTGGAAACGTGTGGCGGTGATACGTTCGATAAAAAATAAACACGCTTTCAACACTCATAGACCTACTCATAGGATTTTCACCTGTATCGTGGGTACCATGGACACACACACACACAAGACGAATACACAAACACCCAGACTCAGAACAAGAATCTAAACTCATCATTCAGATACTTGTCTGGCCGGGAATCGAATCCGGAACCCATTGCGCGTCAGACCGGTATGGTAACCGCTCTGCCACGCGGGTCGTCCCATCTGTCTTAGACATAATGCAGTGTGTGTTGTGTAAAATTGTAGCAATGTTGCTTCGGGGTTGAGTTGATCAACACTCCGTTCTTTTTTGAAATAGAATATATACAATACAAAGATATAATATATCATGACGAATTGAGGACCACCACCTTTTGTCGAAGTCGTGTCCTATTAAAAATCAAATCACGTGCGCTAGCATTGTTTGGCAGTTACCTTATTTATTTTGGAAGCTCTATTTTTATCATATCATAGTGTTATGCTATAATCATTAAGGACTATTGGATATCATGGGTAATATAATTAGTGATGATTTTATCGACTCAAGATCTGACTTTATAAGTTAAAACTAGACCAAGTCCCTAAGACTAACCCTAACTCTAAGACTGAGTCGTTCCTTAAAGAACTTATCAGAAAGGAAACTCTTAAGGACTCGTTGACCTGTTTTAAAAAATGCTTTAGAATCGATGATAGACTCATGTAGGTAAATAGTCAACAACGATGTAGGTAATCACTTTACGTTCTGTTTTTTTACGGGAAGTAGCAGAGGAGCATGCAGTCTACCTCATTAGTACACCTGTACACATTAGTCACCACCCACGGACATCTGTAATCAACTCCAGATAACATCAGTGTTTCCTGAGGTTAGCTATGGATGCGACCTTTGTTACGGTATCGTGGTTTGATTATGACGGTATCACCACTCCGCTTTTTTACCTGCTTTACAACACCGTCAAAGGTTTTCTGGTAAGAAGGGTGTAAGTGAAAGTCGCACAAGACTTTCCGACGTATCACGTGACCTCAAGTCTCATGGATGTCTATTTTGGGGCGATGACATATTTCTATGGACGCCATTTGCCACTTACTCTTAGATGCAACTTCAATATCATAATAAATACTGTGTCAAGCGCTAGCAAGTACAACTTCATTTGACGAACCGCGTGGCGTAGCGGTTACCATACCAGTCTGACGCGCAATGGGTCCCGGGTTCGATTCCCAGCCAGACAGGTATCTGAATGATAAGTTTAGATTTATGTTCTGGGTCTGGGTGTTCGTGTATTCGTCTTGTGTGTGTGCATTATACCCACGACACAGGAGAAGATCCTAGTGTGGGGCTATGAGCATAGAAAGCGTGTATTTGTTATTTAAAGGCGCAATGAAAATGCCACACCGTCTGGATTCACAAGGTTCATATTCAGGCATTTAGCTCTCGTAATGTGATGACATGCCGGTGACGTCACGTTATCTGGCCTGACAGCTCTCATTTCCGACCGGTGGTGGCAGCGGAAAGTCATGTCATGTGTAATACCGTTTTTCGTATGACGCGGTTCATATCTCACATAGGCTTTTGAGTTCTACTTATGAGTGGACAATAAAATGTATAACAATGATTTGTTGAGGATTTTTTTTATATTATCTGACTGAGGTAGCAAACGAGCCTGCAGTCCACCAGATGGTAAGTGGCCACTGTCGCCCACCACATCATTAAGTGGACTACATGCTCGTTTGCTACTTCAGTCAGATAAAAAAAAAATCTTCAGTTTTTCACTATAATGTACTTAGTATAAAACACTCTTCGCGCTCTCTGTCTCTATGTATGCTTAGATCTTTAAAACATTTAAAACCTTTACGCTAAGGATTTTAATGCAGTTTTTTTTAATAGATAGAGTGATTCAAGAGGAAGGTTTTTTATGTATTTTACTGATAATTTTAGATTTTAGATTTTTAGGTGTAACGAAGTTCGCCGGGTCAACTAGTTATAACAATAATTGCATTTTCTAAAAATAAACGCTTAATTAATTATTTCGTGATAAGTAATGCTTAATCACATATTCATGTAATTCATAATGTTCTTGCACAAAGCAAGACCATTATAAGTTACATAAAAATTCATCTGTGTAAAGTTAATATTAAAACTTGATATATTTGACCTAATTATAAAACGACAGCATTTCTTTAAGCTTTGTCATGAATAGATTATATCGCACGCCATGTGTGAAGTATTGTTCGATGGATCGATACTTGATGGCGGCTATAAGGGCGAGATCTAAACAATGAACATCTGGCGTATACGCATGTATGCGCGCAACATTGTCGCATGTCATTTGAAAATAGGGCTGTCACTTTATTATTTTATATTAAAATTGTTAAAGTAAATTTATGTACAATAATAAAATTAAGAATACTAATTATTAGTGAAAGCGAGTTAATGTAATAAATATGTTACATATCGTTCAATGAAATTAATATACGTTGTACACTTATCAAATAGTTAAGGCAAATAATGCTTCAAATTATACAATCTCAGTCTTTAAAAAAATAAGTGAGATAAGTGACATATTAAAAAGGACGCGAAAGCTTAAAAATAAACAATATTTAGTACACTTCAAATATAAGTTTAATATTTAATTAGCCAAACTATTGATCGACTTTGCAAAAGCATTTTTTTTAACTGCAACAAAATTATTCAATCAAATTTATTGCGCAAAAATCGTCACAGTTTACTTGAAAATATAGCCCTACGTGACATGCGCGGGTCTTTACGTAATAGATACATGACACGCGCAACTTGGGGAACCGGCGTGACACCGGATCGATTTACGTGCGCCAGCGCAGCTATCCGTATCAGAATTTTGATAGATCGTAAAATAATAACCGGTAGTGAGAAATATATATGGTATCTATATTTGTAAAAAGCTACCAAGGTCATCTTGTAATTTAAAACTATGTTTCTATTATAGTAACCATGCATGATTTTTTTTTTCGTACAATGAAATGTGAAATCTTCAAATCTAAACAAGTAAAGTTGTTTTGCCTCAGTGATTTTTTTACCAATCGATTTGTTATAACATTTCAACTTTATATGCTGTGAAATTAGTCTATAATATTGACATAGGCACATATTAGTGGCCGTTGGATATCTTCAAATCGCTCATAAATCTTAAGAAAAGCGTTTAACGACTGCTATCTAATAAAAGCGACCGGGATCGGGCTAAACGTGCTCTCCGAAGCCCGAAAACACGCATGAAATTAGTCAATAGTAATCCATCCAACATGTAATCCGAAATTGCTTTAGTTTGTAGATCGGTTACATGTCTGTGGAATTTCGTGAGGTTTGAAAAGGGAATTACCATTAATTAACAGTTATTTCAAGTGTGTAGCAGGTCATGCGTTTTGTTAAAAGTTTGTGGTTGACATCTTACTTTTATTTGAGGCAATTATCATGACAACGCATCTGTAATATATATTCCCGATTCTATATGTTGTTTACAGATATCCATGAGTACAGTGACCACTTACGAACAGGTGGACTGCGTGCTCCTTGGTTATTTAATTTTATTCAAGGTGGTAGAACCAGTGTAGTTCGGCCGGGGAAGTACCAACGCTACACCTATTTCTAGCGTAAAGCGTTTCTTGCTCGTTTCGATAGAAGGGTGTGGTTGCAGGCGCTAGAAATAGGTGTGGCGGTGGTACTTCCCCGGTCGAGCTACACTGGTTCTACCACCTTAAAAGATGGTAGAACGTTTATGGTTTGATCGAGAAGGTACCATTGTAACAGTTCTTGCGTTTCGGTGGAAAGTTGTAGTTGCACGTTTATTTGAACGCCCACGTTAATCATAATTTGTAGTATCTGTGATTTACTTCAAACCCTTGTTCTTTATGACATTGCTGTCCGCGAGCGACAGTGACCACTTTTATCATACATTCCCGTTTGCTACTAAAATTTTATAAAAAACAAAACTCACGAATTTCGATTCGCCCGTTCAACCCGTTTTTGTCCTACTGCTAGGCACGGATCTTCTCTCAGAATGAGAGTTTAGGCCATAGTCCGCCGCGCTGGCCAAGTGCGGATAGTTGGACATCGATTCGTGGATTCCCAATAGAAACTACGTAATTACAAGTATTTTTTTTTAATTGTCGTGTTCATAAGCATACAATTGTCTTGGTAAATGATTTAATATATGCCTAATTATAATTTAATTAGGCATATTAGATCAATTTGAAAACCAATTAGTTGGATTTATTTTTATGGAGGCGTAA